>CM037860.1:31859322-33059322 GCA_021292105.1 Anadara kagoshimensis
TTCGGACCTTTCTTTAATGGAAGTTTTGTTCTTTTAAGAGCAAACGGACTCTTGAATATGGCGACAGAATGTGAAAGGGAATTGCTAGACGGTCGCTTTCTCAGCATATGCAGCAATGAAGAGTTGAATAAGTATTTCTCTCTGAATTCTATTGAACTGAAGAAGTTTGAGCTGGTAAAAAAGGAAGGGTATACTCCTAGGGTCAGCTGAAACCTGAAATACAGAGAGAGAGGAGAGAGAGAGAGAGAGAGAGAGAGAGGGAGAGAGAGAGAGAGAGAGTAAATTTTAATAAGAGACTTGGTCCATGACAAAACTATGTGTAGGCTTAATATTATTGTTTTGCAGTCAAACCTGTCTGTTAAGACCGTTCGTTGATGGACAAGTAAATGATCTTCGTCAGCTTGCACTCGACAAAAATCCGATCACGTTAAAAGATGATTGTGCCGATTTCGAGAAAGTAACAGACAGTTTGTGTTCCTACTAGCAATTGTGCCTTTTCTTGTTTAAATATTCCATATTTTATATTATTTACGTTTAATACATCAAGTATTCATTGTATGTTGTTTGCAAGCTTCTGTCTCTTTTAACACCCATTGCTTATCCTTAACCAGCTAACTTATTTTAATTGATAAATCTAAGTCATACATGTACATATACAAACATTTTTATTATTTAGTATTAGCATCTATTTTATTTTATTTTTTACCTTTTTTAAACCAAGATAATGTTTTAGTTCAAATAGCTAATGTCAACTGAGTTTATGATATGGCGAAGTGTGTGTCCGTAAAGGTCTCTTCTGAACTGCTGAACACTGTCACTAACTTGTTTAAATAATTTTAAATAACACAATTTTTACTTAAATAAGCAGGATTTAATTAAATCGTTTCCATAGATGAGCCTCATATCATTCGTTCTTCTGCAAACATTTCCTTTTCTTACAAGATAAGTGCTGCAAGTGCTTGCCATCGTATGTCAGAGTGACCAAAATGCCGTCACACAACGTCATAAAAATATTCAGCATGCAAATATGCCGGGCTATCTAAAGTTTTTTTATTTATATAGTTTTTGATGAGATATAATTTTGTTTTTGTTATAATTTACATTGCAGAAGACGTGTCTTTGGGAAGATATCGATGAAATATTGTCATGAACATAAATTAATAAATGTATCAATGTGCAACAGAACATACAAAATCGAGATATATTTATAGTTACTGTCTCCAAAAATTATAAAGGTTTTTCCCCAAAGTTTAATCTGTAAAAACAGAATAAATAGGTAATGTGTATGAAGGTTCCTAAACTGTAAGTGACGACGTTATGCCTTGATAATTTATTTGTTTTGAAGTTTTTTTTGTAAGATTACATTTTTGTTTTCGTGTTATTATTGTTAGATACATTTTATGTTTTCTTGTTAATCATAAATCACTTAACTAGTCATAATATTTTAATTTTTATTTTTTCTGGCTGAACTAGCTGTAACACTGAGCTTATGGCATGGCAAAGTGTGTATGTCAGTCTACATGCGTTGTTTTGTTCATAAAACTTTAATCGTCTCCTCTGAACCTGCTGGTCATGGAAGATCCTTGTATATCGTACACTAAAATTGGGTTCCTCAGCGTACCACGTGATAAATATCCCTTAACGTTTGTGAGGAACTGTTTGGAAAACGTTTACGTCGAAATTTCTCAGAGTAACGTCATTTTCACGGAAAACATGAACTGAAGTGATTCCGTCTGCAATAAAACTAATTGTTGCGCAGAAACGCCTCATGGGATATCACTTCCGCAAAAACGTTATTGGGTATCACGTGGTATGCTGGCGAACCTGATTGTATCTGATATGATGATTCGTAATCCAAGATGCTCGTTGTTACTATAAATAGAAAAACCTGATAGTAGCATTTACAGGATTTTTATCGACAAATTTAGTTCAAATTATAATATACATAACATGATTTTACAAACGACATGTTGTTTTAGACCCTTTAAAATTCTATGAAACCACTTAGACGATTATAACCAAATTTGGTAATAAAGATCCTTGATTGGTGTCAATTAAAATTAATATTTGGCATGGCCGTCCGAAATCTGAGATTTATGTCATTACTTCTAATAGCAAAAACAGATAAAAAGTAAGTCGTTGCAGATTTTCAATATATGTAACTACGAAGGCCGAGAAGGCTCAATTTAAATATGATAAACGTTTATTGTAATTTGTAATTGCGAAATACTTACTTCGTTATTTCCAAATATTAATTCGTATATTCGAAATAGTTAATTCGTTATTTCAAATTAGCCTTCTCAGCTTTCGCATGTAACAGTTGTTTTTCAAAAATTGTACCATTTTCCTAATTTTTACACGGTATGTTATTTAAATGTTATTTTGAGACAAGACTTTCAAATATTCACTTGGCCAGATTTAGTTGTATATTTGTTGCGAACAATCCTTGATTGGTGTGGCTAAAATGGTTGTCCAAAATTCAAATGAAACCATACTGTCCAAATGTATTAACTGGTAAGCGCAACGTCTTAAGATACAAAGGTTTTGCGGTACTACCACACATTAAACTTTGCCAGGACAAACTCGAATATAACGTCATCTGGAGGGCAGCTAAAGGAATATAACATTCTAACATTCCAATGATTCCTATTAAAGGTACAGTAATAAAAATCTTCAGAATATGTTCTGGGCATTCATTTTTTATAAATGGTGTTTTTTTTCAAATATATATATCGATTTTTTTTTATTCAAAATCAATTCATACTGGACCTACACCTTAAAAACAGGTGACAAAAAATGACGTCATCAAATTGTTTCCAGATATATTTCACATCTTGCCACCAAACCATCATGGTAGCTAAATTGAAAGAGTGCTGTGGAAGGTCATGGGTTCGACATCCAACCGGGTTCGATAAAGACTTAGACTTAAAGAAAATAGGTAGTAACTGTTTTTCGTCATGTACTCGGCATTTAGAGATGAAAGTCACGGGGCACTAGGGAAAAAGCCATAAAACGGATGCCCCGTGTCACGGCAAATGTGGCACATAAGAGAATCCTCCCTGCATATTGCCTTAAGCTCACTGAAAAGGTATTAATTTCTGCCACGTCACTTACAGCTGTTAATGTCTCCATATAGATGAAAAATTCTTGCCTGGTACGTAAAACCCCAATCAGTTGAGCAATTTTGTCACCCTGTAAGGCAGTGGTTGGTTCAGCACCGAGTAATCCGCAACGTTTATCTTCATCAGGGGTGTGGTTGGGGTGGGGGCGGAGTGTACTTGAGCTCTAGAGATCTTCTTAAGTGTAAAATAGTACAAAGCAGATAAGAAAAAACTTGCACAAATTGCACAAACTTGATTTTAGATTATTTCTTGAGATTCGTCGCCAATTGCTGAAAATATGCTGATGTGTCGTGAAAGAGCATTCAATCAAACAACCCTTTGAGCTGGAGATTTAGAATTAACAGTAACAGTTTATTGCTAAGCATTTGGCGTTGAGATCCGGTTGTTAAAGCACGAATTCACACATCACATGATCGTGTTTAGATTTATTTTGAGCTTGAACAAAATCTATTTCCTCGCGAATGGCTGAAACTATGCTAGGCAATTGGCGTTAAGATAAGGTTGTTCATAGCACTGTTAACTTAATAAACTGTATCATATGTACATG
Source organism: Anadara kagoshimensis (assembly GCA_021292105.1). NCBI lineage: Eukaryota > Metazoa > Mollusca > Bivalvia > Arcoida > Arcidae > Anadara > Anadara kagoshimensis. Next base: position 31,862,992 of record CM037860.1, read on the forward strand.
TATAAGGCAATTTTCTCAAAACTTGTTAAAATATATATCCGATACAGTAGTTACCAATATTAAGTTAAACCAAGTGAAAAATGTATATGTATAATAATAAAAAATGAACATACCAATCCATGTCCAAACTACAATCCCAAAGCATAGTAAAAACAAACATACCAATCCATGTCCAAACTACAATCCCAAAGCATAGTAAAAACAAACATACCAATCCATGTCCAAACTACAATCACAAAGCATAGTAAAAACAAACATACCAATTCATGTCCAAACTACAATCCCAAAGCATAGTAAAAACATTGAAACTGGCGAATTAGGTTCATCACGTGCAAGACCATCAGGGAAGTGAGACCGGATGCTCCGATATGGTTTAGATAGGTACACACGCCACGCTTGTGATAAAAATTGAGAGTGAAGGGAACATGGAACTATAGGTGGTCAAAAACATCCAGGGTAATCCTTATAGTTATCAACAATATTGTGATGACAGCCATAAAACATTTTATAATAAACATTTGTATCATGATTTTGAATTTCCAATTATCATTTGGTTAAGCAAACACAGCCTTCAAAAATTTGTTCCAGTAAAAATGTAAAGCATTGGATGGAGTTTAATATTGACCTATCGTACTAGTCTATTACCGCAAATCATTATGGGCCACATCACAGTCGGTGAAAATTCTTTTTTTTCAAAACAAAACAAAACAATACCTGACGGTGCCCCCATGTAGACATTAAATGTCAAATAAAAAACCATTTGTACACACGCATCATCTCATTATTTCTGTATTCCAAGGGTAGTTTAAAAAGAAATGGTTCTGGCATGTTTTACAAAGGTTATACACACTTAACTTATCAAATTGGCCATAAAAAAGTCAAACTATCGAAATGATTGGTGAAGACAGAAGAACGGAAACCAGATGGTCGCACGAACAGACAGACGAATAAAAAAACCCAGATGGACGGACGCCTAAATAGACAAATGAACGAGAACCAGATGGTCGGACGAACAGACAGACGAACGAACACCAGATGGACGGAAGAACAGAGGAACGGAAACGAAATAGACGGACGAACAAACAGAAGAACGGGATTCAGACAGACGCACAAACAGGGGACATTACTGTTTTTTCTCGATCTTTCGACTGGGAATGACATATTGTAGAAATACAGGCAAACGTAGGGTACATTTTCAGGAGGTTTTGTAGTTAAGTTGAGTAATGGTGTTTATCGTTCCAGTCAAAAAATTTTCACTTATATCGAGATGTCGCCAGTTATAAGCGAAGGCGACATTTTGCCTGTGCGTTGCGCTGATGGCATTTTACAGCAGATTTCTTTATCGTGTAACGTCTTCCATGACACGAGACTTCGTTTATTTTAAGTTCCCAACCGGAAGAACCGTGACTTTCATTTCGTAACGCCGAGTGCTTGGCGAAAGAACAATCATTACCCACTTCCAAGTCTTGGGTCTGACCCGGTGGAGGTTCGAACCCACGGCCTTCCACTTACGGAACGATCGTTCTACTAACTGAGCTACCGCAGTGGTATATTGTTGTAAGTAGCATAAATTAAATATGCGTGACATTTATCACAGGGGTTAGATTTATTAAAAATTAAAAAAAAATTACCCACAGTATATAAAAGAGAGTACTCTTTTTATAGAGGATATGGGTATTTTTAAAATTTAATTATGAAACCGGTCCCTGTGGTACAAAAGAACCCAAAAATTGTTTATAGTTGTTATAAACGCACGAGTTTAATAAATAAAATAGTTTAAAATGCATAACAATTTGTCATTCAAAATACTTTTTGAACCCTAAAGTACAACTTGTGAGATAGGATTACACATGTACTTGCTCAGTGTTTATCCCCAGTATCGACTGTGAATTATGTCATATAGGCAAACGACATTGACCTGTTCGCTTGACCTTTAATTTAATTACTAGTATTGACTATAGACCAGTGTGTTTTATATAAGATACACATATGTCTAGTCTACATCATGTTCATGATTGAACTATGAATCCTAACAATAACGTGTACTGGGTCGATCATCGTATGAGTATATTCGTAATGAAAGGTCAACAAGGCAGGTCAGTGTGATTTGCCTATACAACACCCAAAATATTTTATCTTGATATCTAAACATGATATGGTCAAAAATATTAAAATTATCTGTAGAATACATTGGTCAGTTAAACATCCAATCAAATCATACACACCAGTGCATGTATAAATCCCAATTCTAAAACAGATAAATTTTGAAAACTTGCAAATTTATCAAATTATCATTTGTTCACCAGGGAAGTGAGGTCAGATGCCCCAGAATGGCAGGTACTGTCTGTTTTAATGTATAGAGCTCCCACGTTAGTTTCACTAGGGAAATGAGGTCAGATGCCCCAGAATGGCAGGTACTGTCTGTTTAATGTATAGAGCTCCCACCGTTATTTCCACTAGGTAAATGGGGACAGATGCCCTAGAATGGCAGGTACTGTGGGTTATGTCGTATAGAGCTCCCACCGTTATTTCCACTAGGGAAATGAGGTCAGATGCCCTAGAATGGCAGGCACTGTTGGTTATGTCGTATAGAGCTCCCACCGTTATTTTTAGCTCCACTAGGGAAATTAGGTCAGATGCCCCAGAATGGCAGGTACTGTCTGTTTAATGTATAGAGCTCCCACCGTTATTTCCACTAGGTAAATGGGGACAGATGCCCTAGAATGGCAGGCACTGTGGGTTATGTCGTATAGAGCTCCCACCGTTAGTTCCACTAGGGAAATGAGGTCAGATGCCCAAGAATGGCAGGTACTGTCTGTTTTAATGTATAGAGCTCCCACTGTTAGTTCCACTAGGGAAATAAGGTCAGATGCCCTAGAATGGCAGGTATTGTGGGTAATGTCGTATAGAGCTCCCGCCGTAAGTTCCACTAGGGAAATGATGTCAGATGCCCCAGAATGGCAGGTACTGTCTGTTTTGTCGAATAGAGCTCCCACCGTTAGTTCCACTAGGGAAATGAGGTCAGATGCCCTAGAATGGCAGGTACTGTGGGTTATGTCGTATAGAGCTCCCACCGTTAGTTCCACGAGGGAAATGAGTTCAGATGCTCTAGAATGGCAGGTACTGTGGGTTATGTCGTATAGAGCTCCCACCGTTAGTTCCACTAGGGAAATGAGGTCAGATGCCCTAGAATGGCAGATTCTGTCTGTTTTGTCGTATAGAGCTCCTGCCGTTAGTTCTACGAGAGAAATGAGGTCAGATGCCCTAGAATGGCAGGTACTGTGGGTTATGTCGTATAGAGCTCCACCGTTAGTTCACTAGGGAAATGAGGTCAGATGCCCTAGAATGGCAGATTCTGTCTGTTTTGTCGTATAGAGCTCCTGCCGTTAGTTCTACGAGAGAAATGAGGTCAGATGCTCTAGCATGGCAGGTACTGTGGGTTATGTCGTATAGAGCTCCCACCGTTAGTTCCACTAGGGAAATGAGGTCAGATGCCCTAGAATGGCAGGTACTGTCTGTTTTAATGTATAGAGCTCCCACTGTTAGTTCCACTAGGGAAATAAGGTCAGATGCCCCAGAATGGCAGGTACTGTCTGTTATGTCGTATAGAGCTCCCACCGTTAGTTCCACTAGGGAAATGAGGTCAGATTCTCTGGAATGGCAGACTCTGTCTGTTTTGTCGTATAGAGCTCCCACCGTTAGTTCCACTAGGGAAATAAGGTCAGATGTTCTAGAATGGCAGATTCTGTCTGTTTTGTCGTATAGAGCTCCCACCGTTAATTCCACGAGAGAAATGAGGTCAGATGCCCTAAATTGGCAGGTACTGTGGGTTATGTCGTATAGAGCTTCCACAGTTAGTTCCACTAGGGAAATGAGGTCAGATGCCCTAAATTGGCAGGTATTGTGGGTTATGTCGTATAGAGCTCCCACAGTTAGTTCCACTAGGGAAATGAGGGCAGATGCCCTAGAATGGCAGGTACTGTGGGTTATGTCGTATAGAGCTCCCACAGTTAGTTCCACTAGGGAAATGAGGTCAGATGTTTTAGAATGGCAGGTACTGTGGGTTATGTCGTATAGAGCTCCCACCGTTAGTTCCACTAGGGAAATGAGGTCAGATGCCCTAGAATGGCAGGTACTGTGGGTTATGTCGTATAGAGCTCCCACCGTTAGTTCCACTAGGGAAATGTGGTCAGATGCCCCAGAATGGCAGGTACTGTCTGTTTTAATGTATAGAGCTCCCACCGTTAGTTCCACTAGGGAAATAAGGTCAGATGCCCCAGAATGGCAGGTACTGGTAATGTCGTATAGAGCTCCCCGTTAGTTCCACTAGGGAAATGAGGTCAGATGCCCCAGAATGGCAGGTACTGTCTGTTTGTCGTATAGAGCTCCCACCGTTAGTTCCACTAGGGAAATGAGGTCAGATGCCCCAGAATGGCAGGTACTGTCTGTTTTGTCGTATAGAGCTCCCACCGTTAGTTCCACTAGGGAAATGAGGTCAGATGTCTAGAATGGCAGATTCTGTCTGTTTTGTCGTATAGAGCTCCCACCGTTAGTTCCACTAGGGAAATAGGTCAGTTCTAGAATGGCAGATTCTGTCTGTTTTGTCGTATAGAGCTCCCACCGTTACCACGAGGAAATGAGGTCAGATGCCCTAAATGGCAGGTACTGGGTTATGTCGTATAGAGCTCCCACCGTTAGTTCCACGAGGGAAATGAGGTCAGATGCCCTAGAATGGCAGGTACTGTGGGTTATGTCGTATAGAGCTCCCACCGTTATTTCCACTAGGGAAATGAGGTCAGATGCCCTAGAATGGCAGGCACTGTCTGTTATGTCGTATAGAGCTCCCACCGTTATTTCCACTAGGGAAATGAGGTCAGATGCCCTAGAATGGCAGGTACTGTCTGTTATGTCGTATAGAGCTCCCACCGTTATTTCCACTAGGGAAATGTTGTCAGATGCCCTAGAATGGCAGGTACTGTGGGTTATGTCGTATAGAGCTCCCACCGTTATTTCCACTAGGGAAAATGTTTCAGATGCCTAGAATGGCAGGTACTGTGTTATGTCGTTATAGAGCTCCCACCGTTAGTTCCACTAGTGGAAATGAGGTCAGATGCCCTAGAATGGCAGGTACTGTCTGTTATGTCGTATAGAGCTCCCACCGTTAGTTCCACTAGGGAAATGATGTCAGATGCCCTAGAATGGCAGGTACTGTCTGTTATGTCGTATAGAGCTCCCACCGTTAGTTCCACTAGGGAAATGAGGTCAGATGCCCTAGCATGGCAGGTACTGTAGGTTATGTCGTATAGAGCTCCCACCGTTAGTTCCACTAGGGAAATGAGGTCAGATGCCCTAGAATGGCAGGTACTGTAGGTTATGTCGTATAGAGCTCCCACCGTTAGTTCCACTAGGGAAATGAGGTCAGATGCCCTAGAATGGCAGGTACTGTCTGTTATGTCGTATAGAGCTTCCATCATTAGTTCCACTAGGGAAATGAGGTCAGATGCCCTAGAATGGCAGGTACTGTCTTTAGCGGGGACAAGGTCTACAATAGCGTATTAATTGTGAAAGAAACACAATACAAGCAGGTGAAGCAGGTATATTGTTGCATAAAAAAAGAAAAGTTGACAATGGAAAAATTGAAATGTTACCATTTTTGTTATATAACTTCAAACGGTATACAAATGGGTACAAACTGTGCATTAATGTGTACTTATTTGTTTATTTAAACACATCAAGCAGAATTTATGCAGATTCTTGTAAAATCTGGAAAGAGGATTGTTGCCAAATCATTTATATATAGACGACGTTCTATCTCTTAATAATAATAAATTTAGAAAATCTGCGAATGTCATCTATTCTAGTCAGCTTTAAATTTAAATTTAAACTGATTGTCCAAGTTCTGCTTTATATTTCGAATGATACAGTACGGACCTGTCTGAAGTTTAACAACAAAAAGGAATCGCAGCTTAGTTGGCGAGTGTCCGACAGCTAGAGATAAAAAAGCTGCCAAGCTGACATATAGCTGCTGTCAAAAACGGTCGAGATTTAAGTTACGAAGAGTCGAGATGTGCTATCGATTTGGCACTAATTCGCCAGCTTAGTGTTAAACTTTCGACAGGTCTGTACTGTATGTCATTTATGACACCCACGCAGAGCTACATTTGAAGCTACATGACAAAGATGACGACTGTTGAGAAGTTATCTTTAGCGTCAAATATAAAGTAAAGAAGTAAAGAAGAATATTAAACTGCTGTAGTTTGTTATGTACATACCAGTCTGTAAAACAAAAAAACTAACAGTTGTAAAGTTACTAAAATCTCCTTTATTTTATTTCTACTAAATTGGCATTCAAACTCAATTATACAAAATTACAACGCCCTTATATTATATATTTTATTTGAATTCATTATTATGCAAAAAACTTGGGTTTAGAGGGTTTCCCGTTTTAAAACCCAATATAAAAGTAACAAAACTCATACACAAGTCAGAAGGTTATCTTATAATTAAAGCTAAGATAAATTTTAAGTTAAATATTTCAGTTCAAGTGTAGTGATCGTGCATGGTACTATGATCATATATATTTTACCGAGAGTCAGTTACCGAGTTCTTCGCGATGCCCTCCTTTGAGTCAGTAACTCTTGTTGAGTCGGTAACCGAGTTATTTGTGGTGTTCTCTTTTTGAGTCAGTAACTGAGTTCTCCGTGGTGCTCAGATAGTAATTGAGCCATACTTGGTGCTCTTTTTTTCAGTCAGAGTTTTTTGTGATGCTCTCTTTTTACATCGGTAACTGAGCTCTCTTTTTACATCGGTAACTGAGTTATCCTCGATATACTCTTTTTGAGTCAGTAACTGAGTTATCCGTGATGCTCTCTTTTTGAGTTAGTAACTGGGTTATGATAAGGATCTGATCTAGAGTCAAGACCGATTTTTTTTTAGTTCTCTTTCATCCAGTGATGGTTTGTCATAAAATGATTTTTTGACTATTTTCAAAATAAAACATTTTCAAAAAATTGTAAGGCATACTATAATCTTTTGAATTTTTTTCTGAAAAAAAAATCATATAACAGATGCCCTCTTTTAGAGTTAGTAAACGAGTTCTCTGCGACAGTTCTGAGTAACACAGTGGATGCGATGTTCGTAAGTTGCTTACCACGCTTATCAGAAAGTGGGACCTTCGTGATGAGACCATAAAAACAAATGCCACGTTTCGCGGTAGGCGTGGCCTGTCCTAAACATACTGCAAACTTTACTTGTAATTGCTGACATCCAGGTATGAGTAAGATATCGGGGTATGCAATACCAATTAATCAATCAATCGATCGACTCACCGACCGACCGAACAACCAACCAACCAACCAATCAATCAATCAATCATCCGGGAAAAACTCTTTTTTAACTAGAGAGCTATCTTTATTCTCTGAATAGTTTTAAAATGTTGATTATTACTTTGTGTGAAAGGTAGTAAACAAGGCTAATTTTACAATTCAGTTTTAAATTTAAACATAGGACCTTGACATGGGGCTGGATGCATTATTCCTGATTAATTCAAAAGAATTGAACCAAATATACACCGGTTTGTCGATAGAACGTTACATAACATATCTTCCGGGTTGTTTTTATCGCCATTTTATTTCAAATGTTCAGAAAATCGATCTGAAACATGTTTAAAATTGCAAAAATAATTCATCTGACCGTCAACTGAAGACACTAGAAAAGTTTACGTTAAGGAATAAACTTTCAGCCAAAATAAGTTTTCAAAAATGGATTTAAACGACCCTAAACTTTGGGATAATGAAAGTTATACAATTGAGCAAATTGTCAAACAGAAGGGATTGCCTCAAGCAGTCAGAGTGTACGAAGGATATTGTGGTTCAGATGAAACTTTAAATTTTTCTACTGGAGATTATTTAGCTTTGGAATCTATTAAGACTCTAGAGAAAGTTACCGCTAAATATGTTGATCAAACAGGGCGCGGTATATCAGAAAAATTTACCATTCCGATTGGATATAGTGGAAAAGTGAAACTGGTGTACAGGCACAAGGTGTTCCGAACAGTTGAAGACCTAATGAAGTCCTTTCCAAGATACGCCGAGGTTAAAAAAGCTATGGTAGTCAGTGGAGAGGATAGTTCGTTTGAACTTCCGCTTGGTTCAAAGGTCGAGTTAGAAAAATTGTTCAAATCAAGGACTTATGTGTAAATATAACGATAAATCATTTCTGTTAGGTCTTGAAGACAAAATTGAATGGTCATCAGTACGGACACTAATGAATATACCTTAAAACAGATAGTTGACCGTTGGTCATTTTCCCAAGTATGTGGAATTTCTGAAAAGTGATGAAAAAGTTATATTTTGGAATATTGATGCTGCATTTGATGATATCCAGAAATATTCAGGACTTGCTAATTAAATTAGTAGTGCAGGATGTCATTGTAGGCCACCACAAAGAAACTGATACTAGATTGCAAACTACAGAACGCAACCATCGAGCACTTGTAATGCTACCTTTGGATTCCCAAGAGATCAAGGAAATCAGAGTGCAATTATCAATCGCCAATGACAAGCTAATATATGAAACTATTGCTGTAAGAAAAATAATGGATGATGATATAAATGGGGTAACCGGATGTGGTTTGTACAGTCAAATACAATATGTACAAAAGGACAGTCTCAATACTGGTGAAGCTATTTATGAAATCCCAGACGCCAATTCGGATCCTCCGACACCGCCAATTCCTCCAAAGATGTATACTTTATCTCAACAAGAATTTAACGCGAGAGTGGGTAAGTATCGTCTCATTTTACCTCAGCATATATAAAGGACTGAAGTGTGCCATTGTGCATGATCAGTGCATCATCATTTGATTATTAATACTCTAGAGGTCACGGTTTTAAACACTCTGTATCAAACTTGGTCACAACTTGACAATAGCTTGATCAAGTTTTTTATGGGCTATCTTGGCTTACAAGTAGGTTACTAGGTAAAATTATAGAAAGACCTTGTCAATTTTAATCCAATCTACGTCATACTTACCCACAATGATTTTCTTGTCTTATAGACAAAATCTAAATCAAGTTGGTTGGTGTATATGTGTTATGTTGTTTCGATATTTAGGTCACTAAGTCAAATAATAGAAATTCTTGTTAGCATTATAAATACCCCAATTTTAGTTCAATCTTCTTGAAACTAGCTCAGCAAACTTTTGACAAATAGCGGCCAAGTTTATGTATAGATCATGTTAGATCAATAAGTAGGTCACTATGTTTAATTACAGTCTAACCTTCTAAGCATGTACCAGGACTCTCTTCCGATCTTCATCAAACTTGGTCAGAATTATTCTCTTGACCAGATTCCTACAAGGTTACTGTTAGGCCAATATTTGGGTTACTTTGTGAAATGATCGAACACATTGTTCACTTATTTGTAGCCGCAATATTTTCGTTCAATCTTCATTAAAGCGAACTTTTTTGTCAGATTTACATATTAGTCATGTTTGGTCAAAATATAAGACACTAGTTTAAAAATAAAATAAAATACTTATTTACACTCTGAATATCATATAATTGGTCCAACCGTCTTCAAACTTGTCTATAATGATCGTCTTGAAAAAAGGTAGATTGGACTCTTAAACGGACTGTATTCGGTACTTTTTGAAGTATTCTCATAGCGTAATTCTTTGTTTGATTTTGATATAGTGAATGTAGAAAAAAATCAAATTTCTTTCGAATATTATATAAGAACCTATTTAAGAACCTGGTCTACCTTTTGTCAAGAAGATTATAGGCAAGTTTGAAGATGTGCGACAAAAGCGTCAAATTTGTGATAATAATCTACAAATGGTTTTATCTCTCATTTTATCGGAATCAAAATCGCTTCAGGAGTGAATTTGAAAAATCCAACAAAATAAAATAAAAAAAATCGCTTTACACAAAGCAAAGTTTTGCTGCATTTGTGTCATTAAATATCCTTATAAACTTACTAGTGGGCCACTTGTTGTAAAAATGGGATGGTTTTGGCCCTTCAAAAGAGAAAAGATTCGGTGCTTTTTCAAAGTCAGGAGTTTTCACTTTACTTTTATATACCAGAAACGTAACGACAAACCTATCCAATTTCAGCTTCTTTTTTCGTGTATTATTTTTGCAGACTCAGAAAACAAAGCAAGAAAAATTGAACGCACAGTTTCATGTCCAGCGACAAGCAGATCTGATGATTTATTCGGAACTACAATGGTTGACACTTCATTTCCAACACTGAGTCATGTCATCGGCGATATCGGGCATTTTGCAAAAAGAGGTAAATATATGCACAAAATATATTATCTGTAAATTGTTTGTAAAGGCGAACAACTTTGACCTGTCCACTTGACCCTTACTTTGAATATTAATTGTGAGCTGATGCTGTTATTGAATAGGGAACACAGATATTGAATCCGTCTACCGCATGGGAAACAGCGAACGATAAAACTATCCATTTATTGTATAGACAAATATTCGTAATGAAAGGCCAGACGTACAGGTCAATGTTGTTTGCCCATAGGACAAAATCTTCAACGCGAAAAAGTGATTGATTGATTGAAAAGGATATACGTTCCCGTTAAGAATATATGTCTTATATCGAGGCGTCGCCAACTATAACGTAAAGGGGTAGATTTTTTAACCTTTGCAGTACAATGTGCAAGAACGGTTGTTTAACATTCAACGGACATAGATTTTTTAGGTCTCTTCCAAGGAACCCTGTGACTTTCATTTCTAAATACTGAGTAAAAGAACAGCCACTACCTATATTTTCAAGTCTTGGTCAGACCCAAATCCTACCTCCCGAGACGATGCCATGGATTTTTTCAGAACTATTACAAGTTTTGTAGTTGCTCACTTGAGAAAATTCAGCAAGAAGATAATTTGGTATACGAGGGGAGGTCAGTAAGTTCATAGAACAATGTTTACATTACAAATGCATTGCCTTATATGAATCTCTTTGGAACCATTGCGTTAATTTTTCGATGACATCAGTGTGTCGCGCGCTCTGTGTAAACCGATACGTCAGTTAATATCTTCAGCCAATCCGATTTCGATGTACAGCGGAGGAATACATACCACCAAGGGACTACTTATTCATTCATAATTTCCTGCGGGTTCATTCATAAATCTATCCGGCGACTGCAGGGACGCTCTTTACGAGCGGTAACAAACGTAGAAATTTGTCATACTGCACCAATTTTAAAAATGATTTGAAAATAAAAAAGAATAATAAAAACCAATATTTGTTGTCTTTTTATATCAAAATAATATTTTAATGATTAATGTCTATTTCCCATGGCCTATAAAGATACGAAGTGAAAAAATTAGTGAGTCCGAGGACACCACATTTAAATTATGAACAACTGTTTGTTATTCGACTAAATAATTATATTCATGGTAATATTTTACCAAACAGATTATTGTTTAGTGAAAAAAGGAGAAATCGAATTTAATTTTTAAATATGTTTTACGGAACTATATTTTACGATCGCCAAGCAACGAGACAAATCAACATGGCTGTTCTCTTTATATGGTTCTACAATAAGAGTTATCTCGCTTTAAGTGTTCCAACCACATTAATACACCGACTTTCGGAAAATTAAAAATACCTATTTGTGGGTAAAAATAATGTAAACATAAGGATTGAATGTCACTTTGAATGCTGTCATCGAGGTATGACTGCATCAGCTCACGTTCAAAGTTAACATGAATCACTTCGCGATTCACTCACTTTGAACGTGAGCTGATGCAGTCATACCTCGATGACAGCATTCAAAGTGACATTCAATCCTTAAGCGTATTCAACCAAACGTAATACACATTTTCTTTACTTATTAAAACAACACAACATTCCGCCATTTTAAACATACCGAGTTTATTTGCTACAACATATTTGTGTAATTCTCAAAAGCATTCAAAGTTGATGACCATCAAGCAATGATGGAAAATCAAAATGTTAAGTTTAGGACAGTAATAAAGTTCCTCACAGTAGAGGGATCAAATGCCAAAGAAATTCACCGGCGAATGGCCGAGGTGTACGTTGACAGTGGTCCTGTCTATTCCACAGTGTAAAAAAGGTCAGCTGATTTTAAACGTGGCCGCACCTCACTGAAGGATGACCCACGGTCAGGTCGGCCAGCTGATACTATTACAAAGGAAATTGTCACGTCTGTGGAGACCCTCATCATGAATGATCGTCGAATTAGGATTGATGACATAGCTAGGGAGTGTGACATTTCACATGGAAGTGTATACACGGTTATCAACGAGAATCTTAGGATGTCAAAAGTATCCGCAAGATGGGTCCCTAGAAACCTTAATGTGCAGGATCGCTTCCAAAGACTCCAGTCAAGTCGGGAGCTCCTTGGCATTTATAATGATAACCCAGAGAGCCTACATTTACGTTTAGTAACTAGTGATGAAGCATGGATTCATCATTTTGACCCAGAAACCAAAAAAGAGTCCATGCAATGGAAGCACCCTGGCTCATCCCCACGAAAGAAATTCAAAACCCAGCCATTAGCTGGCAAAGTCATGGCCACTGTGTTTTGGGATTCTAAGGGCGCTCTGTTAATCAAGTATAAACCTGCTGGAATCTTTATCACTGGGGCTTACTATGCTGAACTAATGAAGCAGCTGATATTAAATTAAAAATGAGGGGAAAGTTGAGCCGAGGGGTATTGCTTCTTCACGACAATGCTCTTGTGCACAAGTCAAGGATTGCACAAGCAGCGATTCTTGAATGTAAGTTCGAACAACTTAATCACCAACCCTACGGTCTCGAGTTGGCACCCAGTGATTATTTCCTATTTAGAAATTTGAAATCCCATTTACGGGGAATCAGATTTCATGTTCAAAGTGAGTGAATCGCGAAGTGATTCATGTTAACTTTGAACGTGAGCTGATGCAGTCATACCTCGATGACAGCATTCAAAGCGACATTCAATCCTTAAGCGTATTCAACCAAACGTAATACACATTTTCTTTACTTATTAAAACAACACAACATTCCGCCATTTTAAACATACCAAGTTTATTTGCTACAACATATTTGTGTAATTCTCAAAAGCATTCAAAGTTGATGACCATCAAGCAATGATGGAAAATCAAAATGTTAAGTTTAGGACAGTAATAAAGTTCCTCACAGTAGAGGGATCAAATGCCAAAGAAATTCACCGGCGAATGGCCGAGGTGTACGTTGACAGTGGTCCTGTCTATTCCACAGTGTAAAAAAAGTCAGCTGATTTTAAACGTGGCCGCACCTCACTGAAGGATGACCCACGGTCAGGTCGGCCAGCTGATACTATTACAAAGGAAATTGTCACGTCTGTGGAGACCCTCATCATGAATGATCGTCGAATTAGGATTGATGACATAGCTAGGGAGTGTGACATTTCACATGGAAGTGTATACACGGTTATCAACGAGAATCTTAGGATGTCAAAAGTATCCGCAAGATGGGTCCCTAGAAACCTTAATGTGCAGGATCGCTTCCAAAGACTCCAGTCAAGTCGGGAGCTCCTTGGCATTTATAATGATAACCCAGAGAGCCTACATTTACGTTTAGTAACTAGTGATGAAGCATGGATTCATCATTTTGACCCAGAAACCAAAAAAGAGTCCATGCAATGGAAGCACCCTGGCTCATCCCCACGAAAGAAATTCAAAACCCAGCCATTAGCTGGCAAAGTCATGGCCACTGTGTTTTGGGATTCTAAGGGCGCTCTGTTAATCAAGTATAAACCTGCTGGAATCTTTATCACTGGGGCTTACTATGCTGAACTAATGAAGCAGCTGATATTAAATTAAAAATGAGGGGAAAGTTGAGCCGAGGGGTATTGTTTCTTCACGACAATGCTCTTGTGCACAAGTCAAGGATTGCACAAGCAGCGATTCTTGAATGTAAGTTCGAACAACTTAATCACCAACCCTACGGTCTCGAGTTGGCACCCAGTGATTATTTCCTATTTAGAAATTTGAAATCCCATTTACGGGGAATCAGATTTCCTGATGATGATGGACTTAAGGCTGCCACAGAGGCATGGTTTCAGGGCCAAACCGAAGACTTCTATTTCAAAGGTATAGACAGTCTGAAAGAAAAGTGGGCCAAGTGCATTGGGGTAAATGGGGACTATATTGAATAATAATAATAAAATGTATGGTTTGTTGCGGCAATATATACCACGTTCTATGAACTTTTTGACCTCCCCTCGTAGATGTGCCAAATTTTAATACCGTTCTCGTAACAAACATGTAAACTACCCACAAAATCAAACACTATATTAGAACTGTTTAAAAGCTTAAACTTTAATATTGTGGTTTAAAACTCTAGTAATTGTATATTTCAAACGCTTTTCTGACAAATATTTTTGTTACAGAGCAATATGTCAGGGGTAAAAAATTGCCCTCCAACACTCCCCAATTTTGATACAGAATGAAACATCTTCTGTTAATAATATGCCGGATGTCTGTAGATAGTTCGGCATTGCCGCAAACAATAAGATGGAGATCAGATCTGGCTGCAGTTTTACAGACAATTAAACGTGGAAAACAAAACGATGTTTATATTTTTGTTTAAGATTCGACGAAAAGCGGTGTCGATTGCAGACCTAAAACAAGAAAGAAACAACGTAACAAATCCAATAAAGAAGAAGATGCAGATCACGATGGTATATATTATTTAGTTCATCCTGGTAAGCGGTTTGGAAGTTTTTTTTTGATGATTGATAACCTCAAAAAATAGGAAAACGTCTGCATGTGTTACACGTGTAAATCAAACCCTATTAATTACTGAGAATTAATGAACTCACTATTTGTGAAACATCTCTATTTGATAGTGCTCCCTCTGACCCAATGCACGATTACTGTTGACTGGACATGTCAACTTTTGTGCACTCACCAGGCCCAGTACTATATATATAACTATGGTGACTGAGCACTTAGCCAGTTGCATTCTCGGGATTAACACCTGGCCCCGGTTTCACAATCATTCCTTAGCTAAGATTTTTCTTAACTTAAATCTAGAAAAATTTTAAATCTTCATAATTTTGTTAATTTTCAAGATATTCAGGAGTTTAAGGTCTTATTTTTAAGATGACCTCAAGATTAAAATATTTGCATTTAGTTTTGACAAAAATATTCATCAATTGTTTCAAAAAAAGAATATCAAAATTTGCTAAATTTAAGTTAAGGAAAATATTAGCTAAGGAATGATTGTGAAACTGAGGGCCTGTTACCTATCGACTGAGCAAGTCATAAGATGATTCCTCCGGGGCTAATACATGGGCATTAAGCAGCTGTACGCCCGAGATTTCGTTGTCACCAGTTGTATTGTACCGGACCTAATGTCACCATTTGTACTTCCTTGAACCCACTACATGTAAAATATTGACTGCGCATCTTAGCAGTTGTACTTCGAGAACCTATTGTCATCAGTTGTACTGCCCCGGATTCATTGTCACCGACTGTCCACTCTAACCAAAGGAACCAGTTATGGTCCTCGGCCAAAACAAGAACCTTTAATGTCTGGTTTTTTAAATTATATTCAAGTTATGTGTCGTTTTTTGTTGTAGATACAAAGAAGAAGAATGACATTTGTAAGTTTATACAGTCCACATCTTATAACTTGTATAGCATAGTGTTAGCATGCCTCCTGGTGTCCGTTCAACGCGAGCTTTTTTTAAAGCCAATTTGTGTCACCCTTTTTCTTTAATGCTGTGTGATTGTAAAAGATATCCAATCAAAAGGTAATTTACCTTTTACCGAGTTGCCTCAGGGTGACGATAGTATTGGTTGTGTCAATGATTAGAGAGGTTGTTACACGCTGATATTGTTTTTGTAGGAAAATCTCATTTGTTACATGTCATGCAAATGGGAAACCGCATTAACATGTGTTTTATTATATATAAAGTTTAATAATAATAATAATAATAATAATAATAATAATAATAATAAATGGTTGTTAAAATATTATGTTTACCGAATTTCTTTTTTTATTAATGATGTTTCTCTTTATCATCAATCTTGTAGTGAGAAATAAAAGCTTCAATTTTGACACAGTGAAGAAAAGATTATCAGGGGTAAATAGTCTTGTTACTTTAATTTCATAAAAATGTTATCTTTTTGAGAAAAACAATGATTACGCTGGTGAGTAAATTCTAGTGTTAAGTTTAAGTTGTTTTTTCACTTATACCGACATGTCACCAGCTATTTTTGGCTTACAGAAATCAGTCATAACAGTGAGTTTATTTTTATTTTCCCACATCAGTCATTTTTGTGTCATACTTACAATGACAGCAGATTTGGGTTTGTTGTACAACTCTGAAATCAACAAATAATCAAACTGATCACACATATAGCAATGATCTTTTAGTGAAATAATCCCGCCTCAGCAAATCAATCAATCGATCGATCAACCAATCAGCCATCCTGCCCACCAACCAACCAATCAATTAATTCTTCACTCACTCAGCCAACCAACCATCCAACCAACCAACCAACAAATCAATCAACCTGGTTATCTTTCCATTTATGTTTGTAGACAAGGTGCGTGTATGGTAAAATTCCACTGTAATTTATTGTAGATAAACCTGAAAGCGGTTGCGAATATTTTTAAAAGGTCAAGTGAAGGTCGACATGATGTTACCAAAGTTACTGAACAGAAACAGACGGAAGCCACGCCCTCTTCCAACATTTATGATGCAATACACGCTGACGGTGGGGACGCCAATGCTTATGAACAGTTACATAACGATGGCAATTCTGGACAGGAAACTAATGTTCCCATACCTCCATCAGATGGTTCAGCTGTATCAAGCAGAAATATAAGTGATCACGTCAGCGAATCTCCAATTACTTCATATACAACAGAGGAAGTAGTGAGATCTTTAAGAGAATGTAAACTTGAGAGTTTTGCCAACCACTGTGAGAGACATAAATTAAATGGAAATGATTTGATCAGGCTGCCTGAAAAAGATCTTGACAAAGAGCCATATAATCTGACAAAGTTAGAATTCAGAAAATTTCAAGCTTTCAAAAAGAGGGGTGCGCCAAAGATAGGTGACGCAGATGTTGTTATAACACATCTGTAAGATGATTTAAATAGCCAATGTAAATAAATACATTGGTGTTAATGCTTTTTTTACAATTATACAAATGTTTATGTAAAATTTATGAATGACTTTATGTAAAATGTACTCATTATGTAAAATGTAGCCTTGAATTAGATGTAACTTCTTGCAATGACTATCTGTATATACAGGTTCATCCAGAAAGTTTGGACATCCCTTCTATAACCTTTCTAAAAGAGCAATTTTGATGGTCTTAGTACTTGGTGTTTTGTTAACTTATATTTGTTGAAAGACTATTTTTATATACTACCTAGAATGTAATTTAAATGGCATAATTGATAAAATTTTGAATTTTAGTTTTTAGTGTACAGTGAGTGATAAAAACGTGAAAATATTTGGGAAAATCCTATTTCTTCAAATATGGACTTAATAAATAGAAAATACTGAAAACGACTTTAAACACTTAGTTCCAAGTGATTATTAAGCACTTTTAAAGTAAAATATGTCATTTTATCTGTTAAAATTCCTCCTGTATTGAAAATACTAAAATATTTAGAAATACGGTAAAATGGATTTTTGGTTAGTGTATTTAACGATTATTTATTTTTCGCATAACGTCCATTTCCTACTGCAAAAAGATGTTTTATAGTATTATTTGACTTAGAAAAAACATTTTTACTTATGTTGTGGAACAGATTCTTTGTTCTCATTGTTTAAAATCATTTTTGCCAAAGGACACCCGTTTTTGTGTCTGGAATATATAAAGGGAGATAACAGTGTCTTTTGCAATTTTATTGTGTCAAGTTACATCGATTAGATCAGGTAACCAACTATTAAACAAATCATTGATAAAGCATGTCAAAAATTGCTATAACAAACAAATTTGTGGCTAACTATGAATCACTTTTATGGGGTGCCCAGACTTTCTAGTTGGACCTGTATAATAATGACATCCAGTGTATTTATACAGAATTTTACTTTACATGTATAATGTTATCAATAGTCCATACAATAAAGCCATTTAATAAAAATTATGTTACACATTTGTAATATCGCTTCGTGACCTTGGTAACCAGCGCGCGACATTCTATTGTGCGCGCGCTATGACGTCGACTCTTGTTTATTCCACTAGCTATGTTAATTAAACATGTACATCGCTCAACGAGTACTGCTAAATTTTTATGGGTATAATAATGACAAAAATAGAACACTGACTTTTCTATTGAACAAATAAATAGTTTACCAGTTCTTTTTAAGATATTACAATAAATAACTAAATGAAGTGTGCCTGAAACAATGAACAGTCGAAGCCATGGCACGCGCACGAGAACTTTGGAATATCGTGCGCTGGTAACCAAGGACTTCTGTGTCCATCATTTTGTATTTTCAAGAAAAATGTTTTTTTTTTCTTGATTATATAATAAATAGAATCTTGCAATCATATTTATATAATATTGAATTTTTTACACTCGTTGAAATTATTCAACTTGTTTAATAAATTCAATATTACATGAACGCCCATGTAAGATCTTGTATTTTCGTAGGTATGGGCATGACACTTGGATAGGTACTTTGGTAATGAAGTAAGCTCTCCAGAGCTTAGGAGGTAATTGCGACGTAACCGTCTTACGTAAAAAATTGTTTAAGGCATGTATGTTTTAACACTACGAACCTTCTGCAGCCGGTAATAACAAGGTCGTAGTCGCATCTTAAAACATTCCTGTCTATAGCAGTTATTGCAGATTGTTAGGGATGTTGTTATTGATGTTGTTATTGAATGTGCTTAAAGTAGCATCAGGAATTTTCAGTTATTCGCGACGGAAACTACTTTATTAATCTCTATGGATTAATCTATGAACAAGTTCGTGTATTCATGTGAAGTGCGAGTGTGTTTTATGGTCTGCCTTGTACCAGTGCAACATTAAGGTACTAGCTCACCTAGTCAGTACGCCGAACCCAAGGGTATCATTCCCCCAGTCACATTATAATGACATCGGGTGAACAGTAAATGCCAACGACAAGAAAAATTAGCACTTTCCCACATGTGGTCTGAGCTGGACTCGAACTCTCACAGCGGAGAGAAACCTGGATTTGTAGATTTAAGTCTTATCAATTAGGCCACCGCGGCCCCCCCCCCTACAGACTGTTAGGCGTTGGTATGATATATTGGCCCCTATAAGCCATAATGTAACTGTTCGATTAGTTAAGTGTTGTCATCTGTCCAGGCTGTAGTCGAGTCTAAGAAAAGGTCATTACCTGCAGTTTTATAATTGGAGGTAAGCATTCAACGATCTTCATGTGGAGAAGCTTAATAAACTAAAATCAATCCTTTAGTTCGAGCCTTACTATTTAAAAACAAACTAGCAGGAAGGAAGCTGACAGAATTATAAATATTTTTAGGAAATTATGTTTACAGTATGGAATCAAGACATAAAGCTACATAATTGGAAAAATAAGCTTACACAATCATGTAATCCAAAATCTCCGAAAACTTAAAAACAATATTTAGCACTGAATCAATCAAAAACAAACCAATTATTCCATGTCCAAATCACGATCCCAAAGCAAAGTAAAAACTTTGAAACTAATTTGGCTAGTGAAACATGCGAACATCTACCAGGGAGTGAGGTCAGGTGCCCCTTAACTCTTTTGTTTAGCTACCTAACAGACAGGAATTAAAAAAATCGACAATCCAAGAATTGAAATCAATTCAAAAATTTGAATACATGTAATTTCAATTTGATCCCATTTTACTTTTTTTGAAGAAAAAATTTGAATATCATTACTGTCCATACTTTCCCGTTCGTGATAATTTTACAACTTCCTACAGCCCTTTCAGTCCTACCTTTAACGTCAAGTGTACGACTGTACATTTTGGAAATGTTTTTTGAAAATAAATTTCGGTGATTTTAATTATCGGTATTTCGGGTATAAAAACGATTGAATCGAAATTTGATAAAAATAAATCGAGAATCGAACCTAATGTCCAGAATCATTCAAATCACATTCAGTTATAATTTGTAATTAGTGTACTATGAAACACATAATAAACATGATATTACAAATTATGGATCGGACTTTATTTTTATTTCGTTATTTACTCTATCTGTAAATCTCCAGAAACCCCCCCCCCCAAAAAAAAAAAAAAAAAAAAAAAACAAACTATTATGCGTTTATTGTTGTAGAATCTGTTATGTCTTAATTTTGAATATATCATTTTACATACAAAATACAAAATGAGCATATGGGATTCTTTTTTCACAAGCGAATAAGAAAATATATTTCTGGATCACACGCACACATACATACCGTCTCAATTATCCATGCAGTAAAGCCATGTAATGAACATCATGTTACACACGTGTATAGAGGCGAAGTGAGCTAACGATTCAGCACTAATTTGTTAGATTATTGGACAGGATTAATATATGTATAGTTGAATCATTTAGCGGCGACCACAGGAGCAAGATTCATAATAAAATAAAACAAAAACTCATAGTAAATTAAAAAAGGTCAAGGAGACAACAAATCGGATTTGGAGCACCTAAAGGTGACAAATCCGAAATCCGATAAGTTGTTCCACTTTACGCTTTTTTCTTTCTTTTTTTAAAATATATACTATAGATAATTGCTTAATTTTTTTATGAAACTGTTCCCCCCTGTGTTGGCGACAGTTTTTTTTTTTACAAAATTTAAAAAGATTCTGTATAAATCTTGCTTCATACGAATATTGAAACAAATCGGCAAGCAACAGAGCACAGTTTGTGCCCATTGGTTTACCGATTGTTCGTTGTAAGATTATATTGCCAAACACAATGAATTTATAGTCTTAAAACATTTTTGTTGATAGTATCTTCGGTTTTTTTCGTTTGCAGTCCGTATGGTGCTAGACAAAATAATCAGAATTTCTATTCAGCATTTGACATACATATCTTGGCTTACCTTTAAAAAAACCAAATGCAGGGGCGTAGCTTACTATGAGGCAACTGAGGTAACTGCCTCGGTAAAAATCAATCGTATTATATTTTTTTCACAGAAACACGAAAAAAATAGAAAAGGATAAAAATACTCAAAATATGAAATTATTATGTTAAAGGTACCAAAGAGTTACTCACTTGTTGTAAAAGGAGTTTTGGTGTCACATTGAAGAATTAGTTTTGAATTTTCCAGACCATTTCGTATTTTTCATTTTAAAGGTACCACCACATTTTGTACGTTAGTCACTGTTAATAAACTGCTGTCTTTTCGACGACTGACTCAATGAAAATCTTGAGTGAAACTTGAGTTACTAAGTTGTTTTATTTGTTTTCGGGGGAGCTCCTTGGTTTGAAGCGCTTTCGAAGCTTCTAATTTTTGCCTCGGTTATAATTGGTTCCTATCTACGCCCCTGAAATGACAAGTGATATATATTTCAGACGTCTTGTCAATCTTGGAAATTAATGGTATGAGGTGTAGCAAAATCAAAAGTTTTAATACTGCTATATCCTTTTACATAAAATGATGTATTTCTGTATCAGAAACAAGCAGTTCAATTTTTGTAACATGTAGAATAGATTTTATCTTCTCAAAAACCTTCCCAAAAAATACCTAATTACAATGTCTTAATTTAGATGTTCAGCTTACCAACTTAACTGAAAATAAAAGTAGAACGATACGTTAATAAGGCTGTCATAAGTGTATGTTAAACAAGGTAGAAAATGAGTATCATGTTCTTTCAAAATGCTCTTGCTCTTTATGTGGACTTTTTAAAGACAAAAATATATCAAACAATGTTATGTTATTTGAAAAGGTCATCCGGTCATTCTTAGCATTCGTAACCTTGGATTTTTTCTCTTCAATCAAAAACAAACATACATGTATATTGTATCACGTATCTATTGTGCCCTTTCATACTTTTTGCATCAGTTATATCCTGCTAATACACGGTTGAATCTTTACACCACACTTTGATTAGGTACGGTCTTAAACAGACTATAGATTAACAAAGATAAAGTGGCACATCCGGGCGGTTTGGTGTTCATAAACACAATTTGTAAACACAGAATGATGTAGTTAGGAAGACGTCCATTACATAAATTATTAAGCAGGAGCTTATCTGCGGAATTGGCTCAGTGGTCGACAAAGATAAAGTGACACATCCGGGCAATCTTTCGTTTACAAACACAACTTGTAAACACGGGTGTGACTGCGTAAGTTGATATATCTGATTTTACACCTCCTCGTCTATATCACTGAGGTAGCTCAGTGGAACAAGGGATAGGTCTTGATTTACAAAGATCTAGAGGCGATGGTTCGGACCCTCGCATCTTTTCACTTCTTTAAATTTCATTTTATTTTATCCACATTTTTTCTCAGCAAAAACATGATTTGTTCGCTTAATCAATCAAATGAATAATAACTTCATATCCCTCAATTTTTGGAAAGTGTATTAAAGACCACGACTATCACCTGTCTATAATCCAAAACTAAGCAGACTCATTATAATGTCTTTTCCATTTAAGATAATATAATTAACTCAAGAATTATTCAATTCAATAAGTCAT
The DNA here is from genome assembly GCA_021292105.1 of Anadara kagoshimensis. Taxonomy (NCBI): domain Eukaryota; kingdom Metazoa; phylum Mollusca; class Bivalvia; order Arcoida; family Arcidae; genus Anadara; species Anadara kagoshimensis. The sequence goes on from CM037860.1 coordinate 31,885,621, forward strand.
TATTAGCTCCAAACATATAGGTATGATTTTCTGTGACCCATCTGTAAAATTATATGAATTGTTTTCAAAAGAAATATTTTTCATAGAAATATTCTAAATGACTTGATCCCGACGTTTTTGTCTTTTTACAAAGAAAATAAAATTTTTGTGGAAATGAAAGTCTTCGAAATAAAGTGAAAAAAAGAAAATAAAAAAGTATACACTCCAGGGGATTCGAACTTGCACTTAATTACTTACACACTCCATGTTAACAACCACTTAAGACCACTGTGCCAATTCCGCAGATATGCTCCTGCTTAATAATTTATGTAATGGACGTCTTCCTAATTACACCCGTGTTTACAAATTGTGTTTATAAACAATAAACCGCCCGGATGTGCCACTTTATCTTTGTCGATCTATACATATATATACGACATATAAATCTCAAATTAAAAACAAACATACAAATCCATGCCCTAATAACAATCCCAAAGCAAGGTAAAACCTTTGAATTTGCCGTGTGCTTTTTTTGATTTTTTGTGAAATAATACCTTCAAAAGTAGCACATGACAGGTTAAACACGTGAACTTTAATCAGGAAGTGAGACCGGGTGCTCGGGAAGGTTGAACACCTATTGTTTAGTTAGCTACATCCGTCACGTACATGTATATAATTTAAAAGGAGAACGAAAGGAATGCTAGAGCATTGAGACACCGATTACATTCCACAGTTTATCCATCCGCCATATTATTTTATACTTTATTCACTTTAAGGGTTTTATTATTATTATTATTATTTTTTAAATATTGTTTTATTTGCTCTCTTTAATAACGAATTGCCGCCATAAATAAATGTGAAATACTGTATTTATATAAGTGGATACTTAATTTAATTTCAACAACATTCCCTTCAACATACATGTACCAGTACTCTATGTACTTGAAGAGGACCGGATTGGACAACATACCTAGACTATATCAAGCCTCTTTGTGTATATTTTGGGTTGTAATAAGTAAATAAATTTCGAAATTAGATTAATTTTACCCCCTTCGTGTTCCTACTATTATGTAATGTTAACTTTTAAAATCTATTTCGGACTTTGAGTTTTGTCAATATATCTTGTAAAATATTACGGCGGTAAAGAGGGAACTTATCATACGAACATTTATCTACAGTAGATCGATATAAATGCGCATTATATCAGCCCTTTGTAAACATGTTCATTCGAGTTATTTAAAGATTTGCATGAACGAATTTTAGTGTACACAAGGAAGTTTAAATATGGCAAGTTTATACACTAGAAAATCGGGTCGTATTTTTAACATGGCGTCAGATCACGAGAAGGAACTCTGATTCATAGTGAGAAAAAAATCTACTTTATCCTAGTATGTGTCAGGACTGGTTGCTTGTCCTCATTTAGTCCAGAAAAGACGACAGATCACGACAGGGAATTTTTCGGATGTCTGTTGCTTATCACAATATTGTCCAGGAAAAAAGATAATCTGTTTCACTATGGCAGTGCCTAACCAGAAAGACTTGTTGACTTGGGAGGACACAGGAGAAACTATAAAAGACATTGTCACTAAGCATCAATTACCGACTTTAGTGAAAGTAAGCGAAGGTTACTATGGCGACACAGACGCCGAAAGTTTCTCTTCAGGAGACTTGATAAAATTAGATATGGTGAAAACACTGATAAAAGTTTCGGCATGTGTAGGTGAAAGTGAAAAGAAACAAGGGAAAAGAAAAGCCAGTGTTGATGTCAATGATCTGAACTGGAGAAATGAAGTTTTAATTCCACTGGGGTATAAAGGTAAACTACAAGTTATCAGAAGTGACCATATTGCAACAACGTTTGGTACCGTTCAAGATCTGATCGAACAATTTCCTAGATTTGTTCGAATTGAAAACGATACCAGTGTCAAAGTAGCAAGTGGTAAATTGATTATACCTGCTGGATCTGAACTAGAACTAGACAGAGTTCTTCCTGATCAAGGCCTTGTTTGTCGGTATGGAGATAAAGAATGTTTGTTAGATATTTGTGACACTGGTAGATATGTTTCGGTACCAGACTTAACGCTTTATACTTTGCGAGAAGTAATTGACAAACTCCCTCTACCACAGTATGTCAAATTTGTGGAAAAGGAATTCGAACAAGTTATGACAGAAAGCTTAGATGAAGCACTTGAAAATATTCAAAACTTTTCTGGCGTTTTGAAATTGCAAGAGGTAATCACCCAAAGAGTGATAGTTGGCCACCACAAACCGGTAGACGCAATCGGTGGCAAATCCATATTTTGTGAACGCTCATTAGTATTGCTGCCATTGGATAGTCCAATCGTAGACGAAATAGAAGTATTGACACCTAGTGAGAAAGACACCGAGGAATACGAAATACTTTTGACCAGAAACTTTTCTAAAGATGTGAATGTTGGACAAATTGACGGTGGTTTGTATCTGGAACTACGAAGTACACGACCTCAAATACATCGCTTCAGTGTTGAAACAGACAATATTCCCCCACCGATTCCACCAAGACCCAGACGACAAAGTCACGATACAGAAAAAGGTATTAATTATTATTATTTTTTAAATTAAATTGTTTTATGTTTTTAGACGGCTAGGTGTTAAATACTTAGGGCAGTTAGACCCTGCTAAATACTTAAGATACATTAGTGCCATCTTGAAAAATTAGTACACTATTGCCCATAAACATAAGTTACATGGTTTGCAAGTGTCCGGTAGGGAATGATAGAAACGTTCTCCCAAATTATGACGCTTTAACATGCGTTTGATGTTGGGAGCATAGCTAACGAGAGATCCAGATAATCTGTCTATTCGGCACTAATCAATTTTAAACTTTCGACAGGTCTGTACTGAACAGATATTTCATTTTGAACTTCCCCTGTAGATGTCACAAACAAAACAATATTAGGTTGATGACGAATCTATGTCTATCTCTATATTGCGTGATCAGTGTAGGTGTTTGAAGTATCAGTACCCTTAACGTCTGTTACCGACATACTTGAAATGAAAGTTAAATAAAGAGCATTATAAATATATAACGATTAAGTCCATTTGTACCAAGTGTATTGAATGAATAATAATAATAATAATAATAATAATGAAGAAATGTAAATATACTGCGCCATCTGGATAATAATAATAATAAATAATAATAATAGTGCGACTTAACATTACTAAGATATTACAAATAAATAAGAAGATTATTTGAAGTCGATTTCTGTTGCTGCTTTGGTGATTAGTTACCAATTGGAATGTATAATAAAATGCATTCTAATATTCTTAATGCAATGATCAGTCGTTAGAATACAGTATGTCCATCTTCCTTGAACCAATACAGTACTGTCGACACCAAACAAAACTATCCGACTCATAAAATACTTGAAGCTAAAATACATAACTGTCTGCACTAGAGCTGACTGTGTTTGTCTTTGTAAATACGAGTATGATATTTTAAAGGATGCACCTTTCCGAGAAAAGCTTGTTTCAGAGCCTTGCGAAAAGCCTGAACATGATTACCAGAGCAACATTACATTCTGAACGTCACTCGTCTGATGACGCCTCAAAAGAATTGAAACATTCTTGAATTCTAGATCAAACTCAATTTAATCGTCAAATTTTTGTTTTCACGAGTTTTATATTTATGTTTATTTTCCAGGCACTAATACCAACTCAAAAATGACATTGCCTACAGAAAAGGTATGTTTAATTAAAAAAAAAAAAAAAAAAAAAAAAACACACAGGGAAGGTGACATAATTTTGTTGTCAAGACATAGTTTAATATGGGCCTCTTTTCATAATTTTAGAGAAAATCTTCATAAATTCTATGATTGATACCAATAAATGAGGAATTTTCGACTGTAATTTTCATTTGTGTATGTTTATGCTCTGGTCCACTTTATAGTGAACTCAAATACCTGAAGTACGTTACTTATTCCTCATTGCAACGTTCAACATTGAATAAGTAGATGTTACTTATTCAACATTCATATATAATTTCAAACAATTTATTACGAGGCTTATTAAGGCCCTCAAAAAGTTTTATGGCCGTCATCACAATACTGTTAAAAGTATGATGTCTACCCTTGATATATTTGACTCCCATATTTCCATGCTCCTTTCATTCTTAGTTTTGATTAAACACGCGTGATGTGTCTAGCTAAACAGGAGGTGATATCACTTCCGCCTTCACTTACCTTTTGAAAGTCAACGTATGTTTAAACATAATTTACCAGCTTCAACGTTTTTACTTTGTTTTTTCGGGGACTTTGATTTTGGACATGGATTGATATGTTTGTTTTTATAATTTACTGTTTTCTTGTTTTCGTATTTCACTAATCTGATCTATACATCTTTGTCTTTTGGATTTTTTCTTACTTTACAGAGCTGGCCCCGTTCCGGTTTCACAATCATTCCTTAGCTAAGATTTTCCTTAACTTAAATCTTGCAAAATTTCAAATCTTTATAATTTTGTTATTTTTTAAGATTTTCAGGAATTTAAGGTTTATTTTTAAGATCATTTCAAGCTTAAAACATTTGCATTTAGTTTTGACAAAAATATTCATCAATAGTTCCAAAAAAGGATACCAAAATTTGCTAAATTTAAGTTAAGGAAAATCTTAACTAGGGAATGATGTGAAACCGGGGCTGTTGTGTTATTATCGTCTTATTTCATTTATTGCTGTTGTTACGCTTTTTGAGTTTATTTGACCTCTGTTCCTATATCCCGATAGCTTTTTCGGTATCTATCTGTCGGCAGCTATTTGGGCACACGCTTTCCAAATCTCGGTCTCTTGGGAGTCGAGCTTATACCCACCCTTTCTCGTTATCTCAGTGTTAAACTTTCGATAGGTCTTTCTACTGTATATGTGGTTGCAGCTGCTAATTTCACCATTTGATCGTGTTTATTTATTTATTTGTAGAATACAAGCCCTGTAGTACTAGTATCAAAGGATAGTAACGAAGACAGTGATGAAGCTCTTAACGACCACGACCACGAGTATGTTTATCCAGATTTTTCCGAAATATCCGCAAAGGCCAATAAGACACCTCCAAACCCAAATATAAATCGACCTTTACCTTTGACCCCACATCAGAGTGTGCAGGAAAATATTCCAATTGGAAAAGTATTACCGCACTGTTCCAAACCAGACAATAGTGCTCCTAAATTTTCATCTCTTTCGGTAAATGAACTAGCTGAAATCTTTGAAAAATGTGAATTAAGACACCTAGCGGAGCTTTGTAGAACTGAGTTGTTAGATGGCGCATTTTTCAATGAACTTACAGATGAAGATTTAATGGATAAACCATTTAATCTAAACTCATTACACTTGAAAAAATACAAAAGAATTAAGAACGGCTGGATTCCAAAACATTCAAATACATAAGAGTTATTGCTAAACAATAAAATTATGGAAAAAAAATTATGTTTCTTGGATAGCAGTTTTTAGCCATCGTCGCAATTTTGCTTCCAGTCGGACTTCATTTTCGTACCAGTAGCATTCTTTGTTATACCGTTCAAACGTAACATTGAATTTCCACTTCATTGACTTTCAGATTGAGCTTGAATAACCGCGCGCGCAGTCGTGTGTGTGTGTGTGTGTGTGTGTGTGTGTGTGTGTGTGTGTGTGTGTGTGTGTGTGTGTGTGTGCGTGCGAACAACATGCTGCTACGTGTCGAGGTGACACAGTCGAATACTGAACGGTTACCAAAGATTGGTAACAGTAAAGACTGAGCCCATCTGCCATCTTCCTCTTTTTTGGAGAGATTCGTGTACATAAAGCGGGATTGGAGACTTTTGAATACAGCTATAGGCTTTTCACCCGTTTTAGTTACCTTATATAAATATTAGTTTTATGTTTATTCATTATACATGTATTCACATTTTTGGTAAATAAAATGCTATCGACATGGGTCATGTTATAATGTATAAACTATAGACTTAAACTGGTTATACGTCCGCCCAATCTAAAAATGTGGAATTGGTTTTCTGTCAATGTTGCAAACGGAATTTATAAAAGAAATGCTTCCAACAATAATCTTAACGAAAGCCAAACATACCAATCCATGTCCAAGTCTTAACCAAAGCCAAACATACCAATCCATGTCCAAGTCTTAACCAAAGCAAAACATACCAATCTATGTCCAAGTCTTAACCAAAGCCAAACATACCAATCCATGTCCAAGTCTTAACCAAAGCCAAACATACCAATCCATGTCCAAGTCTTAACCAAAGCCAAACATACCAATCCATGTCCAAGTCTTAACCAAAACCAAACATACCAATCCATGTCCAAGTCTTAACCAAAGCCAAACATACCAATCCATGTCCAAGTCTTAACCAAAGCCAAACATACCAATCCATGTCCAAGTCTTAACCAAAGCCAAACATACCAATCCATGTCCAAGTCTTAACCAAAGCCAAACATACCAATCCATGTCCAAGTCTTAACCAAAGTCAAACATACCAATCCATGTGCAAAGCACAATTCAAAAGAAAAGTAAAAACTTAAAACTGGTAAATGTTTAGCGCGTGAATTTCAACAACAGAAAGTGAGACATAGTATGCTCCGGGACGGTAAGCACCCCCTGTGTAGCCAGCCAAACACCCATAAATAATCATATTGAATACATTATTATTTTTCAGCAATTTAAATTTTTATTAGTTTCTTTGAACACAGTTTTATCTCGCTCATACTGGTAATCAAATCATAGAAAGATAATTCAGTTTGTATTACTAGAATGAGTACTGTTTCATATAAATGTATTATTGTTTAATTTAATTAACAAATATGTTAATATTTAATACAAAATAATGATGTTTTGATGTTGAATCGTTGCATCTTGTATATTGTTGGGAGCTGCCATTACATGTGGGGCGGCGCTCCAAAAATTAAGCAGTGACAATGTTTTTGCCAATGCAAATATTATAATCATTAACAAACATAATAATCCATGTCCGAATCACAATCAAGAAGCAAAGTAAAAACTTTGAAACTGACAAGTCAGGTTAGACACGTGAACTTTCACCAGGGAAGCGAGACCGGTTGCTCCGGAAGGGTAAGTACCTCTTGTTTAGCAAGCTACACCTGCCACGTGTGTAATCAAAATTGTGTGAAAGAGACATATAACGTTTGAACGTCAAACATATACAGGGCAATCCTGGACACAGACATCAAACTTACCAACAATATTGTGATGACGGCCATAAAACTATTTAGGGCCTTGATAAGCATAAGCTTGCAATATCTCTGGGTCAACAATTTATTTGCAAGCAACTGGCTCCGTTGACCAAAAGCAGGGGAAGCAAGTGTATTGCTGCATAGAAAAGAAAAATTGGCAATAGAAAAATTGAAGTCTTCACGTTTGTCATAAAAATTCAAATGTAGTCTTTGCTTGGCGTCATAATTCATGTATAGGTCTAAATGAAATCATTTAATAAGTTGTTGTTTAACGTTGACTTGTATATGTTTTTTTTACTAGTTACATAAATATTACAAATATAAATCTATGTTGTTTGTTTTTTCTTTGTCTAAAATAAAGTTAAGTTCATGAACCAACAAATATGTTTTTAAAAAATGTATGATCAACTAAGTGGTCGAATATACAATAGGTAGTTTCTTGCCCATGAAACATATGTATGCTTCAATTACTGAGCAAAGGATATAATCTTTTTCAATAAAATTAAAATTGCTAAATTAAAATTAGCTATATAAAATTTTATTCTTAAGAAAGACCAATATTAATATGTTGGTTCAAGTGGCACATAATCTTCTCTTAAACAATGGGCATTAAAAAGAAACCCTAGGTGACGTAGATTCAGTTTTGTTCATGAAAGCTGGACCAGACATTTGATGGTTGTTTCACTATTTCCAACAACATTTGGTAAATAACACTGGTGTATAAATGGTACTGGTATTTAATTAACAGGGGATATAAATGAGCTTGGTGAATTATTAACAAAAGGAGATCAATGACATTGGTGGATAAATGACACTGGTGAATAAATAACACTGTAGATAAATGACACTTGTGAATAAATAACACGTGTAAATAAATGACACTGGCGAATAAATAATGAGGGGAGATAAACGGCACTGGTGAATAGATAACACTGGTAGATAAATGACACTGGTGAATAAATGACACGGGTAAATAAATGACATTGGTGAATAAATAACACTGGTACATAAATGACACTTGTGAATAAGTAACATTGCTAGATTTATAAATGACGTTGGCGAAAAATAACACTGTGGATAAATGACACTGGTAGATAAACGGCACTGGTGAATAAATGACATCGGTGAATAAATAACACTGGTGAATAAGTAACATTGGTAGATTTATAAATGGCATTGGCGAAAAAATAACACTGTGGATAAATAACATTGGTGAATAAATAACATTGGCACATAAATGACACTGTAAAAAATTAACAAGGGTAGATAAATGTCACCGGTTGATAACTATTATGGATGTAATAAGCCATGATAGATTAATAACACTGATGGGTCATTAGATACTTCCATAGATACTGGTGGAGATATAATTAGTAGGTAAACAACAACTAGAAAATAAGACTGGCGGGTATCTCACCTGAAATCCCGGATCGGGTCCGTTTTCTTCTTCCGATTAAAGTTTTACACGGTAGAGTATTCTTCCGTCTTTGATTTCACCACTTAGATATCATAGTTTATCATGCTTCAAGAATTAAAGAAGATATTTCACTAACAATGAGAAGGTAAGTGTTGTTGTGGTGACATTGAAGTTAGTAAATCCAGGTATCAATTATCAGGAGGTTGTCTTGGCTTTTTGTTATCTCCCATCTGGAACTTTTACGGTTTACCTGTTTACAGTCAGTTTCTGTGAAAGTGAAAGTGATTTGCTGATTTTTGCAAAATTTTCTTATAGACCCCACTGACTTTGTGGATCTTTAATTTTTTGTATTGAAATTCAGTGTAAAATTCATGCTAGAAATGCATCTTTCAATATAGGCCACCAATAGATATTTTACAAAAGGAAGTGGTTATCAGTAAAATCAATGTAGTGAGATTTTCTGGCAATGATAACACATGCATTGTGCAACCTGATCTAGATTGATACTTAAAGTATACATACCTGTCAAGGTCCTTATGGAGTCATGCGTGTGATAATGCATGCGACTTTGTCACACGTGGCTAGGGGGGTCCGGGGGCATGCTCCCCGGAAATTTTTTTAAATTATGATACAAAATCCTGCATTCTCATGCATTCAAGGGCATTAAATTATCTTATAGAACCACATTCAACTACCCGCCCACATGGGGTTTATTTTCCGCCATTTCAGCTTTTTATCACGTCTTCTTTACTATGATCTTGTTGCCGTTACGTAGTTTCCAAAAGTTCTCTAAAAATTGGAGGAATATCCATGACCAAGTAAGTAAATCTTGATTTTATGTGTGTGACTTGACAGGTATGGGTATACTTTTTCAATAATTTTTGGTCTGCATTCAGAAAAATCAGAAGATCTAACACTTTTTTCTTGTGTTGTAGATTCCCTTGTGACTTACCATTTTACATATAAACACAGCTCGATAAATTATGGATGTTCTAAGACCTCAGATAATTAAGATTGGTAATAGGTGTTATCGAAAAAATCCATCATTACAAAATGATGTAACCGAGGAAGAAGAAGAATTTTTTGGCTCAGGTGAGTTCTGCACATTAAGTGCCATTTTGATGGCTAGTAATGGCTGCAGACTCTAGTTCTTCATTTCTAATTAATAGTGGTTAAAACAACCACAATTTGTGGCATGATATTGCATCAAACTCTTAGCAGTAGACAAATTATTTTTTTTAACTGCATTGGTGCTGATTATGTCTTGATTCTACAGAAAAATACCATAATTTTACATTTTGTTTAAGTTATAACATTTTTAATTGATTGTTGTGCATATTTTGCTTATCTAAGTAACACTTAATTCATTGATCTGATATGGAGTAACTGTGGCAATTTTACATTTTTTAAGTATATTTCTCAACCAAAAAGGCTTATTTATTTTTTGTCCCCATTTTCTTTCATGACATCTCTGTCATATTATAGTTTATACATATAAGTTTATACTGCCTTAAAATCATTTAATTTCATATATTCATTCTCAAGGTTTCCACAACTTTAATATTATTAGTAGCCAAAATGTCCAAAAGTTTAGAAAATATAGTAATTTTTCCAACAAATTTTCTAAAATATGTTACTTTTTGAAAGAATATCCCAGAAGTTAGTAGTCAATTACGATTTTGGTTACCAGGAAAGGAAACATAGATTGTATTATGTACTATTTTTACATTCAGAGCCTGTGATTCAGAGTTGTGAATGGAACGATGAAGCTTGTGATGCCCAGCTTGATATTGAAGAGACAGATAAAGGCTATCAAATTTCTCTTGATATTCCCAGTACCTTCTTCAAACATATAATTGGCAAGAAAGGGGAGACAAGGAGAAGGCTAGAAAATGAGACTAAAACACAGATAAGAATCCCAAAATCAGGACAGGAAGGACCAATAAGTAAGTTAAGTGGAACTTTGATAACTGGAATCGATCAGGTTTAATTGGATATGTTGTCTTCACAAACCTTTTCTATGTAAAAACAGCAATACATGTACTCTCATTCAAAGATACTCGCCTGAATTCTGAAGCGATGACAATTTGAAAGCAGAAACGGTACCAAACACCGGTTGCCTTTGCAGATATAATACAGTGATATAATGTCAAAAGGGATAATTAAAGGTGGTATTGACAAATGAATGCATGAAGGCTTGAATATATATGTATAACTTAACACTGTTTTAATACTTATTTGTGTAGACTAGACTTGTCCATGCTGCTCACTGTTTATAATAGAATAAAGGAAATTGAATATTTCCTGTCATACAAGATCTTCTATCTATATTATACCATTTATATTTTATCTTTTAATTAGTTATTGCTGGATATGATAAACAAGGTGTGATATCTGCAAAAACAAGAATTGATGTCATTGTTGATTCTGCTCGCCAGAGGGAGCCATTTACCCACTTCCTGTCATTTCCAGTCACTACAGAAGCAATTAAATGTGCATTCACTGATTTTAAGTCTGATGTATTACGTCAGTGTGATAGTGTAAGTTAACAGTTTGTCTTTTTATGTCCTTGTGACGATCAGTCAAGATCATTAATTCATCCATTTATTCATTTTTCTGTACATATGCTTGTCGGTTCTTCTATTCATATAGGTGGCAGTTGACAGTTTTTCTAGTGCCATTTTGTCCATCTGTACACCCCCCCCCCAACACACAAACAAAGTTTAGGGGGTATATATGAGAATCACCCTGTCTGTCTGGTTGTCCATCCCAATATTGTGTCCACACCATATCTTCCATGTTTATAGATGGATTTTGATCAAACTTGAACAAATGTAAACCAACATCAGACGATGTATCGCATGCCAACTTTATATGTATAAGTCAAAGGTCAAGGTCAGGAGGTCAATGGGGTATATTTGGCTCTAAAGAGACAGTTCTAGTTTTAACAGAATACAAACAATTTTTGCTTGAAAACATATAATTTGCAATATCCAATGCAAGACTAAGCATTTGATTGATTGATTGGAGTTTTACATCCCAGGCCAACATAACCACATCACAACAACAAGGGTAATAAGAACACAAAACAAGGGTAACCCATACTACTATATATATAGATCTTTAATCGCAAAACTTTTGATTTACCATCATCATCTGGGTATACTAAGTTGAGTAATGTTGTTTAACAACTCGGTCAAGAATATTTCACTTATATAGAGACACCAACAACTATAGGCGAAGGTACAGAAAATTTGCCTGTGTGTTGCACCAATGGCATTATACAGCAGGGTTCTTTATCCTGCCACACATATTGTGATACGGGACCTCGTTTATTTTAAATTCATATCCGAAAGAACTGTGACTATTATGCCCTAATGTCGAGTATTTGGGGAAAGAATAGTCAATTAAAACCTTTAAGTCTTGGGTCAGACCAGGTCGGGGTTTGAACCCACGACCTCCCACTTATAGATTGAGCACTCTACCAACTGAGCTATAATAGTATAATGACAAATAGTGTAAAGATATTTTTAATGGGTGACTCGCTCTAATAACAATATTTTTCAGCTAAATATTCAACAATTATTTTTCAGCCATAGCATCGTAATAATACACTTGCAATTGTTGTTATTGCATCATTATTATTTCAGGATAGAGGAATTGATTCTACAATATTTCAAAATCCAGACAAGCTTCATCTCACCATTGGAACACTTGTCTTGTTAAATGACAGTGAAATAGAACAAGCTAAGACAATCTTACAAAACTGTCTGGAAGATTTGATTAGGTAGTACATTAAAAGTTTATTCAGTTTTCTATCCAGAAATGAAGTTAGTGTGGTCATCCTGGCCAAGACCTTTATTGAAAATCAGGGTCCATGTTTTTAAAAAATAAACAAATGAAATTATGATGCATTTTAGTTGAACAAAATTGATATTTAGTCAAAGAAAATTTAAAACTTTGTCTCGTGAAATGTGTGAAAGTTAATTGCATGTAAATAAAAGTTGGTTTACAGTTACCTTGCTATTTATAATTTAAAATGTCCAATTTTGCTAATAACTAATTATACCTTTGATTAATGAGAATCTCTTATGATAAGAACAATAGGTGTGGCCTCAATAACCCCATTCTCATGCTATGAAAGCTCCATTAGCCTAACCAGTTGGTAAGGGAAAATTTATATTTTATGTTTTAGGTAATAGTTCTGAAATTTCTTTTTCAAATTAAAACACACGTTTTGTTATTATTAAATGGAAGCAGTTAAAGTCAAACCTGTATTTTATATCAAAATATTTATTTTTAATTTCAATAACATTTTAAATTTTTATTAACCATGTGGTTACACTTGGTGAACCTTGGCCTTTAATTAAGGTCACTCTGATCTCGCACAATTTTGTTTGCAATAAAATATTTAGTCGATGATGTAAAACCAAAACCTTTATAATTGACATATAATTTACCACATGTATTTTCAGACCTATTCTAAAAGATCAGCCGTTAATATCAAGATTAAAAGGACTTGAATACATGAATGATGACCCAAACAATGTAGATGTTTTATATGTGAAAGTGGAATTAATTCATGATCCAGAAAGGTAGGTTTATCAATTTTTGACAATCTTTTTATCTAGGGCCTTGGTGGATCACTGAAGCACTGGGTCACATGACCTCTTATAACATTGGTTTGAATCGTACTCAGAATAGACTCTGGTGTAAGAAATGCACATTGCATAAGGATGATTGGTGATTGGTTGATTGAATGAGTTTTTTTGTCCCAGTCACGAATATTTTACTCACATGGAGACATCACCAGCTGTAGGTGAAGTGACAGAAATTTTGACTTTTGCAGTAAAGTGTACACATTATGTTTCTTTCATAACTAGATGAAACAACATTTAGTGTCACAGTTAATTATACCCACACAAAATTAAGGAGGAATCACCTTGTCCATCCATACAAAGACATTATTTTGTCTGGAGATTTATTCAGTTATGCATGATCAAATTTTTCTGAAATTGAGCACAGATGTTAATTGTGACAAGAAACTTTGCACCTGCCATTAATAGTGAACAATATCAAAATAATTGTGTAATTGTGGGATGGGATGTTTATTTATTCATATGCAATGAACGTTTACATATTTTATGAAGACATTGGAATTATGAAAATTTATTATTGTAAACAGTAAACAATTTAATTATGCAAAGTTGAGTTGACAAATGTCATTTTTTGATGTAATCAATGTATTAATTGAAAATAAATGTTTTTAAGTTCCAGCTTGTTTTATAATTTCAGGAATTGTTCTTGTCATTCATAGAGTCAGGTGGAAAGACTCAATCCTAAAGTAAAAAATTACATTTTTCTAAATTTGTATATACAAATTTTCTTTATTGAATCTGCATGAAAATGATGGGGAAAAACTCAAGAAAAAGATTCAAAACCCTTTATTTTTGGCTTAGATTTTTTAATCCTGCAGTTACACACATGGTGATGTGTATTCAGTGTACATCTGGTACAAGGGATACAACTTGTTTAAAACAAATTCAATCACACAGATGCTATAAGATTATTATTAAAAGATGCCAATATAAGTCAATCAAAGTATCTTTTTTTTTCCAAAAAGTGGATTTTGTTTATTGGCTTTTTGACATTTTCAAATTTCATTCCATGGTTCCTTTCCCAAAATGACCAGAAAATTTTTTGAATTGTGATCATGTTAGGGGTTCATATTCAGGCAATCTCTTTTTAAAAAAGAAACAAAGAACTTTTTATCAATTTTTATTCACCTTGTCAAGGGATTATCATTACCAACTTAATTAACATGATCCACAACAATATTACAAATAAAAATATTACTGGAGTAGAGTATAGTAACAGTGTGTAAGGCCCCTGCTATGATTCCTTTCTTATATCGGATTCAATTCTGAAATGGCTGGGGAAACCATAGTGCCTTTCTGTCATTAGGATCTGTCCTATCTGTAATTTGAACCTAGGCAGCAAGAGGCACTGTGGTCCATAAATATATTGTTTTAGACCACTGGGTCAATGAGGCCCCTGAAGTAAAATAGGAATGATATTTATAAGACATATATGTAGCATGCCGTAAGAAACGGTGATCATTATAACTCTCAAATCGTTAGTAAGGCATAGATAATAGGTAATATATTGCAGGATGCTATACAGTAAATCCTTGTTGTAATGCCCCTCAATTACTTTCTCACCCTGCTTATTGCTATGCTATTTTCAAGTTCCAAAATTCATACTTTTATGTTTTTCTTTATAAGACATGTATTTAAGTGCCACCCTTTTATAATGCCAAATTGGAATGAACAAATGGTGGCAATAAACCAAAGTTTAACTGTTTATTGTCCTTGAATCATTTCCTTTTGTCTTTATCTTTTCAAACTGGTTTTGACTAAAGAATTTTGAAAGTTTAAATCTAAAACTAAAAATGGGAAAATCATATTTCACCTCACCTACCTTACCTATCATCGTCTCGCCCGCTGGCACGTAAGGCCCCAATACACCTTTTCCACGATGCTCTGTCTTTGGCAGCTGTCCTTGCTGACACCCAGCTCTTCCATCCCAGTTGTGTTCTCTCTTTCTCCGTTGTTCGTTGCCGACCTATTTTCCTCTTTTTTCTGGGTGCCATGTAATTTAGGTGGTACAAATTCTGCTGCTTTCAATTCCGAGAACAAGGCCAATACGCCTCCACCTCCTCATTCTTATTATGTCACTTGTTCTTTCTGTTTTTTGTTCTGTTGTGAAGTTGTTATGAAAATCATATACTAGTATAATAATGCACGATTACTTTTTGTTTCAGATTACAGATTTTGGTTGACAGATTAGTTGATAAATTTACAGCATCAGGGTTTATGCAGCGTGAACATGATCATGTTAAACTACACATAACTGTGATGAATACATTGATGAGAAAAGATCCAAGTGGTGCATCAATACCATGGAAACAAGATAGAAGGGATAATAGAAAGGATAGGGAATCCTTTAATGCTTTAAATGTGATGAAGGTATATATTGTAATGATATAGGCAAACAACATAGACCTGTCTGCTTGACCTTTAATTATCCCCAACATTCTGAAGAAAGAGGGGGGTATTAAATTCAAGTTTTCATCCATCCCTCTGTAAGTCTTAAATTCTTGTCTGTGCAAATTCTTTAAAACTATGAAGCACTATTTCATGCAACTTGGTGCAAAGCATCACCACTGATATGGTTAACCAGAGTTGGTTTGCTCATTCTCCTGTGAGTTATAGGCCTTTGAACATAAATGTAAATCACAAAAAGAACCTGCTAGCAGGGGATCCTAATTCACTGAATTTACTTGTTAAAATATTTATCATGTACCAGTACAATTATGTATAGGGAACACAGTAGCTCATTTTGTCTACATCTTGGGGAAATGTACATTGTTTATGTATTAACCATGTTTGCAAACATATGAATATTCCTACTGTAAGGTCAAGCAGGCAGGTCAATGTTGTTTACCTATATTAGAATTTTTTTGTAATAAAAATGACCCTATCAATCATAACATACTCTATCCCCTTCTCAAAAAATGAAGGTATTAGATAATCTGATTTTTTTGTTAGAATAATAATATTTGGTTGATTACCATATGTTGAATCATTACAATATTATTGGTTGCTATGGGTATTTTTGTGTCATTTGTCAGTTGTTGCCATAAACATATTTTATTCTGTTAGCTTATTACAGAGTTATTTTCACTCCAACTTTTTCAGTGTATAACACAGGATCTATCATTTTCCATAGAAATTTACAATGCTGTTTCAGATACCATCAAGTCATTTCCTATTGAAACAAACTAAAGATTTCTTTAGATACTGTCATTTCCCATTGTGTAATTTCATTCCACAGGCCTAATAGTCAAGACTCAATTGATTTTGCAGATTTATTTCTTAGTCAAAATAGTCAAAACGTAAAGGAGCTAGATAATAGAGGTTTGAAATATAGAATTCTTAGTTTATACTGTGTTCATTAGCCACAGATCATGGGCATCGACCCCAAGACCCCAAAATTGTAACAGAGAGGCCTTAAACTAGGTTAAATCATCACAGTATATTTCTGTTATGATATTTAAGGCATATTGGTTGCTGAGTAGTCTAAATTGTATGCTTATGGACCACAGTGCCTCTCCCTGCATAGGTCTCACGAAAACAGTTTCGTATTTTCGTCCACGGTCTAACCATGAAATTACTCAGCAAAAATTGCCATGACAACATAAATCACCCTACCGCTTTCGCGTTTTGCATTTTAAATGAATAAAAAGTATATACATTAAAAGAGTGGGTCTAAATGTTTGTAAAAACATCAAATTCGTAAATCATTGTTGAAGAAATACGAAACTACATGAACATTTCGGCCGCCAATATTGCGGCCCCTTGACAGCGTTTCGTAATACGATTTTAGCACCATTTTTTAATATGAGTTTATCTCGAAAACGAGCAGAACGTGCTATTAATTTTATTGCATAAATAAAAAGCACTTTCAAAGATCTTTTAAATGATATAATGTTTTCCACCTTAATTAAACCAGAAATACACCGTATTTTGGCATGAAAGTGCACAATTTGGGTATTTTTGGACAATTTTTGTTATGGAAGAGTTACGTCCCCTTGCCTTTGGCGGCCATTTTGTTTCACATTTTGACATTTTTTTAAAATGCGTCAGATATCTCATCATCTTAGGTCTTTAAAAAACCAAACATATGCACCTTATCTCTAATAACAGTGAAATTATTCAAATTTGACATGTGTATACCGGTTTTTCGAGTCGGAAAATGACAGAAACTGTTTAGTGATACCATAGATTCAGATCCCACTTTAGGCAAATCCAAATGTGAGAAAGTTTGTCAGTTCACTTGTCAAAGTCTGTGTTTTCTCTGGGCACTCTGGTTTCCTCCACCATCCAAGAACCTCAACATAAGTGAAAGAATTTTGACTGTCATAATTCTCCACTTGTTACAATATTTGTAATGTATGTAAAATTTTTATGAGGAGTTGTATTTATTTGGTACCAGTGCTTGCTGTAGACTTCCAATGGGGAAATTGTGGAAGGGAGAGGGACATATATCGGTAAAATTTGATAAATTTCTGAAATGAACCTGCATTAGTTAGGCTTTATATAGATTTAGTTTATACATTATTATGTTTTTTTATTGTTTCAGAAATTTAAGGACTATGATTTTGGAGAATTACACATTAATAAATTACATTTATCACAAAGATATGGAACAGACTGTACTGGTTATTATGCCTCAGCTGGATCAATTAAACTACCATGATGTGATATAGAATTTGTTTTCATTTGAAGTAATTTTGCCGT
The DNA here is from genome assembly GCA_021292105.1 of Anadara kagoshimensis. NCBI lineage: Eukaryota > Metazoa > Mollusca > Bivalvia > Arcoida > Arcidae > Anadara > Anadara kagoshimensis. Next base: position 31,903,587 of record CM037860.1, read on the forward strand.
TATGTAGTACTAGAGAGCCACATTAACAATCCCACTGCAGTGGCAAACCCAGATGAGGCAGGTCAGTGGATTGGACACCCCTTTATTTCTGTTAATGGTATTATCTGTATGTGTATCATTTGCTCAGATCCCTTGGTAGGCCACTGCTAACACAAGGGCAAGCAAGCAATGTAGTAACTTAGTTGTTGCACTCTACAACAATATTTTCAAGTTTGAGAAAATATCCTTTTGATAGACAAATGTTAAAATTTTGTAAATATTTTTATGATTTTCTATGGCTGTTTGAAGTTGGAATAGGTACCATATAGACCAAAATACTAACTTATTGAAGTCAAAATGGACATTTAGGGTGTTGTATGGTCTAACCAATATCTTTATAAGTCAAAGGGTGCCATATAGGATGCTATATGGTCTCAACAATACATGTACCTCTTATTTAGAACTGCCCCCGGTTTCACAATCATTTCTTAACTTAAGATTTTCCTTAACTTAAATCTGATAAATTAAAAACCATTATAATTTTGTTAATTGTTAAGATACATGTATTGGGAAATTTAATGTGCCATTTTAAAAAATTATATCAACCTTATGGCATCTGCATTTAGTTTTGACAAAAATATTTATTTGTAGTTCCAAAAAGAGGCTTGCCAAAATTTGCTTATTTTAAGTTAAGGAAAATCTTAGATAAGGAATGATTGTGAAACTAGGGCCTGGTCTCAATATGTCCACAGTTAAAAAATAAAGGTCCACAATTTCTTAGGTTACTTAGTATCTTGGTTTCAAATACTGACTCAAATGAAGTATGACTTGAGGTCATAATTAAGTTCCAGAAGCAGTTTTCCTTGCAACCCTTATAATTAGACATCTTGACTACTTAGAAAATCAAACACCAGAATCGAAGCCCAAAATGCACTTCACATTGTCAAGTTTTCATTGGAAAATGTGATGATAACTAAGCCTGTTTTAATTTTACAGCACTAGACGGCCCTTTCGGAATAAAATTCCTGATCAGTAGTGCTCAAACCCAAATTGTGGAAATCCAAATTGAAATGAAAAAATATAAGGACCAAAATGTATTTCACCAAATCCATCTTGTAAAACTACCGGTATGTGATAAATGAAAATAAGTATTTATTATGTAGAAGTTGTTTTTATTTCATTATTTGGTATTATTTACAAACACATTAACAGGTGCCCTGGAGTCCCATTGCCACAGCTTTGTGATTGGTGATTACTTTCTTGTAGGCGCAAAAGGTTGACCTAAAACAGATAAAATGTAGGAAATAAAAATATAACATTAATTATATTCTTGTATGGACAAAAGGCTGGCCTACATATTGTATAGAAGAAAAATGTTACATTATTAAAATGTATATATTTTTGAACCAGATTTTCCGTTGGCCATGGTCTAGTATATATATATACAGTAGAATTTTATCAGTTCAGATAACTTCCAGCCTTGAAATTATACTTGGCATTGTTTTATATCTTTTTTTATTTCTATCTGAGAGGCCTGTGGCATTACTGAACTGTTTACGTTTTCTGTGCAAATTGGAATCACAATGTATATACTGTTCCGAGCATACATTATTACTAGCGTCACGTTACTGGCAAAATTGATATAACTACAGATATGGATCATGTATTCAAGGGGATTTGGGACAGCTTGCTGTTATTATACCTCCACAAACTAGTTTGAGGGAGAGGGAGGTATATAGGAATCACCATGTCTGTCTATCCGTCCGTCCGTCTGCCTGTCGGTCTGTCCCTATAAAATCGTGTCCGGACCATATCTCATAGCTGCTTTGGAGGACTGACATAACACTTCACATGAATAATCTTCATGGTCCAGAGGTGTGTCATGAACTTCAACGAAGGTCATATCAGAAGGGTCAAGGTTACGGGAAAATATTTAATGTTGGGCGGGGGTATTTGGTTCTCCATAGCAGTTCTAGTTATTATAAGCGAGTCTTAGGACTTAATTACATTGGCCTTATTATAAGTGAAACACGATTCTGCAATTTCAAAATTAATTACTTTAATTTTAAATCCCCCAAAATTCTAATTTATACTGATGTAACTAGTATTATATTGATGTTTTGAATACTTACGTTTTCTGTAGTGCAGCATTGTACAATTGGACACCCAGAAGTTCAAAGTTTTCCGGATATATAAACCCAGCTAACAATCCTGATTCTTTCTCATACTGTATGGCTACTGATGTAACATCACCAATATCCTTGGATAATGTGAAGAACTTGCTTATACTATGTCCACTGGTGTGGTGTTCGTTATCACTGTAAATATATAAACTCATAGTACATTTGTATATCAACAAGTTTTTATTGAAATTCATTAGGATTATCATAATGGGTAACAATAAGCCCACGGGCCTTAATGCATACCTGAGGGTGTGTACTTGTCTCATGCAGAGGTTCAATGGTCAATTACACATTTAAAGATAATGTCCAAGTTTTCAGCAGTAGGGGTCAATATTCAAGGCTTTTTGCAAGTTAATTATAACTTGTCTTAAGAATGCTACATTTAAATATATAAGTTCTAGCTGCAGTAGGTTTATAAACAGTTAAAATAGTAAAAACTAGACCATATTCATTATTACTAAAACTCCTTTTTTATCAGAGATTGTGGCCACATTTGACAGAAAATTACAACTTTTGCTATTTGTATCATTTTATGAGGAATTGACCTAATGTACAATGTCAGCCTCTGCTCAAAATCTTATTTCAAAAAGTTTGCACACTCCGTAAAATGTTTCAATTTTTCTTCAAACAGGAACATTTCTAGTGAAGTGAATATCCGGACACAATTAATAAGTATAACTGATCTAAATATCGATTTTATATGAGAAAATAAATATCAAGACAAATGAACACATGCAAATTGTCTCATGGTAGTTTGCATATATCAAAAGCTACTTCAAGCTTTCTGTTAAGTTATTTGTGCTATTAAGTTGTTCATAGACACTTTACAGTATTCATTACCAATGAACCACTGCGGTAGCTCAGTTGGAAGAGTGCAAGCTCCGTAAGTGGGAGGTAGTGGGTTTAAACCCCGGCCGGGTCTGACCCACTTGAAAGTGGGTAATGACTGTTCTTTCGCCAAGCACTCGGTATTACGAAATGAAAGTCGCGGTTCTTTCGGATGGGAACTGAAAATAAACGAGGTCCCGTGTCACGGTGGGCTTAGCACGCTAAAGAACCCTGTTGTATAATGCCATCAGCGCAACGCACAGGCAAAATTTCTGCACTTTCGCCTATAGCTGGCGACGTTTCGATATAAGTGAAATATTCTTGACGGGGACGTTAAGCACCATTACTCACTCACTCATTGCCAATGAAATATCACTCATTTACAAGTCGGCCGGTAAACATACTGCACGTAATATGGCTTTATCACATTCAGAGACAAATGGAGGGGAAAATGCCTAATACATTTGTATTTGATGATTTTACATACAGACAAGGTTATTTTTTGAAAAATGGAGATATCACATATAGATGTCCTAAAAAGACCCGTAAAGCAAACAAAAAGGGTAGTGTTTATTTAACATTACAATTAGGTTTTGCGCAATAGTAATACTAGTATATGCCTATGCGCAATCGTCATGTATATTTTGCGCAAAAGTAATGGATTTGCGCAAATTTAATTCATCGAATTTAAATGGTTGTTTTGATGGATATAATACCGAATTAAATAGGTCAATATACTATACTATAGCCTTACGTCATAAGACTTATTTCTCCGGAATGTCCTTTGGTACCCTGGACCGCCATCAGTAGTTTACCACCCATGTTAGTGTTACCAGTTATATTGATCTGAAAATGGTAATCTGAAAAAAAGATCAAGCTGAAATAAGTATAAGCATTGGCTATTGACACTTTTTAGATAATCTTTTATTTCAGGTATTTCGGCGACCAATTGGTCTAAAGCGCTCTAACAGGGACCACAGCGTCTTTCACTGCTTTGGTTGGGACACATGATCCTGGCGTGATTGTTTTTAAGTTGCCCTGCTGAAAGTTGATGATTTCTTACGGGCATTCCAGTCTCCTCACCATCACAGGAATGGCCGCCTTTATAAAGTGGGAGAATTTTGCCCGGGGCGTAAAACTTTATTACTGCATAAAATGAACATTAATTGTTTGAAATTCAGCATAAATGCACTGATTAATGTACTACTAGTTCTCTTACCACAATATGGAGCTGCGGCTTGTGTCTCTAGGTAATGCGATCCTGTGGCAGTCTTGAATTTATCTGCATTGAATCCCATCTCTGAGCAGTCATCTCCATGACATCTTAAGCAATGCCCTGAATGGAATTCATCCGCGCTCGTACAAGGGTAGGCTCTGAATGGGCACTCTGAATTGACAGACTCGGTGAAATAGGCGTAGGATCGTTCATGGCTGCAAGCCACAGCACCCTCTGCAGCTGAAAATATCAAAACAAAATTTCTGCCAACATTCGATAAAGGAAAACAATATATATTCTGTTTCCATGGTAAAAAAAAATCAGAATGACATTATAAATATATTAGAATGTTCTGAATTTCTTAATGTTATAGAACCACAGCTATAAAGCATAAAGCAGCGTAACATTTTTTGTCCATCTAGTCGGTCACTCTATAGTCTTCAATACATCATCCAAACCAAGGAAGTAGACGTCCTAGCGTTACAAGTTAAGCCAGTATTGTAAACGTCAAATAAAACAGCGGGGAAAGCAAAAAACGCTTTAAACGTAGTACGCTAACATGTATATCTATTTACAATTGACATTTAAGTGGACAAGTTATTTACGTAGGTTAGTGCTATTGAAGAATGGGTCGATTACGGTTTACATTGATTATGACCTACATGTACATTGATTTATAAAACTAATAAAGTTAAAATCTTTTCAAACTCATTTTAAACTCAAACCGGCCTCTGAGTTACACTTCATTGTACCCTTCTCTACTCGAATGCAGTGGGTAAGTGACGTTTTACGTCTTAAGCAGTGACTGTTTTACTTACGAAGGGAGTAGATCTACAATGATATAATTCATGGCTCGATAAAGCATATATTAATTACATTTGCAACACTGTCTTTTCTTTTAAGGTTCAGTGTTTTAAGCTTTAGTGCATCATAATGGATGGACCTACATAAAAGTTATTTGTAACATCTGTAACATTACCATAATAATCTAGATGTGTTACGGCAGTCCACACAGTGTCTGTTATTTTACTTAATGCACCAGCATCACAACCAGGTTGGTCTTTCCCGCCATTAGGGTAAAAGTCCACGTGACCCATAGCCTGGATGGCACCCATACCAATTGACGTAATACTTGAACCATCGGTGTGTATGACGTCAACAAAATCTGCGTCTGATGGATCCAGACGAACACGTATATCAGTCCCCTGGAAATATGGATCTGCTGGATCCAAACCTTACAAAGATAAAATAGAAAATGATTTGTAGCAGTAGAATATAGAAATTGTACCAATTAACTGCAAAGAAAATATCAACAACTAACTAATTAATAGACTAGACTAGTACTACCGAGCCGCCGGATAAGTGAGCGTCACCACTCGGGGCACGTGTCACCTTGGGGAAATCACAGTCACGCCCCTTTTACCGTTTGCATACAGCTTGTGACACATTTATTTCAAATCAAGAATTAAAGATGTTAACTTATTATCTATACTGACACGCACCTTTACCAATGTATGAGGCATTCGTTTTCTAGAATATTATAAAAATGCATATACTTTTTAGTTTTCAATCTGAGCTGAAGCTTACCGGTTATCCTTCCAATATGAGGCACTCGTTCTCCAGCATAACCGGCAATATGGGCACCAAGACTGTGTCCTATTAAATGCATCATTGACGCATTAGCTCCAGCAGATATCATCGCCTGGATCAGGACGGCTGTTTCAGCCCCGACTACACGTGTATTAGCTGTCGCCTGACCGTATGGTAATCCAGCGCCATGTCCCCAGTCGACTACGATGACATTAGAATCCTCCTATAATAAGAAAGAAGTGAGTAGTAAGGTCATGTTGAATATACACAATTGAGGTTCAATATTTTTTTTTACCTATACACTTTTATTTTACTTAAAAATGCGAAAACGGTTTCTGATTGATTTGTGATTTATAATTAATTTGACCCCAGCTTCGCCATCGATGTTTGCCTGCTTTAAAAGTCCATACCTTGATGAACGATAAATAATTCCAGATCAAACAGAGTGCATAGAATAATAAAATATCAATCGGTACTACTTTGTGGAGTTTGCGCAATATTACTTTTCATAGTCAATGTGGAACTATTTACACTAACAGTTCATCAAAAAATAACTCCAGTCAGAAAAAGATAAGATTGTAAAAAAATAACTATGCCTGGCCGCGATGTCTCGTCATGTTCACTAAGTTTGCTACTCTGCCTGGCCGCGATGTCTCGTCATGTTCACTAAGTTTGCTACTCTGCCTGGCCGCGATGTCTTGTCATGTTCACTAGTTTGCTACTCTGCCTGGCCGCGATGTCTTGTCATGTTCACTAAGTTTGCTACTATGCCTGGCCGCGATGTCTTGTCATGTTCACTAAGTTTGCTACTCTGCCTGGCCGCGATGTCTTGTCATGTTCACTAAGTTTGCTACTCTGCCTGGCCGCGATGTCTCGTCATGTTCACTAAGTTTGCTACTATGACTGGCCGCGATGTCTTGTCATGTTCACTAAGTTTGCTACTCTGCCTGGCCGCGATGTCTCGTCATGTTCACTAAGTTTGCTACTCTGCCTGGCCGCGATGTCTTGTCATGTTCACTAAGTTTGCTACTCTGCCTGGCCGCGATGTCTTGTCATGTTCACTGTTTGCTACTCTGCCTGGCCGCGATGTCTTGTCATGTTCACTGTTTGCTACTCTGCCTGGCCGCGATGTCTTGTCATGTACACTAGTTTGCTACTATGCCTGGCCGCGATGTCTTGTCATGTTCACTGTTTGCTACTCTGCCTGGCCGCGATGTCTTGTCATGTTCACTAAGTTTGCTACTATGCCTGGCCGCGATGTCTTGTCATGTTCACTGTTTGCTACTATGCCTGGCCGCGATGTCTTGTCATGTTCACTGTTTGCTACTATGCCTGGCCGCGATGTCTTGTCATGTTCACTGTTTGCTACTATGCCTGGCCGCGATGTCTTGTCATGTTCACTAAGTTTGCTACTATGCCTGGCCGCGATGTCTTGTCATGTTCACTGTTTGCTACTCTGCCTGGCCGCGATGTCTTGTCATGTTCACTAAGTTTGCTACTATGCCTGGCCGCGATGTCTTGTCATGTTCACTAGTTTGCTACTATGCCTGGCCGCGATGTCTTGTCATGTTCACTGTTTGCTACTCTACCTGGCCGCGATGTCTTGTCATGTTCACTAAGTTTGCTACTCTGCCTGGCCGCGATGTCTTGTCATGTTCACCAAGTTTGCTACTATGCCTGGCCGCGATGTCTTGTCATGTTCACTGTTTGCTACTTTGCCTGGCCGCGATGTCTCGTCATGTTCACTAAGTTTGCTACTCTGCCTGGCCGCGATGTCTTGTCATGTTCACTAAGTTTGCTACTATGCCAGGCCGCGATGTCTTGTCATGTTCACTGTTTGCTACTCTGCCTGGCCGCGATGTCTTGTCATGTTCACTAAGTTTGCTACTATGCCTGGCCGCGATGTCTTGTCATGTTCACTAAGTTTGCTACTATGCCTGGCCGCGATGTCTTGTCATGTTCACTGTTTGCTACTATGCCTGGCCGCGATGTCTTGTCATGTTCACTATGTTTGCTACTATGCCTGGCCGCGATGTCTTGTCATGTTCACTGTTTGCTACTCTGCCTGGCCGCGATGTCTTGTCATGTTCACTAAGTTTGCTACTATGCCTGGCCGCGATGTCTTGTCATGTTCACTGTTTGCTACTTTGCCTGGCCGCGATGTCTTGTCATGTTCACTAAGTTTGCTACTCTGCCTGGCCGCGGTGTCTTGTCATGTTCACTAAGTTTGCTACTATGCCAGGCCGCGATGTCTTGTCATGTTCACTGTTTGCTACTCTGCCTGGCCGCGATGTCTTGTCATGTTCACTAAGTTTGCTACTCTGCCTGGCCGCGATGTCTTGTCATGTTCACTAAGTTTGCTACTATGCCTGGCCGCGATGTCTTGTCATGTTCACTGTTTGCTACTATGCCTGGCCGCGATGTCTTGTCATGTTCACTAAGTTTGCTACTCTGCCTGGCCGCGATGTCTTGTCATGTTCACTAAGTTTGCTACTATGACTGGCCGCGATGTCTTGTCATGTTCACTGTTTGCTACTATGCCTGGCCGCGATGTCTTGTCATGTTCACTAAGTTTGCTACTATGCCTGGCCGCGATGTCTTGTCATGTTCACTAAGTTTGCTACTATGCCTGGCCGCGATGTCTTGTCATGTTCACTGTTTGCTACTATGCCTGGCCGCGATGTCTTGTCATGTTCACTAAGTTTGCTACTATGCCTGGCCCCGATGTCTTGTCATGTTCACTAAGTTTGCTACTATGACTGGCCGCGATGTCTTGTCATGTTCACTGTTTGCTACTATGCCTGGCCCCGATGTCCTGATATGTTCACTAAGTTTGCTTCTATGCCTGGCTGGCCGCGATGTCTTGTCATGTTCACTAAGTTTGCTACTATGCCTGGCTGGCCGCGATGTCTTGTCATCTAGCCGTACACATATGTACTGTCTACTTAGCTTTTCTGCGATATCTTCCCATATAACATATACTTGCTACTACACCTTTACTTTTGTCATTTTATAATTTCTCGCTTTCCTTCTTACGATGCATTTTCATCTTATGTTTGCTATTTCGAGTTTGCGCAATGCCTTGCAATCTCTATCCTTTTTTGCTATTTCGCTTAAATTGTGAATTTCATTTTTTCTTCTTTGCGCGATGTCTTGTCGTTCTTTTCACCTTCAAACGATGATACAATGATTTGCTATCTTATACAGTTTCTTTCGCCTTAATTTATGTATTTTGTTGTTTTTTTGGCTTATTAAACTGTTTTTCAGCGATATGACTACAGAATTTGTTTTGTTTTGCAACTCCCTATGGTTTAACGAAACCCTGTTCGTATCATAAACCAGAATCTTGTGTTGCAATCAGTTCTTTCACTAACGAATTTTAGGAATTTTGAGATTCATTTATGGAACTACAAAACTTAAATACAGTCAAAGCTGTCTATTAAAGTCACTCAAGGGAACTAGTAAAAATGGCTTTCATGGGCAGGTGGCCCTTATAAAGATGTTCAAATAATATAAATAAAGAACAATTAGAATACAATTCTAGTGGCCTTTATAAGCAGGTGACCCTTATATAGAGGTGGCCTTTATGACAGGTTGGACTGTATATATAAACTTAAAAATATAACACTGACTACAATGACTCCTTAAAGTTCAAGATATCTATAGCACAGGTCTGTCGAAAGTTTAACACTGTGCTAACGAAAAAGAGACAAAGCTCGAATGCCGTTTGTCTTGGATATGAATAGCAAGTGGCCGAAAGGCTGTCGAGAGATAGATAACAGATGTCGTACAGCTGACACGGTGTAGCTAACAAGGGGTAGTATAAAGCTTGGATGCCGTGTGTCAGGTTTATGAATAACTAGTGGTTGAAAAGCTGCCGAATGGTATATAGATAGCTACTGCCGAGATATAGCTAACTTGAGATCGAGATGAGCTGCTTATTATACCCCCGCTTAAAAAGTATGTGTGTGTGTGTGTGTGTGGGGGGGGGGGGGGTATATAGTGATAGGGGTATCCGTCCGTGTGTCCGTCCTTCCGTTACACCTTAGGGTACCCATCTCTTATCCGCAACTCCTCCTAAACCCTTCAATGGATTTTCATGAAACTTTCACACAATCTTTGTGATTTAATGTAGATGTGCACCTCCTATTTAAAAATTTGATTCGATGGATTTTTGGGAGCGGGGGTATTTTTTGTGAGCTTGTGGCTCACAGTTGTTCTAGTTTATTCCTTAGCTTAGTGTTAAACTATTGATAGACCTGTATTGTAGTTAAGGAATATTAATAAACTGACAGGGAACTCTCTACTTACCTTTTTAAGGAATGCAGATACCAGATTGGCTAACCATTGCCTATGACCGTTATGTGTAAATCCGTGTATGATGAATCTGGTCATTTTACTGGGATCAAAATTAGAGGTGCTGAGCGTCGCTGAATCATCGTATGATAAATGCTGTTCCGTAGCTGGATTTTCCCTACAAGAGATATAACAAAATGATATGTTATAAAAAACCAAAATACTCATTGAATTGGGACAAAATCAGAAAATATGTACATTACTGAAGTAAAAAAAGTTCAAAGACCATCAAATGTAACAACAAAAATTTTCGCGAAAAGCCAAATTAAACTACAAAGGGGATATGAATTTTTCATGTAATGGTTGGCGTTTTCAAGAATACATGTACTTTAGCAAAGATTACCAAGAGTGTTTTTTCTGAACCGACTCTGATATGATATCCCAATAAAAATAACGTGTGTATGTGACTTACATAGTTGGGGGAAGCATTTACAACTGTTTGTATTCTTTAACGTGATTTTAGCATAGTGCGTCAAATTTGACCTGGTCGTTTGACCTTTAATTTGAATATTAGATTGGGCTTTTAGACTGTGTGATTTATATTAGCTATAGGTAAAACAGCACGGTCCATTACAATAAATGACCGGTACTCAGTATTACTGTCATGATATATCAACTTTATATAGCCCCTAAATTACACAATGGATATGTCCTGTTTGAATATTCAAATTAAAGGTCAAACGACTAAGTCAAACTTAACGCGCTATATGTATACTGTCTAATCAGAATCCAAAGTAATTAAGCAGTTCTACCTTGTAAACAGTAAGAAATCTGTTTGAATTTGCGCGGGAGAATCTGGTAAAAACGTGATTGGTCGTTGGACACTGTAAAATGGAGCAGTGGTGTTGAAACAGCCAAGATTAGTGTAACATACACTACTGTGAGTAACGTGGTTTGTAAGATGGGTTATACTGTCCAATATGAACCCTGAAAATAAATAATGTTATAACAGAATTATGAACATGTAAAACAAAGATAGAAAGAAAGAAAGAAAGAAAGATCGATAGATAGATAGATAGAGAGACAGACAGTCAGTCAGACATATAGATAGATAGATAGATAGATAGATAGATAGATAGATAGATAGATAGATAGATAGATATGACATAAGTAAAACAGACATCGATTTTGAGCCAAGATGACCTGTCGAAATGGATGGTGTATCAAACATGTTTTTGATAAATACAATCAGCGGAAGTGAGAACACCATATTTCACTTATTGATGACGGAAAGACCCAAAGCAACCAAGAAAACAACACTTTCCAAGTTCATGACAGAAACAGCCAACGCGACCAAAACGATAGCAATATACAACCAACGCAAACAACGGCACGGCACTCTACCAGTACATGCCAGAAACAGCCGAACACACGAAAATTTACAAGTTTTACACAAAAAGGTCATCGCAATCAAGAACACAACAGTTTAAAAGTTAATGACAATACAACCAGGAACACGGCGCTTTGTTTATATACATAAAAAAAACAAAAAAAAAACCCGAGAATATATATGACACTTCGCAAGTTAAAGACAGTAACAGCCAAACAAAATTTACAAACCACACGCGAACTTCCTCCAGGGAAGTGAGTCCGTTTTGTCTGGAAAGGTCAACACCTGTCTAGCAATTACACTCGTCATACTTGAAGTCAAAATTGAGAAAGCAAGGAACAAATACCAATTAAGGAAGCTGGTTAACGAAAATTGTTTGCAAAGTCCACCGATACACGGAGGAGGAAGTGATCAGGATCCACCTTCTTTGTAGTGGGTCGGAGTGCAGATATTCACTCCATCATAATCAGTTTGGAGGGAGAAAGGTTATTACCATTGATATATGTATATTTTCATTTAACCATGCAGGGACTTTTTCGTATGCCATTTTTAACATGTTTGATAGGTGACAAGTTTTTTTTTACTGGATATAGGTTGACAATCTCCTCGGTTTTATTACGCTTTACTACATGTATATTAAACCCTCGATGATTATACTACATGTATATAACTACTGATTCTGTTCTGTCTTTTGCAAATGCTCAAAGCATAAGGATGAACAAGTAATAAAACAAAAAGATTAGACAAGTAAAGCAAAATGATATCAAATAAGCTTGAAATCTTCATTATTTCACATTCTTTTTTCAAATGTCCTTTATATATAAATTTAGCATTTTGGTCTCGCAAAAACAAAAAGCGAAAAGACGTAATAGCTCAAATTTATATCGTTGGTCTTCGATAAGGAAATTGTGCTGTTGTTTGTGTTGCTAGTTAAATTTTATTGAAACTGAGCCATGATTTCTCTTTCTAAGACAAGTTTATAGTGCTCTAGTTCTTATTCCGTCACAATGAGTAACTTTAAAGTATGTGTATATCCAACAACTTAGCCAAAACATGTTGTTACTAACATTGGTATAATATACCATAACGTGTACTTTTATAATCAGTAGAAAGTGTTAAAATTACAATACAGTTAAACTTCTTTTTATCGCCACTATTTAGTCAAACTTTGGTAGAGGTTTGGCAATATGGTAGATACTTATTAGGAATAACAGAGCAGAAACAGATTTTGGGACTTTAAAATACTGTTGCGAAAACCGAAGTGGCAAAGTTATCGAGGGGTATTATAATTAGATTTTTTTTGCAATTACAAGTAATTTCTATTATACACGTTAACAACTTTTGTCAATCTGAAGTACCACTGCGGTAGCTCAGTTGGCAGAGTGCTTACTCCGTAAGTTGGAGGTCGTGGGTTCGAACCCCGACTGGGTCTGACCAAGACTTGAAAGTGGGTAGTGACTGTTCTTTCGCCATGCACTCGGCATTACGAATAAAAGTTGCGGTCCTTTCGTATGGGAACTAAAATGAACGAGGTACCGTGGCACGATAAAGAACCCTGCTATATAATGTCATAAGCGCAACGCACAGGCAAAATTTCTGCACCTTCGCCTATAGCTGGCGACGTTTCGATATAAGTGAAATATCCTTGACTGGGACGTAAAACTACATTACTCAAGTCAACTGAATCTGAAGTAAAACATAATTCCACTTACCATCTGTCGAAGCCCAAAACAGGAAGAATAAAACTGGCACCATGGCGGCAGAAATAGTTATATGTAAAACTAGATACAAAAGGTATATTATCTAATGCACTTTGAATTTAAAAGGCCATTTTCGGGAACATTTCAAAAGTTTATCTTCTGCAAAAATCCTTATCTTTCCCGTTACACAACTTAAGGCCATGGTTAATTTGTTTTTATGTTGTTTATGCTGGTAACACAGATTATTCTCGTTGAAATATAATTATGGAGGGCTATGGAAATACACACGAACGACACCATTACCGACAAATCAGACGCCACCATTTTTCTATGGGCGCAGCTAGATTTATATCTCAGTAGGTTAAATTAACATGTTAAAAAACCAGGCAAATAGCGGATGAATCTTGTTGCACATATGTCGTAAAACGTCACCAAAGACATCACTTCCGGTGTAAACATCCCCATTTCGCCATGTAAATTCTCCATAGCGCCAACATTTTCCTTTCTACATAAATACTTTATGACAATCGTGGATGGGCATACAGATTTTCGGTTACTATTAGACTCAAGTAAATGAACAATATCAACCATTATTCAATTTTATTTGATTTTCTGTGGAAATTTAGCACGTTTCACTGTCACGAACACACTGACTCTCATAGTACTTCATGTCGAAGCGTCAAATTGCAATAAGACATATTGAAACATATGTGCGGACAACGAAACCTTAAAGCAACATAGTCGTAAACATAACATTTGCACAAAAAGTTGTCAAGAAAATGTCGTCGTGAATCCTTACAGGGGAAGTAATATTGATATTATCTAAAGGCAATAAGCAAATATAAATATGCAAGCAGGCTGACAAGCACTGATACTGAAAAAGTATAAATTTAATAAACGCCAATGTAACTAAGGAACCCATACACGCTGTAATTGTGGTTCCAACTTTTGATTAGTACCAAAATACTGACATTTTCTAACTAAGGGGGTGGGGGTGATGGAGTGGTGGTAAAAGTAGCTATAGGATTCAAGAAGAAGAGAACGTCCATAATGTATTTTAATATAATTTAGTTACCGTGTTTAATCATTCAAAGTATTGTCTTGATAGATTAGGCAAACGTCTAGTTTTCTCACTTTGAATTTCTTAACAAAGTTTGGATTTCCACAACTTTTGTTCGAGCACTACTTACGAGGTATTTGATTCTGAAACTGTCGTCTAGTGCTGAAAAGTTAAAACAGTTTTAGTAATATTCGCTACTTTTGGTGTAACTACGTCATCACCAACAACAGTAGCATCTGAAACAGCCGTCTAGTGCTGCATTTTTTTAAAGTCGTTATAACTATACAGGGTCTACACTACTTCATTCAATGCATATGATATATTTGTCCAACATATGTATGCCAATTCGCTCACATAAAGAATGGTATAACATGTACGTGAATGTTGACTATTCTGTGACATTTTATTGTGCACATTGTATAAGCAAACAACGTTAACCTGTCCGCTTGACCCTTACCTTAAATGATTTATAATGGTCGAGTGCATTTATGTACATAGGGAACACAGGTACTAATTTTTGTCTACATCATGGGAAACTTACATTGTTTATGTATTAACCGCGAGTCCTACCACTACCTACTTACTGCGTGGACCCACCTACCAACATATGTGAATATTTCAAATAAAAGGTCAAGCGGACAGGTAAATGTTGTTAGCATATATAAGACAGATTTTTAGACTTTGTCCTCTGAAAGATTTTTCAAAATATTATCATGCATGTACATCATGACCATGGAAAATCATACTTTGAAAATCAGAGGTTTGGCATATTATAACATCTGTCAAACTTCCCAGTATGTACTATTGACTATTGACTATTGACAGAAAGGGGTTATCTCAGAAGATATTTATAAAATTTAAATTTGTACAAGGTATATAAAAGTTCGTTTTTAGTTTCAAGTGCAGGGGTTAGGTTTCTTGTTATTTGATAATTTTTTCGACTATTCCTAAAATTTGTTTTAACACCAAGTTAATATTATTTACCAAAATATCAAAATTTTATTCCTGACCTTGTCAAAAATAGTATATTCAATAGAAGATATGTGCGTATTTTATCCCACTTCTTTCGAATAAAAAAGGGGGCATTAAATTCGAACTTACACCCTTCCAGATACTTCTTGCTTGGAGTATTCTCCAACACTTTACGAAACTTGATGCTTCTCCAACACTTTACGAAACTTGATGCAAAGCATCAACATTTATAGGAGATGCCATACCATGAACACGATGATATAGGAGTTATGGACCTTTACACATAAGTTCAAATCACAAAAATACCCACTGACCGTGGATTTTTATTTGTTTCTAATTTGGTTGTGCGTTTATTATAGTGTGTTCTTCTTGATACCAGCAATTGTTAGGCTGAATCGCCATGGTTTACGTTTTACACGCGACATAATCACGTATGGAGATTGGAGTTAAATCGAACAGCAGGAAATGAAAAAAAAGAGTTATAACTGAGATTGAAGACAAAGCAATGACAATGAAGGCAATGTCAAAATAGTACCCAGTAATGTTATATCCAAATGCGTTTGAAATATCCAATATCTGTTATTTAACAGATTGTTAACACCTGTCCTCACTTCCCTATTTAAAGTTAAAGTGTTTAATCTAATTAGCCAGCTTCAACGTTCTTACTTTGTTTTGGAATTGTGGTTTTGACATGGATTGGTATGTTTGTTTTTGATTGTGCTAAAAACATCATTAAATAAAAATTTATACTTTTTCATTTTATTGACCAATGAAGTGATGGTCATAGTAGATGTCAAAACAATAAATATTGCAGTGTACATTGTATATCAAGTAAAATTAAGTACGACAAACAACATGCACGTGATCACTTGACCTTAACTCAAACGATTAGGAGCGCAGGTGCTTGTTTTGTTTTTACAATAAGAAACACAAGCTGTATATGTATAAGCGCTACGAAATCTAGCACTCTCCATATATTGAGTGAATTCCCTTTGTGGATATTCCAAACAAAAGTTCAAGCTGACCAGTCGATGTCGTTTTACTGTAGTTTGGCAGATTGTGGTTGTGTGGGAGATTCTGTTGTTTAGTTTGAGCAGTATCATTTAACAATGACATATTGAACAGCACAGGCCTGTCGAAGAAGGTTTAACACCAAGCTTACGAATTTGTGGCCAGCTGGCAGCTCATCTAGCTATAGGCTCCTTGTCACTGATTTTTATCTGGGCAGCTTTTCTATCTTCCGGTAGTTTATTCGATAACTAGCTATCCAAATCTCAACCAATCGACAGTCCACTTTTTCGTTAGCTCAGTGTTAAACTTTCGACAAGTCTGAACTGTATATATTAGATTGGTTTAATAATAAAGATAATGTTTATTGTCGCTGTCAATGACAGTTCTTTCCACCATTTTGGAATATGGTCATCAATTTTGTTCTAAAATTTCAATTTGCTAAATATATCACCATTTACGCTGTATTAATCAATTAACTACTTCGTTACATGGAA
The DNA here is from genome assembly GCA_021292105.1 of Anadara kagoshimensis. Taxonomy (NCBI): domain Eukaryota; kingdom Metazoa; phylum Mollusca; class Bivalvia; order Arcoida; family Arcidae; genus Anadara; species Anadara kagoshimensis. Next base: position 31,920,306 of record CM037860.1, read on the forward strand.
TATAGCAATGACTATGAAATCAGGTATTTAGTATTTTTCAAATAAAATGAAATAAAAATAATGATCAACGGTAAAGGCATTGAATAAAATAAAATAAAAATAATGATCAGTGTTAAGAGTATTGGTATTAAACATATATTACAATGATCACTATAAAAGCAGGCATTTGGCATTGGCAAATCCGAAAAAAAGAAAAAAAAAATGAATAAAATAAAATAACAATAATGATCAATGTTAAGAGTATTGGTATTAAACACATATTAAAATGATCACTAAAAAACAGGTATTTGTCATTACTCAAAGTCATTGGCAAATCCGAAATAATAGCAAAAAAAAAAAAAAAAAAAAATGAATAAAATAAAATAAAAATAATGATCAGTGTTAAGAGTATTGGTATTAAACACATATTAAAATGATCACTAAAAAACAGGTATTTGTCATTACTCAAAGTCATTGGCAAATCCGAAATAAAAGCAAAATAAAAATAAATAAAATAGCAAAAATTATGATCTACATTAACGGCATTGATATAAAACATCTACTTCTGTAGTCTGACGACATGTTTTAAGAATAACTTATCAACAACGAGTTTAATGTAAGCATGTGAGCAACTACTCTATTTTATTTTCACAAAGGTTTTTGTTGCCATGACAACCTATTTTTCCGATATTGTTAAATATTGCATTGCAATAAGTCATTGTTTAAATGTCAAAGATACAAATTGTGCATAGATATCGTTAAAAATACCTTGTTTTATCTTAACATATTGTTCGTCGAATCCTCGCTGCAGTATTTGTATAGGTCTGATATGGGTTAAAATTAATAAAAGTATAAAAATTAAATTTATTTTATAGGCTTATAACAAAAGCAATATATATATAACTTGCTTGTAAAAACGCAATTCTCATTATCATTGTCATTTTTATAAATAGACAGATCATCATTGGCATTTATTACAAACAGACAAATAATTTAACTTGAAAAACTTCAGAACAATAAGTTTTAACTCTGCGATTTTACTATTGATTCCATTAGAGCCTTAGACTCGTAATTGTCGTCATTGGTTAATGGAGCTCTATGCTTTATAATGGCGCATCTTGACTTATGGAGCTCCCGCTTCCCTCCGATTGGAGCTTTGTCCATTATAATAATCAATGAAGCGCTATTAATCTCTGGCTTCGCCATCAGTTATTGGAGCTGCTCTATGAGTTAAAATGGTACATCTTGATGTATGAAACCCTATCATCTTCGTTGGGAGCTCTATCTATTATAATCATCAATAAATAGAGCTCCACTGAGACCTCTAAACGACGTGAGTTTTATATGGTACAACAGCAAGTGGATTTTGTTGCAAATGATTGTGTGGAGCATTCCTTTCTGCAATGTTTGCCCGACAATTAAATTGACTTAAATAACTGATAATAAACACGGATGGAAAATGGAGCGAGTCCCAATAAATGGATGTCCCCAATAAAATGGGATATAATGAACTTTAAGATTTTTTTTTAATGTGGGAATGATTTAGGTCAATAAAGCATTTTTCAGATGACTTCAAAAGTACCATTGTGCCTTATTAAGTACTAATCAAATAGCAAGTTTTACTTTGGAAGTTATAAGTTCTGATGGATAATTAGAGCATTGAATGTCTATGTTGATTTGTATCAATTAGTTCGATTGCCTTCATTAATGATATTGTCGGTCTTGGTGAGGTCGTTAGCAAGTATCTATAGTGACCTAACTGACTAGATTTTAGAATAGATTTATAGTAAATAGTTCACTGAAATCCAGTTCAGTTGCATTTTTCCTGTGTTTTTACAGTATTTTGCGGTCCAGCGTGTGTGTTTGTGACCATTACATACCATGTGTGTGTGTGTGTGTGTGTGTGTGTGTGTGTGTGTGTGTCGGGGGGGGGGGTTGATGTAGTCTTGTCATTTGTGTGGTCTTCGGGTGTTGCTTGTTATAGAACTTAAGGGCAAGTAATTTGAAATTAGAGAGATTTTATAATTCTACCCTCTAACAATATGTTGGTTGATAAGCGCCTAAGATGATCCCAAAATTACTTCATCTTCTGTTAAAACATTTGTCGTATACATTCACTACTAGTATTCATTCGTCCTTTCTGAGACTCTATACTCGTACAGCCAGCGTTATGGTGCTATCTCTGGAATTGATTCTGTACTACCTTCAGTTTATTAAACGGTGGTGTTTGAGCATTTTAAAAATACTTATAATATTGTTTAGTTTACGCTTACAACACTGCATGTATATGGGGCGTCTAATTCCTTGCTTGGAAAAACATTTTTTTAGAACCTCTTATCTTAGTGAACAATACCAATACGGTAGCGCAATTGGTAGAGTAGTCGCTCCATACATGTATATGGAAGATCATGGGTTCAAACTCCGGCCTGGTCTGAATAAGACTTTAAAAAGGTACATGATCCGAAGAACACGGCAAAGGTAAAAATTTCTGATACTTCATCTACAGCTGGTGACGTCTCGGTATAAGTGAAATATTCTTAAATGGGACGTCAAAACCCATAGAATCAATCGACAATCAATTTATTGAACGAAGGGTAGCTGTAAACAGCCATGGCAACACAAAAGAGCAAAAGAAACATGATAATAAAAGATAACAAGAACATATCGGACCACTGTGTCTGACCATTGTGTGGACAAAAATATAAGAAAAAATTACAAATGAAACACCTGTACTTGGAAACAATCATTGCAACCAAGAACATGCAACAATGCAAAAATGATAAAACAAAAGGATAACAAAAGAAATGTCGCTGTTGAAGCACTGTTGAAGGACCTCAACCATCAGTGGTTTATGCAAACATTGAAATAAGATTATTTTACCAAAACAAGAAAACTGTCAGCCTTTGCATGTATTGTAATCTGGCCCCGGTTTCACAATCATTCCTTAACTAAGATTTTCCTTAACTTTAATTAAGCAAAATTTGGCAATCTGTTTTTTTGGAACTACTAATGAATATTTTTGTCAAAATTAAATGCAAATGTTTTAATCTAGAAGTGACTTAAAAATGACACTTTAAATTCCTGAATATCTTAAAAATTGACAAAATTATTATGATTTAAAATTTTACAAAATTTAGTTAAGGAAAATCTTAGCTAAGGAATGATTGTGAAACCGGGGCCAGTAAACATTAACACATAGCATTTTAGTTGTTCCTTGTATCAAATATTTTATAATTACAAGAGCATGCAGTTTTCGAGATTTCTTGATTCCAGAACAAAATTTGTTTACATTTTATATGTTACTTTAATGACATATCGAACACAGTTATACACCAGATTACATTTCTGAGGAATAATAATAATAATAATAATAATAATAATAATAATAATAAATAATACACTGTTATATCCATTAATTACTATACATGCTAAAACTGGTCATATCCTTACAGAAAATTCTTGAATTCTTGAAACATCAATATGCTAAAATTGAGTGTATTTTGTCTTAACATGTATTTCTCCCATATTTCACCCCCCCCCCAAAAAAAAGAAAAAAGAAAAAAAAAAGATCTATCTTAACCAATGAAATAAGGTTTCCAATCATTGGATACAGCGCAGGTGATGGAAGTTTCCACAACGTGGTGACAGATGTCCTACAGAAGCAGATGGCAGTGCCACATTTTCTATTTCCCAAATAAGGAATTGACCTCCGACGTCATGCATATTTATTAAGAAGTGCCACATTTTCTATTTCCCAAATAAGGAATTAATTTCTGACGTCAAAGGTCAACTCTCAATTAAGGAATGGACCTCTGACGTCAGAGGTCAACTTTGCTAGTGCCACAAGGTGTCACATATTTAAAAAAAAATTAATGAAAACGCCATTTACAGTATTTTTAAAATTAAAAAAATCTAAAAAAAAAAATCACTATTTTTGATAATAACATACTCAATTCATGCTCTATAAATTATGTTTATCTTCATATAAATCTTATACTTGGAACAGCCTAACGAACATACTTTCCGATATCGGAAATAAATAACAAATAGAAAAGTGAATGGTGAATGCAATATTAAACATACATTTTACTATACATCCTTTATAATATAAATACTATAAATCAGTAATAATAGTGATTTTGAGTAGATTACACGTCACAGAAAAGCGTTTTTAGCTCACATGACCGACCGAAAGGTCATGTGAACTTATGGTATAGCGCAGCGTGTGTATGTGCGTGCGTGTGTGCGTCGTTAACACCTATTTTCGACTTCTCCTCTGAAACCACCGGACAGATTTCAATGGAACTCGGTCAGAAGTATATATGGGCCGGTGCAATTCAGATTTGTTGGTGGCGTTGCCATGGCTACCATAATTAGGTCAAGGTGACCTAGGGGTGCAGAAATCTGAAAAAAAATCTTCTCTGAAACCGATAACTGGAGAAAAAACTGATGTGATATTTGGCTTCTCTAGGGTCTTCCGCCTATAGTTTGCTCATTTTGTTGAATTCAGACAAAAATAGGTTACGCTTTTTTGCGCTTAATTTGGAAAAAACTCGTAGAATAGCTTCAAATTGTTATAACGTGATTATTTGACCAGATAATGACACGGGGTTTTCAGTTTTGGCATATTCTTGTAATTGCCTCCAAAATGACGTAAAGGCCGTGACCTAATATTTTTTACCTCATATGATATTGATACAAAAATCATTTTAATGTACAGAAAAAGGTCATGGGTTTAAAGATCAAGGTCACAGATGCAAAAAAAAATACCGAAATGGTTAATTATCTCGAAAACTATAAACTTTTTGTATAGACATTTATGTTTGAATATTGTAAGTATTGATGTAACAAGCATTTTAATATATAGATGAAGGTCATGGGTTCAAAGGTCAAGGTCACAGATGTGAAAGAATACCGAAATGGTGAATTATCTCAAAAACCATAAACCTATTGGATAAACATGTATATGAAAATATTGTAGGTATTGGTGTAACGATTATTTTGATATATAGATTAAGGTCATGGGTTCAAAAGTCAAGGTCACAGACGCAAAACAATACCGAAATGGTTAATTATCTCAAAAACTATAAACTTTTTCTATTAGAATGTTGTTAGTATTGATGTAACAATCATTTTGATGTATCGAGAAAGGTCATGGATTCAAAGGTCAAGGTCACAGATTCAAAATAATACCGAAATGGTTAATTATCTCTAAAACTATAAACTTTTTGTATAGACATGTATATTAGAATATTGTAGGTATTGGTGTAACGATCATTTGCATTAAATAGTACTTGGCCTTAGGTGAGCCTTAAGGCCCATGGGTCTCTTATTATAAGCCGTTTTGTACTGCGACTAAAAAGACGAGTTTTCCTATCATGCACGATCATGACGTCATACGGCCAGCAACTAAAGTCATTAATCAATTAACCAAGCTTTTAAAAACAGAGTTTATTGTAGGCCATCATTAAGCATTGTGTATATTTATTAATGAACCGAGTTTTCTAAACAGTGTACAGTGTAAACGTTCAGTAAGCATTGTGAATATTTTTGATTGTGTCATATGTCATTTCTTTTTTTTAAAAATTAACCAACAATTAAATACATAAAAAATGGAGTATGACAAATATATGTACAGATGACAGTGCCTACAAATGTTATAATGCATAGTTGTACACTTCTAAGCAGCTTTCTTTGATTTCGTAGATGCACAACGAAATCTTGATATATGGCAACAAATTTAAAAAAGATTCAGGCCGACAAGAAATCACAAAAATGCCCATATATTGTTGTGATGCTTATAAAAATATTCAAATACATTAAAAAAATTTTGTTCACTTTCAAAAAAGTACAGTTATTGAACTTCACACGTTATATTATATCCATAGCCAGTTATCCTCACCTCGACAAACCGCCTAGGTGGCTAAGTGGTAGAGTGTCAGCTTCAAGGGCGAGAGGCTGTGAATTCGAACCCCTTCCAAGTCATACATAATACCTTAAAATTTGAGACACGGCTTCCTCGTATGACGCTCGGTATTTAGAGTACTGGTCCATTCGGTACAGAGATAAAGTGACTGGGGGAGTTGCATGTCTGTCTGCGGCTTATCGACTTTGTGAGCTGGCATCTTAAAGTTAGTGCTACTAGTACAAGATACACCCTCAAACACTCGCATGTCTCACGCATAGACAAACTTGTTTTTAAATTAAAGCTTAGAGATGAATTAATTTGCTCTCTTTCCAAATAGCTGATAAATTCCTGATGCGACGTTAAACAACCTTACAAACCAAGAATACATTCCAATAAATGACATAAAACTGAAATGATTATAATTTCCTTTTGGTTTGATTAAAATGACCTGGATAAAGCACGTGTGCAATTTTCATTCACATACAAGATTATATTTTACCAGAACAGTCAACTGGTATATGCAAACAACTTTGACCTGTCCACTTGACCTTCAATATAGATATTGATTATGAACCAGTACATTTAAGTTAATGGACCAAATGTGTTTGTTTTGTCAACAGTATGACATACAATGTTTATGTGTTAAGTTCTAATCCCAACACTGTCCATGTATAGAGTGGATCATCATATAATTAAAGGTCAAGCGGACAGGTCAATGTTGTTTTGCCTTTATCACTATAGGCCAACTACAGTGCCTTTGCTTCTACTGTCAGAACCGGTCTGTTTGTGACAGTTGTTACGCTTTCATTCCATAGAAAATCAAATAAATATTAATAAAATTGATATTTTTCACTTACTTGTGCCAAGTCGTAACTGAAAATCTGTATGCGCATCCGCGATTGTCATTAAGTATTTCTGTAGAAAGGAAAATGTTGGCGCTATGGGGATTTTACATAGCTTAAATGGCGATGTTTACTCCGGATATTATGTCCTTGGTGGCGTTTTATGTCATATGCACAATAAGGTCCGCCATTTGCCTGGGTTTTTAACAAGTAAAATCACCATAGCGCTAACGTTTTGCTCTGTGCAGAAATATTCTACGCTAATCACGGATGCGCATACATATTTCCTGTTACGACTAGGTATAAGTAAGTGAATAATAACAATTTTATTCAGAATAATTTGGTTTTCTATAGAAATAAAGCATTATTCACAGCAACAAACAGACCGGTTCTGACAGTAAATCGCGTACTATTTACTGAAAAAAATCTACTGGGTTTCATTGAACTTTAGATTGCATACAAAAATCGTTGTTCTAAATCAAAACACAGGGTTATAGTTATTATTACTTCAACTTTCATTTTAAATCGAAGTTAATAGAGGACACGTATTTTTTCTTGTCATCTTCTATAACTGTGAAATAACGAACACTTTGATTGGTAAAACACTGTATCCGGGGTTGTAAGGAATCGTTTTTAATGTTACCCCTCTTTCTACAGTCAGGCGACAATCTATTTTGCTGCATTTTTGTCTCAGAGTCTCTCTCTTTCTGTAATTTGCGGATTCTAGTAAAATCATTCAAGGGAATGTGCACCTTTCCCTGATCTATTCTAACTGAATTCAGAGGATCGTTTTCAATGGAAAAATCGCGACTTTTTCCTATTGAATTCGTCTGAAAAGAACTTTCAAATTTACCCTGAACAGTTTCCGGGATTTCAACTATTGATTTAGATTTACCACTTCCTCTATCTTGCTTCCATTTTGAAATTTTGGTTTTTATATTTTGTTTCTTATTTTTCTCGGTAGCATCTTTGTCCGGATAATTCTCTCTGTAACAGTTAATATCAACAGTTGTATCCAAGTCACTTTCAGTTATTTTCTTTGTTCGTTCTAACTTACTGTTGTGTTGTCGCTTATTTGGTTTTGTATCTGTATAATTGATTAATTCATTATCGAACGCAGCAGACGGTAATTCGGTATAATTCGAGCATTCTTTCTCAGCAGCAGACGATATCTCGTTTTTTGGACCATCATTTTGTTGTCTGTTTCTTGTCTTTATGTTTTGTTTCCATTTTTTGATAGAAGACTTCAAGAAATTGACAACTTTCGGATTAACCACAGAGCTTAACTCGGAAGGTGTATCGAAAGTGGTTGCTCTTGGTAACAAAGTGTGAACGTAAATGTTACCATAATTATCCCTGAAATATTCTCCATTATGATACGAATCTAGACTAATCCCTCTGTTTATCCTCCTTCGACTAACAGGTGATTTTGTTAATCCATAAGACATCGGTACACCGAGTTCCTGTCTTTTCATTCTAATTTCCCTGTTATTAGCTGTAAACTTACTGGGTATAGGCTCGGGTTCATTTTTCTTTTGCGGTGATTTAGTCAATATTTTGCCGTTACGGCTTTGAGATTCACGTTTGCCTTTGTTTTCAACGAGATTATCCATAGAACCATAAGGACTTATTCGAAATTCAAATTTTTCTTTTCTGTCATGAGGAATACTTGTGGTTAAAAATGGTGACAATTCTTCATTATGAAAACCCATTGCAGCATTGCTAATACATGAACCTGGGTCCTCTTCTTCCTCATCAAAAGTCATTCCTTTAAAATTTGACATACTACGAAACATCTTGGTTTTTTAAAAGAAGACAACCACTTATATTCAAATTACCGTGTTTACAGGTTTAATACGATTCAGTTGCATAGTTCAATAGCAGGTGCTTCTAGAATCCGCCAGGTAAACAAGGTAGATTGCTGAAGATACAGAGCACATCTACAATAACAAAGTATAAAAATATACCTATTTTAGATTAATAAGTTACATGCTAGATTAAAACAGCAGGTAAAATGCAGGTAGCTAAGTTCTCATTTATCTGTCACAATACCTATAGCAAAGTCTTCATTTACCTGTAGAAATAATACATTTGAACAAAAGACAAAGGATTGCGGTTTTATGTTGACATACAATACATATACTTGCTAGTGGATTTTTGTCAATTTAAAAAGAATTGGAATAAAGTCATATATACATGTATACGCAGGTACAAAGCATATACACTTGGTAATTGCAATTATAATTATAATTATTAATTATAATATTAATTATAACCTGTTTTAATTCTACAGCACAAGGCGTCCGTTTCGGAAAAAATCATTTGTAATTGAACTTTAATTCTGGAAATCCTAATGTTTTTAAAATCTCCAACTGAGAAAATGCAAGGACAAAAATTTATTTTGCAAAATAAAAAAGTAGACGATCAAATTGACAGACTGACATGTCTAGCTCAAAATGATGCCGACGTCGTTAAGTCCAATGCTAATAATACTCTCATTTTCAAATTTCACCAAAATCCAGATAGTGGTTTGTTTTGTGAAAGATGCAGATACAGCTCTGTGAAACAAGAAAAACAAGACGAAAGAACCATATACAGAGGTTGACCATCGATTATGCAGCTTCCAACTGCGACCGAAAACCGACCACCGATTATATAGCTTCCGATTTTGGCCGGGGGCCGACCATTAATTATACAGCTTCCGGTATTGGCCGGGGCCGACCATTGTTAACATAGTTGAAAGCTGTTATTTCAGCTTTAAGCCATAGCCGGGACCCACCATTGTTAATACAGATTTTAGTTGGGGTTGGGGAGAGACCATTGATTATAACTGCGTCAAACTGTGGCAGGGGAGGGAGCTGGGTACAATGATAAAATAATAGTCACCAGAGAGGATGCACATTTGGTGAGAATAAAGCATCCATCATTACCGCAATGAGCAGTTACTAAAACGCAAATGTTGAAACAACCAATTTAAATACCAATCACATAGAAGAATAGATGTAAAAATTGTTTCAAAGACACTTTGTATATAAAACATCTTATATATCGGTATATAGGTATATTTGTAATGTAAACCTGGGCCCAGTTTTCAAATAGTCCATTAGCTTAACTAGTCACTTAGCGAAAATTGTACTTCGTGTATTGGGTAATATTTTTTAAAAAATGTTTAAAATTGATGCATTCTAATCCTAATGTCAAGAGAAATTAATTAAGGTCTACACGTTATGGCTGTAATGGATATCTTTCATTTTGATAAAATTTTAATTTTCACTTACGATTTTGTTAAGCTAACGGAGATTTAAACAACTGGGTTTATATGTTGTCATGGTTATAAAGTATCAATATTTATATTCAAAACTTGATATTTCTGCAGTTTTTACTTATCTGTACAGAAGATGCAAGAACTTAATCATGACAAAAGTTCTATTTATAGAAGCTTATTATATGCATCTGACAAAGAATCATGACTAATATATATTTGCCGACAGGAAATCTTAAAATATTGCAATTTTAAATTTGAGTGTTCGTGTAAAATTTGCAATGTGCATAAAGTTTGTATATGAAAATCTAACTTTTATCGATATTTAATATATTGTAAGTGCTATCTATATAACTTATTTTCGTATATAACAGATTGCTGTGTTTTGGTAATCAACAAAATTAAGACCCTGGCAAATGTTAGCAATTTTTTCTGTTATGTTTTATTTTTTGAAAATTTCAATAATCGAGTTAATAAAATTAACATCATATAGGTACAAGTACATCCATAAATACACTAGTGTTCGAGTAGAAAAGTACGTACATAAATACACTAGTATTCAAGAAAAATGGCAGATGAAGATGAAAATAAAGCTCGCCTTAGCCTGCACCATAAACTGCATGAAATCTTTTTCTCAACTAGATTACACACGTGGCGGGTGAAGCTAGCTAAACAATATGGTGCATGTTCTTCCTTCCGGAGCACCCGTCCCCGTTTCCATACTGAAAATTCACGTTTGACTAAATTTGCCAGTATTTTAAATTTTTTAATTATTTTTTGATTTTTGTGGTTTGAACATGTAAGGGTATGTTTTTAAGTAATAAATGTATGCCGATATACCGAAGATATAGCTTAAGACGTTATAGAGCATACTGTGTTTAAATAGATAATTGTTTACCAGGTCGAAATGACCCAGCAAATCATGTATTAACATAAACATCTTTTTAATACCTCCCGTCCATTTAAATATATATAAAATTCTTCATAAATTAGTATTAAAAATGTTCAAAATAGTTTCATTCCTTTAAGTTATGGACGACGACGACCATTGTGAATACATGCGCAGTTAAAAGCTACAGCGCTCAGCCGGGACGACCATTGTTACAGCAGATTTCAGTTGTGGCAATCATTGATTATAAAAATTTCAAACTGTGGTCGTGAAGAGAGCTGGATATAATTATGAAGTCGAATAGAGGAGACATTAGAGTGTTTAAAGTACAAAGAACAAAGCATTCACCATTTCCACAATCAGTAGATTGTAGTAGATCAACTCACATTGATGAATTTTGAAATAACCAATGTAAATATCATAATAATCAGATAGAGAAATATTGTAAAATAGTTTCAGAGTCATTTGTATATAATACATCTTTGAGGTATATTTGTAATGTAAACCTGGGCCCAGGTGTCCAATGGTTCATTAGCTGAACTAGCTTCTTAGCGAAAATTGTACTTCGTGTACTGGGCAATATTTTTTCCAAATTTGTTCAAGGTCTACACGTAATGGCTGTAATGAATATTTTTTATTTTCATAGTAATTTTAATTTTCACTGACCATTTTGTAAAGGTAACAAAGATTTGAACAACAGGAGTAAAATAAGAAATAAAAAATGAAAGATATAAATATTCATTCTTAATCAGTCGATAAGTAAATGCCTTAAAAGATGCATTAAGAAATAGTTAAAATGAATGACTTATGGATTTTCTGGGGAGCGTGTGTCATATGACCAAAACTGACGAGGGTCAAGAAGTTCCAATTTTTGTCATTGTGGACTACGTCTCCAGAGAATAAAGATAACATTCTATAAAAAGAGAAATTTTCTTCAATATTTTTGTATCTTGCGATTGAGTATATTATACCCTAGTGTAATCAGCAACAACATTATCATGGTTATAAAATTTATAACAATATTTACATTCAAAACACAATATTTATATTCAAAACAAACTATTTATATTCAAAACACAATACAAGTATTTATTTTCAGAAATGGATGTTTCTAAATTTTGTTTAAAATTGCAATGGCTGCAAAAATATAATCGTGACAAAAGTTCTATTCATAGAAACTTATTATATATATCTGACAAAGGATCATTACTAAGATATACTTGCTGACAGGAAATCTTACAGGTGTTAGTCATCAATATTGTACTTTTAAGTGTTCTTGTAAAATTTGTGATGTGCATAAAGTTTGTATATAAAAATCAAATTTTTATCAATATTTTAATATATTATACGTGGTATCTACTTAACTTATTTTCTTATTGAACAGATTGGGAAGAGTTTTTGTAATGAACAAAAATAAGACCATAGAAATTTTCAGCAATGTTTCCAATCATGTTTTATTATATTTATAAATTTCTATCGTGTAGTTAACATCATATAAGTGTATAAAAATACTTATATATCAATACATAAGTGTCCAAGAAGATAAGATGTTAGACAAATGGCAGATGAAGATGAAAATAAGTCTCGCCTTAACCTGCACCGTATATTGTCTTAAAATGTTTTTTTTAAACTAGTAATATTACACACGTAGCGGGTGTAGCTAGCTAAATAGTAGGTACTTTCCCTTCCAAAACACCCCGTCTCATTTTCGTAGTGAAAATTCCGGTTTAACTATATTTACCAGTTTTTAAAGTATTTAATTGATTTGGGATTTTTGTAGTTTTGACATAGAAGGGTAGATTCTATGTTTGTTTTTGATTAATTAATGCATGCAGATTTGCAAAAAACAACTTTAGACGCTGTAGAGCATAGCATGTTCATATCAGGTCGAAATGATCCATCCCATTATATATTAACAGTTTTAAAATACATGGGTTTTGTTAGAGAACACATGCGTTTAATTCGTATACCTTATGGGAAACATGCATTTTTGTTAAGTGCCTAACCATAAATGTGCCAGTAATTAATAACTATTTAATTCAAAAGACAAACGGAAAGGTCAATATAGGTTTCTTTATAATGTAAAACCATAAATGTTCGTGATATCCTAATTTCCTTTGTTTTCCTGGACACCCAGAATTACGAATGTCAGTGAAATGGTTTTATACCGTATATTACGATCTTCAATGTGTTGCCAGAAGAACCGAATTTATTGTACCAAGAAATGTTATTCTTTCTGAGAACCACGGATATTGAACCTCGCGAAAATAAATGATTTCACGATATACAGCTATACTGCTATCATTGTCTTCCTGGGAATGGCACATCTATGTTTAATAATCTATCTGAAGCATTTAACAATTTAACTGTTTTGAAATAGCGTTCATAGTCAATATGAATGCCAGACCTTTGCACGACAAACTGAATAATGCGCAAATAGCGACAATAAGTGACATTACTAACTGCATCAACCGCGATCTCTTCATTATAAATATGTTTAATTTGCTCTTTGGCATGATTAATGGTTCAATCGAAAGCAGGAAACAAAGGACAAGTGAATGTATAATTTGTTCACAAAACGTGCTTGTTTCTAAGAAGTGTACTTTCTGTGTTAGATATAAAGGATGTAATTTGTGGGATCTTCCCCACACTTTAGCAGAGAACAGATTCTAGAAAAAGCCCCAAAACGTCAGAACCTAAATTAACTAGAAATTTTTTCCTTTGTCATAGTCAATGAACTGAATATTTAAATTTGGTTAATAACCTATATATATATTATATTAGTTCTGGTAACAACTAAAGAGACTGAAATTACTAAATATGAGAAAAACAAGATAATTATATTAAATACGAAAATAATTAAGTAAGTAATAAATAAATTATCTTCATATTGTTAATTATCACAGTTATCCAATTATCTTGTAGTAAACATAATTTACTTTTGCCTTTGTTTATAACAAAATAATTTATTTATGATAATTATGATATTTAATTAATTGGTTTTTGATTAACAAATAATAATAATGACTGAAATGATAATAATAATAATAATAATAATAATGACTGATAAACAAAATGATCCATACAATTAATTTAGCAAATAACAATAAACAGGAAAAATTCCCCTCCTTATTATTTATTCCTTATTTATTTGTAAAATATTTTGTTTAGTAAATAGGCTATATACACAACAGAAAATACACATACTTACACATTACCTGCATCCGTTAGAACAATATCTAAATTTCTACTTGCCTGTGAAATAATTCAGGTAAGTTTCATTATATACAAAAGGTAATATAATCTTTATCGATGAAGCATAGTATCAGTTTGCCTTGTCTAGTCACGTGATTCAATTGTAATATTATCTGAAGCAGTTTACCTCTGGATTAATCATGAACTCTCAGCTACTTTTGCAATGCCAAGTGACAAACATAACGGCGGGAACAGAAAACCAAACCTATGGTGTTCTGTTAGGGCCAAATTGGCATGATTGCTCCTTCCACTTGAAAAAGCAAAGTTGGAAAGATACGATGGCGATGGAGCGAAGGAGCGATAGTATCATCGATACTTCGCCATCGTATCTTCGCTCCCTCGCCATCGTATATTCGCAACTTCGCGTTCAGGTCGAAGGAAATGCCAATTTGGTTCTAACAGAACACCATACCAAACCAGCTGCACTTTGATTATAAGCTCTCAACTATAATTACAGACATCAACATTAATAACGACGGAAATATAAGTAAGTCATTTTGCATACGGTTCCTCGTTAGCTTTTCGGAAGATGATATCTATCTCGCCGCAGCTTTTTAACCACTGGCTATCCATAGTTTGACCACTCGGCTTCGATTCATTTCCGTTCACTTAGTGTTAAAACTTTCGACATGTCTGTACTGTAGTTCAATATTCCTTTCATTCTCAATTTTGAATACACGCGTGGTTGGTGTAGCCATGTAAACTGGATTCTTCATTAGGAATACACAGTCTCACTTCCATGATGACAGTACACGTGTTTAATTTGGTTTTCCAATTTCAATGTTTTTAGTTTACTTTGGGACTGGGATTTGGACATGGATTATTATGTTTGTTTTTTATTCATCACCAGAATTTGTCCAGTCAATTTTAGCGTTATGAAGGACTTTTAGTCGAGTTGACACCCCCATATACTCAATACTTGAACCTAGAAATGTTTTTTCCTATGAAGTTTTTTTGCTGTTTTGTATTCTATAGGGTCCCTAGAGTAAAATTAGGTTAGTTGCCCTGCAGGCAACATTGGGCAAATTGCATAATTTGCATATATTTAAGATGGATGCCTGACGCCATATTGAAAATCTATCTTTTGTAAGAATTGTTCTACAATAGCTTGTAATATACCGTTTTATATGTTTTCAAGGATAAGGAACTCATTTCCATTGTTGTTTTTAACATTTGGGGCAATTCAAAAGAATATTTAACAATTTTGACCAGCCAACAGTAGGAGTAACATGGTTTTTTATTATAAGATGTAACTCAGCATATCACATTCAATGTTGTGTAACTTAACCATACATCTTGATACATTTTGATTTAAAGATCATAAATGAGGCTCGAACAATTCCTTTTAATAAGATATTAAAGATTCCAGCTTTACTAAGTCTAGCGTAAATGCTAGTTCACTTTGCTAAGATTGTTTTTAAAAGCGTGTATCCGACGAAGAAGTTTTCAAAGCCACATTATTGCTATTATACTAGTAGTTAATCCAGTCACATATATATTACCACGAATGAAAACCAAATTATACTCGGACATCCTATCAAACTAAATAATAAGTTTGTCAACAGTCAATTGATTCGATTTTTACATGAACACTGATACATTACGTCATATAATGAAGTATTATGGTTTCGGGAATCTACAGTAAAATCTGTCACTGAAAATGCAACAACCTTCCACAAATTGATTGGTCGGAGTTGAACAGTAGAACTAATTTGTTTTGGTTTTATGATAGTTTTGATATTTTGATCTACTATTTCCACTCCAAATGACTGCTATGATACACACGCTATGACTACAGACTTCCATGTTCATCCATGTGGTATAAGTGAAAAGGTAGTGCACAGTCTAGATTTGGTTTACTTTTAAGTCACCATTAAGCAACATCTCAACATCTAGATCTGACAATGCTGTTTCACTTACAAATTATACTGGACGACAGAAAATAATACCCCTACACTGTCTACTACCAAAACTGTTTGTATCCTGATTAACAAACCAACAAATAATTTTATTGGATGGTAGACATGTACAATATGCTGGTAAACATTCTCAGTGTCTGCTATAAACACATGCGTGTCCTGTCGAAGATCTTGCATGTCGGCACCATGGTGATTATTAGAATGCTGTCTTGGCTAACAAGTTTGGAGAACAAACTACTTTCAAATTTAAAAAATGAGCCCTCAAAGGCATGACTCTTTAGCCTGATCATTTTAGTGGGTAGATTGGAATGAATATATTCTGAGTGTGATACGGACCATAAAATAGAGAGTTCAATCATTTGTGTTCCTTGGATATATATGACCAAAATGTATTGCTTATTCAAACTCCCTCTAAATGAAAACAGGTCATAAGGAAATTGCTCGGAAAATTGCTTCTTATGTGTCATTGTGGTGGATTCAGTTGAAATGGATAAGTAGATGAAATACGAGTACAATCAAGTCTACCTGGTGAGTTTTATAATGCCATTATTAGCTCTATAAAGATGATACAGGCAATACGTTTCAAAGCGACGCTGTCAAGATGCAAAAACAAAGCCAGTTGTTGATCTTGGAAACATGTTTCTTTGGTTACCGTTGTTTGGACAGCAGGGCAGTTTGAGCTTAGCTCCTGCTTGTATTTGATATCACTTCTCTTCCTTTTTGACAGTGGTTGAAAATGATTGTCATTGGAAAGGCATGAAGTCAGCTCTAGTCAAATCGCTTTGTGGAGTTCGTTCACCCAAAACGCGCAAACAATCGCATTGATTCACAGTTTTTCTATCGCATTCCTTGGTTACATGGCGATAACCCATCAGATTTCATTGCATCAACCCAAAAAAGATCATATTGGTACCCAGACACTTCAAAGAAAATCTTGTGTTTGACAAATACCATCTCTATCTTCTAAGGACCAGGACAGAGGAAACAACACAGCAATATGTATACGGTTGTGGATTCGGCCATGATGAATCCGGCATAACTATGGTATCGTATGTTCTCCAGGCTGCACAAACAGGTCATGATAGCATTTGTGTGCTGATTGACGACACAGATGTTTTTGTTTTCCTAGTGTATTGGGTGTATAAGCATGAGAATAATGTGATATACAGATGGAGTGATAGGATAGAAGTTTTGAACATCTATGCATTTAACAATGGTCATGATTTGAGATGTCTTAAACTACCAGGGATGCATGCTCTTAATGTCATGGTCATGATTTGAGATGTCTTGAACTACCAGGGATGCATGCTCTCAGTGTCATGGTCATGATTTGAGATGTCTTGAACTACCAGACATGCATGCTCTCAGTGTCATGGTCATGATTTGAGATGTCTTGAACTACCAGACATGCATGCTCTCAGTGTCATGGTCTTGGTTCGAGATGTCTTGAACTACCAGGCATGCATGCTCTAAGTGTCATGGTCTTGGTTCGAGATATCTTGAACCGCAAGGTATGCATGTTCTTAGAGGTTGTGATACAACATCCTAATTACATACGCTTTTTCTCTCATTTAGCTGATGTTATTGGGAAACAAAGATCACAAATAACTTTATAAGATCTGAACCGTTCTTTGTTGTTCTGTATTGCCAGCCAGCAGGAAAAACTGACGTTTCTTCAGGCTTTTAATAAAGAATATCAAAGCCTTATAGTTATGACTTTGTTTCAAACACCATTTTCTATTGTCTCACCTTTAGTTAATGTTGTGAAAGGGTACCGACAGTCAAAGTCCTCCTGGATAGTATGAGATGATAACCAATTTCGGATTGGAATTCAAAGATCAATTCTCATTACATGTTATAGCGAAAGGACACCCGGTGCCACAAGAATTTCTTTATGTCCTGTTAAGGTCAATATAAGGCACAAAATTATAAATGCAACGCACAAGGACATGCTTGCTTTAGAAAAATTCTGTAAACAATTTTGTAACTGTTCTGGAGAAAAGGAATGTTTAAATTTTTACCCATGGCTATTCTAGGGTGAATAGTTATTTGACACATATGGTCGGTCATTATAGACATGATGGTATTTAATGTAAAACTAATGCCAGAATTGAGTTTCCCATGCCTAAATACCCTTGCAAAGATATATTACAACCTATCATAAATTTGCTTTTGTATAAAATCAATATTTCAAGATGGCGTCCGCCGGTCATCTTGGATTTATAGCTTATTGTGCAAGTTAAGTGTTCCATATGTAAAAATTAACACCAGAAATGGGTTTTTCATGTCTGAAAACATATAAAAGGATATATTACAAGCTATTGGAAGATATTTTATATCGCAGTATGTACTTCAATTTGACATTTGGCGGCCATTTTAAATTTATGTATATTGTGCAAGTTGCCCAAAGTTGCCCTTCGGGCAACTAAGTTAATTTTGTTCAAGGACCCATGAGGAAAACAAAACAGCAAAAAACTTCATAGGAATGAACATTTCTAGGTTCGTAAAATGCCTACTCGACTATTTTGTGATAAATCGAGAGCGCCATGTGTAGCAAAATGTCCAAGCAAATAATTTTTGGACTTTATAATAGAAGCGATTAGAGATTAGACAGAGTTATCCAGGGTCATAAATTATAAGGAAGTTTTGCTGTAAAACATTACAGTTAGTGTAGTTTTTTGTCGCGTGTTCTAATTTTCGTTTATTTCGCGTTTGAAAATAATAGTCAGTTTTATAAAATTGTATCACGGAAAAAGTTTGGAAATTAAAAGACCGCGAAAATTTGATCCCGTGAAATTAAGTACTTTGATGTAGCAGCTCATATAGCAGCGAAGGTAACAAGGACTACGGCGCAAAATGAACGAAATAGGAAGAAAAAACACACAAAAGAAATTAATCGACAGTAAATTGACGAGGTGTTCAAGTTTAAAAATAATGAAGATAGCTAACTGTTTTTAGCTACGGATTTTTTAACTTGCAAGTCAATTTATGTCTAGATTCTTAATATATACAAACCAATCCCTAATTGACTATTCAATGTGAACTTCATCTTCATACCTATACATTTCTAGCATGAATTCTTGAATAATACAAGAGAGAAAATGGAAGTTCGATCATTTTATCAGTGAGGAATACCGATGTGGCCTTAAAAATCATGGTTTACTTAAATTTAATTAGTATGTTTATCTGTTATTTTTATAACATGTGGTGGAAAAAATTGGTTAAATTTCTTATAATTAGTCTAAAAATCAAATAAAATGGGTTTTTATTAGACGTGCATCTGAATTCAGAGGGTGCGTATCACGTAGTAAAAATATGCCTTCAGTCATCTTTTGAGACAAAAATCTCGGGTTTGTTTTTATGACCTTGAACGTTTTGTACTTAGAAAAAAAACTAAATTAAAAATTACGTTGCTCTAGGACAAACGAGTGTAATAAATGAATTTAATTCTTTATTATGATGTTTGTGCTGCAATACCTGTTGTTTAATCATAAACAAGTGCAATTAGTTCGATAATTTATTCAACGAGGAAAAAAACATGTTAAAAATGGGTCGTGTGATTCAAACTTGGATATCTTACTTGATATAACTTCAATAGACTTGAAATTTCACATGTCTTTTAAGAAAATATTTTGAATATTTTTTTTCAAATATTCTCAGCTTTTTCAATTTTTTGCTTTTAATTTACATTAATAAATTTTAATAAACTTTTGTTGATAAAAGTTTGTTGAGAAATAAACATTTGTCCGTTTGCAGTCTCTTTTAAAATACTATTTTTCTAGCTACATGGTTAAATGTTTAATATTTTTAGTAGTTTTTTTAGTTTTTGGGAGTCAAAATTTAACTGAAAGGTAGTTGTTGTCCCTGTGATGTTTCAATATGGCATATTCGACAGTTTCACTATTATAATGTCAATCAGAACTGGTCTCTGATTGGCTGAAACGTATTCACGCCATACGGGTTCATACAGGTGTTACTACTCCTATTCTGTATACGTCACGGACTAACCCATTGCACTGCACTTTTTATGAATGGACGACAGGTAAATCAACACAAGCATCAAAATAAAGAATATTAATAAAGTTTATTTATTACACTTGTTTGGCCTAGAACGACCAAACTTTTTAACTTAATGATTTAAAACTACAAAACCTACAAAAGATCAAGTTTTGGGGTAATGTGTTTTACTATGTAATGCACATCATCAGAATTCAGATGTGCGTCTGATAAACAGGGGTTTTATTTAATTTTTAGACTTAATATAAGAAAGTCAACCAAATTATTTCCACACATGTTATAAAAAATTACAAATCTACATTTAGAGTTTATGAAATTTGAGTTAAGTAAGCCATAATCTTTTTATGGCCACATCGGTATTCCTCACTGAATAAGTGATAGGGATATAGAAATAGAAACACCTGTTTAAACCCGTATGGTGTGAATACGTATTATCCAATCAGAACCTAGTTCTGAATAACATTTACGAACGAAACTGTCGAATATGCCATATCAATATATAAAAGGGACAACAAATTGCTAACTTTTAACTCCCAAAAACTACGATAAATATTATAAATTTAACCATGTAGATAGAAAAATAGTAAGATATCCAAATTTTATTCACACCACCCATGTTTTTCCTTGCTGAATATGTGATCGGACTATAGCTTAAAGTCAAGTCATTACTCTTAAAGAGATGAGGACCTCAAATGAGTGGTAAAAGGCGATAACTGTCAAATCACATGGTCTCTGACCGCTGTGGGTTCAATCTTATTCGATCTTATTAGAAATGTGATTTCCCTTGCTTTGTCTATTGGCATAAAATAGTACACGTGGTTTGCTATGTATGTTTCCGGTCTTGCGGCATGGTTCAGATGGTTGTTCCAATCACGACCTATGTCTTAATATATTGTGTCAGGCAATAACTGACAGAATTGGTTCATTTAAAATCCTGATAATTCAGCTTGATTAGTAATTGTAACACTTACTGTTATGTGTCAATTAGAATAAAAATACAGGCCAATAGACCCAATACCAAACAATACAGGCTAATAACTGTATAGGCAAACAACATTGACCTGTCAACTTGACTTTAATTTAAATATATTGTCGACCATTAAATTTCTGTAAAGGGAACACATGTGTTTGTTTCGTCTATATTTTAGGAAAAATGCATTGTTACTGTGATGCTTACACTACCCATATATTGGATGAATCATCGTAGAGGAATATTCCTAAGGAAAGGTCAAACGGACAGGTCAATGTTGTTTGTCTATATATAAAGTTCACAATAAATTCTGATGGTTAATTGGGGTTTATTGTGTTAATTTATGCAATCAATAAAGGAAACAGTTCAGACAGTACGGGTATCCAATATCATTATTTCTTCCCGATAAATCGGTTTAGTTATTAATAATGCTGTCAATATTTACATTTGTACTGGTATAGTAGAGACCTGTCAAAAATTTAACACTGAGCAAACGAAAAGAAGCCGAATTTCAACTGCAGCGAGCTAGCCACCAATGATAGCTAGTAGCCGATAAGCTTCCGAGAGACTGATAGTACCTGCCGAGTAGCTGCCGAGATATAGGTAACGAAGGGCGGAGATGAGCCGCTGAATCGGCACTTAGCGATAACTCAGTGTTAAACTTTGAACAGGCCTGTACTTTATATCTGTCTATAACGGATTGAGCACGTCTTTTGTAATATTTAAAATTAATTAATTAGTCTTACAGGTGAATTAAATAAATTCATAATTGTAAGGTGTTTAGAAGATGATTAATAACCAGAGATTATAACTATAATAGTAATGATTAATCTATGTTTTGGGGAAACTAATTATAAAATAAGCTGGAAATGGTGAAAATCGGCAGGTGCCAGAGCACATAATTCGTTACTTGTCTTCTATCTGCTTGGCGTTATTTCTCTATTTCGAGATTACAATGTCGGATTTCCTAGGCGAAAATAGAACAAAAGATATGAATAAGGCGGCGTAACATATCATTTTTTTTCAATTGAATATTTTGCTCTTGAGTTTTCATTGAATTCGTGTGACATTATTTCGTTATTTCGTTCTTAGAAAATCTTTTCTTTAAATAAACTAGCCAAACTAAAACACAAAAGCATAGATTACACAAATTGGCCAACATACCCACCGTGCCCATATCCGATTTCATTTGATATGTTCGTCAAAATGCTTATAATGAAAACTAAAAGTGTGCTAGTTCGTGCATTACGGGCTTTGAAATGTTTTATATTCGTGGTATCCTAATTATCGATGTTTTGGTGGATACCCTTGCCTACGAAATTGCACGTCAGCGAAATATAGTATTGTCATGTGCTGATTTTGAATGCATTATCTTAATAAAAATACAAAAGCCCTGCCTTTTGAATTTTAATTAAAAGGAGCATAAATTTGGCTTTAAAGAAAATTAAATTTATTTTATAAAACGTTTTTATATCTTTTAATTGCCATGTGCTAATTTTGAATGCACATGACAGTATATATTTCTATAAGTGTGAGTACAAATTTACGTAAAACGATAACCATGAACTACACGTACGAATTCACCAACCCATCATATGACAATTTTTCCTAGGGTCACAGGATAAATGATTTTACATAACTAAGAAACTAGATAGTTCTAGCTTTTCAAAATGAACAAATTATTTAGTATCAACTGCACTCGCAAAAACATTCGCTTGAGCACGCAACATAAACTATTTTTATGTCACTTCTGTGTCTCCATAACTGCAACTGTCCAGCTGATTATAATTCTAAAGCAGGATACGAGTACAAAAAACAACTATTTTCAAGAATAAGTAATATGGTGGGATTGAATAAAATATTGCGAATAAAGTGGGAATTAATGAAGACTTGAATCACCATCGGAGTCGCTGTGTTTGTGACCACACAGAGTAAAACGTTGCCGGTATGGGAATTTTACATGTTTAAGAAACATAACGATTACTGCTGACTCTTTTTGTGCATACAACGTAATACGACGTCATCAATTACATCACTTCCGTGTAAACAGCATCTTTTTCGACATGTAAATTATCATCATAACAGCAACATTTACCTTTTTACGAAAAATAATGGTAATCGCAGATGCACAAAGCTTTTTTGCTTTATTAAAACTATGCTCAATGAATGGAAAAATATAAAACATTATTAAAGTTGATTGGATTTCTATGAGACCGTAACAAACACAGTTACTAATACTCCGATAGCAAATTACTTTTTGGGTCAATGGTGATGTTAATAAAAAAAATTAATATACCAGGCAACGCCTATTGCAAAAAATATGTTTAAAAACAATACAAGGAAAATTAATTTGAAATATAATCAGCCTCAATATCCGAAGGTCATGTTTTTGTGAAAAAAATGGCGCTATATCATTTTCAAATATATCATATACAGTATGTTTGACATTTAAATCAACAATAACAGATACCAAGGTATACACAAATACAGCTAAAAATGGGCCAAAGATTTTATCGTTTGATGCGATAGTGTATGTCTTCCTGTTACATTCCTATTAAAATGATTGAACAATATTTATTATTACTAAAATCCCGTTTTCCAGAGCTTGTACACACATTTTACAAAACTTTTTCTGTTTTTTTCTGGTTATACCATTTTTATTAGGAAGTGACCTAATATACAATAGCCACATTATCATGATAAAAAAGACAGTGGTATTGAACACTTGTGAATCTTGATTATGTGACCAGGTATCCAATACCACTTTCTTTTATCATGATCATAATTTCGACAGGTAATTTGTAATGGCATCCATATTACTAGTTATCAATCACCCATTTTAATGATAAACAGGTGGAGGTGTTGGACATAGATATATTGTAGATCTAGTCAAAAGGTTCATAGACCTGTTGTAGATCTAGTAAAAATATCGTAGACCTATTGTAAATCTAGTCAGAAGGTTCGCAGACATGTTTGTAGATCTAGTCAGAAGGTTAGCAGACCGGTTGTAGATCTAGTCAGAAGGTTCGCAGACCTGTTGTAGATCTAGTCAGAAGGTTCGCAGACATGTTGTAGATCTAGTCAGAAGGTTCGCAGACATGTTTGTAGATCTAGTCAGAAGGTTCGCAGACCGGTTGTAGATCTAGTCAGAAGGTTCGCAGACATGTTTGTAGATCTAGTCAGAAGGTTCGCAGACATGTTTGTAGATCTAGTCAGAAGGTTCACAGACCGGTTGTAGATCTAGTCAGAAGGTTCGCAGACATGTTTGTAGATCTAGTCAGAAGGTTCGCAGACCGTTGTAGATCTAGTCAGAAGGTTCGCAGACCGGTTGTAGATCTAGTCAGGTTCGCAGACCGGTTGTAGATCTAGTCAGAAGGTTCGCAGACATGTTTGTAGATCTAGTCAGAAGGTTCGCAGACCGGTTGTAGATCTAGTCAGAAGGTTCGCAGACATGTTTGTAGATCTAGTCAGAAGGTTAGCAGACCGGTTGTAGATCTAGTCAGAAGGTTCGCAGACCGGTTGTAGATCTAGTCAAAAGGTTCGCAGACATGTTTGTAGATCTAGTCAGAAGGTTAGCAGACCGGTTGTAGATCTAGTCAGAAGGTTCGCAGACCGGTTGTAGATCTAGTCAGAAGGTTCGCAGACATGTTTGTAGATCTAGTCAGAAGGTTCGCAGACATGTTGTAGATCTAGTCAGAAGGTTCGCAGACTGGTTGTAGATCTAGTCAGAAGGTTCGCAGACATGTTTGTAGATCTAGTCAGAAGGTTCGCAGACTGGTTGTAGATCTAGTCAGAAGGTTCGCAGACATGTTTGTAGATCTAGTCAGAAGGTTCACAGACCTGTTGTACATCTACTAAAAAATATCGTAGATCTATTGTAGTCAGAAGGATCGCAGATCTATTGTAGATCTAGTCAGAAGGTCGATCTATCGTTTAGATTCAATGAGAAAGTTCGCAAACATATTGTAGATTCACCAGCGGGTTTGCATACCTATTCCTGAATCAGTTTCCAGAAAGTTCGAAACTGTTACGTTAGACGTCTCTAAAACTGTTAAAACTGCAGTGTGTGTGTGTGTGTGTGTGTGTGTGTGTGTGTGTGTGGACCTGTTTTCTACCTCCATATATTCCTTTTAGTTTAGCGGATCGATGGTATCAACAAATTTTAATACACGCACTTTTCTAAATGTGAATTCATTGCATTAATTGCTACATACGACTCTGAAAGATAGCTTGATATGTCTAGATCGATCGTTTATATTAAACCCTTTGTAGTTTGACACTTATTAATCCGTTGTTTATTGAAATCTAGAATCGGCTTAGTAATTCAAAACAAAGCTGTAACACGCAAGAAATACAAAGTATTACATTATTAATAATTGACACAACATCCCTGTTGTGTGTTATTTAGATTGATGTATTTGTACATGTATTGCAAGGCAGCAATGAAGAAGTTTCTAGATGTCTTACTTTTGATACATGGAGGAGTGATTGATTGAATGGGGTTAACGTTATTTTCAAAAATATTTCACTCATATCAAGACGTCTCCACCTATAAGTGGTATGTCAGAAATTTTATCTTTGAAGCGGCCCAGGGCAATGTGTTGGGAGGATTCTTTTACGTACTATGCCTATCGTGACAGGGGAATTGGTTTTAGAGTCTCCTCCGCAGAACCTCGTACCTTCATTTTTAAATGCTGAATGCTTAGCGAAAGAACAGTCACTATCTATTTTCAAGTCTTGGTCAGACCCGACCGGGTTGGAACCCACAACTTCGCATGAGTTGAGTAATGGTGTTTAACGTCCCAAAAAAGCAACTTTCCCTGATATCATTTGTCGCCAGCTATAGGCGAAGATGGAGACATTTTTGCCTGTGCGTCGCGCTGATGACATTATACAGCGGGGTTCTTTATCGTGACAAGTCTACCATGACACGGGACCGTTTAGTTTTAGTTCCCATACTAAAGAACCTCGACTTACATTTCGTAATGATAAGTGTTTTGCGAAAGAACCACCACTAGTCTATTTTCAAATCTTGGTCACACCCGACCGGGTTAGAACCCACGACCTCGCACATAGTGGTATAGAAAATCGACTTGGAAATGGAATTGGAATAAGACTTACAAGTACAGCAATCAAGATCATAACGGAATCAACAAACAACATAAGATGACATTACGAGATGAACACTTATTGAGGCTGTTGATTTAAGACACTCTTGATTAAAACAGACGAGCACAGTAATTGTGGCCATCTTGGATTTCAAATGCCAATGATGGAAATAATTTTGTCTGCATCAATGAATGATCTTCCGCATCAAAGTTGGTTCTATTTGTCTTAGGGGTTTCAGAGGAGAATAGTTTAAAATTAGCCATTTTTTCTATAATCACAAAAAATCAAAAAAATCTAGGAAAAACATTTTATATATTATGTTACAAGGACATATACATTTCTATATATGTCAAATTTTAATCAAAATATCTATTTCAAGTATAGACGGCCATTTTGTACTTTTGTTGGCCATGCCGGAAACACATTTAATCTATTTCAACCAAAGATCTTCTTATCATATTTTCGCGTTTATTTCGGACAAGCAGTGCAAGAAGTATCTAGAGTGAACGTATGCAAGCACGGACACAACATTCCCCATGCCATAAGCTCTGCCGGCTATGGCTAATTGAGGCATAATATATTTTTTGTTATTTCCCTTGATTCAATTTTGACATGCCATTAGTGTTCATGATTTCACAAATAATAAAAAAGAATGTTAAAGTTTGTCCCGAGCCATTAGGCCCATCAGGCCGGAGCTTATCCCGGTTTCTGTGGCGTTAAGCGACTGAGAGTACAAGGCTCTCCCCTGAATGGGACGCCGGTCCATCGCAGGGTTAACCCCCAGCATTTTGCTGGTACATGTACTCATTTTTTTAGCTGAGTGAACTGGAACAACGTGAAATTAAGTGTCTTGCTCAAGGACACAACACATCGCCCGGTCCTTTCTTATATTTACAATCTTTGGATCATGAACAAATACAGTACGTATTTTCAAACCTTTGATTTCATTTTGTCATGATAACGACCTTCCGAACTATGACAGTGTCAATAGAGATAAACGATTAATAACCCTTTTACATAATAACATCAATTATTATCAATTCAAGTATAATGTATGTCGTACTATTGCTCAAAATGTGACATAGAAAGGGAAGCAACCGAAATGGGTACGCTTCAAGAAAGTGAAATCGGGGTAGCTTTTATCCTAATAAACATATAAGCACATAACTTTAATTAAAATAGTTAGATTTATGACTGGGTCCAAAATCGTTAATTGCTAATCGCCACAATACTATACTTACTCGAAGCATGTATTAAAGACAGCATTTTGTCCAACAAAGTTTCCACACCTGGGCTTGCTAACTCGAAGCTAATTGAACAGTTATGAATTTTCGACGCCTATATAATGCATTGGCGTAAGGTATTTATAACAACTATGATAGCTTCGAACAACCAAGCCTTTTCATGTAAACAAAAACAAACGTACTAATCTTGATCCAAATCACAATCCAAAAGCATAGTAAAAACTTTGAAACTGGCAGGAAGATGAACAGTTGCTGATACATTAAATATAATATGTAATCAGCCTACCATCCAAATCTAATTAAAAAGTAAAACGTACAATACATAGTTAATGACTTATCTGACATATTTATCAGCTTTCATTTGTTCCATTTTCTGACTCTTTATTCATTAAATTAAATATTTATTAAATGTTAATACATTGCTGGATGATAATAACCATTGGGTAATGATACAAGGTGCTACGATAAAAGGAATTCTGTCATTGGTTGACAATAAAAAGTGGTACGATAGAAGGATAACTGATGATGGTATATATAAATGTTTAACATAACTTTCAAACGCTTTCGACTCATGAAATTTTGTTAGAATTGCAAAGCCAATTTGGTCATTACTAATCTGCAGCCACGATTTGATGCGGCATTCTCTTTCTTGTTTTGAGTACATGTCAAATATACATTTACTTACTTGTTAACTTTTAACAAACTCTTAATAATTCCATAAGATTTACTATTTATTTGACCATAAATAATATGGAGAAAAGTTAAAATTAGCTCTCTCTTTTATACCATAATCACGATTGTTATCTAAAAACTCTAGGAAAAAACATGTTAAATAAAGTATAACACAAATAATGAAAAAGAATGTTCTTTCTTATATTTACAGTCTTTGATTCACAAACAAATATAGTACGTATTTTCAGACCTTTTATTTCATTTTGTCATGATAACGACCTTCCGAACTATGACAGTGTCAATAGAGATAAACGGTTAATAACCCTTTTACATAATAACATCAATTATTATCGATTCAAGTACAATGTATGTCGTACAATAGCTCAAAATGTGCCATCGAAAGGAAAGCAACCAAAATTGAGAATATCTTGGCTCACGGTAGTTAAAACGGGTAGCTCTCACTCTGATAAAATATGAACACACTATAAGCCTCAACTTTCCCTCAAATATATAGGTAGAGTAAAAGAAGGCGTGGTTTGACTGGATATAAAATCCATCTATACATACAAAAGTGTCTAGTTCCGTCAAAAATCGCCGTTTGTCAATCTCCACACTACTTACCTGAATAATGTATTGAAGAAAGGATTGTTGTCCAACAAAGATTCAAAATTTGGGCTTGCTAACTCAAAGCTAATTGAACAGATATTCTTAACACCTGTACAATTCAGAGGCGTAAGAATTCGTCTTCGTCTTAAAACTAAAGTAGCTTCGAGTAACCCAGTCTTTTCATGTAATCAAAAACAAACATACTAATCTTTATGAAAATCAAAATCCAAAAGCAGAGTAAAAACTTTAAAACTTACAAGTTAGGTTAAACACGTGGACCTCTATCGTGGAAGTTAGGTCGGGTACTCCGGAAGAGTTATTGTGTTCACGGGGTATGGTATATGCCTCCTTTATCTGTAAGGGTAATATGTATAAAAATTATTATATTAAAAGGTTGGTTGAACGATTTGTCGAAGACTTAGGGTTGCAATCAATGAAAAATGACACACAAACACAGGTTAACACACACACACACATG
The DNA here is from genome assembly GCA_021292105.1 of Anadara kagoshimensis. Lineage (NCBI taxonomy): Eukaryota > Metazoa > Mollusca > Bivalvia > Arcoida > Arcidae > Anadara > Anadara kagoshimensis. The sequence goes on from CM037860.1 coordinate 31,949,456, forward strand.
AAAAAAAAATCAATAAAAAAGAGCGCCAAACGGTTTGGCCTCTTTATGTTTATTGGTTGGCTCATTACCGAGTCTTAAACAATGATAGCTAGATACTGCACTTATAAAGTCATAAGCGAGCACTTGATAGACGTTTACACACACGCAAGCACCCAATACACTTTTGTATGGATTATTCAATATGCTCAGAAATTGGTCAGGAAGATGAACAGTTGCTGATGCATTAAATATAATATGTAATCATCCTACCATCAAAATCTAATTAAAAAGTAAAACGTACAATACATAGTTAATGAATAATCTGACATATTTATCAGCTTTCATTTGTTCCATATCTGACTCTTTATTCATTAAATTAATTATTTATTAAGTGTTAATACATTGCTGGATGATAATAATCATTGGGTAATGATACAAGGTGCTACGATAAAAGAAAATCTGTCATTGGTTGACAATAAAAAGTGGTACGATAGAAGGATAATTGTAAAAACATTGATGGTATATATAAATGGTTTAACATAACTTTCAAACGCTTTCGACTCATGAAATTTTGTTAGAATTGCAAAGCAAATTTGGTCATTACTAATCTGCAGCCGTGATTTGATGTGGCGTTCTCTTACTTGTTTTGAGTACCTGTCAAGTATACACGTACTTACTTTTTAACTATGAACGAACTCTTAATAGTGTCATAAGGTTTTCTATTTACTTGACCATAAATAACCAGGAGAAAAGTTTAAATTATCTCTCTCTTCCCATAATCGCGATTGTTACTAAAAACTCTAGGAAAAACATATTATATATGTTACATGTATATATATCAAATTTGAATCAGAATATCCTTTTTAAGTATAGACGGATATTTTGTACCTTTGGCCATGCCGAAATAAATTTAATCTTCTTCAACTAAAGATCTTTCTTCGCCATTTTGCGTTTATTTCGGACAAGCAGTGCAAGAAGTAGAGATTAAAGTAAAGAATGCAAGCACGGGCACAACCTTTGCAAAGCCACAATTAAGCTCAGTTGGCTATGCATAATTCAGATAAATATTGTTTTTGTTATTTGATCGTTGATTCAATTTTGACTAGCCATTGATGTTCATAATTTCACAAATGATGAAAAAGAATGTCCTTTCTTATATTTACAATCTTTGATTCCTGAACAAATACAGTACGTATTTTCACACATTTGATTTCATTTTTTCATGATAACGACCGTCCGAACTATGACAGTGTCAATAGAGATAAACGATTCATAACCCTTTTACATAATAACATCAATTATTATTAATTCAAGAACAACGTATATCGTACAATTACTCAAAATGTGACATAGAAAGGAAAGCAACCACAATTGAGAATATCTTGGCACGCTTCAAGAAAGAGAAATCGGGGTAGCTATCATCCTGATAAACATATAAACACACTAGAAACCTTAACTTTCCTTCAAATATATATAGGGAGAGTAAAAGAACGCGTGGTTTGACTGGATAAAAAATCCGATATCTATACATAGAAAGTTCCGTCCGAACTATGACAGTGTCAATTGAAATAAACGATTAATAACCCTTAAAAATGACATAGCAACATCAATCATTATCAATGGAAGTACAATGTATGTCGTACAATTGCTCAAAATGTGCCATAGAAAGGAAAGTTACCACAATTGAGAATATCTTGGCTCGACTCACGGTAGTTAAATTGGGGTAGCTATCACTCTGATAAATATAAGCGTTTACTTTTCTTCAAATATATAGTGAGAGTAAAAGAACGCGTTGTTTGACTGGATATAAAATCCGATATCTATATATAAAAAAGTGTCCAGTTTCCGTCCCAAATCGTTGATTGCTAATCTCAACACTACTTACTCGAAGCATGTATTAAAGACAGCATTTTGTCCAACAAAGTTTCCACACCTGGGCTTGTTAATGCGAAGCTTATTGAACAGTTATGAATTCTCGACGCATTGGCCTTAAGTATTCATAACAACTATGATAGCTTCGAACAACCAAGCATTTTCATGTAAACAAAAACAAACGTACTAATCTTGATCAAAATCGCAATTCAAAGCATAGTAAAAACTTTAGAACTGACAAAACACGTGAAAAAATATCGCCAAACGGTTTTGAGAGTGTTGTTGGTCTCTTTACGTCTATAGGTTGGCTCTTCGACGATAATAGCTAGTTATTGCACTTATAAACATATAAGCGAGCACTTGATGGACGTTTACACACACGCAAGTACTTAATACACTTTTGTATGGATTATTCAATATGCTTGGCCAGGAAGGTGAACAGTTGCTGATACCTTTAATATAATATGTAATCATCCTACCATCAAAATCTAATTAAAAAATAAAACGCACAATACATAGTTAATGAATAATCTGACATATTTATCAGGTTCTATTTGTTCCATTATCTGACTCTTTATTCTTTAAATTGATTTTTATTAAGTGTTAATACATACATATTATATACACAACCCTCCGTATCAGGTCGAGTCCTTCTTAGTAGTCGTATCACTACGAGTCGCGCTACTAAAAAAGACATGAAGGGTTGTACATACTCACTGTGTATATGATATCTTTATCTAACATTACCAACTACGTTATTTAAAATAAAAAAAACACTTTATGTGAAAAAATTATATTTTTCCATAGAAAAACACTAAACTATATGATGACATAATTATGTTCTGTAGTGATGATGTCATTATTTACATTTGACATATCGAAGATTCTCCAATGACCTCACAATGAAAAATCCAGCTAAAAGTGCATGTGAACTTTGCCGCCTATGTTGTACACGATTCTGCATCATACTTGTTCGATAAAACTTGTCTTTTGTCAAATCAAGATAGAAAAACTAGTCTTATGTTAGATAAATTGCTGGATGATTATATTCATTGGGTAATAATACAAGGTAGTAAGACAAAAGGAAAACTGTCAATGGTTACATTAAGTAAAAAAAATACAAGGTGGTCGATAAAAGGAAAGCTGGCATTGGGTAGCAATACAAGGTGGTATTTATGAAATAATACATTCAAAAGTAGCACATATACTTCATAAGTAGCAGATGGCAGCATTGTAAAGCATATGATTTGGTCATTGCCTGGTGCGGCTTGCTATTACTTGTCCTGAACACCGGTTATCGATATACAGGGGCATGCTTTTCAATTTTACTTCGCCATAAATAATCAGTGTTAGTGCCCTAACTCTATTTGAAGTTTCTGAGTTTTTTCAATTATCTGCTTACAAAATTTTATATATATATATATATATATATATATATATATATATATATATATAATATATATATATATATATATATATATATATTAAATTTCTTAAAACTATTAATTAATTAATAATTTGTTTAGGTTTTGTTTGCGTTGTTTTGGGCCGGATTATTCCGTTTTAGCCCATAACGGCTGTCCAGTACTGCAAAATAAAAAAAACCCCAACAGTTTATTAATAAATACATAAGTAGCGACACGACTTAGTCAAAGGAAGTTTGGTCAGAGATTTTCTAATTTTAATCTCTAACTTCATATTCATTCACGGTGTTCATTACAAGTTTAATGGGGTAATGTTATTGTGTACCGATTACCAACCATCCGCAGTTCCTCAAAGATCGTTTGATTTTATGTTCGATTTATACCCCATCTGTATGCTCAATACCGGATATGAGGTTTCTAAGTAAACACGATATATATCCGCAATTCAGATTTTTACTGGATCAAATAGCAGTGTCTAAAAGCCGGAAACGGGATTAATTAAATCCGGATCAATAAAATCAGTTATGTTTTTGTAGATTAAATTTGTCTTGTATTGTCTTGAATATGAGTCATTGTTAATGAGAAGTGTTTATAATCGATAACCAATAACGCTTGTGGAAGAACAAGGGTATATGTTAAAACATTATGTGATCTTAAAATATACTGGAAGTGGTTTACATAATAAAGTGTCGTTTCGTATTCAATAAGAACACGCTGTAATTGAAACCCTTTCCTTAACAATTTAACCCTGAGATGACAAGGTAAGCTGCATGGCTGCTCACACTATGTCATCTTAAAATATCGTGCAATTGGTTTGTTTAATAAAGTGTCGCTTCGTATTCATCATAGCTGTTCGGCTCGCTGTCATTGCAACGCTCTCTTAACACTTTACACGTAATATTGCAAGGTAAGCTCCAAGGCTGCTAAAATTAAGTGATCTTTAAAATATTCTGGAATTGGTTTATTTAATAAAGTGTCGATTCGTATTCAACAAGAACACACAGTATTGTAATCCTCTCTTATAATTGTACACGTGAGGTGGGAAAGTAAGCTGCATGACAGCTCGCAGTAAGCTGTATGGCTGCTCAAATTATGTCATCTTAAAAATAGTGGAATTGGTTTATATAATAAAGTGTCGCTTCGTTTACATCATAGCTGCTCGCTGTAATTGTAACTCTCCATTAACAATTTTACACGTGAGATGGTAAGGTAAGCTTCATGGCTGCTCGCAGTAATTGGAATATTACCATTCCTTAACATTTTGCACGTTAGACCATAATGTAAGCTGCTTGCAATTGAAAGCTGACAGATATTGTAACCATCTTAACATTTTACTTGTAAGATGGTAAGGTAAGCTGGTTGGCTTCTCACAGTAATTGTAACCCTCCTTTAACACTTTAACCCTGAGGTGGTAAGGTAAGCTGCTTGGCTTCTCACAGTAATTGTAACCCTCCTTTAACACTTTAACACTGAGGTGGTAAGGTATGCTGCTTGGTTGCTCACAGTAATTGTTACCCTTCTTTAACGCTTTAACCCTGAGGTGGTAAGGTATGCTGCTTGGTTGCTCACAGTAATTGTAACCCTTCTTTAACACTTTAACCCTGAGGTGGTAAGGTATGCTGCTTGGTTGCTCACAGTAATTGTAACCCTCCTTTAACACTTTAACACTGAGGTGGTAAGGTAAAGTGCTTGGTTTCCCACAGTAATTGTAACCCTCCTTTAACACTTTAACCCTGGGACGGTAAGGTAAGCTGTTTGGTTGCTCGCAGTAATTGTAACCCTCCTTTAACACTTTAACCCTGAAACGGTAAGGTAAGCTGTTTGGTTTCTCACAGTAATTGTAACCCTCCTTTAACACTTTAACCCTGAGGTGGTAAGGTAAGCTGTTTGGTTGCTCGCAGTAATTGTAACCCTCCTTTAACACTTTAACCCTGAGGTGGTAAGGTAAGCTGTTTGGTTTCTCATAGTAATTGTAACCCTCCCTTTACATTTTACACGTAAGGTAAGCTAAGTGGATGATTTCTACAATTGTAACCCTCCCTTAACACTATCACCCCGAGAAGTTAAAGTAAGCTGCTTTGCTACTTAAAGTGCTTACATTGGTAATCAGTGTATTTAATTTGCCATTATACCAAATGTCATGCAAAAATTACATGCAGTGGTCTCCAATTTCGTGGCTTCTTTTTTAACGTAGTATTGTATTCCGGTTAACAATTGGATAATATTCTGTCTACCAAATATTTCTAAGAGCTTTATCAGTCAGAAGAAAAGGTGTGTTATATTGGTTTTGCTTCCAGTTTGATATTATTGTCGTCTGTCTCCTATAGTTTATTCTAACATTAAGTTTTTTAATTTTCAATTTATTTAGATTTCCCGTTCTAAACGTAAAATATATTTTATCGATTAAAATATTCATAAATAATCGGCAAGTTGTCAAGATGATATGCATTTTAATCTATCACGTGTCTACAATAAAAGTTCTAAACTTTTATTTTTTTACCACAATTAAAAATTTTACACGTTAGAAGGTAAGGTAGGCTGCTAGCAATTGGCTGCTTACAGAAATTGTAACCATCTAAATAATTTACATTGTGAAATGGTGAGGTAAGCTTGGTTACTCGCAGTAAATGTAAACCTCTCTTTACATTTTAATCTTAAGATAGTAAGGTAAGCTTTTTATCTGCTCGCTGTAATAGCAACCCTCTCTTAACATTTTAAAAGTGAGATGGCAAGTTAAGGTAAGCTGCATGGCTGCTCACATTATTTCATTTTAAAATATTGTAGAATTGGTTTATATAATAAAGTATAGCTTAGTATATATCATGGCTGCTCGCTGTAATAGCAACCCTCTCTTAACATTTTACACGTGAGATGACAAGGTAAGCTTTTTGTCTGCTCGCTGTAATATCAACCCTCTCTTAACATTTTACACGTGAGATGGTAAGGTAAGCTTTTTGTCTGCTCGCTGTAATATCAACCCTCTCTTAACATTTTACACGTGAGATGGCAAGGTAAGCTTTTTGTCTGCTCGCTGTAATATCAACCCTCTCTTAACATTTTACACGTGAGATGGCAAGGTAAGCTGCATGGCTGCTCGCTGTAATAGCAACCCTCTCTTAACATTTTACACGTGAGATGGCAAGGTAAGCTGCATGGCTGCTTACATTATGTCATTTTAAAATATTGTAGAATTGGTTTATATAATAAAGTATAGCTTCGTATATATCATGGCTGCTCGATGTAGTTGTAACCCTCCCTTGACTTTTTACACTTGATATGGTAAGGTAAGCTTCATGGCTGCTCGCAGTAATTGGAATATTACCCTTCCTTAACATTTTACACGTTAGACGGTAAGGTAAGCTGCTTGGTGGATCACAGTAATTGTAGCTCTCCCTTAACACTTTCACACTGAGATAGTAAGGTAAGCTGCTTGGTGGATCACAATAATTGTAGCCCTCCCTTGACACTTTGACCCTGAGATTGTAAGATAAGCTGTTTGGTGGATCACAGTAATTGTAGCCCTCCCTTGACACTTTAATCCTGAGACGATAAGGTATGCTACTTGGTGGATCACAGTATTTTTAATCTTCCTGTTACACTTTAATCCTAAGACGGTAAGGTAAGCTGTTTGGTGGATCACAGTTATTTTAATCTTCCTGTTACACTTTAATCCTAAGACGGTAAGGTAAGCTGCTTGGTGGATCACAGTAATTTTAATCCTCCTGTTACACTTTAACCCTGAGACGGTAAGGTAAGCTGTTTGGTTGCTCGCAGTAATTGTAACCCTCCTTTAACACTTTAACCCTGAGGTGGTAAGGTAAGCTGTTTGGTTTCTCATAGTAATTGTAACCCTCCCTTTACATTTTACACGTAAGGTAAGCTAAGTGGATGATTTCTACAATTGTAACCCTCCCTTAACACTATCACCCCGAGAAGTTAAAGTAAGCTGCTTTGCTACTTAAAGTGCTTACATTGGTAATCAGTGTATTTAATTTGCCATTATACCACATGTCATAAACAAATTACATGCAGTGGTCTCCAACTTCGTGGCTTCTTTTTTAACGTAGTATTGTATTCCGGTTAACAATTGGATAATATTCTGTCTACCAAATATTTCTAAGAGCTTTATCAGTCAGAAGAAAAGGTGTGTTATATTGGTTTTGCTTCCAGTTTGATATTATTGTCGTCTGTCTCCTATAGTTTATTCTAACATTAAGTTTTTTAATTTTTAATTTATTTAGATTTACCGTTCTAAACGTAAAATATATTTTATCGATAAAAATATTCATAAACAATCGGCAAGTTGTCAAGATGATATGCATTTTAATCTATCATGTGTCTACAATGAAAGATTTAAATTTTTATTTTTTTACCACAATTTAAAATTTACACGTTAGAAGGTAAGGTAGGCTGCTTGCAATTGGCTGCTTACAGAAATTGTAACCATCTAAATATTTTGCATTGTGAAATGGTGAAGTAAGCTTGGTTGTTCGCAGTAAACGTTACCCTCTCTTTACATTTTACACGTGAGATAGTAAGGTAAGCTTTATGTCTGCTCGCTGTAATACCAACCCTCTCTTAACATTTTACACGTGAGCTTACAAGGTAAGCTGCATGGCTGCTCACATTATGTCATTTTAAAATATTGTGGAATTGGTTTATATAATAAAGCATAGCTTCGTATATATCATGGCTGCTCGATGTAATTGTAATTCTCCCTTGACTTGTTACACTTGGGATGGTAAGGTAAGCTTTATGGCTGCTCGCAGTAATTGGAATATTCCCATATTCCTTAACATTTTACACGTTAGACGGTAAGGTAAGCTGCTTGGTGGATCACAGTAATTGTAGCCCTTCCTTAACACTTTAACCCTTAGATAGTAAGGTAAGCTGTTTGGTTGCTCCCAGTAATCGTAACCCTCCTATTACACTTTAACCTTGAGACGGTAAGGTAAGCTGCTTGGTGGATCACAGTAATTGTAGCTCTCCCTTAACACTTTGACTTTGAGATAGTAAGGTAAGCTGCATGGCTGCTAAAATTACCTTCCCCTTGCACTCACACGTTAAACCAGTAAGCTGCATGATTGATCAGTGTCATTATATCAAATGTCAAGAAAATTTGCATGCAGTGTTTTCCAATTTCGTGACTCCTTTTTCAACGTAGTATTCTATTTCGGTTACATTTTGAATAGCATTCTGTCTACCAAATATTTTTCAGAGCATTATCAGTCAGAAGAAAAGGTGTGTGATCTTGGGTTTGGTTGTTTGGTTTCGATTTGACTTTTTGTTTCATGTCTTCAACAGATTTTTCCAACATCACGTTTTTAATTTATCATTTATTAAGATTTTTCCCGTTCTAACGTAGAATATATTTTAAAGATTAAAATATTCATAAATAATCGGCAAGTTGTCAAGATGATATACATTTTAATCTAGCATGTGTCTACAATAAAAGATAGTAAAATAAACAGTTTTGTCTTGCCTTTGTCGTTATAAAATACTTCAAAATTTGATTTTTTTTTTACCAAAATTTAAAATTTTGACGAACTTTTCTAAAAAATTTGTTTCAGTTTGATGAAATCGCAAACGTGTTGTCACGTAAGAAATTGTTTTTCTAAAGACATTAACCTTCACATCTTTTGGCCTCCTTCATCCAGATTTTAGTGCATGGTGTTTTGGACTCATATGGGCGTACGAAGTTAATGGTTTCTTATTTCTAAAATTAATTTTTACACATTTTGTTTTTTAATACTGAGAATAAGTGTTTTAGCATCTTATTATACAGGCTTAGTCACAAGTCACCAGCTTAATTATCATCCCGAATTCACAACTTTTATGATTTTGTTTTTTAATACTGAGAATAAGTGTTTTAGCATCTTATTATACGGGCTTAGTCACAAGTCACCTGCTTATCATCCCGAACTCACACCTTATATGACAGCGAATATGAAGCTTTATAACAACTCCTAATGAAGTCCAACACCTAATGAAATCTGGCGTCAAAATAACAACGCCTAATGAAGTCCGGACTTTATTAATTAAGTGTTGACAATTTCGACGCCTAATGAAATCCAAAGATAGAGGCTCCAAAGGAGTCGTTCAATTTGGAGAATAATTTTATCTGTAATATAACACTTCTTGTCTTGAGAATCAATCTTTGGACTTCATTTAACGTCGAAAATGTCAAAAATGTCAAGGCTTAATGAGTACGCACAGCATTAGGCGTTGATATTACGACGCCTAATGCAGTCTGGACTTCATAAAGAGTTGATCTTTGCTAGGAGATGTTACAAAGCATCCACCTGTTTTATGTTATACCAGCGGCTTGTTTTTTTAATTTGTGAATAATGACAATCAGCTCGATAAAGACAAGATACAAATAATAAATCATCCAAGTCAACTTCGTGATTTCTGATAAAAACCTGTAATAAAAAGTAATAATATGACATTTTAAGGCACCCTTAACGTAATGCGTGTATTTAAAATTGCGTGAAATGTCATCGCCACTCTTTGAAGAAGAAAGATTTAACAGTTGTAAGGCTAATGTCACGTTATAACTGTGAGAATTATGCAGATGCGTTGCATGCGTAAAATACAGATCGATCTGTCGAAAGTTAAACACTAAGCTAATAAATATTGGTGCCAAATCGATAGCTCATATTGGCTCCTTATGAGATAAATCTCAACAATTTTTCGGCACCTGCAATCTATCCATCGGTAGCTTTTTCGGTCATCGGCTATTCATCTCGGCCAATCTGTAGCCGAAATACCCTAGCTCAGTGTTAAACGTTTGACAGGTCTAACTCTATATATGTGATAACGGCTGATTGGTCACGATAGTCAGCTTATGTTATGTTGACTTTATGTTGACTACTTGGAATTTAAAATGATCGTGTGAATATACTGTAGGACACGATTTAATACAAAGAAAAGAAGCTATGTACGCCTAACAAAGTACATACAGATTCACTAAGGGTATCATCCAGTGATAAGGCCTAGTTAGCTATACCACTCTAAACTATAACATAATATGAGGTTATTGAACTGATATTGTGAAATATTGTCCCGAATTGACTCGGCATTTGCACGAGCTTGCGAATTCAAATTTCTAGTAAACGTTGGACAATATTTCAGAATATTAGTTCAATAATCCTTTTATTATATAGCAAAATAAATTTCGTTTACTCCCGTCAAGTATTTCTTCTAAAATACCATTTTGTCGTACAAAACATAAATATTTAACTAATTCTTGTAAATGGATATAAGAACTAGTGCAATATGAAAACAACACAACACAACGATGAAAAAATGATTCGGAAAAACCTCGGACTTAAACAAAGTTAGCGTGCAAATATTGATATTTATTGCACGCTAACACCTCGAGAGTTTTCGTATAATTTCTATGCGAAGCATATGTTGCTATCTAATAATTAAATTTTTTTTACCGTTGCATACGGTTCCTCTTGTTATTATACCATTGACAAGAAGGACTCTACACGAAGGTGAAACATGTTTTACAAAGAATTTATTCAGTTATATTTAAGAAAACAATTTAAATTATTTTAAAATTTTCAATATATAAATTTACCTTACACATAAGATAAACTTTACCGACATATTTGGAATAAATAAATAAATAAATAAATAAACAAATAAATAAATAAATAAATAAACAAACAAATAAATAAATAAATCCATTCAAAACAGTTCATTTTATTTATCTATTGTATTGTTTTAGTTCTCAAAATAAGTACCAATTAATGTCAATTCTCAAAGGACTTAAAAACAAGTTCTAAGCAAGCAATCGAATTCTTCAAAGTGAATATTAGCTAGATATAAGTTGTGATAAATTCCTTGCAGCAGGTGTTTGATTCATTATCAATTGTCTCTAGATTTAAAACAAGATAATACGCAATTAAATATTAAAATACAATTCTTTAAGGTTAAGATTACCGATATTGCCATACACATTCGTCTTGTTAATATACGCATACTGTTAACCGACTTTTATTCGTGAATATTAACTTTTGCGATTCTCTTACCAAAATCATTTCGCGACTATCAACTTTAGAGATAGTAACTTTACATGTAGCGATTTTTTATAAATAATACAATTTTCACGAACAAATTCGCGTCGAGTAACTTTCGCGAGTATTTTGTCCTCGCGAAACACGCCAAAATTAATCACATGCGAATAAAATGGTATAGAGTAAACATGAAATACATCGTATTGTCAGCTTCTTTATTTACAGATTTAAGATTACTGTTTTGGTTTCTGTTGTTTACAAAATTTCACACACGTTTATGGTGTAGCTACCTGAACAAGAGGTGTTTACCCTTTCAGAGCACCTGTCCTCACTTCCCTGGTGAAAGTTCATGTGTTTAACCTAATTTGCCAGCTTCAAGTTTTTATTTTGTTTTGAAATTGTGTTTTGGACATGGATAGGTATGTTTGTTTTTGCCTTTGCATTGGATTGTGTTTTGAGCATGGGTTGGTATGTTTGTTTTTTACTTTGCTTTGAATTGTGTTTTGGACATAGATTAATATGTTTGTTGTGACTTGTGGTTTGGACATGGATTGGTTTGTTTGTTTTGACTTTGCTTTTGATTGTGATTTGCACAGGGATTGGTGTGTTTGTTTTTCTTTGCTTTGCTACGGTATTGAGGTTTGGACATGAATAGGTATCATTGTTTTTTTATTAGTTATGACATGGATCGATATGTTTGTTTTTGATAAGTTTGGGCATGGATGAGTATGTTTGTTTTTATTATAACTATTGTAAAAATGATTAAAATAATTGATTAACCGGGGTCATACACAAAACGTATACTTCGATCATTGGTATCGACGTTTTAGACACCTACTAGCTGAACGCCACAGGAGTTGGTATATGAGGTTTTTACACAGTACAGAGATGTCGAAATTTTGGTTATAGATAACAAGTGGCCAGATGTTGCCGAGAGATAGATGTTTAGTTAGTGCCGATCAACTGTTGAGGTACAGCTAACGAGGGGTCTAGATGAGTTGCAATATGATATACATTGTATTACATAACAGATTCTGAAATGGACGTGTTCCCAATTATAAGGTGTAATATTATTAATGATTTTGTTTATTTCAATAAGCAATTACGATTCTTGTTCGTGCCTCACGATGTCATTGCGATTTTTTTTTAGATTTTCGTTTAAAAATCATATAACTTTCAATACACACAAATACCACAGGCTTTGAAACAAAAAAATCAACCGAGGCAAAATGGTGAAAATTGAAGCACAGATTCTTTTTTCTAACTGGGAGAGTATGCTCAATTGCAATTAGTACGTACTCGTTGAATGTACAGTATAAATTAGGCGATAATGTAAATTGGCATCGTTGTCATGGTGTGGTACAGGAATTTAATTAACAGTGGCACTGACCAAGCACATTTCAGAAGATTGAATAATACTCTGTTGCACACCTATAAACGGGATAAGTTTGACCTATTTCACACAACATGTGAATAGAATAGAGATGGATAGAAATAAAAGAAGGGGTTCAGAAAATTAAAATTAGCTTAGTGGCACGCATCAAGTTAGAGTTCAATTAAAACTTCCGAGTAAGTTTTGTGATTCTGGGAAAACTGTCTATAAACGTGATTAGTTTGGCCTACTTCACACATCTGAATAGTATAAAGATGGGTAGAAAAAAACCCAAACAAAGGGTTCAGAAAATGAGCTTAGTGGCAACAAGTTATAGTTCAATTAGTTATTCCGAATAAGTTTTTTAATTCTGGGAAAACAGTCTATAAATATGATTAGTTTGGCCCACTTCAAACATATTAATAGTATAAAGCTGGATAGAAATAAAAGACAAAGAAAGGGTTCAGAAAATGAGATTAGTGGCAACAAGTAAAAAGTTCAATTAGTAATTCCGAGTAAGTTTTTTGATTCTGCGAAAACAGTCTATAAATGGGATAAGTTTGGCGTACTTCACACAACACGTGAAAAGAATAGAGGTGGATGAAAATGAAAGACAAAGAACGTGTTCAGAAAATAAGCTTAACAGATGGTGTCACAAGAAATAAAAGTTTAATTTGTTTTTCAGAGAAAGTTTTCGAAATAAAGTTCGCCAGTGTGAACAATACCCCTAAACGTTTGTGCAGAACGTTTAGAAAAACCTTAACGTCGAAATTTCCCACAGTAATGTCAATTAAAAAACAACGTGAAGTGAAGCAAAAGAAATAATTGTTCTGCAGAAACGTTATGGGGTATCACGTGGTACATTTGCGAAATCAGTATAGTGTGTAGAAGACCTAATAACTCCATGTAGTATCAAATATAAGCATTGCATATTGTTATAGGTTTAAAAGTCAAAATTTCTTCCAAATTTTAACAACAGCTGCCGTTGGCGCTTCTCCCTAATATATTCTTGACTTTGATGTGTCAGGTCCCGGTTTCACAATTAAACTGAGTTAATAATTGTGAAACCGAGGCCAGTTATCGGTCCGCTTAGATGCAATTCTGTTCTATGAAAAAGATAAATAGAGATACGTAGTTTTACGGGTTTCATCACACGTCTCTTGATCCTTCAACTGACTGAGATTTTTCCAATGCAGACAAAAGACCATAAAAAACGGGGGTTGGGGGGTTGGGTTGAGTTGGGTTAGAATATACTTATAGAGAAAAAAATACATTTCAAGAGGCGAATATTGGCTGAAGACCTTTTCAAATGCATGGAAAAGACTAAAAAAAAATTCTTTGTATATACATACCCCGACAAAAGCACAATTTATTAAGCAAAAGTGGCAATTTTTACGATAATAATATACATGTTTTTCATATGATAATATTTGCATCTATGTTAAGAAAATGTACGTGTATATGTGATTTGGATTTTAAATGTATATCAAATTTATTAAGGATCGACTAAAAACTTTGAAAGACTTTACTGAGACGCAAACATGGACAAAATGTGATCTTTCAAACGTAGGCAAAATACTAAAAAAGTTCACGCGCGCGCTGTGTGTGTCCTACGATATACATACCTATAGAGAAAAAATATAGAACATATTGTGTGGTCAAAACATCACACTTTTACTGTCTGTCGGGGGGGGGGGTTAAAATCAAATTATGAAACTGGAATTGGCCCCGTAAGGTCATTCATTAACCTGAATATATTGAAGCGTCTTTTGCAGAATGCGTCGGCATTATGACGTTATAACATTCTTTAAATAGCATCTAAATCTGCTTTTGTTAAACCTCACGCCGCGTTGTTTTGGAGTGTCACTCAATGTCGTATATCATTATTAACGTACATTAAAAAAATACATCAATTATTTTTAAAAACGAATAAATGGTTCATTATGACGAGAATGACGAAGATTTGTTAATTTTTCTCTTATCTTTCTCGACATCAAATACTTTGTTCAACATATTTGTAATAAAAAAATCTATGCTTAAACCAATTACGGCATTGCCATTAACTATATGGGGGACTTTTGTTCGGATTTAGATGTTGAGGATTTACGTCACAAATGTAACACACCGTAAATAGAATACTGAAAATACACTGTAGGAATCCTGGAGTTTTGTACTTTACCATTCAACATAAATAATAACATTTAAGATTACCTGCTATCAAAGACGCATACTTAAAGTACAGTACAAACCAGATCAGACCAGACCAAAGTTTAACACTGAACAAAAGAAAAGGAGTCGAATCCCGGCTGTTGCATAGCCGAGACATAGTTAGCTAATTGCCAAAAAGCTGGTAAGTGTAAGAAAGCAGCGCCGAGATATTGCAAACGATGGACCAGAGCCAACTGACACAAATTCCTTAGTTTAATGACAAACTTTCGACATGACTTACTGTATTTCCATAAATCTATTGCATCTGGATTGAGTTAATTATTTAATTTTTTTTCCATAAACCAATAAATAAAAGGTACTACCTTTACCAATTTATATTTGTAAATGAAAATGTCTGTACATAATTCTTCTGTACAGATTTTGGGATAAATTATGGGCATTTGATCGAGTGTATAAACTAATTTTGTTTCATTTAAAGAAACATCAACGTGCACGTATTTAAGGTATGGTAAGTTCAATTGAATTTTATGGAAATTTCTGAGTTCATGAGAATATTGCTTTGAATTAATAGATGGGGAAAAGGTTGTCCAATAATGACATTCCTATAGTTCAGAAAGAGTTGATTTTTTTCAACTTGAAAAATGCCGCAAACAGTGATTGTTAAACATTGAAAAACTTTTAGCAGATCATCACTTGCAACAAGTAACGTTTTTCCAGGTTTAATCAACATGGACATTGTAGTTTTGTCGTCATATTTAATGAACTCCAGACGTCGGGTACAAAAGGGATCATTTTGACATAGTTATAAATGCGCCTTGATAAAAACATCTGTATATTTACCTACTAGTGTCCAGTTTTTTTATTACACACGTGGCTGGAAGATGGTTACCCATCCGGATCACCCGGCCTCGCTTCACTGGTGGATTTGTTCGTGTACAATCTAATTTGTCAGCTTCAAAGTTTTTATTATTTCCTTTTGCATTGTTGTTTGGACATAGATTCATCTGTTTGTTTGGTTTGTCATTAACTGAAGTAATCATGAAGACAACTGGTTATAAGGCTAAAGAAAACCAAACATACCCATGTCCAAAACACAATCCCAAAAGCAAATTACATCAAACAAGTAAATCTCCACCAGGTAAGTGATGTCGGGTGCTCCTGAATAATTACTACCTATTGTCTGGCTAGCTTCATCAGAAAACAAAACAAGATAAACGCATACTGAGATCAATGGATATCAATTGTCCCATATTTTGGACAGCAGACTAGATGACATTGCAGACAAAATACAAGTGAATAATAAATGTGAATCCGTACATAGTTTTGTTGGGCCAATCAGAATTTTGGAAACTTAACGGGAGTGTCAGCATATTGGTTTATTGCTAGTATCGAAATTGAAAATGCATAAAGTTACCTTTAATTTTGACAGAACTTTATAAGTTAGTGTTAAGTAAAATGAAAAAGTATTAAATTGGTCAGGGTGGCATAATAAACCCCAAAACAACCATCTGTGTAAGGAAAGATATTTTTCCTCTTTTTAATCCCACCCTCACGCCACAACAACAAGTCGCATTTCCTTTAATGAAAAATTATCTGCTCGCGGTAAAACTATACAATGTAATTACTTGAATTAAATTTTTAAAAGGTACTGTTTAGACTATTTCATTCAAATTTTCAATGCAATTCTTTTGTCACTTTTTTATTATCGGATTTTACAAGTCTGAGGAAAATTTTTCCAGTAACAAAAATATCCCATCCTCCCCAATACATAAACATGTCATTTAAAGGTTGGGGTTATCACTCCTACAAGTTATATTTTGTTTATTTGTATATCTAAAGTGAGACAGCACGTAGTTAACGGGATGGAACCATTAATACTATAAAACGTTTATGCGCACATGTCGTAATTGATACATGCTGGCCACTTGTAAATACCATGTTTGTTGTCGTAAAGGGGACAAAACTATATAAAACGTACATTTGAAACTGAAAAAAAAAGTGATGGCTTCAGTGTTTCTATTGTCAACTTTCTTTTTTATGCAGCAAAATGCCTGCTTCTCCTGCTTATTGTGTTTTTGTTAAACAATTAATAGGCTTTGATAGCGCTTTCCCAACTACGTGGACTTTATACAACGAAGCAACCCGTTTACAAATAAATTGTTGACTCCTGGATATTGTATGTCGAAGCTTATCAAGCCCCTCAAAAGTACATGTATAGCGACTATCTTCAGAATATTGTTGATAAGTATGATGTCTCTGTATCAAAATTTTCCTGGATATTATTACACACGTGGTAGGTGTAGCGAGCTAAACAGGAGGTGCTTACCTTTAAGGAGCACCCGGCCTCACTTCCCTGGTTCCCGTGTCTTACCTAACTTGTCAGTTCCAAAGTTTTTAATTTGCTTCTAGATTATGATTCGGACATGGATTAATGTGTTTGTTTATGATTATGACGTACCACAGTTCCATGTTCCTTTTGAATCCCAATTTCGGTTACACATGTGACGGTTGTAGCTAGATAGGAGGTGCTTACTCTTCTTGAGCCATCTTGCATCCCTTCCCTGTCGAAGTTCACATGTTTAACTGAACCAGCCAATTTTAGAGTTTTTAAATTTGCTTTGGGATTGCAATTTAGAGATGGACCAGTAGTAAAATAGGGTTTTATCTAAAGCAATAGTGAAAAAAGCTATTGCAAGGCAAAACACTTGTTACTTGGCTTTGAGAACCTAGTAATGACATCGATGTACAACTTAAACTTGTTAATCTTTACACGAAAATAAAAATAAACATTTACTCCCATTTATTCTGAAAATGTCAATCATCAGCAGATGATAGATTAGATAATATCAACATGGCATTTCGAAGTCTTTTAAATCGTTTTGAAATATGATCAGATTCTGTCTACTTCTCATCCTGTCTTGGATATTCTTTGACTATCAAGGACACAATAACGCCTGTTAAAGTCGAACACCTTGATCTGTCCGTTTGACCTTTAATTTAAATGTTCATTATGGATCAGTACGTTTATGAATAGAGAACACAGGTGTTCAATTCGAAAATTCATTGTTTATGTATGAACTGGGAATCCTAATACTACACTATAATGGGTAGATCTTCATATATTAATATTCCTCATGTACGGTCATGCGGACAGGCCAATTTTGTTTGCCTCTAAAATGTGTTATTAACACAGCATCAACTGCGAAGATTACGCAATTTAAATCAGTTATGTCAAATTTATTCATTGGTGAATAATTTGGATTTATTGTTCAACATATGCCATGCTAATTATACTTAAGATATAACTGGAATATGGATAATATATACACATGCCGTATTTGTTGTTCAGTTAATGACGGTATATTCTATATTATAATTATAGATTTTACATAAGTTTGATGTTGTATAAGCTTGGATCATCTCCATTTATAATGTAACATAACAAAGCATTCTAGAATAATTACTTTACTCGACAACAATATCCTTTTTAAACTTACTCCAAATTAAACCACAATCAGCGCTTGTAACCGTCATGATTTGAATAATAATTGGGAAAGACCTGTATAAGAAATTATCAAGAAAATAATCAGTAAAATGATATTTTATTTGTCGGCAACTTTTTTCGTTGTATCAAAAATTATAAGAATCCATTATGAGTATCCATGTAGGATAGGAAAATCTCAGCTAAGGGGTTGAACATTTCAATCAGAGGCGATTTTTTCGAATCTCTTACCAGAAATGTTCAACCCCGAAGGTGAGATTTCCATATCCTACATGGATAAACTCATAATGGATTGTTTTTCTATCATTTTAATGACAGTATATGGGTTATAATTCGATTTACATACAAGTAGACATCGACGCCATGGTGGGAAAAATTAACTTTGTTATTCAACATTCTACTTTAAAATAAATATCACTATCGGAAAGAATGTACCTGATTTTAGTTTATACATTTTTTATACAAATAAATAAACTACAATACAAAATTGTTCATTTTAAATACCTACATTGAACATTTGAAACGTACTAAAAATTTCTATATTTTGAAGACTTGGGTGTCATTTTCCCGCAAAATGACATAAAGATCCCCACATGATGACACAATTGTATTTTTATTATGACGCCACCAGCGCTAATTGCACGTGCGAACATATCCATCATGGGTATCTCCAATGGAATAATTCTATATTACATGACTTATCATGGGAGAACATTATATAGTATTGCTATTGTTACTAAACCTTCCGACTCTTAATGGGTATCTGGCTTAATTTTATAAGATGAAAAATTGAGGATTTCAACTTTCAAAAAGATAGTGTGCAAAACAACAGAAAATTATGATAATGATAATTTTAAATGCCCCTTAGTGTAAAGAGAACTTTTTGAGTAATGTCCTTTAATGAAAAATTATCTGCTCGAGGTAAAACTATACAATGTAATTACTTGAATTAAATTTTTAAAAGGTACTGTTTAGACTATTTAATTCAAATTTTCAATGCAATTCTTTTGTCACTTTTTTATTATCGGATTTTACAAGTCTGAGGAAAATTTTTCAGTAACAAAAATATCCCACCCATCCTCCCCAATACATAAACATGTCATTTAAAGGTTGGGGTTATCACTCCTACAAGTTATATTTTGTTTATTTGTATATCTTAAGTGAGACAGCACGTAGTAAACGGGATGGAACCATCAATACTATAAAACGTTTATGCGCACATGTCGTAATTGATACATGCTGGCCACTTGTAAATACCATGTTTGTTGTCGTAAAGGGGACAAAACTATATAAAACGTACATTTGAAACTGAAAAAAAGTGATGGCTTCAGTGTTTCTATTGTCAACTTTCTTTTTTATGCAGCAAAATGCCTGTTCTCCTGCTTATTGTGTTTTTGTTAAACAATTAATAGGCTTTGGCAGCGCTTTCCCAACTACGTGAACTTTATACAACGAAGCAACCCGTTTACAAATAAATTGTTGACTCATGGATATTGTATGTCGAAGCTTATCAAGCCCCTCAAAAGTACATGTATAGCGACTATCTTCAGAATATTATTGATAAGTATGATGTCTCTATCAAAAGTATCCTGGATATTATTACACACGTGGTGGGTGTAGCTAGCTAAACAGGAGGTGCTTACCTTTACGGAGCACCCGGCCTCACTTCCCTGGTTTCCGTGTCTTACCTAACTTGTCAGTTCCAAAGTTTTTACTTTGCTTCTAGATTATGATTCGGACATGGATTAGTATGTTTGTTTATGATTATGACGTACCACAGTTCCATGTTCATTTTGATTCCCAATTTCGGTTACACATGTGACGGTTGTAGCTAGATAGGAGGTGCTTACTCTTCTTGAGCCATCTTGCATCCCTTCCCTGTCAAAGTTCACGTGTTTAACTGAACAAGCCAGTTTTAAAGTTTTTAAAATTTGCTTTGGGATTGCGTTTTAGAGATTGGTTTTGATCTAAAGCAAAAGTGAAAAAAAACTATTGCAAGGCAAAACACTTGTCATTTGGCTTGGAGAACCTAGTAATGACATCGATGTATAACGTAAACTTGGTAATCTTTACACGATTACACGAAAATAAAAATAAACATTTACTCCCATTTATATTGCAAATGTTAACCATCAGCAGACGATAGATTAGATAATGTCAACATGGCATTTCGAAGTCTTTTAAATCGTTTTGAAATATGATCAGATTCTGTCTACTTCTCATCCTGTCTTGGATATTCTTTGACTATCAAGGACACAATAACGCCTGTTAAAGTCGAACACCTTGATCTGTCCGTTTGACCTTTAATTTAAATATTTATTATGGATCAGTACGTTTATGTATAGAGAACACAGGTGTTCAATTCGAAAATTCATTGTTTATGTATGAACTGGGAATCCTAATACTACACTATAATGGGTAGATCTTCATATATTAATATTCCTCATGTAAGGTCATGCGGACAGGCCAATTTTGTTTGCCTATAAAATGTGTTATTAACACAGCATCAACTGCGAAGATTACGCAATTTAAATCTGTTGTGTCAAATTTATTCATTGGTTAATAATTAAGATTTATTGTTCAACATATGCCATGCTAATTATACTTAAGATATAACTGGAATATGGATAATTATACACATGCCGTATTTGTTGTTCAGTTAATGACGGTATATTCTATATTATAATTATAGATTTTACATAAGCTTGATGTTGTATAAACTTGGATCATCTCCATTTATAATGTAATATAACAAAGCATTCTAGAATAATTACTTTACTCGACAACAATATCCTTTTTAACTTACTCCAAATTAAACCACAATCAGCGCTTGTAACCGTCATAATATGAATAATAATTGGGAAAGACCTGTATAAGAAATTATCAAGAAAATAATCAGTAAAATGATATTTTATTTGTCGGCAACTTCTTTCGTTGTATCAAAAATTATAAGAATCCATTCTGAGTATCCATGTAGGATAGGAAAATCTCAGCTGAGGGGTTGAACATTTCAATCAGAGGCGATTTTTTCGAATCTCTTACCAGAAATGTTCAACCCCGAAGGTGAGATTTCCATATCCTACATGGATAAACTCATAATGGATTGTTTTTCTATCATTTTAATGACAGTATATTATAATTATTATAGTATTATAATTATAACAGTATTATAATTCGATTTACATACAAGTAGACATCGACGCCATGGTGGGAAAAATTAACTTTGTTATTCAACATTCTACTTTAAAATAAATATCACTATCGGAAAGAATGTACCTGATTTTAGTTTATACCTTTTTTATACAAATTAATAAACTACAACACAAAATTGTTCATTTTAAACACCTACATTGAACATTTGAAACGTACTCAAAATTTCTATATTTTGAAGACTTGGGTGTCATTTTCCCGCAAAATGACGTAATGATCCCCACATGATGACACAATTGTATTTTTATTATGACGCCACCAGCGCTAATTGCACGCGCGAACCTATCGATCATGGGTATCTCCAATGGAATAATTCTATATTACATGACTTATCATGGGAGAACATTATATAGTATTGCTATTGTTATTAAACCTTCTGACTCTTTATGGGTATCTGGCTCAATTTTATAAGATGAAAAATTGAGGTTTTCCACTTTCAAAAAGATAGTGTGCAAAACAACACAAAATTATGATAATGATAATTTTAAATGCCCCTTAGTGTAAGGAGAACCTTTTGAGTAATGTCCATTTAAAGGAATCAATTTTATTGTGCATGACTACAAAAACGAAACTTGCAAATCCAACACGAAAGTTTGGAGGAACCCAATAATGAGGTTTATAGGTATGCAAGAGTCTCTAAACTATATTGTACTTGTACATAGTATACATCTTTTGTCATTGATGTTATTAATATACACCAACCGGTAACATACCAATGGAGCGAATGGACTCAAATCCGTAACAAAAAAGTAAAAGACGCGATTATCTCCCTTTATAAAATTAAAATAGTGCTGTCAATTTGCAATAAATGTTTTAATGAATAAGAACTTGCACGTCTAAAATTGTTAATCGTTCTTTACAGTCATAATTCCTTATAGACATTAAGTAAAAAGACCGAGAAGTTATAATTGAAGTTTTATGACAAACATGAAGACTTCAATTTTCTATTGTCAACTTTACTTTTTACGCAGAAATATACCCGCATTATGGTGTATTTATTTAACAGTAAGTTGAAATATTATTTGTAGAGCTTATTATCAATACTGGAACTTTAAACAACGAAGCCAGCTGCTTTAAAATAAATTTGTGTATTACAATATTTCAAGAAGTTTTATGGTCGTCATCATAACATTGTTTATAATTATGATGTCTCTGTTTCCAGAATTATATTGGTCATCTTCGTAATTCTATTTCCATTTCATTTTTAACATTGCTCTCTCGCGTGGCATATAGCTAGACAGAAGACGTATATCATTCCAAAACACCCGGTGTCACTTCCGTGTTTTGACCTGATTTTAATCTTAACCTTGGTCTTGGTATTATAATTTGAACATTGATCGGTATGTTTGAAGTTGGTCGGCTACCTGAACACTCACCCTTATCATTCTTTATGGTTCCAACATACATGTATTTCACAGTTTGTCGTCGATCCTCCTCTTCCACCTCTTTCTTCTCAACTCCTTCTCTTCTTAAAATTAAACATGTATGCGTTACGTTCTGTTTAATTTTGATTTTTGCAAAAAATGTTTTTCTGTTTTCTTTATTTATATATCTTTCTATATATTATCCCTTGCTGGGATACTATAATCACATACATGGAAAATGTTTACCAAGTTGAAAAAATATTGCTAAAACTTACTACTCCTTGTTCGTTTGTATCCATGTATGTACGTCATTCATTTTACGATGCTCAAGTTTTCAAAATTCTTTCAATTGTAGCGTGCCCCTTTTACACTCTCTTGGTCACTATAAAAAATATTTTGGAGATCACAACCATCCTACTGCCTTTGTTTTGGATTATGATTTTACATTGGACTGGTATGTTTGTTTTTGAAAAGAGAACTTACAAAAAACTTAAATAATACGACAAATGATAAATTGTGAAAAAAAAGACACTGATGATGATCGAAGAAAATGAAAATTTAGAAGGCTCTCAATTAAAACACTAAATGATAACGTTGCAGACAATGAATGACGGCTCTTAAAAAGGGAGTGGGTTCTCATAGCTACCCCTCTATGCATCGATCGGACCTATTTTAATAATGTTCTTTAATTAGCTTCATTAAGTAGTACATATTATATACAAATAACATTGGTCTTTCATATATGGGAATCCATGCATACATGGGTAGTGCTGGGATTCGCGGTGTTTACTTTTCCCAACATGTAGATGAAATCAAAAACAAACATACTAATCCATGTCCGAATCACAACCCAGAAGCAAAGTAAAAACTTTGGAACCGACAAGTTAGGTTAGACACGTGAACTTCCACCAGGGAAGTGAGGCCGGGTGCTCCGGAAGGGTAAGCACCTCCTGTTTAGCTAGCTACACCCGCCACGTGTGTAATCAAAATTGTGTGAAAGGAACATGGAACTATGAGACGTCAAATATATCCAAGGCAATCCTGGACACAGAGACATCAAACTTATCAACAATACTGTGATGACGGCCATAAAACTTTTTGAGGGCCTTGATAAGCCTAGGCTTGCAATATTCCTGAGTCAACAATTTATTTGCAAGCAGCCTACTTCGTTGTACAAAGTCCCCGTAGTGGAAACAAGCTCTACCATAGCGTATTAATTGGGAAACAAATACACCATAAGCAGGAGAAGCAGGTATATTGCTGCATAAAAAAGGAAAGTTGACAATAGAAAAATTGAAGTCATCACGTTTGTCATAAAGTTTCAAATGTAGCCTTCCCTGTGCGTCATAATTCAGGTATAAGTCTAAATATGAAGCAGAACATGAGGAATCAGTCGTGTCTTTTATTTCAAGCTCACTAGGATAGATGACATTTACATAGTCTCCAAATTTAGGATTGTTAAGAGACAGAACGTCATCTATATATCTGTATGTTGAGTTGAATGATTTGGCGACAGTTTTCTCTCCAGATTTAACAAGGTTCTGCATAAATTCTGCTTCATAAGAATAAAGAAACAAATCAGCAAGCAATGGTGCACAGTTTGTACCATTGACTTGTGTTCCTAAACGTAAATGCACTCGTCAATAATAAAAAAAATTGACAGGTAAATGTTGGTTGCCCATACGTATGTATTATATTATATCCATCATACTGAAACTACAGCATAAAATTTCCATAACAGGTTTTCATTTATATCTCTTGATGAATCTATTTGTTGGTTTCTTATTTTGGAAAACAATACAAATTGTTTATGTTTTTAAATTCTTAGTATTAATGAATTCAAAATAAGTGAATGACTGATACCTTAAACATTATTTTCATAAGGTGGCCAAGAGATTATAATTGGTGTTCCAAATATATATTTATTTCATATATCATATTTCCTTTGTTTCGTGCTCTTGTAAATGTCTCTTCTATAGGCAAATCAAAAACATACATACCAGTCCCTGTTCAAATCACAATCCAAAAAAGCAAAGTAAAACTGGTAAATATAGTTAAATACGTAAACTTAAGCCAGGGAAACGAGGCCGAATGCATTTATGAACTATTTTTTCTATACAGTATTTTTATCATTATGAATATTATATAGATATATTTACAAACAATAATTGAACCCAAATACTGTATTTTGATAGCCACCACAATCTATATTGGACATTTTAAATATGAATTGATATACAATGCATATACAATCCGATATTTCCTTTCCCTAGATAATGTAAAGATATATCTAAATTAAAAAACCATACCGACCATACCAATCCATCTCTAAACCACAATCCCAAAGCAAATTAAAATCTTTGAAGCTGGAACACCCGGCCGCACTTCCCTGGTGGAAGTTTACGTGTCTAAACTAACTTGTCAGTTCCAAAGTTTTTACTTTGCTTCTGGATTGTGATTCGGACATGGATTAGTATGTTGGTTTCGGATTACTAGTAGTTTGCAATTTTCAAACCTTTACTTGACAACAAGAACAGGAAAAATAATTAAAGTTGATTAACAGGCAATCAAGGAAAGAAAAAAAACAAACTTTTGATTAAGGCACTTCCGACTTGGAATTGGCGAGTTGTGTTGTGAAAGAATTATTGAAGGACTTTTATACATCCCATTTATTTTACAATCAGTGGTCCATAAATATTTACAGCAAATTAAAATGAGCTTCGTATCTCACTTTCCTGGTGGACGTCCATCTATTTTACCTTAATTAAGTTTTCAAAGTTTTTACTTCGCTTGTTAACATAGACCGGCATGTTTGTCTTGCATATAATGAAATAGAATGTGTACTTATAAAATGTACTTGCACATTCGAAACAAATAACACAGATTACGATCATTAAGCATATAAGGCAAAAGAGGTAATGTACTGATTGAATTGTATCATATAAATATAAATTTTGCAATTTTGCATGAAAAGATTAAAAAACAATGAATGAGTACATGACACAATAATAGTACATGACACTAGATAGAATGAGAAAAAATGATGTCTAGTGCTGTAGTTAAAATACAAACACAAACATACAGGCCTATGTTCAAATAATTATCACAAAAACAAAGCAATTTTTTGAAAATTAGGTGAGGCGGAGTGCACTTAAAATCCAAACTAATTATTAAGTAGCTTTTGAACAGTCGAAGCAACAAAGTATACAAAATTTTATATTATGTATTAAGTAGACAATTCTACAGAAAAAAGTATATTGAGTGTTGTACTTCACATTCTTATGAGGTAAAGCCTTTTAAAATTCAACCAATTTTACAACCACTTGGGCCAATACTCAGTTGGAAAATAAATAAATAAATAATTTACAAAAATACTTTCAAAGATTTCTTTATTTTATATATTTTTATTGTGTTTTTTTATAGTTCGATATTTTTCTGATCAAAATTTCTTGCTGTTATACACACATTCATTCCATCTATCATACATCATAAACAAAGTTAGTCCGAAGTACATATATTACATAGTTTTCAAAAAAATATTTTTCTGTTTAAATCAAACGTATGAGCAAAATTTGAATATAATTTTTTTGTAATTTATATTTAATAAAATTCAGTGTCTATTATTCCAAGAACATAATCGATTTTTTATTATTCCTCAACAAAATAGTTTATTTTTTCCGCACGGCACATAATTTTGCGTCTAGGTCAGATTAGGCTACACAGTCTTTTAATTCATAAAGGTAGACATTGCAAATATTAACATACAACTCGCACGATGGATTTAAAATCATTAGCATATTTACCATGAAAAAGAACCAATAGGTTTTTTTTAAAAATCAATATAAAATTGTTTGAAGAAGCAAACTTTACGTTTTAAACCAACATAGTCGTTATTGATTACTATACAACTTGATATTAATCACATACGATCTTGTGTTCATAATTATATCCTATATCTCTTCATAAGTGTCTTATTATTATCACAAAATGTACATGAAGTCACAGTTTAAATATAACATGTTCATATCCTATATATCTACATGTCGCATTATTATCTTAAAATGTACATGAAGTCACTGTTATAAATATAACATCAGTCATCTTATTCCTGGCAAGAACTACTCAAGTTATTTTTCTGACTGTCGCATTGGTATTCATACATATGCATATAACATTAATCATCAGTTCCGTGGCAAGAAATATTCACAATATTTTTTATGACTGTGGCATTGGTATTTATACACACGCATACTGTCGCATAATTGTCATATAATCATCTTTTCAAACATACACACAATCATCATGTTCATTTTAAATAGCACTTTATATTTACAAAATACATGTAACATAACATCAAATACTGAAATTTTGTTTCTTATTTACATTTATATCGGTTCATTACCATCTTATTTAAGATGGTTTTCGAAAGTTGTCATGTGACGCTCCGATAGTTGTCATGTGAAGTTTTAATACTTGTTATGTTACGCTCCGATAGTTTCCATGTGCTGATAATGAACTTACATTTACAGTCCAATCAGTTTTTGAGCTGGCAAGTTATTATATAAAAATAATGTTTTTCAGATTGTTCCACAATAATTACCTGAACAAATTTACGCTGCACAAATAGAGGCATTTTTTTCTTGAACTGTGTCCCTGTCCGTTTTTCTCCTCTTAAACATCACTCATGCGCATTCTTATATATAGAAGTCAACATCACTGTCACAGCAATACCATATTTTTTTTAACTTTGGCACCTTAGAACTAACAACGTACCTTTTATACCGAGTATCCACCATTCTTAAAAATCATGTGTTTTCCTTTATAACTGTATATTTTTGAAAACTTTCCAAGGAAAAGGCTCGTTTTTGTGTATTTTTGTCGTCGTCTTCCTCTTTAGAATCAGCGTTTGTCGTTACATCTAAACTACGGCTTGCAAATAATTTCCTTGGACTTCTTTTGTTAGTATCGTTCTGATTAAAGTCGCATGTTATTTTCTCAATGTCTACACACTTATCCTCGCCTATTCTTTTAACGAATATTTTGTCATTGTCCTTGTTCTGTTTATTTTTCTTGTTATTTCTACAAATACAAAACGAAGGGAATTTATGCTCTTCGTCATGCGGAATATTTGTTGTAAAAAATGGCGATAGTTCCTCATCATGTATTCCTCTTGCAGCGTTTCGCAGACACGAGGATGTTTCATCGTCAGTGTCAAAAGAAAATCCTTTAATATTTGATATACTCCTGAACATTTTGGAAGATGAAAGTAGACTGTAACACTATAATATCAATTTATAATTATTACCATAATGAGCACGTAGTTATAATGTTGACTGTTCAAATTTCACCATATCCTTTGTATCCTGACCTCGTAATATAAGATTATGTTTCGTTTCCACTAGAATCTTTGGTTATGTAGAATCTTCTGTGCAACAGGGCAATATAAAGCAAATGTATTGTACCACGCCAGACGCCCACCTCCTTACATGAGAATACGATGTATACAAATGACAGGTAGAAACAGACAACGTTAATATATAACACACCTTGATTACGGTGGAAGCGAGCAGCAGAAGAAGACTACCTGTATATACCTGATTATTCGATTGACGTGTATGATAATGGAGGCTGCTAATCGATGTTTAAATCCAAATCAAATCCAATACTTACATTATCGTAAATCAGCAGTGCTGGTACATTCCGTATCCCTAGGGAGTAATCTTTCATTTAGTTTAATCTCTAAACTCCATACATGCCAGGAACGTTCCGTATCCCTAGGAAGTAATACTTCTTATTTGGATTCCCTAAACTGATGGCAAAGATTACCATTCACGCTAAGTATATTCCGTATCCAAAGGGAGTAATTCTTCTTTTTGTAGATTTCCTAAACTTCATACAGTCCAGGAACATTCCGTATCCCCAGGGGTGGTTTTCTTTCTTTTAGTTGATTCTCTAAACTAATGAAAAAGTTATCATTCAATGCAGGCAAATTTCGTATATCTAGGGAGTAATCCTTCTTTTAATATATTTCCTAACCCGATGACAAAGGTCTGTATGCAGTGCATGACCATTCCATATGCCTAGGCAGTAATCCTTCTTTTAGTTGATTTTTCCTAAACTGACGGGCAAAGGTCAATATACAGCCCAGTTACATTCCATCTCGCTAGGGATTGATCGCCCTTTTAAATGATTCCCTCCCTAAACTAATGGTAAAGGTCTTTGCAATAAAAAACGAATTAATTGAACAATTTTCATAATCCATATGTTATTTACATGTCATTATAGATTCTGACTATTCAATTCCGATGGCTGTAATAGTGTTTCTTCAGAGGACGACGACTAATTGTTCTGGTAAGATTGTTTTCAGAACACAAATTAGAATAAAGAAATGCGGCTTTATTTAGTAGTTTTCAATGAAAATCAATAAAATTCTTGCTGTAAATGTGATTACGGAATGAGTTACAGAATTTTAAATGGCAATAACACTTGGTAAGTAGTTAAACGCTTGATTAGGAAATATTTTATACTAGTTACAGCTATCCCTTTAATATATTTAAAATCGTAGTTAGTGATACAATATATGTTATATATTCCTTTATTGTTTAATGATCTTGATAGCATTTGATATTGCTAAGTACACGTTTTCACCACATTAATTTAATAACCTCGCAATAAAAAGACAATTACTGCAGAATTAAATAAATCAGAGAATGTCTTCCTTTAAAAGAGGACAGTTATGGATTTCGAAAAAGCCTTTGATAGTGTTCAATAATAAATATTGCAAGTAACAGTAGATGTTTGACAAGAGATATATTTATTATTTCTTTTACTATTTTTCGATCTATTTGACTGATATAAGAACTTATCTATTGGGGCATGTTCCAACTTGCCTTACACTATACATAAAATTAACGATGTTTAACCAAGAATGAATTGCTCAGTGATTGATTAATTAAATGGTTATTGACAAGCATTGTAGCAAACATTGTACAAATCAGTGAATATGTTTGAACCAGGAGTGCATCAACATTAATGAATCAAGCGGAAATTTAGAAACTGACCCTCAGCAAAAAAAAAAATAAAAATAAATAAAAATAAAAAAAAAATAAATTAATAATAATAATCATATGAAATGATAGACAATAAACCTTACAAAATTGAAAAAATTGGCTCACGCCTTGCAACAAAAATTAACTGATCATTAAACTAAATGACTTTGAATTAGTCTTACAACAAGAATAAATACATGATAGTGAGAGGTTTTTGTATATATATAGGTTTTACTGTTTATTCTATTAAACCACTAAAAGAGATGAATGCATCCATTTTAGATGAACACTGGGTATTATGATGATATAACGTTTACCCGTAATTGACTTGGTTTGCGTACATTAATGAAACTGATGGTCTCTAAAAAGTGATTACTAAACCCTACATTCTCTATATGTAGTTTTATTTTAACAACTTATGTCATCCATAAATACAAAGTCCAATCGACAGTCGTTTTTCAAAGCAAAATGTTTCTTAAAGCTTATAAATTATTAACTCAGTCAACAGAAACACTTTACAGAAGCTAATATGACTCCCGACAGTGTTTGTAAATAAACAAAGGTCAAGGTTACAATTATGCGTTTACAAAAACAGTAAAAACAATGTCTATAATCAACATTATATTGCAGTGTTTATTAAAAACTATTGAGATGTCATGCCACAGAAAACGAAAGAAATATATTCAGCCCCGAATATCCATAACCTGGGTATGGTACTTTAAGTATATAGACATCCTTCAATTGCAAGTATCCCGGTCATTGGGACGCAGTATAAAAATAAACCAAACTATCTGTAGATCTACTTGTTTATTTATTTATAACTCAATAAAATTGAAGTAACATTTACACTTTGTGCTGAAGACCTATTTCAAACTCGAGCGCTCTCGCCCGATATCAATTTTTAAAACATATTTTTGATCAAGGAACCGTTTTTCCTGAATCGACCCGAACAATATCCTGTACTAAGATAGAAATAGATTTTCTTGTAATTGAGCTTCCGGTGAAGAGCGAGAACAACTATGTCTACACCTAGCAGACAGGAAACTCCTATTTAAGAGCCAAAATAGATTTCCCTTCCCTAGATTGTATAAGTGGCTGGCTGTGGAAAGTTAAATTGGCTTGTGAAAATTTAAAGGGGACTTCTGGAAAGTGTGATAGCTGTCTTGAATAAAAAGAAAAGAAATGTTTAATTATTTAAAAAAGTCATCACGCTAAAATGGAATTTCTCGTGTACAATATATAGTAAAGACGAACATAAGATATGACAGATAGTAAAAATGTTAATATTATTGACGAGTATAGGTCAGAATGACACATTTTGTTAAGACTGACAAAAACATTAAATTGGAATATTTTACAATAGTAAAACATATTGAACTAAGAAATTTGGAAGAATTGCAATGTAGACTGTAAACATATTTACAAGCTTCAATATATTGACTCGAAGAATTTATATTTTGGAGGTAAACTTTGTACCCTTGATATATTTGACGTCCCATAGTTCCATGATCCTTTTTTTCAAATTTTGATTACACACGTGGCGGACGTAGATAGGTAAACAAGGTTCTTGTCTGTCCGGAGCTTCCGGGCTCACTATGCTGGCGGCAGTTCACGTCTTTAACCAAATTTGCCAGCTCTGAAATTTTTACTTTGATTTTGGATTGTGATTTGGACATGGATTGGTATGTTTGTTTTTGATTTAGAGGGGATAATAGAATCATTGACCACTTCTGGACTTCTGAAGGCTAAATCTCGCATAGGATATAAATTGCACACCCTCTTATTCAGAATAATTGACTCCTACACCGGTAAAAGTGTGAAATAATATCCAAGACAAATTTTTCTGTTCAGAACGAGTAGTAAGTATGACGTCGAAAACAAAGTTGACAAAACGACAGGTATGACACGGAAATATCTGTCCGTGGGCGAGAAAAAAATGAATGCCAATCCAGAAGTAGTTGAGATTTATTTATCTCATTCATTTACTTTTTACTAAATTTCTGTATAAAATGGACAAAATTTATGAATGGCGGAAGAATATATGAATATGCAAACCCATGTGTTCTTGTTTTAATTTAATTCATTTGTATCAAATTGTCAATTGGGAAATTGGGAAAAGGCATATACTGCAATATATCTGTTATAAAAATTTTGTGGGTTCACGATGTCACATTTTCGTCTGAGAAGAGGGTATCGCAAATAAAAAAGGTAAAGAAAAAACTTCGGAGGTCAAGGTAAATAGTTGTTTGAACACCAATATTGTTCATTTTAGAATCACTTTATATTATTTTTATGATTTAATCTTTATCTGATAAATACAATATGCATTTTTCTGCTTTGAAATTGTTTTCGCGGCCATGAACGTAAATGTGCTACTCCCAGACAAGGGTGGGGAAATCTATCGTAAACTAGGGTGGGCATAGAACATTCTTTCGCCGGAAATGTGAACTGAAAAAAAATACAGAAAGGCGTGTCTGTGGGTTACAAAACACCATCCCAGACATTTTACAGGAAAATAATTGAATAAAATAATGATTTTAAATAGATATTAAATAAAATTGGAAGGACTGGTCTTCCTCTACATCCCAGTATTTGTTAAACAATTTGTTTGTTAGGTTATTTCTTTTCACGTATGAACAATCCTTGATCAAATACATGATACGTTAACCATAATTGTATTAAATAGTAATGAAAATGTTTAAACAATCCTGATTAAAACAATGGAATAAAATACATAGTTGTAACCATTAAACACCCGTAAAAGACTTCATGTATACTCAACATCGATCCGTAAGTATGTGTAGTATTTGTGTTGAGGATGGACCTAAGATTAAAAGATCTATAAACATGGATTTTGCAAAATAAATACGCCACGTCATAATATTTAGTTATCGATGTTATCGAAGACGAGAGCACTTTTTTTTTTATTAATTTCTTATTCATCCATAAGTACACAAATATATGTCCTGCTTTTTACTAGTGAATGCAAGAATTGAAGATTGCTGAGTTTTGAAATCAGGGGCGTAGCTGGGGTGTTTATGATGTGGACGCCTAAAGAGGGCAGGGGGTTTGGCGGCCGCCCTGATGCGAATTTTCGGCCCTCCATGGCGCTATTTATCAGAATTTGAGAGTTTTTGTCGTTCTTTTGAGGACTGGTCCATTCTTAAACCTGAAGACGAGGTACAAGGGGATCTGATGTTGTATAGCATAAGCACTACGAAAACAACACACTCAATAATTGAGAAAGTCAAGTAAAAATGGGAGTTCAATTAATATAGTGGTGAGGTTAAACGGAGGAGGAAATATATTTGTAAATATATTGCGTTAATACATAATGAAACGTGACGGATGGCTAGTAGAAGTTCTTTAATGTAATCAAATCAGATAGTTTCAATTGTTTTGCCATGCCGGCAAAGTCAAGACAACACCGGAACCGCACCTCAGAGGCTATCAAAGTCAGGTAAAACCGAATTGGTATATAACATTTCTGGTGAAGACCAACGGTTTGGTATAAGAAATATATTACTCTCTCTCTCTCTCTCTCTCTCTCTCTCTCTCTCTCTCTCTCGAAAACGATGTGGACGTTTTTGCGTACAAACGTACGCCTGGCTACGCCCCTGGAAATAAATATCGCAGACAGTCTGGTCTATGGTATCTACAACTAGCCAACCGCTTAAAACAAACGTTTCGGTAAAAGAATGCGAAGGAAATACCTTCTCATACGAGGTAGCAGGCTTCACGCCCAAACACTTCTTGACTACCAAACTATTGCTGGAATCAAATGAAACTTGCATGCATGCAATTATATTCAACATGAACAACACAGGTTACCTGTTAAGTCTGTTTAAGATGTTACATAGAATGAAAAAATATTAGTTTATTATTATCTGTATATGGTCTGCACCAACAGCTTTCACATCTATATCATCAAAACACAAGCGTGTCAGTCTATGTTCAAATCACTATCTAAAAAGCACAGTAAAACTTTGAAAACTGGCAAATTTAGTTAAACACTTGAACCTCCACCAAGTGTGGCCGAGTGCTCCGGAAGGATACACACCTCCTGTTAAGCTAGCTATAAACCCGCCACACATGGCACAAAGAACATTTCAGTTTTCTGCTGTATCAATAATAACAGGCATAAATATTGTTACTCTTCAATTCCATTTACTGGAATAATTCATGTCAATAGACTCAAAACAAATCAAATATTTATGTTTTCATAAACACGTAACAGAGAGGCGATTTTCAATATAATAATTTTATATAGGTAGAATAAATCCTATCTGATATAGAGTTAATGCAATCTAGATTCTAGATATTAAACTCGAATGAAAACACGGTATACAGTACAGACCTGTCAAAAGTTAAACACTAAGCTGACAAAAAAGGATTCGAGGCTCGACTGTCGATTATTGATTGCTAATGACAGAAAAGCTAGCGAGAAAAAGAAAGCAGTTGCTGATATAACTAATTAGGGTTTGAGATAAGCTGTCGAGATATAACTTACTAGGGTTTGAGATAAGCTGTCGAGATATAACTTACTAGGGTTTGAGATAAGCTGTCGAGATATAACTAACTAGGGTTTGAGATAAGCTGTCGAGATATAACTTACTAGGGTTTGAGATAAGCTGTCGAGATATAACTAACTAGGGTGTGAGATAAGCTGTCGAGATATAACTAACTAGGGTTTGAGATAAGCTGTCGAGATATAACTAACTAGGGTTTGAGATAAGCTGTCAAGATATAACTAACTAGGGTGTGAGATAAGCTGTCGAGATATAACTAACTAGGGTGTGAGATAAGCTGTCGAGATATAACTAACTAGGGTGTGAGATAAGCTGTCGAGATATAACTAACTAGGGTGTGAGATAAGCTGTCGAGATATAACTAACTAGGGTTTGAGATAAGCTGTCGAGATATAACTAACTAGGGTTTGAGATAAGCTGTCAGATATAACTAACTAGTGTTTGAGATAAGCTGTCGAGATATAACTAACTAAGGTGTGAGATAAGCTGTCGAGATATAACTAACTAGGGTTTGAGATAAGCTGTCGAGATATAACTAACTAGGGTGTGAGATAGGCTGTCGAGATATAACTAACTAGGGTGTGAGATAAGCTGTCGAGATATAACTAACTAGGGTTTGAGATAAGCTGTCGAGATATAACTAACTAGGGTTTGAGATAAGCTGTCGAGATATAACTAACTAGGGTGTGAGATAGGCTGTCGAGATATAACTAACTAGGGTGTGAGATAAGCTGTCGAGATATAACTAACTAGGGTTTGAGATAAGCTGTCGAGATATAACTAACTAGTGTTTGAGATAAGCTGTCGAGATATAACTAACTAGGGGTGAGATAAGCTGTCGAGATATAACTAACTAGGGTTTGAGATAAGCTGTCGAGATATAACTAACTAAGGTGTGAGATAAGCTGTCGAGATATAACTAACTAGGGTTTGAGATAAGCTGTCGAGATATAACTAACTAGGGTTTGAGATAAGCTGTCGAGATATAACTAACTAGGGTGTGAGATAAGCTGTCGAGATATAACTAACTAGGGTTTGAGATAAGCTGTCGAGATATAACTAACTAAGGTGTGAGATAAGCTGTCGAGATATAACTAACTAGGGTGTGAGATAAGCTGTCGAGATATAACTAACTAGGGTTTGAGATAAGCTGTCGAGATATAACTAACTAAGGTGTGAGATAAGCTGTCGAGATATAACTAACTAGGGTTTGAGATAAGCTGTCGAGATATAACTAACTAGGGTTTGAGATAAGCTGTCGAGATATAACTAACTAGGGTGTGAGATAAGCTGTCGAGATATAACTAACTAGGGTTTGAGATAAGCTGTCGAGATATAACTAACTAAGGTGTGAGATAAGCTGTCGAGATATAACTAACTAGGGTGTGAGATAAGCTGTCGAGATATAACTAACTAGGGTTTGAGATAAGCTGTCGAGATATAACTAACTAGGGTTTGAGATAAGCTGTCGAGATATAACTAACTAGGGCTTGAGATAAGCTGTCGAGATATAACTAACTAAGGTGTGAGATAAGCTGTCGAGATATAACTAACTAGGGCTTGAGATAAGCTGTCGAGATAACTAACTAAGGTGTGAGATAAGCTGTCGAGATATAACTAACTAGGGTGTGAGATAAGCTGTCGAGATATAACTAACTAGGGTGTGAGATAAGCTGTCGAGATATAACTAACTAGGGTTTGAGATAAGCTGTCAAGATATAACTAACTAGTGTTTGAGATAAGCTGTCGAGATATAACTAACTAGGGTGTGAGATAAGCTGTCGAGATATAACTAACTAGGGTGTGAGATAAGCTGTCGAGATATAACTAACTAGGGTTTGAGATAAGCTGTCGAGATATAACTAACTAGGGTTTGAGATAAGCTGTCGAGATATAACTAACTAGGGTGTGAGATAAGCTGTCGAGATATAACTAACTAGGGTTTGAGATAAGCTGTCGAGATATAACTAACTAGGGTGTGAGATAAGCTGTCGAGATATAACTAACTAGGGTTTGAGATAAGCTGTCGAGATATAACTAACTAGGGTGTGAGATAAGCTGTCGAGATATAACTAACTAGGGTTTGAGATAAGCTGTCGAGATATAACTAACTAGGGTTTGAGATAAGCTGTCAAGATATAACTAACTAGTGTGTGAGATAAGCTGTCGATATATAACTAACTAGTGTTTGAGATAAGCTGTCAAGATATAACTAACTAGTGTGTGAGATAAGCTGTCGAGATATACCTAACTAGGGTTTGAGATAAGCTGTCAAGATATAACTAACTAAGGTGTGAGATAAGCTGTCGAGATATAACTAACTAGGGTTTGAGATAAGCTGTCGAGATATAACTAACTAGGTGTGAGATAAGCTGTCGAGATATAACTAACTAGTGTTTGAGATAAGCTGTCGAGGTATAACTAACTAAGGTGTGAGATAAGCTGTCGAGATATAACTAACTAGGGTTTGAGATAAGCTGTCAAGATATAACTAACTAGGGTGTGAGATAAGCTGTCGAGATATACCTAACTAGGGTGTGAGATAAGCTGTCGAGATATAACTAACTAAGGTGTGAGATAAGCTGTCGAGATATACCTAACTAGGGTTTGAGATAAGCTGTCAAGATATAACTAACTAGGGTGTGAGATAAGCTGTCGAGATATAACTAACTAGGGTTTGAGATAAGCTGTCAAGATATAACTAACTAGTGTGTGAGATAAGCTGTCGAGATATAACTAACTAGGGTTTGAGATAAGCTGTCAAGATATAACTAACTAGTGTGTGAGATAAGCTGTCGAGATATAACTAACTAGGGTTTGAGATAAGCTGTCAAGATATAACTAACTAGTGTGTGAGATAAGCTGTCGAGATATACCTAACTAGGGTGTGAGATAAGCTGTCGAGATATAACTAACTAGGGTGTGAGATAAGCTGTCGAGATATAACTAACTAGTGTTTGAGATAAGCTGTCGAGATATAACTAACTAGGGTTTGAGATAGGCTGTCGAGATATAACTAACTAGGGTTTGAGATAAGCTGTCGAGATATAACTAACTAGGGTGTGAGATAAGCTGTCGATATATAACTAACTAGTGTTTGAGATAAGCTGTCAAGATATAACTAACTAGTGTGTGAGATAAGCTGTCAAGATATAACTAACTAGTGTGTGAGATAAGCTGTCGAGATATACCTAACTAGTGTTTGAGATAGGCTGTCGATATATAACTAACTAGGGTTTGAGATAAGCTGTCGAGATATAACTAACTAGGGTTTGAGATAAGCTGTCGAGACATAACTAACTAGGGTTTGAGATAAGCTGTCAAGATATAACTAACTAGTGTGTGAGATAAGCTGTCGATATATAACTAACTAGTGTTTGAGATAGGCTGTCGAGATATAACTAACTAGTGTGTGAGATAAGCTGTCGATATATAACTAACTAGTGTTTGAGATAAGCTGTCAAGATATAACTAACTAGTGTGTGAGATAAGCTGTCGAGATATACCTAACTAGGGTTTGAGATAGGCTGTCGATATATAACTAACTAGGGTGTGAGATAAGCTGTCGAGATAAAACTAACTAGGGTTTGAGATAGGCTGTCGATATATAACTAACTAGGGTGTGAGATAAGCTGTCGAGATATACCTAACTAGGGTGTGAGATAAGCTGTCGATATATAACTAACTAGGGTGTGAGATAAGCTGTCGAGATATAACTAACTAGGGTGTGAGATAAGCTGTCGAGATATAACTAACTAGGGTTTGAGATAAGCTGTCGAGATATAACTAACTAGTGTGTGAGATAAGCTGTCGAGATATAACTAACTAGGGTGTGAGATAAGCTGTCGAGATATAACTAACTAGGGTGTGAGATAAGCTGTCGAGATATACCTAACTAGGGTGTGAGATAAGCTGTCGAGATATAACTAACTAGGGTTGAGATAAGCTGTCGATATATAACTAACTAGGGTGTGAGATAAGCTGTCGAGATATAACTAACTAGGGTGTGAGATAAGCTGTCGAGATATACTAACTAGGGTGTGAGATAAG
Organism: Anadara kagoshimensis; assembly: GCA_021292105.1. Taxonomy (NCBI): domain Eukaryota; kingdom Metazoa; phylum Mollusca; class Bivalvia; order Arcoida; family Arcidae; genus Anadara; species Anadara kagoshimensis. The sequence goes on from CM037860.1 coordinate 31,988,003, forward strand.
CTGTCGAGATATAACTAACTAGGGTTTGAGATAAGCTGTCGAGATATAACTAACTAGGGTGTGAGATAAGCTGTCGAGATATACTAACTAGGGTTTGAGATAAGCTGTCGAGATATAACTAACTAGGGTTTGAGATAAGCTGTCGAGATATAACTAACTAGGGTTTGAGATAAGCTGTCGAGATATAACTAACTAGGGTTTGAGATAAGCTGTCGAGATATAACTAACTAGGGTTTGAGATAAGCTGTCGAGATATAACTAACTAGGGTTTGAGATAAGCTGTCGAGATATAACTAACTAGGGTGTGAGATAAGCTGTCGAGATATAACTAACTAGGGTTTGAGATAAGCTGTCAAGATATAACTAACTAGTGTGTGAGATAAGCTGTCAAGATATAACTAACTAGTGTGTGAGATAGGCTGTCGATATATAACTAACTAGGGTGTGAGATAAGCTGTCGAGATATAACTAACTAGGGTTTGAGATAAGCTGTCAAGATATAACTAACTAGTGTGTGAGATAAGCTGTCGATATATAACTAACTAGTGTTTGAGATAGGCTGTCGAGATATAACTAACTAGTGTGTGAGATAAGCTGTCGATATATAACTAACTAGTGTTTGAGATAAGCTGTCAAGATATAACTAACTAGTGTGTGAGATAAGCTGTCAAGATATAACTAACTAGGGTTTGAGATAAGCTGTCAAGATATAACTAACTAGGGTTTGAGATAAGCTGTCGAGATATAACTAACTAGTGTTTGAGATAAGCTGTCGAGATATAACTAACTAGTGTGTGAGATAAGCTGTCAAGATATAACTAACTAGTGTGTGAGATAGGCTGTCGATATATAACTAACTAGGGTTTGAGATAAGCTGTCGAGATATAACTAACTAGTGTGTGAGATAAGCTGTCAAGATATAACTAACTAGTGTGTGAGATAGGCTGTCGAGATATAACTAACTAGTGTGTGAGATAGGCTGTCGATATATAACTAACTAGGGTGTGAGATAAGCTGTCGAGATATAACTAACTAGGGTTTGAGATAAGCTGTCGAGATATAACTAACTAGTGTGTGAGATAAGCTGTCAAGATATAACTAACTAGTGTGTGAGATAAGCTGTCGAGATATAACTAACTAGTGTGTGAGATAGGCTGTCGATATATAACTAACTAGGGTGTGAGATAAGCTGTCGAGATATAACTAACTAGGGTTTGAGATAAGCTGTCAAGATATAACTAACTAGTGTGTGAGATAAGCTGTCGATATATAACTAACTAGTGTTTGAGATAGGCTGTCGAGATATAACTAACTAGTGTGTGAGATAAGCTGTCGATATATAACTAACTAGTGTTTGAGATAAGCTGTCAAGATATAACTAACTAGTGTGTGAGATAAGCTGTCAAGATATAACTAACTAGGGTTTGAGATAAGCTGTCAAGATATAACTAACTAGGGTTTGAGATAAGCTGTCGAGATATAACTAACTAGTGTTTGAGATAAGCTGTCAAGATATAACTAACTAGTGTTTGAGATAAGCTGTCAAGATATAACTAACTAGTGTTTGAGATAAGCTGTCAAGATATAACTAACTAGTGTTTGAGATAAGCTGTCAAGATATAACTAACTAGTGTTTGAGATAAGCTGTCGATATATAACTAACTAGTGTTTGAGATAAGCTGTCAAGATATAACTAACTAGTGTGTGAGATAAGCTGTCAAGATATAACTAACTAGGGTGTGAGATAAGCTGTCGAGATATAACTAACTAGGGTTTGAGATAAGCTGTCGAGATATAACTAACTAGGGTTTGAGATAAGCTGTCAAGATATAACTAACTAGGGTTTGAGATAAGCTGTCGAGATATAACTAACTAGGGTTTGAGATAAGCTGTCGAGATATAACTAACTAGGGTTTGAGATAAGCTGTCGAGATATAACTAACTAGTGTTTGAGATAAGCTGTCAAGATATAACTAACTAGTGTTTGAGATAAGCTGTCAAGATATAACTAACTAGTGTTTGAGATAAGCTGTCGATATATAACTAACTAGTGTTTGAGATAAGCTGTCAAGATATAACTAACTAGTGTGTGAGATAAGCTGTCAAGATATAACTAACTAGGGTGTGAGATAAGCTGTCGAGATATAACTAACTAGGGTTTGAGATAAGCTGTCGAGATATAACTAACTAGGGTTTGAGATAAGCTGTCGAGATATAACTAACTAGGGTTTGAGATAAGCTGTCGAGATATAACTAACTAGGGTGTGAGATAAGCTGTCGAGATATAACTAACTAGGGTTTGAGATAAGCTGTCGAGATATAACTAACTAGGTTTGAGATAAGCTGTCGAGATATACCTAACTAGGGTTTGAGATAGGCTGTCGAGATATAACTAACTAGGGTTTGAGATAAGCTGCGAGATATAACTAACTAAGGTGTGAGATAAGCTGTCGAATATAACTAACTAGGGTGTGAGATAAGCTGTCGAGATATAACTAACTAGGGTTTGAGATAAGCTGTCGAGATATAACTAACTAGGGTTTGAGATAAGCTGTCGAGATATAACTAACTAGGGTTTGAGATAAGCTGTCGAGATATAACTAACTAGGGTGTGAGATAAGCTGTCGAGATATAACTAACTAGGGTTTGAGATAAGCTGTCGAGATATAACTAACTAGGGTTTGAGATAAGCTGTCAAGATATAACTAACTAGTGTGTGAGATAAGCTGTCGAGATATAACTAACTAGGGTTTGAGATAAGCTGTCAAGATATAACTAACTAGTGTGTGAGATAAGCTGTCGAGATATACCTAACTAGGGTTTGAGATAAGCTGTCGAGATATAACTAACTAAGGTGTGAGATAAGCTGTCGAGATATAACTAACTAGGGTGTGAGATAAGCTGTCGAGATATAACTAACTAGGGTGTGAGATAAGCTGTCGAGATATAACTAACTAAGGTGTGAGATAAGCTGTCGAGATATAACTAACTAGGGTGTGAGATAAGCTGTCGAGATATAACTAACTAGGGTTTGAGATAAGCTGTCGAGATATAACTACTATGGTTTGAGATAAGCTGTCGAGATATAACTAACTAAGGTGTGAGATAAGCTGTCGAGATATAACTAACTAGGGTGTGAGATAAGCTGTCGAGATATAACTAACTAGGGTGTGAGATAAGCTGTCGAGATATAACTAACTAGGGTGTGAGATAAGCTGTCGAGATATAACTAACTATGGTGTGAGATAAGCTGTCGAGATATAACTAACTGGGGTCTGAGATAAGCTGTCGAGATATAACTAACTAGGGTTTGAGATAAGCTGTCGAGATATAACTAACTAGGGTGTGAGATAAGCTGTCGAGATATAACTAACTAGGGTGTGAGATAAGCTGTCGAGATATAACTAACTAGGGTGTGAGATAAGCTGTCGAGATATAACTAACTAGGGTGTGAGATAAGCTGTCGAGATATAACTAACTAGGGTGTGAGATAAGCTGTCGAGATATAACTAACTAGGGTTTGAGATAAGCTGTCGAGATATAACTAACTAGGGTGTGAGATAAGCTGTCGAGATATAACTAACTAGGGTTTGAGATAAGCTGTCGAGATATAACTAACTAAGGTGTGAGATAAGCTGTCGAGATATAACTAACTAGGGTGTGAGATAAGCTGTCGAGATATAACTAACTAGGGTGTGAGATAAGCTGTCAAGATATAACTAACTAGGGTTTGAGATAAGCTGTCGAGATATAACTAACTAGGGTTTGAGATAAGCTGTCGAGGTATAACTAACTAGGGTTTGAGATAAGCTGTCGAGATATACCTAACTAGGGTGTGAGATAAGCTGTCGAGATATAACTAACTAAGGTGTGAGATAAGCTGTCGAGATATAACTAACTAAGGTGTGAGATAAGCTGTCGAGATATAACTAACTAAGGTGTGAGATAAGCTGTCGAGATATAACTAACTAAGGTGTGAGATAAGCTGTCGAGATATAACTAACTAAGGTGTGAATAAGCTGTCGAGATATAACTAACTAGGTTTGAGATAAGCTGTCGAGATATAACTAACTAGGGTTTGAGATAGCTGTCGAGATATAACTAACTAGGGTTTGAGATAAGCTGTCGAGATATAACTAACTAAGGTGTGAGATAAGCTGTCGAGATATAACTAACTAGGGTTTGAGATAGCTGTCGAGATATAACTAACTAGGGTTTTGAGATAAGCTGTCGAGATATACTAACTAGGGTGTGAGATAAGCTGTCGAGATATAACTAACTAGGGTGTGAGATAAGCTGTCGAGATATACTAACTAAGGTGTGAGATAAGCTGTCGAGATATAACTAACTAGGGTTTGAGATAAGCTGTCGAGATATAACTAACTAAGGTGTGAGATAAGCTGTCGAGATATAACTAACTATGGTTTGAGATAAGCTGTCGAGATATAACTAACTAGGGTGTGAGATAAGCTGTCGAGATATAACTAACTAGTGTGTGAGATAAGCTGTCGAGATATAACTAACTAAGGTGTGAGATAAGCTGTCGAGATATAACTTACTAGGGTTTGAGATAAGCTGTCGAGATATAACTAACTAGGGTTTGAGATAAGCTGTCAAGATATAACTAACTAAGGTGTGAGATAAGCTGTCGAGATATAACTTACTAGGGTTTGAGATAAGCTGTCGAGATATAACTAACTAGGGTTTGAGATAAGCTGTCAAGATATAACTAACTAAGGTGTGAGATAAGCTGTCGAGATATAACTTACTAGGTTTGAGATAAGCTGTCGAGATATAACTAACTAGGTTTGAGATAAGCTGTCGAGATATACTAACTAAGGTGTGAGATAAGCTGTCGAGATATAACTAACTAAGGTGTGAGATAAGCTGTCGAGATATAACTAACTAGGGTGTGAGATAAGCTGTGTCGAGATATAACTACTAGGGTTTGAGATAAGCTGTGAGATATAACTAACTAGGGTTTGAGATAAGCTGTCGAGATATACTAACTAGGTTTGAGATAAGCTGTCGAGATATAACTACTAGGGTTTGAGATAAGCTGTCGAGATATAACTAACTAGTGTTTGAGATAAGCTGTCGAGATATAACTAACTAGGGTTTGAGATAAGCTGTCGAGATATAACTAACTAGGGTTTGAGATAAGCTGTCGAGATATAACTAACTAGGGTTGAGATAAGCTGTCGAGATATAACTAACTAGGGTTTGAGATAAGCTGTCGAGATATAACTAACTAGGGTTTGAGATAAGCTGTCGAGATATAACTAACTAGGGTTTGAGATAAGCTGTCGAGATATAACTAACTAGGGTGTGAGATAAGCTGTCGAGATATAACTAACTAGGGTTTGAGATAGGCTGTCGAGATATAACTAACTAGGGTTTGAGATAAGCTGTCGAGATATAACTAACTAGGGTTTGAGATAAGCTGTCGAGATATAACTAACTAGTGTTTGAGATAAGCTGTCGAGATATAACTAACTAGGGTTTGAGATAAGCTGTCGAGATATAACTAACTAGGGTTTGAGATAAGCTGTCGAGATATAACTAACTAGGGTTTGAGATAAGCTGTCGAGATATAACTAACTAGGGTGTGAGATAAGCTGTCGAGATATAACTAACTAGGGTGTGAGATAAGCTGTGGAGATATAACTAACTAAGGTGTGAGATAAGCTGTCGAGATATAACTAACTAGGGTTTGAGATAAGCTGTCGAGATATAACTAACTAAGGTGTGAGATAAGCTGTCGAGATATAACTAACTATGGTTTGAGATAAGCTGTCGAGATATAACTAACTAAGGTGTGAGATAAGCTGTCGAGATATAACTAACTAGGGTTTGAGATAAGCTGTCAAGATATAACTAACTAAGGTGTGAGATAAGCTGTCGAGATATAACTTACTAGGGTTTGAGATAAGCTGTCGAGATATAACTAACTAGGGTTTGAGATAAGCTGTCGAGATATAACTAACTAGGGTTTGAGATAAGCTGTCGAGATATAACTAACTAAGGTGTGAGATAAGCTGTCGAGATATAACTAACTAAGGTGTGAGATAAGCTGTCGAGATATAACTAACCAGGGTGTGAGATAAGCTGTCGAGATATAACTAACTAGGGTTTGAGATAAGCTGTCGAGATATAACTAACTAGGGTTTGAGATAAGCTGTCGAGATATAACTAACTAGTGTTTGAGATAAGCTGTCGAGATATAACTAACTAGGGTTTGAGATAAGCTGTCGAGATATAACTAACTAGGGTGTGAGATAAGCTGTCGAGATATAACTAACTAGTGTTTGAGATAAGCTGTCGAGATATAACTAACTAGTGTTTGAGATAAGCTGTCGATTGGGCACTAATTCGTTACCGTGTTGTTAAAACTTGGACATGCCTGTACTTCAGGTCTATATGATCACGATATATTACAGAGTTGATACTTATCGCAATCAATGTTTACTAAGCTTTCATCTTACAGAGATTATCGACTCACAACATTGAAATTGTCCTCTATTGTTAACCTGGTTTTGACACCAATGACATCATTTACAGATACATGAACTGTGTGATTACCACTGTAACACAAACATTAGTGATTCTACATTATTATTTGGATGCACAAGCTATCGATTTCAGACCGTAATTTAACAGGTTTTGTCTAGCGAAAACACACGTTTTACTTATTATAAATATCATATTAAGAATCGTTTAAACTCATGTTGGCTCATTTATTATCGATTTTGTCTTGTTTCGTGCGCCTTTTGACGTCATTTTGCACAATTTACACTTTTCAAGAACGAATAGGGCACAATTGCCAACTAAGTCACAACAAAATATTGCCAGAGGAAGCTGTTCGACAAAAGTTAGCTTTAGTAGGGACATAAAAAGGGTAAAAAAGAAAATAATATTCTTCTAGCACAGGCTTTTAAGTTTTAGAACATTGTTAAGAAATTAACACACGCAAAAATAGAAATATTTGTAGTATTGAAATTCACCGACTATGATTTTATTTCCATACTGTCAGTAATAGAACAGAAAAACGTATATATACTACTCTCTAAATTTGCTGATAATTAAAATCTGAAGGAAAAAAAAACCTGAGGTATACTTCCTGATGCAAAGTATTTCCTTAGCTAAATTTGGTTATATATATATATATATTTTGCTGCTTTGGATAGTTTTTCAACCCCTTACAAACTTTGGTTTCAAAATTTGTTCGAGCACTACTGATTAGAAATTATGGAATGAGTATTCTGAAACAGTCATGCAGCAAACCCTAATGAAGTGCAAAGAATGAGGCTCCGGACGTGAAGTCTGTTTTTTTTTGGTATTAGAGATAAAATTATTTTCAAAATATAATAACTATGTTTGACTTCTCGTCTGGAGCCTAAATCTTTGGACTTCATTGGGCATCAAAATTGTCAAAGCCTAATGAAGCCCGAGCCTCCTTCGGCTTAGTAATTTCGACACCGGGTGGGACTCGATTAGACGTTGGACTTTATTGGTTGTTAGACGGTCGTCTAGTGCTGTAAAACAACAATAAAATAAACTTTGCTACAAGTAACAAACCAGATTTTGCATTGCAGAAGCAATTTATAACGAGTATTAATGTAATGATGGATGCATCATTACAAATAAGGCGCCCAAACGAATAAAAATCAAACCCTGTATTCAGAACTCATATTAGGAGGACTTGTACTTTTGTCGCTTTTTTCAATATCAATGGCCACGGCTGCCATTTTGAAAATTTTAAACCTTTAAATAAGTTCTACATACAATAGAAGAACTGCAGAGAAATCCAATTACTTTTTGCCATTGTAAAAGTGACAACAAAAATATAATTTACAAAATGTATTATTCATGGTATTACATTATTGTAAACATGTACTTTGTTAACCCTTTTTTCTATCAAATATCGGGTTTTAAAACTTAAAAATATGTTTATCAAATAGTAACACTTATTTCAATCCCAGTATGCATTATAAGAAATTTTAAACTTGTAATATTCATTTCATTTTAAGATTTAATTTTATATATAGAATCCAATTTGTTGAAATTCAAACAATTGGCAAAGTTGATTGACATCACCTATACCCAATATCACAACCTGTTGTTTTGATGAGCTAATGATGTGTTGATTTTAAAATAATCCAAGCATTTACCTATGTAATGTCATATTGATCACTAAATGCAGCTACTCTATCGAATGGAATAATAAATCATGCCCCAGGGATAAATGACCATTAGTGTTGCTTATAAAAAAAATTAGCCTGAGAGCTTTTGGACATGGATCAGTGATTACTTAAGTATCCTTGACAATCAAAATTAATAAGAAAATATATATGTTAGGGGTGGGGATCTCAACTGATCAAAAGTTAGTACCCAGCCCCGCTTGTCCCCACCCTCCTCTAGAATAACGTCATTTGTATTTCTGCAGTATCATTCTATTCAACTTTAAAAGCCGAACCGGAAAATATATAGTTCAGGATAGGGATATCAACCATTTAAAAGTAAGCACCAAGCCCCGCCCATCCCCCTCCATCAGGAATGACTCCATGAGACTTTCTTTAGTATCACTCTATTCAACTTTTCATGTAGAACCAGAAAATATATAGTTTATGGGTGGGGATCTTAACCGTTTAAAAGTTAGCACACTGCCCCGCCCATCCCCACCCCCGCAATACCCTCGGGAAAATATTGTGATACAGACTTGTACATCTTGAAACACTGATCATGAATATATATGGTTTTATAGTACAAAATATAGTATAAATAGCAAAATTGAGCATTATTGTTTTTAAGACCCCGCCCTCCTGTCCCTCCCCTAATGATCCCATGGGCATTTTACCTCGGCCTCTGGAGAAGGAGATGGGGTTCAACCTTCATGTGAAGTTTGGTTAAGATTGGACCAACGGTCTTCGAGAAATTGGTTGGACAAGTTCATAGCCGGAAGAAGAAGAAGAAGAGGAAGAATAATAATAATAATAACGAGTATTAATGTAATGATGGATGCACCATTACAAATAAGGCGCCCAAACGAATAAAAATCAAACCCTCTACTTAGAACTCATATTAGGAGGATTTGTACTATTGCCGCTTTTTTCCATGTCCATGGCAACGGCTGCCATTTTTAAAATTTTAAACCTTTAATTACGATCTACATCACTAAACAACTGCAGGGAAACCAAATTACTTTTTGCCATTTTTAAAAGGACAACAAAAATATGATCACTTTGCATAATTACAAAATCTATCATTTTTTCATTTACATGGTATTACATTATTGTAAGCATGTACTTAGTGAAAATCCCTAATCAAATAGTAACACTTATTTTAATCTCAACATGCATTATTAGAAATTTTAAACTTGTATTATTCTTTTCATTTTAAGATTTCATTTTATATATAGAAGTAGTACATGAATCCAATTGGTTGAAATTCAAACAATAGGCAAAGTTGATTAACATCACCTATACCCAATATCACAACCTGTTGTTTTGATAAGCTAATGATGTGTTGATTTTAAATTAATCCAAGCATTTACCCATGTAATGTCATATTGATAACTAAATGCAGCTACTCTATCAAATTGAATCATAAATCATGCCCCAAGGATAACTGGCTATTGGTGCTGCTTATAAAAACAGATTTAGCTTGAGAACTTTTAGACATGGATCAGTGATTACTTAAGTATCCTTGACAATGAAATTCATGCTTATGGTTTTAATTCTTAAACAAAATGATAGCAACCATCCTACGAAGAAAACTATAGTTTGAGAGTGGGTATCTCAAAGTTAGAACCTAGATCTACCTGCCCCCACCCTCCTATTGAATGACCATATGGGTTTACTTAAGTATCAATCTATTCAACTTTTCATAAAGAATAAGAGAATATATATGTTAGGGGTGGGGATCTCAACTGATCAAAAGTTAGTACCCAGCCCCGCCTGTCCCTGCCCTCCTCTGGAAAACGCCATGGGCATTTCTTCAGTATCACTCTATTCAACTTTTAAAACAGAACTGGAAAATATATAGTTTCAGGATAGGGATATCAACCCTTTAAAAGTTAGTACCAAGCCCCGCCCGTCCCCACCCTCCATCAGGAATAACCCTATAGGACTTTCTTTAGTATCACTTAATTCAACTTTTCATGCAGAACCAGAATATATATAGTTTATGGGTGGGGATCTTAACCGTTTAAAAGTTAGCACACTGCCCCGCCCATCCCCACCCTCCCTGATACCCCCGGGAAAATCTACTGATACAGACTTGTACATCTTGAAACACTGATCATGAATATATATGGTTTTATAGTACAAAATATAGTATAAATAGCAAAATTGAGCATTATTGTTTTTTAAGACCCCGCCCTCCTGCCCCTCCCCTAATGACCCCATGGGCATTTTACCTCGGCCTCCAGGGAAGGAGATGGGGATCAACCTTCCTGTGAAGTTTGGTTAAGATTGGACCAATGGTCTTTGAGAAATTGGTTGGACAAGTTCATGGCCGGAAGAAGAAGAGATGAGGAAGAATAATAAAAATAATAATAATAATAATAATAAGAAACGGTGCAAAACAATAAGTCGCCAAACTTTGTTTGGGCGCCTTAATAATAAGAAAGGTGCAAAAACAATAAGTCGCCAAACTTTGTTTGGGCGCCTTAATAATAATAATAAGAAACGGTGCAAAAACAATAAGTCGCCAAACTTTGTTTGGGCGCCTTAATAATAATAATAAGAAACGGTGCAAAAACAATAAGTCGCCAAACTTTGTTTGGGCGCCTTAATTAGAGTAAAAGTATAAGAAATGGGTTAAGAAGAACCAGAAGACTACTTATGATTCATATGTTTTGATGTGTCGCAAACTCTTTTCAAAGTGCATTTCCTCTATCCATTGTGAGGTATCCAATGAATTATCGTCTGTTTAACCTAATTAATACATCGTCTTTATATAATGTGTTGTCATGGCTACACTGCACATGTGGTGACGTAGATGTGTATCGGTGTGCAAATTATCGCAATTTTATTCCTGATCCTAAAGGTTACAGGTTGTTATTTACACCTTGTTTCAATTGAAGGTCAGACCGCGGTCGCAAGGTTAAGCACATTCAACTCCAGTGCACTAAATGTTTTCGGTTTTTGTAAATACATTACATGTACAATCGTATGCTCTATACAACTAGTTCTTAGGTAGTTCTTTTAATCGATTACTATGGCGGTCACTTTCAATTTCTTTTCACTTACTTTTAAACTATCTATAGACTTACGAATCATATCTGTGATACTGCAAAAATGCAAAGATGTATGAGGCAGTAAACAAACCGATATTGTTCACTTACTTGAATCTCGTCGTTGCTAAGGATTTAATGAAGTTCTTGCATATAATCAATAGACAGACAAACCTGTCTATAAAGGCCAACCAAAACGTACCAGTAAAAATGGTCTTTATGGGCAGGTGGTCAATATAAAGAGGTTCTAATAACACAAATAAAGAACAATTAGAATGGAATTTTATTTCACTTGCCTTTAAAACAAGGCGGTCCTGATATAGAGGTGGCCTATAAGGCAGGTTTTGCTTGAAATCGTGGATAGATCTTTTATTTTACTTTTGTTTTTGATGTAATAATTGTCATGTGCTATATTTCAAACAAATTCAAGGGTAGCACATGACAGGTCAGTCGAATTTAGGTTATTTTGCTTATACTGTTTGAACGTCATGATTATAATCAATTCGCTAAGATCCGACTACCATTGCAGTAAAACCAAGCAGACAGAGTTGACATACAAGATACATGATGAGGCGAGTACAGACGGATCCAAACAACCAATCATTTCTAAAGTAATTATTTTCTCCAAAGGGACAACTGGAAGAGTTTGCCAGCAGACATTCTCGCTGACTTCAACGAATCTAGCGAGGTTCCCTCTGTCTGGAAATGGGGTCGGAGAAGTTTGAAAGTCTTTGAAATTTGAAAATTGATCACAAAAAAAACCCAACTATTAAAAATCACTCGGAATTGCCTATGTTTTGTGATCCCAAATTCTCGGTATGCGTTAACCATGCTTTTTTTTGTATTTCGGTATTTTGTACCCATTTGTAAAGATATTCAAAGGTCTATTGATGTAAGACTAATATCACTATACATTGACCATGAACATCACGAAAGAAAAATGAAGGAAAATAACCAACATTTCAATCCGTGGCCATCATTCACAATCTAAAAGCAAATTAAAGACTTTGAAACTGACAAGTTAAGTTAAATGCGTGAACTTCATCTAGGAAAGTGAGGCCGGGTGCTTCGAAAGGGTAATCACACACTGTTTAGCTAGTTAAACCCGACGCGTGTAAAATCTAAATTGAGAATGAAAGGGCGAAATTTATAGTGCATGGTATTTTGTCATTTTACGCATTATCCATATAGCATACATTGAGCTAAGAAAATTAGTAGAGGCTAGGCTGCTAAGTGGCAAACAGTGGATAAAAATGCTGCCGAAAGGTAGATATAGCAGCTACCGAAAGATGTCAAGATATACAGTACAGACCTGTCGAAAGTTCAACAATGAGCACACGAAATATTGTTGAATCGACGGCTTATTTCGGCGCCTTGTTAGCTGTAGCTAGGCAGCTGCAAGCTCTTTCAGGGCAGTATTTCTGTCACTAGCTGTCCTTATCTCGGTCATGGTTCTGAAGCCGAGCCTTCACTCCTTTTGTTAGCTCATTGTTAAACTTTCGACAGGTCTGTACTGTAGCTAACGAGGGACTAATTCAGTACTAATTCGTTAGTTTAGTGTTAAACTTACGACAAGTCTGTACTATCGATACACCTTAATTAACCACGCCTCTATTTGAAATAAAATTTTGTCTTTTTATTTATTTATTTTTCCTATTGTAATAACATCATGAGTACGTTTCAGTACATAGAGATTATTGGATCAAACAACTATACATATAATGTCAAATATTAAATTGAAAAGCACGTCTACTATTGTATTATTGCTTTTTACCATATATGGTAAACTAAACTACAAGAAATTTAATCTCCCATATATAACTCCTGACTTCCTACGCTCATGATCAGACCAGAGTTTAGATGTTAATCTTAATGTAGGCAAAAATAGATGAGAGTTATATGGAGAACTTTTACGATGTATACATGTCAAACACCAATTTAGTATCCAGAATCGCCTGTGTACGTATGAGGGTATTTTATTGTAATTCAATAGATGAATATATTCCCACCATTTTCCAGTCACACCTGTCTATAAAGGTCATCTTAGTGAACCGGTATAAATGTTCTTTACCGTCCTTACATACAGGTGTAAATGACACAAATAAAAGCAATGGGGGTAAATTTTCACTGGCCTTTAAAAGCAAGTGTACTTATAAAGAGTTGGTCTTTAAAACACTTTTAATTGTTACCATTATTTTGATATGATAAAGCCTCGACTTTGAACTGACATTTTACTTTACAAAATTAAAGCCGTTAGACGTGGTCGTAATGATAACAAGACATACACTTTTGGCAGCTCTTGTTGTTAATTCTTGTACAACTAGTTACCATTCGAATTGGCCTTCAGTTCTCCAACTTGTACCGGAGCCAAGTTGTGCTTTATTAAGGTTACCAGTCGTGTTTGGTGAAATATTGTATCTCGCGAAGCGGGCATAATGTTTTTCAAATGTCCGTTCAAAAGGTATGTAAAAATAGGAGAGAACTAAGAAAAAATGGCTGTCTAAGATGCTTTTTTTTAAAATCTAATAGTATTCTTAGTTTTCTAGGTTCTTGTTGTTTGGGATGAACCGTAACATATATATTAAATAAAGACGAAAAAGCTCAATACATGTTCTTTGTTCTTTGTGTTTTCAAAGAGCAATATATAGTACAGTCCTGTCTAAAGTTTAACATTGAGCTGACGGATTAGTGGCATCTGGGCAGCTCACTCTCGGTCCCTCGATTGTGATCAGCTTTCAAGCATATGCTAGATATATCTCGGTAGCTTTTCGGCCATTAGGTATCAATGTCTCGGTCACTCTACAGCCGAGCTTTGACTTTTTTCGTCAGCTCAGTGTTAAACTTTCGACAGTTCTGCACTGTATGTATGTTTGTTTCTGTTCTTGTTTTGTTTGCTTGTATCTGTCATTTACTTTTGTTGTATCCGTGGTTACATTGCCTGCTGCTAAGCGATGTTTTTCAGTTACAGATTGTTTTCTCCTTTTTATTTAAATATTACACGGACTGGAAGGAAGAAGCATTTAACCCTACACATTTTTGTCATGTGAGATGTCAAGCTTACATGATCTAGACAATAGTCACTATTGTAAGGTGTGTCTTTATTCCTGCCAACATGGCCCACCATCAACTTGATAATCAAAAACAGTCAAACAAACCAATCCATATCCAGATCACAATCCTAAAGGCAAATTTAAAGTAAAAACGTTAAAACTAGAAAATTTAATTCATACCCAACACAGTTTAGTGACATGTGAAAAATAAAGGTACATTTGTCACTTGTGACCATCATTATCAACTGTGATATCACGTTGGGTTAGTACATTACTGACGACAGCCACCCACCAGTTTATCTTCTGGGTATATTGAAACAGATTGTTATGTATATAAAACAATTAGACAACCGGAAGGAAAGAACTTAATAAGGAAACCAATAAACCACGGCGAACATACATATAGAACACATCATCTGGGGAATACAAAGATAAAGTTGAACAATATTGACCTGTCCGCTTGACCTTTGTTTTTTTATATTTATCCTGGACCAGTACATTTATGTAGAGAGGAAACGTGTGTTTACCTCGTCTATATAACGGGGGCCATCACAGCATTTGTTTATGGGTTAAATCTGAATCCTAACACTACCCATTTGAATATTCCAGTTGACAGGTCAAGCCGACAGGTCAATATTGTCTGCCTATACTCTACAGTACAAATTTAATGTAGATGTACTTGTTACCTGAAATACAAATTAAACGTAGATGATTGAGTTATTTCAATTATTGTAGCATATAAAAGAGACAAACAACAAAAATGTATTGGCGTCCCGCTAAAAAGCCAATTTAGAATATTACTTTAAATTGCTGTAATTGCTTGTTGTTGACGTTTTTGCGTACTTTTGGAATCATTAATTGAAGTTTTTATTTCATTGTATGTAGACAATTAGAAAAGAATAAAGGACTATAAAATCAAAATAATAAAGTTATAACGTTTGCAGAAAAAAGGAAGTGTTTTTCTTTGATTTAATAATAAAAAATTAAGATACATAATAATACATGTATTGTATATTTATATCAGAAAGATATCTAAAATCCTAATAATAAAAAATTACTACTGACTACGTTTGCAGAAAATACTGGAAGTGTTTTCTCTAAAATAATAATAATAATAATGATAATAATAATAATAATAATAATAATAATTGACCTGTCCGTTTGAATATTCATATAGTAGAGTCCACCTAGTACATAGGTAGCGTTAGGATTCTCACTTAATACATATTGTCAGTGCTTAGTGTTCACATTATTAGCACGCTTGATCCCTATTACTTAAAGTTACTCGTTCGCAATGAATATTTAAATCAAAGGTCAAGCGGACAGGTCAAAGTTGTTTACCTATATATATATATATATATCAGAAAGGTATCAGAACAAATACTAGTATCTGAAATCCGATAAATAAAACGGTATGACGTTTTCAGAAAAATACCGGTAATATTTTTCTATGGAATATGTAATTGAAATTAACCCATATTTAGAAAGGAAATAAAATCTATTTTTTACCCTTACAAATGTATATCCATTATAAATAATAAAATGTTATGACGTTTGTAGAAAAATACCGGAAGCGTTTTTCAGTCGAATATATATATTTAACCATATTCAGAAAGGGAATAAAAAACAATTTTTCACCGTTACAAATGTATATCCATTAGTTTTTTTAATGATCCTTTATAATATTTTCATTGTTATATGTTTAATATAATGTACAACGTTATTACACCATGCATGATATTGATGTTGTGACGGTATAGCTTTCACAATAAGGTTAATGATTTATTAAGGGAAGAGAGATGAAATGATATAAAATCTATAATACATAACAAATACAGCTTTACAAATTACAAAAAAGTTCTCTTTACGTCATTGATATTGTTTCTTTTCACCTACAGTACATACCTGTCGAAAGTTCAACACAACTTACGAATCGGCAGCTCAACTTTTGTTAGCTATACCGCTTTATAAATTATAGGCAGTTGCTACTCTGTCTATCTCTCGGCAGCTTATTTATCGCTAGCTATCCATATCTTGGTCACTGAAAAGCCGATTTTCGACTCTTTTTCTTTAGCTCAGTTTTAAACTTTCGACAGGTCTGTACTGTGTATTTATTGTGGATATATATAAATGTCAACAGTCATCAGTACTTCTGTTTATAGACATTTTTAATTTTATAAATTTTTTGCATTTTCTGAATGAAATATTCAAAATTTTAACAAATATTTTAATATTTCATTCAGAAAATTCAAAAATTTATAATTTATATTACTAAATATATGGGATATTCTTTGTAAGTTTCTGCACGAGTTTTGTTTGAGCAAAATCAGCTTTAGACATAGCAGTAATAGATGACAAAGGAAACGTTTATAATAACACCGGCCATGTACAAATCGCAATCCCAACTAAGAACTGAAAGTTTGCAAATGAAGTTCAGCAAACGGAACAAAATGAAGATGATTAAACGTAAGACTAATTGACGGATCGCCGGCCACGCCCACCATGTTCCGACAAAGGGTCGACATGCTTGAATTACACGCAAAAAGAATGAAGACGGCCTGAATTGTGCGGTTTTATGACGTCACTGACACTAGAACGTCATTAGTTGCCGTGACACTGCTTTGTTACCGTGATGGCGGCCAGTGTCGGAACATTTTGGGCGTGGCCGGCGATACGCCAATTATGTCATAATAGGTAAAATGTCATAAATTCGTGAATAGAACGAAATTAAAAATATTACAGACAATATTTAGTAAGTGGAGTACATTATAAAACTAAACGATTTAAAATATAATAGCAAAAAAAAAAAAAAAAAAAAAAAAAAAAAAAGCAGGTCTTCAAGGAATATATGATGGTACTAGAAGTAGCAATAGTTACAAGGTCTAGGTCTAAATAAACACATGGTAATAGTATTGTCTAAATGGGTCAAATGATACAACTACATGTAGCAATAGCTAGGTACATTCGCCACATGTGCCCCGTTGACGAAAATTTAAGTCATAATTATTAGTTTGTCATACAGTTCATTTTCCACATGTGTCTCGTTGACAAAAATTAAGTCATTACGTTTGTCATACAGTTTCAAATGTTGCATTTCGTGGGGGTCATGATTATCATATAAGTTCAAATATGAAGCAAACCTTCGAAAATCAGTAGTATGTATTATTTCAAGTTCACAAGGAAAGATAATAATCTCAAATTCCATATCAACTATATATCCGTCTGTGAATGGTTTGGCGACAGTCTTCTCTCAAGATTAAACAAGGTTCTGTATAAATTCCGCTTTAAACGAATAAAGAAACTAATCAGCAAGAATGGTGCACAGTTTGTAACCATTGGTATACCGATTGTTTGTTGGAAATTTTTGTTACTTAACATAACAAATATGTTGTCTATTAGAAATTCCAACATTTTGTTGAAGATATCTTCGGTATGGTTAGTTTGTAGTGCGTATGGTACTTGAAAAAAAATAAAATACTGGTAACCAAACTTCCTGTTCAGCACTTCAGTTTTTTTTTCAAATTTCATATTTGGGTTTACTGATTTTGGAAACTACATGTTATAATTATAAACATGCACTAGTGTTAATTTTACAGGACTAGACGGTCGTTCCGGAATGCAATTTCTTATTAGTAGTGCTTGGACCAAAATTATGAAACCGAATTTTTCAAGGGGTTGAAAAAATATAAAACAAGTGCAAAATATGCTTAATTACAAAATATACTATTTAACAATGTTAACGATTAATGGAACACCTGACAAATCTAACAATAGCAGTAATAGGTTACAGGTGAATTGGACATATTATAAAATAAGGAAAACGTAAAGTACAATACTAATTAATATTGTTTATTTCAATCTTTTACTTAAAGTGCATGCTTAATTAATTATCAGTAATGTGTATTTCCTATTTCTGATTATAAAAGACCAATTACCGTAATGGCACTTATAACAGAAATTGCCAATATTGTACATTAATTTATACTAATTATCTATAGTGGGAAATGGAGTGTGAAAAAAACAGTTCCACATTCTTGTGCTGAAATTATTTTTTATTTGTTTTTTTCCCTGTTGTTTTGCTTTGGTATGGGGCTAAAAATCTGAGAAAATGAGGTTCAAAAATTCTACCACTGCAGCAATGGGTATTTACGGTCAGTTTCTTGTATGGATAATGGCTGGCAGTGATGTATAACAATATCATTTCGTAAATGAATGGATGGATTGATTTATTGATTGATTGGTTGATTTATTGATTGAATGGGGGTTTACATCCCAGTCAAGAATATTTCACTTACATCGAGACGTCGCCAGCTACAAGTGAAATGGCAAATTTATTTACCTTTGCAGTGCGCATCTGTACCTGTCGTAACAAGAAACATCAGTTTTAAGGCCCCTCCGAAATACTCCGTGACGTTCATTTCTAAGAACCGAGTGCTTGGCGAAAGAGTAGTCACTACCTATTTTCAAGTCTTGGTTCGAACCCACGACCTCCCACATACTGAGTGATACAAAAACTCTACCGATTGAGCTACCATAGTTGTTTCTCAATGGGAAAACTAAATGTTATTGATCTCCCAAAATAAACAGCTCCACAGCTTCACAAGTAACGACCTGTTTGTATAAAGTCAATTCTGGAATGGTGGATGGATCTGATTTGACCGAGATAAATCACCGACATTTTACAAGTAACCCGACACATTTTTCTCGCATTAGGACCGAGTGAGATTAGAACCTGGTTGTTTAGAGGCTGGGTGATCTGTAAGCAGGTGCTTAATCTCTATTAATCAGCGACGCCCAAATAAACACGTTACAAAGACACTGCAAATCTACTTAACGTGAGAAATATATATAGATGATAGCTGTTTCAAAAGCATTATAATTAAATCGAAAGGAAACCATATGGATAATGAAAATTTTAATCTCCTTTTACTATAAACATCTTGATTACCATATGTTACCATGGCATCAAAGCATCCAGGTGTGTAGTTGAGTTTATCCCTATACTTATCCCACTTTGTCTGAAAGAAGATACAAATAAAATAGCAAACCAACATCTATATATGCTTGGTCATCTTTTTTAAGAATTTTTTCTTTCTTTTTACTACTAACTAAAACTGGTATAATGTGTAATTTAAACCACTGAGCCGGAATCTCTTTTGGTGGCTGGTGCCTCTAAAATATCACAAACTCAGTAGACAGTAATTGTGTATTATTGTCAGAAATCTGCTATTGTCTAAATTTGCTGCTAGTTAAAATATGAAATTCCTCAAAAACTAAGGTATTTTCTCTCACACAAAGTATTCCCATAGCTAAAATTAGTAAGATATATTTTGGTGCTTTGGGTTTCTTTTCAACATTTTGAAAAAAGTTTGGTTTAATAATTTTGGTCCAAGCACTACTGATGAGAAATTGTATTCCGAAACGACCGTCTAGTGCTGTAAAATTAAAACTGGTATAATATGTTCTTAAAATAAAAGTGATGCATGGTTTCATGTATATTGTAAAAAAGCTTGTTTTGTAATTTTTGGTTGTAAATATTATTTTTGTACATGTAATAATGTTGCTATAGCAACCAAACCAGTGCATTTCCAAGTTGTTTTGTTTGTTGTTGTTTTGAAGAGTATCCATTATTAGAATTTTGTAACACAAAGATATTTGAATCAGAGCCAATTTTGCCAGTTAGTGAACCTAGCTCTTTGTATTATTAATTGATTAAAGACAAATTGTATACGTCAAGAAAGAAGAAACACCATTTGGGTTAAAGAATCATAAAGGAGTTTCCTGTATCAATTGCGGAAATGTGCACACTATTCACGTGCCCAGAAATTTCTTTCAACACATGTTCACGTTTTTAAATTTAAGTGCCTACACAATTTAAATAGGTGTGCATTGTTTATTTAATTGTCATTCTATCGTTTAAGATCGAAATTTAATTATTTAAGCTGTCACGGATTAACGATATAATATCTTGTTGCTGTTTAATTTAAAGCTTAATCGACACGATTTCTGAAACCATTTGTAGTAAAACAAACTAATGCGTCACCTTTCCCAAAACCGGAAACCATTAAACTTGATAAGTCCGTAGTTCTTTTGAAGACATCATTGACATTCGATTTCTTTATCTTAAAAGCTACACTTAAACTTGTAAATGCTGATAACAGTTCGTGGAAACAGAATAGAATAGAATTCTGTGAACTATGGAATCCAGTTTCTCAAACGCAGGTTTGAACTAACACTAACTACATCTAAAAGGGAGTCAAAAAAAAAAAAAAAAAAAAAAAAAAAAAAACCAGAACAGAATAGACTCGATAGAATTCAATGAACTATGGAATTGGTTTTCTACGCAGGAGTTTGAACTAACATTAACAACATCTTAAAGGAAGCCCAAACTGCCACCAAAAAAAAATACTAATACATATAAATGTTAGTTTTCTAAAACAGAACAGAATAGAATTCTATGAACTATTGAATCTAGTTTCTCAAATGCAGGGTTTGAACTAACAATAATGTACCAAAAAGTACCAAAAGTACCAAAAGAAAGAACTGCAGATAACAATTCATGGTAATCTTGGTATACAGAATAAAATAGAATTATATGAACTATGGATTCAAGGTTCTCATACGTAGGGTTTGAACTTACACTTACCGGATCTAAATGGAAGCCGAAAGCACCAGATAACAGTCCATGGTAATCTTATAAACAGAATAGAATATAATTCTATGCACTATGGAATTCAGTTTCCCACACGCAGGGCTGGAAGTACACTAACTGCATCTAAAAGTACGTCCAAATTAATAATAAAGAAATAGTGATTTTTTTTTACAGAGCATCATTTCATACTTTAATTTTAACATGTATATATATACTCGATCTTGCACATTTTAGAGTCAGAGTGTGCATTTTTCTCATAATATTTAATGTGTGTGTGTGTGTGTCTGTGTGTGTATGACTATATCCACTATATCAATAAATAACCAGTGTTACTTATTTTGGTTTTTTATTGTTCGTTTTTAATGTAAATGCAATCTTGTGCAATGTACTTAGACCAACGGTGTTTAAGTGTAACTAGCAGAACTGAAAATATAGGTGTCCTTCCTCAACTTTCTTCACAACTTTTTGTCAGACCGGAAATGACGTTTTAATTTTTGGAACAGGAAAATTCAATAGAAGCTAGGTCAGGCGAATTGACAGAATGTGATTTAAATTCATATCCGTTTTTCTCTACAGCATATATTGCAACTTTTCAAGTGTGGACTTTCGCGCTGCCCTGTCGCAGCAAAACGCCTTTAAATAGAGGTTTTACAGTTTTACAATGTGTGCAGTACAGGCCTGTCAAAAGTATAACACTAAGCTAAAAGTATTTGCCGAAACAGTAGCTGATCTTGGTCTCTTTTAGCTATATCGTGATAGCTTTATTGGCAGCTCCTATTTATCTATTGACAGCATTTCGGCCTCTTTTTAGCTATATCGTGATAGCTTTATTGGCAGCTCCTATTTATCTATTGACAGCATTTCGGCCTCTTTTTAGCTATATCGTGATAGCTTTATTGGCAGCTCCTATTTATCTATTGACAGCATTTCGGCCTCTTTTTAGCTATATCGTGATAGCTTTATTGGCAGCTCCTATTTATCTATTGACAGCATTTCGGCCTCTTTTTAGCTATATCATGATAGCTTTATTGGCAGCTCCTATTTATCTATTGACAGCATTTCGGCCTCTTTTTAGCTATATCATGATAGCTTTATTGGCAGCTCCTATTTATCTATTGACAGCATTGCGGCCTCTTTTTAGCTATATCATGATAGCTTTATTGGCAGCTCCTATTTATCTATTGACAGCATTTCGGCCTCTTTTTAGCTATATCGTGACAGCTTTATTGGCAGCTCTTATATATTTATTGATAGCATTTCGGCCACTGGTTATCTATATCTCGACCACTCCGTAGTATAACTGGGGTTTCTACGATCTTCAGCTCGGTGTTAAACTTTCCACAGGTCTGAACTGTATACCAGTGGTAATACAATAAGTATTATAATCAGTGGTTTATTACTTATTAGATATGTTTTGCTGCAGAATGATCATACACTATTGTCAAACAGAATCCCGGTATAATTAAGTTGCAGTTTGGAAAAAAATAATAATTTACCCTCCACCAACGCACATTAACATTAATGGTTTGTTTTACAATTATACCCAGTTTTTAGCTGAATCATGCCTTTGTTACCATTCAGTTGCATAACAATAAATTGTATACGAGTTTGTCCTCATTTAATATAACTCCCACAACGGAACAATAATTTCTATGCGCGTTTTTTCATCACTAAATATACCTCCCCCAACCGATATATATATACCGTTCATATTGCTGAAGGATAAGCTACAGTACAGTCCTGTCGATTGCTCAACACTAAGAAAACGAATAAGTGCCGAATTGGAAGCGAATCTCGACCTTTATCAGCGATATCTCAACAACACCTGTCTTTCGGCCGTTTTTTGGTCATTATAGCTGCCCATAACTCGGACACTTGGCAGCCTAGCTTCGACTCATTTTTTGTTTGTTCGATGTTAAACTTTCGACAGGTCTGTACTGTACATTGGTCAATGCTTCATCAAATCAATTCCATTTATCACTATTTATATTACATTATCGAATCATACATTTATTATACATGTGGTTTATATGAGTTCACACACTTCCGATTACCAATTTTAGATGGAGGTTGGGGGGGGGGGGGTTTGTTGCATAATTATCAGGGTTGTAATAAAAAGAAATGGCCAACGGAAATACGACTAATATACGTGACTCAAAACCGTGAGCAGTCGATAAGGGGCCAATAAAACACCAAGTGAAAATTTCCTGACCTCAACATGTCCATTTGATACGCGACTTCCGTTTAATTATTTTATAGAAATTATGTCAATGTTTATCAATACAATTACAGAAAAGCTTAAGCATAAATAAGTCAGCGTCTGATATTAACAAGACACTTCCTTACCTCAATGTGTTTAGTTTCAATACGCAACTTAAGCCTAAGCATAATTAAGTCAGCGTCTGTTATTAAACACCAAAGTCAGACGTTTCCTTACCTCAATGTGTTTAATTTTAATACGCGACTTTAAGCTTAAGCTTAAGCATAATTAAGTCAGCTTCTGATATTAAACACCAAAGTAAGACGTTTCCTTACCTCAATGTGTTTAATTTTAATACGCGACTTAAAGCTTAAGCATAATTAAGTCAGCTTCTGATGTTAAACACCAAAGTTAGACGTTTCCTTACCGTAATGCGTTTAATTTTAATACGCGACTTTAAGCTTAAGCATAATTAAGTCAGCTTCTGATGTTAAACACCAAAGTTAGACGTTTCCTTACCGTAATGCGATTAATTTTAATACGCGACTTTAAGCTTAAGCATAATTAAGTCAGCTTCTGATGTTAAACACCAAAGTTAGACGTTTCCTTACCGTAATGCGTTTAATTTTAATACGCGACTTTAAGCTTAAGCACAATTAAGTCAGCTTCTGATGTTAAACACCAAAGTTAGACGTTTCCTTACCGTAATGTGATTAATTTTAATACGCGACTTTAAGCTTAAGCATAATTAAGTCAGCTTCTGATATTAAACACCAAAGTAAGACGTTTCCTGACCTCAATGTGTTTAATTTTAACACGCGACTTTAAGCTTGAGCATAATTTAGTCAGCGTCAGATATTAAACACCAAAGTCAGACGTTTCCTTACCTCAATGTGTTTAATTTTAATACGCGACTTTAAGCTTAAGCATATTTGAGTCGACGTCTGATATGAAACACCAAAGTAAGACGTTTCCTTACCTCAATGTGTTTAATTTTAATACGCGATTTAAAGCTTAAGCATAATTAAATCAGCGTCTGTTATTAAACACCAAAGTTAGACGTTTCCTTACCTCAATGTGTTTAATTTTAACACGCGACTTTAAGCTTAAGCATATTTGAGTCGACGTCTGATATGAAACACCAAAGTAAGACGTTTCTTTACCTCAATGTGTTTAATTTTAACACGCGACTTCAAGCTTGATCATAATTAAGTCAGCGTCTGATATGAAACACCAAAGTAAGACGTTTCCTTACCTCAATGTGTTTAATTTTAATACGCGACTTTAAGCTTGATCATAATTAAGTCAGCTTCTGATATTAAACACCAAAGTAAGACGTTTCCTTACCTCAATGTGTTTAATTTCAATACGCGACTTTAAGCTTAAGCATAATTAAGTCAGCTTCTGATATTAAACACCAAAGTAAGACGTTTCCTTACCTCAATGTGTTTAATTTTAATACTCGACTTTAAGCTGAAGCATAATTAAGTCAGCGTCTGTTATTAAACACCAAAGTAAGACGTTTCCTTACCTCAATGTGTTTAATTTTAACACGCGACTTCAAGCTTGATCATAATTAAGTCAGCGTCTGATATTAAACTTTTCAATAAAAAACAAACATACTGATTCATGTCCGAATCACAATCCAGAAGCAAAGTTAAAACTTTGGAACTGACAAGTAAGATTAGACACGTGTATTTCCACCAGGGAAGTGAGGTCAGGTGCTCCGGAAGGGTAAACACTTCCTGTTTAGCTAGCTACACCCGCCACGTGTGTAATCAAAATTGTGTGAAAGGAACATGAAACTATGGGACGTCAAATATCCTATACAGGGCAATCCTGGACACAGACATTAAACTTATCAACAATACTGTTATGACGGTTTTTTCGTTTGGGCTTGTATCGGGAACATTTTTGGAAAAAAATATCCATGTAAGTTACACCGTGGTATTTAGAGACCATATCAGACCTGTAACTTTTATTTAAGATAACACCTTAACTGCAGTACGTTTACATACTGGTGATGAAGGACATTCTCTGCCGTATTACATGTAAATGAACATCTCCAACGCTATCCAATATCATAAAGGTTTTGATTGATACACTATATGCGTACCTTTTTTCTCTCCGACTGACGTTATTTTTCCATGAACTGTTAAAGTGAAAAAAAACCCCAAAAACAAACGTAGTTCCTTAAAAGCGTATGAAAAGTAATATTGTCCAAACTTCATACTCCAGAGTCCCGATTGATACTTCTAATCGACGTATTTTGCTCAATCTAGGTTCTCTTAAATCATCATTCTCAAAAACAATGCTTAAATGATTGTAAATATAAGACAAGAGAACAAAACAAGCATTGTACCACTTACACCACTGTTCGTCTCATTTTTCAGAACACTATCATCCTTTCTTAATCACGATAAATACGCATTTCGGTAATTTTGTAATTGTCGTGTCAAAAAAACCCCACAAACTAACATTAAGTACTTTGAAAAAATAGCATAGCATAATTTTGGAATATTTTATTTTATAAAAGACCCAGCAATCGGAAAATATTATACCAGAATCCAGCATTTGAAAGAAGCCATACAGAGGCAATGACTTTATTAAAAATGAGACACACGTGTAACGAATAATTATATGTTATTTATTTTGTAGCTTATTAGATGCAATTACTTCAGTCTCCCCCGCAAAACACATTCAATGTCCAATGGCTATGACTATCAGTGAATAATTTTTTTTTGTATTTTGTGGCTTATTAGATGCAATTACTAAAGTCTCCCTCGCAAATCACATTCATCAATCAACATCGAGTTATCACTATTAATTATATTAATTTGTTTTTTATTAAATGTAGTAATGAAACAAACAAAATTACCATAATGTACAGTCGAACCTGCCTTAAAGACCACATATTAGGGTCACTTGCTTTTAAAGGTCATAACAGGTTTGACTCAAGTGGTCATTCTAGGGCATTGTCACATACGAAAACGTACAAAATGTATTGAGACAGTTCGTAATCATTTATATAAAACAATATTAAAATATTTCTTGATCCATAAATTGGACTTCGCCTGTAGCTGGTGACATCTCGATATAAGTAAAATATTCTTGAAATGGACGTAAATAAATTGGAGTTCACATATATGTATATGGTGACACCTCGATATACGTAAAATTATTCTTGACTTGGGCGTAAAACACCACTCAACCAGTCAATCAAGCATATTGTTTTAATGTCAAAAGCTTCAGTTTTTTCAACAACAAAAGGTGAGCTATAAAATTTTAATCATGAAATGCTTATCTACTAATTACATATGTTACCAATCAATAGCCATACTAAGACTGGAAATAGCAAATAAATCCTCAGGAAATATTTACAATGAGTTTATCGATATGTGAACTACAATGTCGCTGAAAAAAGGAAAATAATAGTATTCATGTCATGTAATATGAGCTACGATTTTTTTTTTTCAAAAATTTCGTAAATCTTAAATGCATTCGATATCAAAAAAGAATTCAAAGCTGGAAATAGCACGTTGGTCCTGAAGAAATCACGACATGACATTTTGTCGTCAATAGATAAACTTTATTATTAAAAAAGTTTATTTCTTATATAGTATTGTTTGTGGCGTCAAAAGCTCCAGTTCTTTATTACCAACGTATATGGCGTATATATTTATCCCTCACGCATGACAGGTTTTAAAATGCCAAGAGTGAAATGACAGTGGCGGACCCAGAGAGGGGATCCGGGGTTCGAAACCCCCTTTTATATCTATCCATGATATAATGTACATGTTTATCACTTGCTCAGATTGTAGGAAAATACAGGGTTTTCTGCTGCATTACAATACGTTTCTGTGGAAGATGGTCTTCCGCATGAACGAAAAAATTGATTTCACCTTCCAAACTTGCTAGGTTCGCAATTGAGTATATTTAAATCATATCTAGACGACATTTTAAATGCAAAGACACAATATTCCCTTTAGAAGGAATTGGATATAAACATTATCAAATTGTTTACTGCTGGAACCTCAACAACTTCGTCTTTGTTCTAGTAAGATATCTACATACATATAGACCTCTTAACAGAAAGTAGTGACTGTCAATATAATTAATTATGATATTGTTCTAGCAAACGCACTGGTTAAATGTGTACGGTTGTCAGAAATTGGCAAACATCAAACATACTAGAGGTGTGAAGTATGATGTTGCAGTTCCCATTATTGTCTCCCTTGAATAGTCCTGTATTGTGTTGTGAACATTATAAAAAGTTTTTTATTTAATGATATATTATGTGAAAACACAACACTTTTCAAGTCTTCAGAACAACCGTTGTTACTTTAAGCAGTTTAAAATCTCTATAAGCATTTACAGATGTGAAATCGGTTGGACTTGTGAATTTCTAGAATGCCGTCTATCTCTGTAGTGATCAACTGTTCTGGACAAATCCTTCTGAAACGTATCGTACATATCTGCTCTCCTTTTCATATCCTCAGTATCATCATACTTGCTTGATCTGCGCATGTGCGCACGTGGTATGTGCAAATCATGCGTCGAAAACATTCCCATGTGTATGATACCCTGCAATTCAACAAACACAAATGAATTATTTACAAAACAACAACGCAAAAAACATGTTATGGTAATTTAGCATGGGAAACTGAGATGAACAGAAAACATCTAAGGTGAATAAGATGGGAATCTCAGAGACAATGGTCATTTATACACCCAAACAATGATGATCAGAAAACATCTAAGGTACTTTAGCATGCCCGGGAAACATAACGATGAACAGAAAAGAATCCACGGTCTTTCTGCATGGGAATCTCGGACAAAGATGGTCAGATAACATTTTTGGTCTTTTAGTATGGAAACTCGGGACATAAGCAATGCAGAATTCACGATGTCTGTCTGTTTGTCCTTCCCAAAATAGGATCCGATGCATTTTATTAAACTTGATGCAAATATAAACAAGCATGAGAAGACGTGTCGCATACCAAATTTAGTGTCCGTTCGTTCGTCCGTCCGTCACGACAATGTTGCGGATAGGGATATTTGTTTCCCAAGAGACACTGTTCTTGTTGGTCTTGATTATCGTGCTATTGTCTAATACATGTATATATTATTGCTATTAACATTTTTTAAAATCTTTTTTAACCTGTTACGCTTAATTATTTATACATATTCTTCAAAACGGATCATTTAAAATGATTGCCGTTGTGACTGAATTAAGTTGCGTGTTGGTACAACACATGCGTTCGTACATGTGAGCAAATATACATTACAATGTTACAAAACAAAACAAAAACATACAGGTGTTCTCAAGATTCAAATATCTGTTATTTAAAATCAGAATTTCAACAGAAATTAAAAGAATAAAGAGGACACTAGGCATGTCACCATGGAAACGGTTTGGTAGTATCAATTAACAAAGGATATACTGGTGACTTCATAACACAGTAAGATCACGTGTCGAGTGCTAGATATTTTGTTATACAAGATGCGTAACTGTCCAAATGGCAATGGGGTATACTAATAAAAATTATAAAACCATAAAGGCACCACTGAATGGTTCGAAAAAGAGCAGGTCACATATGATCGCAACAGAGGACGCTTACAGCTAGAAGCTATTGAAAAAGACTGGACAAGACAAGACAAAACGGGGTCCGTTTTGGTCGCGGCTAATTCCGTAATGGTACCATGAATGTGATTGCTTTCAGTCTAACTACTAGGTTCCTTTAGTGGTTCCTTTAAATTATAAAGTCCATCATTGGTCCAAGTTTCCAAAGCTAGATATTTTAATTTTAGGGGTTTGCAATTGGTTAAAATGGCAAAAGCTAGGCACCACGAAATCTGTAATTGGCCAAAATGTCAGTAGCTAGTAAATTCGTGATTCAATGTCAATCAATGACTCAAAGTAGCAATAGTTGGAAGGGCTGTGATTAGTAAAGGTGGTGTAACAATTCCTCGTCATTAGGCGTCAAATTAAAACGCCTAATGAAGTCCAAAGATTAAAAAGTATAATACTGTCATTCAATTTTGAGAATAATTTTATTTTATAATACCAACATGACTTCTTGCCCCAATCTTTGGACTTCATTAGAAGTCGAAATTGTCAACGCCCAATAAGGTCCAGACTTAGACTTCATTATGAGTTGTTACAACGCCCCAATAAAGATTTTGTCAGTAAGGGACTCCACGGTCAAAGGCCTGTAACTGGACCAATTGTGGAACGCTAAGCAAATTATGATACTAGGTTCCTTCATTTTGTAGTTTTTAAAAGATACGAGGACAGTCTTAATCCGTCGATAACTCGATATCACTAATACTAAGTTCAATTTTTTTACAATCCCAATTTGTTGCAAAGTCGGGATTAGTCCAATTGGCTTAATGTAGGTATATACAATCCGAGGCCCGGAAATAATAAACTGTCTACATCTTGGTCCTTAGGTACATAACTGTACTAAGTGTTCCGAGTTATGTTTTGTGGTAAAAGGCCTAAATGTCGTTTCTCAAAAATGCAATTTAAATTCGCTACCGTAATCCATGTAAATATTAACATTCACTATCGATTTACAATTGTCTTAATTTCCTAAGACTTTTTGTCATGTTTTATATAACTTTCATGGTCAAAGTCGATTGCCGGCATATTTTACAATTTGGCTTTTTTTAAATTTGGCGATTTTGGAAACATTCGCGTGATATATGAATTCGCGACCAAGATTCCTCGCGAAAGTACGAAGTACGCTTTAATCAATCTTTCGCGATAGAAAAGTAATGTACAGTTTGACCAAAATTCAACTAAATAACATTTAAGACGAGGTCTGCAAGAGCCCCAACTAACTACATTTAGGAAGGTATCTCATGATAAAAATTCATGGTACGAAGTCCGTCATATTGGCCAGCGTGTCTTGTAGCTAGGTGTTTTATGGTACGAAGTCCGTCATTGACCAATGTGTCTTGTACCTAGGTGTTTTATGGTACGTAGTCCGTCATTGACCAGCGTGTCTTGTAGCTAGGTGTTTTATGGTACGAAGTCCGTCATTGACCAGTGTGTCTTGTAGCTAGGTGTTTTATGGTACGAAGTCCGTCATTGACCAGTGTGCCTTGTAGCTAGGTGTTTTTTGGTACGAAGTCCGTCTTTGGCCAGCGTGTCTTGTAGCTAGGTGTTTTATGGTACGAAGTCCGTCATTGACCAGTGCGTCTTGTAGCTAGGTGTTTTATGGTACGAAGTCCGTCATTGACCAGTGTGTCTTGTAGCTAGGTGTTTTATGGTACGAAGTCCGTCATTGACCAGTGTGCCTTGTAGCTAGGTGTTTTATGGTACGAAGTCCGTCTTTGGCCAGCGTGTATTGTAGCTAGGTGTTTTATGGTACTAAGTCCGTCATTGACCAGCGTGTCTTGTAGCTAGGTGTTTTATGGTACGAAGTCCGTCATTGACCAGTGTGTCATGTAGCTAGGTGTTTTATGGTACGAAGTCCGTCATTGACCAGTGTGTATTGTAGCTAGGTGTTTTATGGTACGAAGTCCGTCATTGACCAGCGTGTCTTGTAGCTAGGTGTTTTATGGTACGAAGTCCGTCATTGACCAGTGTGTCATGTAGCTAGGTGTTTTATGGTACGAAGTCCGTCATTGACCAGTGTGTCTTGTAGCTAGGAGTTTTATGGTACGAAGTCCGTCATTGACCAGTGTGTCTTGTAGGTAGGTGTTTTATAGTACGAAGTCCGTCATTGACCAGTGTGTCTTGTAGGAAGGTGTTTTATGGTACGAAGTTCGTCTTTGGCCAGCGTGTATTGTAGCTAGGTGTTTTATGGTACGAAGTCCGTCATTGACCAGCGTGTCTTGTAGCTAGGTGTTTTATGGTACGAAGTCCGTCATTGACCAGTGTGTGTTGTAGCTAGGTGTTTTATGGTACGAAGTTCGTTTTTGGCCAGCGTGTATTGTAGCTAGGCGTTTTATGGTACGAAGTTCGTCATTGGCCAGCGTGTCTTGTAGCTAGGTGTTTTATGGTACGAAATTCGTCCTTTGTCTAAGTGTCTTGTAGTTAGGTATCTAGTATTACGAAGTCCGTTATTGGCCCAAGGTATAATAGGTATCTCATGATATAGCCTAGGGCCCAGTACGAAATAACCGCATAAAATGTTCAAAAATATATTGGTATCATTTTAACGCATCTTTAATAATAATCGAAGTAAAAATATCTTTAATTTCCAACCACTATTCAAGATAAAAAAGTATTAGACATAATTATTTATTTATTCCCTCGTTACAAATACATTGGAAAAAGATTGGTTTGTATAATGGTTTAATTACGTTCTGATTGTGACAGGCAGGTGCGCTTACCAAATGGTGTCATATACACACTAACAGTTGATGTTAACATGTGAAAAGCAGCTCATCAGTCTCCAGATCAATATAACATACATTGACTTGATCATCATCTATAAATCATTTCATTTCAGATATATTTAATTATTACTTAGCATTAATTGACAAGCCATTAGAAGAGAAATAAATGAATAACAAATTAGTACATAGCGTGTGTATGTGTACGTGATGTTGCTCATACTACAGCCTGAATTCCATAAGGTCATTTATGTAAGCTAAGCTGATCTCTCTCTCTCTCTCTCTCTCTCTCTCTGTATTTAACAGTTTCAAATGGTGACAAGCGAGATAAAAAGGGAAATACAGTAGTACATTTACCTGCATTGTAGGGGCATTTTTTGTCAAATGACCCCTGATAACTTAACCGTACTCCATTGAAAATAGGTTTTTACTAAAGTGTAAAGTGGGGACAATGCGAGAGAACATTGGATATACAGTACTAGCAGTCAATGTACATGTACCTGCCTTGTGTTGACATTTGTTTTAATGTGAAATACGTCATAAAATCAAACTATACCCCATTCAGAAAAGGTATTAAAGAATTTCAAACATCATAGGTAGATCTGGGGATGCAAGTTTTGTCCCCACATCGTTGGTGGTGTCCCCAATAAGACGTTAATGGATCTGTCCCCGGATCAACGATCTCGATCTCTCTTTCTCTCTCCATTGTGAGTACTGTACTATCGATTGCTTCACGTCATTAGAACTAGATAAGATATTAGCCTGGTGAGCATACACTCGACACAGATTATAACCTGGCTTACCTCTTGTTCAAGTTCGTTTAATAATTGATGATCCATAAGGAAGTTATGTAACAATGATATAACTCTTCTCTCTGATACATATTCTCGGAAATTACACAAAACAATTGTACCCTAGAAAACAATATATAAAAAACCCAAATATACTCCATAGAACAAATACAAAACGACTGTCCCCTAAAAACATGAAAACAAAACATATATATCCTATAAAATAATCATTAACATTACTGTATCCTGAAGTATGAAGCAATCACAGAAACTTTGCTCTGAGCAACAATAAAAAGTAATTGTCTCTGAAACAAAATATCTCTAGCAAAACTGTAAAGCAATCATATATACCCTGTACAACAAACAAGAAAATAAACCTTGTAGAAAAATCACAAAAACAATTGTAGTTGTAAAACAGTCGAAGTAAAACAACTGTACATGTAGCACAGGGAAATACAATTCTTCTGTAATTGATGATATATTGGTAAAATGCTACTGTACATATATCGTTATAGTTTGATGCCCATATAAATGGTCACTTTTATACTCATACAAACATTAAAGTATGCAATAGACGCCCGCTAGCGTTGCTAGTTGAGTAGAATTATATAACGAAAAAATATTGTCTATTTATTATACAATTGGATTCTAAAACATTAGCAGGTTTTATTTCAATGAAAAGAAAATAATTACCAAATATACAGCACAAACGATACCCATGCCAAAACCGACGACAACATCGGTCCAGAAACTTTTACTGAGGCCAATCTCTGACAATCCACAGAGTAAAGCAAGGACGGCAAAGGCAAAGGCTAGAAATGGTCGGAGTATACGAACTGCTCTTGTTCTTAATGCTCCATGAATGTAAATCTATATAAAATAGCGAAAATAGAAAAAAGTAAATATGTTTGATTTTTTGTATTAATTTGTATTTCAAGCAAGTACATAGTAAATAATTAATTTGTACCCATTACTTATTATGTAAACAAAATTTCATTTGCGTGTGATTAACTTTCGTGTGTTTCGAGAGAAAAAATAAGTTATCTTGCAAACTTGTTTCTGAAAATGGTATTATTAGTTAGTATGATTCTTTAATGTCAAGGATTACCCTAGCTGATCATATTTGACGTCCTATAGTCCCACTTCCTATTACTCTCAATTTTGATTGCACACGTGGTGGATGTAGCCACCTAAACAAATTACGCTTACTTTTCCCGAGCACCCCACCTCACTCCCCTGGTGGAAGTTCACGTGTTTAACGTAACTTGTCAGTTTCGAAGTTTTAACTTTGCTTTGGGATTGTGATTTGAACATGGATTAGTATGTTTGTTTTTGTTTTATACCAAATATTCGGCTAAAGTTAATAGTTGTGCAATGTTTTTGGTTATAAAATTGCGAAAGTTAATATCAATTGCAGATAATCTATAAGGTTGAAATATTAATTTTTAGAGTTCAATGTGTTCGAATTTCTTGACTGCGCGCTCTCTCTCTCTCTCTCTCTCTCTCTCTCTCTTCAATGTGTGTGTTCGAATCGATAAAAAAAAATACAGTATAAATGGTTATGTTACCTTACTTTGGAACTTAGTAAAACAAAATAATTTGCAATTAGATATTAGTAACCAATTTATAAAAAATATGAAAACCGAGACAATGGGCAATGGATGCCATATCTTAAGAAACTGGTTATGATTGAAGGGTGGAAAATATTGAGTACGTATACATTGGTGTTATAACTTACCGATGTAAAAACTGATGAATACGCCGTCAACGCCGAAAATAAAGAAGGAAATGAAGTTCTGAAGGGTAAAAAATAAATAATTTCAGTTTGCTTCCTTACTTACAGTATAAAAACATATCCGGATAAAATAAAGACAATATGTACATACATGTAGTCTTAATCCGTAAAAATTGCTTCTAGTTTGTAAAAGAAGGAAAAAAATCAATTGTGAATGAGTATCTTGAACCATTAAGAACTTCTTGCATGTTAGAACAGTGAGTTACCATTGGGTTGTACTGTCATTCAAAGCTACATAAGCTTAACCAGTTGGTTAGCCAAAATTTTATCTTGCGTGTTAGGCAATATTTCTGAAGTTCTGTTCAAAAATTATAATATTCAAATATACATAAAGGAACTGTTACAGTTGAAGACAAATTGTATTTTATAATAAAAATGCTTTTACTTATTTTGATTTCAAATTGTTTTTAACAGTCTTAGTTTAGCTAACAGAGGTTTGAACGACCGGACCCAAATCACTACATATCTCCTCTTTTATGAGGCTACTACCTAATGTGTGGGGAATAGAAATTGAACCAAGACCGCCCCGGGCAATATGTTTAGGCCCAACAGTAATTCCAAAGGGCCAAAGAGGGGAAAAGGGGCTGCATGATAGAACTGTAGCTCAAATGCATGACCTCTCAGACTTTAAGTTAGTGTTCTACCAAATGACTTCCAATGATCTATCAGTAGAGACGTATGACCGAGTAGTTCAGCATGCAGTCTTATAACTGAAAGGTCGAGAGTTCGATTTCTCATGTGGATTGCGAGTTTCTTGAGCAAAGCATGCAATATGGGGCTCGCTATACCACGTGATACCCTTAAAGTTTGTACGAAACATTGATTTCCATTGGATATGGAATCATATTAGTTCACAATTTCCCAAAAAAACATCGATATTGTGGGAATTTGCGAAGTAAAACTAAAAAGTTTTCGATAAGGGCGAATTCCATTTACATCAATCTATTCATCTGATAAATACTAGATCATACTCGAGTATACACTGGCCCATGGTGTCTAGGATAAACACAGGTTGCTATAAAATCTTCAGTGAGGTAAAGTACAGTTCATAGTATGCATGTATAGTCACTTCTGAGTCCTGACGAAACGACAAGAACTGTTATAGAAAATAATAAGTTTGATATAGACAAACAAATCTGACCTGTCCTCTTGACCTTTAATTGAAATATTTATCATGGACGGGAACATTTATGCACATGTAACACAAGTATTTATTTTGTCTACGATAAACATGTGTATTGTGCATGTATCAACTGGAAAGCTTAGCACTACCCATGTATTAACATTTCTAATATGTATTCCAAATATAAATATTCCTAATTATAGGTCAAGCTTTCAGGTCAATGTTGTTTGCCTATGCCAGCCTTGAACTCTTTTTAAAAGAGTATCCATACCTTGCATATCGTAAAGTCATGACATCCCGTTCTGAACACAAATCATCACCATAATGAGTTATATTATTACAAAATGACCTGTTAGGATCACAGATCTCTAGAAAGTTTGGTCGTAATCTGCCCGTCATTAGTTTTAACACATCCACAAATATCATTAAGGTAAATCCTCCAAATAGGAAAACAGCTAAAACAAAGCAAGTTGAAATGAATTAAAATCTGAAATTAATAAAAAAAAAACAACAACTAATGTATACTCCCTTAATGCAAAGTATTTCCTGAGCTAAATTTGGTAAAATATATTTTGGCCCTTTGGGTGTCTTTTCAACATCTTGAAAACAATTTTGGTTTCATAATTTGGTCCGAACACTACTGGAGAGGAATTGTATTCTGAAACGGCCGTCTAGTACTGTAAAATTAAACCCAGAAAAAATGTGAATTAAACATTTTGGTACTTCTATTTTTGTTATGATAGCATATTGGATATATTTGGAATTCCACAATTTTTGTACAAGAACAACTGATGAGGAATTCTGTTCCGTCTTGTGTTGCAAAATTAAAACGGGTTTAGTAATAACAACCACTGAGATGGTATCTCTGCTGTTGAGCCAAACATCCCCGAGGATATTGTTAACCCATGAGGCATAACATAGTATTGTCAGATAAATGTTGTTCATAAAAATCATCTACTTCCTCAATTTTAAAATTTATCAAAAACAAAAAATGCTTATTTTTCAAAGTGTTGTCTGAGGTGGATTTGGTAAAATACATATTGGTCATTTTATTTTTCTTAGGTCAACATATTTAGAAGTCTACAATTTTATTCCGAAACGGTCGTCTAGTGCTGCAAAATTAAAACATGTTCAAACCATGTTCATTATTAGGAAAATCCCGTTTTTTCAAAGATTGTGGCCACATTAAAAAACCACTTTTTTCTAGTGGCATCATTTTACTAGGAAGTGACCTGATGTACAATGTCAGTCTCCTGCTCAAAATGTTATATTAAAGAGTCTGCACACTCCGTAAAGTTTTCAATTTCACTTCAAACTGAAAAATGTCTTTGTCCAACAACTCCACCTTTTTGTCTTTAAAAGGAATGATTGATAGCTGTTACACCACAAATAATCTGACCAGATTATAATAATAAAAGAAAGTGGTATTGGACACCTGGTCACAGGCTCAAGGTTGACGTGTGTTCAACGCCACTTTCTTTTATCATTATAATTTGATCAGGTAATTAGCGATGTAATCCACATAACCATCTATTAATCATTCCTTTTAAAGATAAACAGGTGAAGTGTTTGGACATAGAATTTTTCAGTTTGAAGTGAAATTAAAAATTTTACGGAATATGTAGATGTTTAAAAATAAGATTTTAGTAGAGACTGACATTTTACACTTAATTTATTACTTCCTAATAAAATGTTTAAAGTGTGGTCACAGTCTCTGAAAAACGGGGTTTTAGTAATAATGAATATGGTATTGTAATGGTTAAATTTGATATATTACCCTCTGAAAGGGAAAACAACTAAAATTCTAAACAAACATTCCATCATAATAAGTTTATTGTCCATACCTTATCAATAAAGCAGTTGTGTCTACATTGTGAACCCCATTGGATAATATGTATACATCTACATATCCAGTTGCGTTTGCTTTTTAAATCATCTTAAGTGTGCTACTTTTAAATTTTTATGAAATAATATAATTCAAAAGTAGCACATGACATAAGTATAAAAGTCTGAATATACAGTACAGACTTGTTTCAAGTTTAACACCAAGCATAGAATTGATGCATAATTGCCAGCTAATTTCTGTTAGCCGTTTCTCAGTAGTTTCTCACTAGTTGTTGCACTTACATATAAATCTTATAAGCCGTCTTACAACTTGTGGAATATTACAACCTCTACACAATAAAGTTACTGATTTCTGCTTCTCGGATGTGAACGCCCAAACTCCAATTTCACCAACACAAATCTGAACAATAGAAATACAAAATACTGTAAAACAACTTTATATTCGCATGCGATTTACTTTTGCGAGGACAATAGAATCGCGATAGTTAATCGTTGTTTCTCTTGTTTTTCTTGATTTTTTTTACGCTAAAATAAAATAGCGAAAATTTTCCAATTTAGTACTCAGATATTACTAAACTTTTTTGTTGAAAATATTAATATAAACAGCTGATTAAGACATAATTTAATAACTAGAACAATTAAGAAATTAAAAAGCACTTTACCACAAGCCCCAGTCAACACTTTTATATAGAGGTGGTCAGTTCATAGATAGTGGAGTACTTAGAGAAAACTATAGACCTTCGACAAGGGAACTGACAATCATTCTTACACTAGAATCTGCCCAGAGTGGGATTCTAATCTAGGTGTTGATAGTCACTGTGATCCGTAAGCTGACACTTAGACCACTCGGCAACCGATGCCACCACTGGTTAAAGGCGACCCACGATTCACACATACGAGATACAAAGACCGGATATAACGAATGTACAGTTCAGTACTAATGTAAATCTGAATCACTCGGTTGCTATTTCTCTTGTCAAGACACAGTTATCTCCCGGCTTTCACTTACAACAAATGGCGGCACACAAAAGGAAAGAGCGTATATTACAACATCCGGAACTGACGCATCAAGTGCAAAATCGGAAAACGTGTTATGTTTAGTTGAATGAGCGATGTTTGGGTCATTGCAGTTGAAATCAACCTTTCTGATAGGAAAAATGGAAGTCCATCTGAAACAAAAATAAAATAAAATAAAATAAATACAATGCAGTCAGTTAATTACTTGTTACAATATTCATCAACACATTCCGATAAGGTTTTACATCCAGTGCCCGCTTGTTCAAAGCTTCGTTAGCTAAAAATTCAAAATGTTAGTAAATTTTAAAAAACTATTTTTGATATAAAAATGTAGTTTTTACTTCAACTGCTTCTATTTGATAATAACAATTTTGTGCATGAAATTTTGAGGAGACATTTCAGAAACATTGCTTAAACACATAATACACATTTTGGTTAACCAACTCGTTAAGCTAACGGACTTTTGAACAACAAGGCTAAGATGTTGAAATCGAATATCGGGTTTATAAATTATCACTAAGTCTCCAAACTTATAACAAATACCATATCAACTGCAGAAGCACTATTATGATCAAAGCTATTTGATGCTGGAGTGCATAGGCAAACAACATTGACCGGACCGCTTGACTATTTCTTATGGGCGTTGTGTACGTAATGGTGTTTAACGTCCCAGTCAAAAATATTTCACTTATATCGAGACGTCGCCAGCCATAGGCGAAGGTGCAGAAATTTTGCCTGTGCGTTGCGCTGATGGCATTATACAGCAGGGTTCTTTATCGTGCCAAGCCTACCGTGACACGGGACCTCGATTATTTTAAGTTCCCATCCGAAAGAACCCTTACTTTCATTTCGTAATGCCGGAAAGAACAGTCACTACCCACTTTTAAGTCTTAGGTCAGACCCAGCCGGGGTTTAAACCCACGACCTCCCACTTACGGAGCAAGCACTCTACCAACTGAGCTACTGAGTGGTAGCCAATACCTTTATACTTAGAGAACACTTGTGTTTATTTTGTCTACATCATGTGGCACATGTATTGTTTATGTATAAACTGCGAATCCTAACAGATCGAACAGCGTATGTGAATATTTCTTATGAAAGGTCAAGCGTGGAGTGACAGGTCAATGTTGTTTGCCTTTACAGACATCGGAAAAGTAACATGAACAAATTGGACATCTTAGAACAGGCATAAAGACAAGCCGACAGACACCGTTAATTACGAAAATAAGATAATCTAAATCCACAATAATTGCAAGATTGAGGTTTCTGTAAAACAGAGTGACCAATGATCCAAAACAAGACTTGTCGAGCGAGCTGTGTAGCAAACTTTTCCTCACCGAAAGTAGTACTGCTAATAAATGTCAGACCATCATCACCAAATGTTTTCCTAGCTACTTTTGAAAATGGTTGTTCATTTCATTTAAAAAATGTAGTAAACAATTTCAATTAAAAAATCAACCAATTTGCATTTTCTGAGATAGCTACGATATCTTAGTATGAATGACACCACCCATTCAAAATATGTTTCTCCTCACTGAAAATGGAATAGGATTATCGTAGTAAAATTACCTACCGTAGAAAATATGCCAGAACGACTACAAAGGCTAGTATAATTAACTCCAGTATAAATGTTATAAACATCAGTATATTTCCTTTGTGTTTCTTTCCTTCTTTGTCATCATGACTCTCGTTGTAGCTAGAGATATCTTCTTTTTCTGTTCTCTCCAGTCTCTCTAACTTCACTTCCTCGAATGAATCCGGGTTCTCATTACTGTATACCGCCATGTCACACAGCAATGCGATTTTTTTTCAAGAATTAAAGAGGTTTACTATCCTGAAAAGATATGAACCATAATTTTAGAATCTATTTATTTGTCAATTATAAAATACTGTCTAAATTTGCTGCTAGTGAAAATTTGAAATCCTCAAAAACTAAGGTATACTCTTTCATACAAAGTATTTCCTTAGCTACATCAGGTAAAAATATGCATTTTGATCCTTTCAATTCCTTAAATAACATTTTGGTCTCACATTTTTTATCCGAGCATTACTGATGAGGAAATGTGTTCCGAAACGAACGTCGGCTAGTGTTGTGAAATTAACATTGGTATAATGTGTTCTTTGACCTTTTTTGGGTAGTTTGCCAATAATATTTGGTTTAAAAATGCACCTAATGAGGCTTTACATTTCACTTGGTCATATGTGACCAGTGTAAACTTGGTAGCATACAAATGTTTCTTTTTAACATTCATATGTCGGACCAGATTGATTGATTGATTGATTGATTGAATATGGTTTTCCTTCCAAGTCAAGAATATGCCACTTATATCGAGATGTCACCAGCTATGAGTGAAGTGGAGAAATTTTGACCTTTGCGGTGTGCTCAAGGCAATGTAAAGGAAGGGTTCTTTAACATCCGACTCCTGCCTGACTCGAGTCATCGGTTTTTAAGGTTTATTCCGAAGGAACTTGTGACTCTCATAATTAAATGCCATGTGCTTTGCGAGACAAGTCACTACCTCTTTCCAAGTTCATTTAGACCCCGACCGGCCGGGCTTCGAGATTACGACCTTCTACATACGACGCAAGCGATCTACCATCCGAGGTACCATAGCGGTTATCTGGCGAGATGAATGACTCTAAAATGTAAATAATGTTATTTAGTAGTTTATTTTCTTGTCCCTCTATCTTGTTTCGTAACATTTATCGAAGAGAGAAGGAATACAGCTGGTTTTAATTAATATTCGTTTATGCCACGGTTAATTATTATAATATTCAACAGCTACCTTATGTTGAAAATTACACTTACAAAAGGAAAAATCATTTCGCGTTTAAGGTACATGTAATAACGAATTCGAAACTGTCATGACGTGACTTTGACTTTTTATTGAAATAATGCAATAAAAATCAGCACATTGCAACTAGTTGTCATGTGCTGATTTTGAATTCATTATTTTAATAAAAATTCAAAATCAGCACATGACAAAACTTATAGTTTGATAGTGTTCAATGAATCCGGAGATGGTAAGCTATTTCGTTAACAGTATTAGTTTTGGAGTTTCAAACATTTTCTCTTTTCTGATAAATGAATTATTTATTGAATAAATTTTTAAATGAGTAATTGTATAAACGAATGCTGATTTTTTTTTTTAGATTTTTTTCACTTGCGGTTAATATCTTTCAAGCCCCAGTGGCCACCCCATGGC
Source organism: Anadara kagoshimensis (assembly GCA_021292105.1). Taxonomy (NCBI): domain Eukaryota; kingdom Metazoa; phylum Mollusca; class Bivalvia; order Arcoida; family Arcidae; genus Anadara; species Anadara kagoshimensis. The sequence goes on from CM037860.1 coordinate 32,029,267, forward strand.
CACCTTCACTCCATCTGCAAATAAGTATGTAAAGTTAAATTACCGCTCGAAACAGATTTAGAGAATTAGAACTATGAAGAGTATCATTCATTCATTCAGTGAGAACTTAGCAGATATTTGTTTAAACCATAATTTACGTTTTAAAGCAAGTCAAGCCTGATATTTCAGTTAGCATTCTTGATGTTTAGCAAATTGTTAAGAGTTCTATGTGACATAACTGATTTTGATCATGTTTATATTTACGTGCATCTGTTAGTTTACTTACGTGATCTATATCGAAATATTATTTCATACAAGTATCCAACCCTCACCGCCGTGTACACTATTCAACTCTTACCGTCGTGTTAAAAATCTAAACCTAACCGCCTTGTACACCAAGTTTTGTATACTTTTATTGTTCTAGATTTAATTCAACCATGTGTATAACAACACAGTGATGATACGTATGAAACTGTAATTTTGACGTTAATGTTTGGAATTTTGATAACTTTATTACTGTCAAATGAATAATGAATACAGAAATATGCATATGATTAAATAAAAGGGGATAGGTGCACATCATTACGATTTATACACATCATGTGTTAAACAATGCGGTAACTAACATGATTAACGTTTTTATACTCAACAAAACATTATAACGGACCGATGTAAAATTTAAAATAATAATAATAATGATAATAGTACATGTAATTACAATAATTATAATAAAAATTGAAAAATAGAAAACTGTATTTTGTCCTTATTTCTCTTCTTATTTCAAATGATGTAATGAAGAAAATTTTTGTTCATGAAATTAAACCTTATTATAGGAAGTCTGAAGATGAAATTATATGATTAAGTTACGTTCTACAAAATTGCATAATATTTGGAAGTGTGATGATAGCCATTACATTTTAGGGCATTGTTCAACAAGCTTATGCTTGAAATATTCCAAAGACAATTTATTTGTAAGCAGCTTGCTTTGTTGTATAAGGTTCCCTTAGTTGGAACAAGCTCTACCATTTAAGAAATGACATTCTGATCATGGTATTTCAAGCCCTTCATTTTGAATTTGGCACGCGCCACACTATCTTTCATTACCCCTTGAAATACCATTATCAGAAATGTCATTTCTTATATTTACAATATTTTGTACCTTGGCGCTATTTTTTCCATATCGGCTCTTGTGATATAGGGTTTTTAGCCATGCGAGATCGGCGTATCTCACATGATCACATGACCCCCTGTATCGGACATGACGTAATATTGCGGAAAATTGATACACATCAAGGGTCATGACCCCTATTGTTTTTTAACACTTGATCGAAGAGAGATACAGTCATATTGTAAATATAGCGTATTAACTATGATGCAAATACACCAAACGCATATTTTGCTGCATAGAAAAGGAAAGTTGACAATAGAAACGTTGAAGTAATCACATTGCTTTTTTCGACAGCTTTTCGCCAACTAGCTATCCATCTCTCGGTCACGTAGCAACCGAGATTCGATTCCTTTTCGTAGGCTCAGCTTTAAAGTTTCGTACTGAATATATTAACAGAATATTAGACTGTCGATGGCAGAATACTTTGTTGTATACCACACTTCTGTCATTTTTGGGTCAACCTTTCCTTAAGTATAAAACCCACCTGTGTTTTATGTTAAACTTTACAAGGGAATGTTTTAAAAGATTAATTTTGATGATTACAGAATGACCCAAACAAAACAAACTATGGGCCTGAAAAGCTCACCTGGTACAAAAGTAAACATTATTGCAGTTACTATATGAATTCATTTTGACATCATGTTTTACGATAAAGGGAGCTAATTCTATCTTTAATAAAACAGTAAATCATGGCAAACTGGCATAATGTAGTAAATTTGCACACACACACACACACAACACACACACACACCTTTGAATCGTGTGTGAAAATAACTTTAAAACAAGCAAATTGAATGAGAAAAAACGTAAAAGCAGTTTTGATAAAACTACATAGCACACACACAAAAATATTCCCTTCGGAATAAGTGAAAAAGTGTCAAAACACAAAAGTACATTGCTTTGACCTTTGAAATCGATATCATTTTCATGTCATTTCAAATATATACAATACAGACCTGTCGAATGTTTAACACTGAACTAACGAATTGGGGACGAACGGACAGGTCAACCCGGCATCTATATATCGACATCGTTTTGCAAGCTGCTATCTATCTCTCGGTTGCCTTTCGGCCATTTTGTTATCTAGATATTTTTGTCACTCTGTAGTCAAACTTTTTCCCATTTTAGATACTTCACAGTGTTAAGCTTTTGATAGGCCTGTACAATAGTCAAGATTTAAAGTACATTTAAATATTGAGATCATTGTAACTCTAGCCTTTGACTTTGGCTTGATAATAAAAAAACAAAACATCAGAAATTGAAATCTACATTGAAATATCTTTAAAATAAAATAGTGGTAAAACCACTGACATTTAAAAAATACCTTTAATTTTCATTTTATATTGAAGGACTCCATGTCATAAGCTTTAAATCAACTCAGGAACTTGACTTTGACTGCAATTTTGAGTTCCATTTCCAAAAACATTAAAACTCACAACCCCCTGTCTGCCAAAAACTTTACAAATAGCTACAGTACAGACCTGTCGAAGTTCAACACTAAGCTTAACGATTTATTGCCGAATCTACAGTCCACAACGGCCCCTCGTTAGATAAAATCTCGACAGCTGTCATCTATCTCTCGGCTGCTTTTCGCTCATTAGCTATTCATATTTCGGCCGATCGGCAGCCGTACCTCGACATTTTTTCGCTAGCTGTGTAAGCCTGTGTTAAACTTTTAACAGGTTATATACCAATTTGAAAATCCGCATCAAAGTAGCAAAAGGGCAAAGGTCAAATACTAGATCATCATTAATTGGAAGGAAAATCAATAGGGTGTGTCATGATTTTATTCACAAAATTTAACTTTTTAATTAAAAAGTTCATAACAATTTACATAATTATAGTAATTAGCAAATTAATCAAGCATTTCTTATAGAATTACTAAAATACTTACTTTACATAGGGAGTATATATAATGTATCTGTTAGACATCAAAACAAATTACCACATACTTATGAGTTTAAATGTTCAAATTAAAAAAATTCCAAGATATCATCGTCACAAAACAAAGTCATGTTATATATATTTTAATACAGAGATAAAGAGACACATAGTTTAACATTTTATTATACGATACAGACCTGTCGAAAGTTTAATACTAACGGAAAGGAGTTAAAAGCTCGGTCACCGAGTGGTCGATATATAGATAGCTAGTGGGCGAGAGATAGGTACGGTACAGACCTGTCGAAAGTTTAATACTAACGGAAAGGAGTTAAAAGCTCGGTCACCGAGTGGTCGATATATAGATAGCTAGTGGGCGAGAGATAGGTACGGTACAGATCTGTCGAAAGTTTAATACTAACGGAAAGGAGTTAAAAGCTCGGTCACCGAGTGGTCGATATATAGATAGCTAGTGGGCGAGAGATAGGTACGGTACAGACCTGTCGAAAGTTTAATACTAACGGAAAGGAGCCGAAAGCTCGGTCACCGAGTGGTCGAGATATAGATAGCTAGGCACGGTACAGACCTGTCGAAAGTTTAATACTAACGGAAAGGAGTTAAAAGCTCGGTCACCGAGTGGTCGAGATATAGATAGCTATAGGCACGGTACAGACCTGTCGAAAGTTTAATACTAACGGAAAGGAGTTTAAAAGCTCGGTCACCGAGTGGTCGATATATAGATAGCTAGTGGGCGAGAGATAGGCACGGTACAGACCTGTCGAAAGTTTAACACTAACGGAAAGGAGCCGAAAGCTCGGTCACCGAGTGGTCGATATATAGATAGCTAGTGGGCGAGAGATAGGTACGGTACAGACCTGTCGAAAGTTTAATACTAACGGAAAGGAGTTAAAAGCTCGGTCACCGAGTGGTCGATATATAGATAGCTAGTGGGCGAGAGATAGGTACGGTACAGACCTGTCGAAAGTTTAATACTAACGGAAAGGAGTTAAAAGCTCGGTCACCGAGTGGTCGAGATATAGATAGCTAGTGGGCGAGAGATAGGTACGGTACAGATCTGTCGAAAGTTTAACACTAACGGAAAGGAGCCGAAAGCTCGGTCACCGAGTGGTCGATATATAGATGGGTATGGGCGAGAGATAGGTACTGTACAGACCTGTCGAAAGTTTAATACTAACGGAAAGGAGTTAAAAGCTCGGTCACCGAGTGGTCGATATATAGATAGCTAGTGGGCGAGAGATAGGTACGGTACAGACCTGTCGAAAGTTTAATACTAACGGAAAGGAGTTAAAAGCTCGGTCACCGAGTGGTCGAGATATAGATAGCTAGTGGGCGAGAGATAGGTACGGTACAGATCTGTCGAAAGTTTAACACTAACAGAAAGGAGTTAAAAGCTCGGTCACCGAGTGGTCGATATATAGATAGCTAGTGGGCGAGAGATAGGTACGGTACAGACCTGTCGAAAGTTTAACACTAACGGAAAGGAGTTAAAAGCTCGGTCACCGAGTGGTCGATATATAGATAGCTAGTGGGCGAGAGATAGGTACGGTACAGATCTGTCGAAAGTTTAATACTAACGGAAAGGAGTTAAAAGCTCGGTCACCGAGTGGTCGATATATAGATAGCTAGTGGGCGAGAGATAGGTACGGTACAGACCTGTCGAAAGTTTAATACTAACGGAAAGGAGTTAAAAGCTCGGTCACCGAGTGGTCGATATATAGATAGCTAGTGGGCGAGAGATAGGTACGGTACAGACCTGTCGAAAGTTTAATACTAACGGAAAGGAGTTAAAAGCTCGGTCACCGAGGTGTCGATATATAGATAGCTAGTGGGCGAGAGATAGGTACGGTACAGACCTGTCGAAAGTTTAATACTAACGGAAAGGAGTTAAAAGCTCGGTCACCGAGTGGTCGATATATAGATAGCTAGTGGGCGAGAGATAGGTACGGTACAGACCTGTCGAAAGTTTTAATACTAACGGAAAGGAGTTAAAAGCTCGGTCACCGAGTGGTCGATTATATAGCTAGTGGGCGAGAGATAGGTACGGTACAGACCTGTCGAAAGTTTAATACTAACGGAAAGGAGTTAAAAGCTCGGTCCCGAGTGGTCGATATATAGATAGCTAGTGGGCGAGAGATAGGTACGGTACAGACCTGTCGAAAGTTTAATACTAACGGAAAGGAGTTAAAAGCTCGGCCACCGAGTGGTCGATATATAGATAGCTAGTGGGCGAGAGATAGGTACGGTACACCTGTCGAAAGTTTAATACTAACGGAAAGGAGTTAAAAGCTCGGTCACCGAGTGGTCGATATATAGATAGCTAGTGGGCGAGAGATAGGTACGGTACAGACAGACCTGTCGAAAGTTTAATACTAACGGAAAGGAGTTAAAAGCTCGGTCACCGAGTGGTCGATATATAGATAGCTAGTGGGCGAGAGATAGGTACGGTACAGACCGTCGAAAGTTTAATACTAACGGAAAGGAGTTAAAAGCTCGGTCACCGAGTGGTCGATATATAGATAGCTAGTGGGCGAGAGATAGGTACGGTACAGATCTGTCGAAAGTTTTAACACTAACAGAAAGGAGTTAAAAGCTCGGCAACCGAGTGGTCGATATATAGATAGCTAGTGGGCGAGAGATAGGTACGGTACAGATCTGTCGAAAGTTTAATACTAACGGAAAGGGAGTTAAAAGCTCGGTCCCGAGTGGTCGATATATAGATAGCTAGTGGGCGAGAGATAGGTACGGTACAGACCTGTCGAAAGTTTAATACTAACGGAAAGGAGTTAAAAGCTCGGCACCGAGTGGTCGATATATAGATAGCTAGTGGGCGAGAGATAGGTACGGTACAGACCTGTCGAAAGTTTAATCTAACGGAAAGGAGTTAAAAGCTCGTCACCGAGTGGTCGATATATAGATAGCTAGTGGGCGAGAGATAGGTACGGTACAGACCTGTCGAAAGTTTAATACTAACGGAAAGGAGTTAAAAGCTCGGTCACCGAGTGGTCGATATATAGATAGCTAGTGGGCGAGAGATAGGTACGGTACAGATCTGTCGAAAGTTTAACACTAACAGAAAGGAGTTAAAAGCTCGGCAACCGAGTGGTCGATATATAGATAGCTAGTGGGCGAGAGATAGGTACGGTACAGATCTGTCGAAAGTTTAATACTAACGGAAAGGAGTTAAAAGCTCGGTCACCGAGTGGTCGATATATAGATAGCTAGTGGGCGAGAGATAGGTACGGTACAGACCTGTCGAAAGTTTAATACTAACGGAAAGGAGTTAAAAGCTCGGCAACCGAGTGGTCGATATATAGATAGCTAGTGGGCGAGAGATAGGTACGGTACAGACCTGTCGAAAGTTAATACTAACGGAAAGGAGTTAAAAGCTCGGTCACCGAGTGGTCGATATATAGATAGCTAGTGGGCGAGAGATAGGTACGGTACAGATCTGTCGAAAGTTTAATACTAACGGAAAGGAGTTAAAAGCTCGGTCACACGAGTGGTCGAGATATAGATAGCTATGTGGGCGAGAGATAGGTACGGTACAGATCTGTCGAAAGTTTAATACTAACGGAAAAGGAGTTAAAAGCTCGGTCCCGAGTGGGTCGATATATAGATAGCTAGTGGGCGAGAGATAGGTACGGTACAGACCTGTCGAAAGTTTAATACTAACAGAAAGGAGTTAAAAGCTCGGTCACCGAGTGGTCGAGATATAGATAGCTAGTGGGCGAGAGATAGGTACGGTACAGATCTGTCGAAAGTTTAATACTACGGAAAGGAGTTTAAAAGCTCGGTCACCGAGTGGTCGATATATAGATAGCTAGTGGGCGAGAGATAGGTACGGTACAGATCTGTCGAAAGTTTAATACTAACGGAAAGGAGTTAAAAGCTCGGTCACCGAGTGGTCGATATATGATAGCTAGTGGGCGAGAGATAGGTACGGTACAGATCTGTCGAAAGTTTAATACTAACGGAAAGGAGTTAAAAGCTCGGTCACCGAGTGGTCGATATATAGATAGCTAGTGGGCGAGAGATAGGTACGGTACAGATCTGTCGAAAGTTAATACTAACGGAAAGGAGTTAAAAGCTCGGTCACCGAGTGGTCGATATATATATAGCTAGTGGGCGAGAGATAGGTACGTACAGATCTGTCGAAAGTTTAATACTAACAGAAAGGAGTTAAAAGCTCGGTCACCGAGTGGTCGATATATAGATAGCTAGTGGGCGAGAGATAGGTACGGTACAGATCTGTCGAAAGTTTAACACTAACAGAAAGGAGTTAAAAGCTCGGTCACCGAGTGGTCGATATATAGATAGCTAGTGGGCGAGAGATAGGTACGGTACAGATCTGTCGAAAGTTTAACACTAACGGAAAGGAGTTAAAAGCTCGGCTACGGAGTGGTCGAGATATAGATAGCTAGTGGGCGAGAGATAGTACGGTACAGACCTGTCGAAAGTTTAATACTAACGAAAGGAGTTAAAAGCTCGGTCACCGAGTGGTCGATATATAGATAGCTAGTGGGCGAGAGATAGGTACGGTACAGATCTGTCGAAAGTTTTAACACTAACAGAAAGGAGTTAAAAGCTCGGCAACCGAGTGGTCGATATATATAGATAGCTAGTGGGCGAGGATAGGTACGGTACAGACCTGTCGAAAGTTTAATACTAACGGAAAGGAGTTAAAAGCTCGGTCACCGAGTGGTCGATATATAGATAGCTAGTGGTCGAGATATAGGTACGGTTACAGATCTGTCGAAAGTTTAACACTAATTACGGAAAGGAGCCGAAAGCTCGGTCACCGAGTAGTCGATATATAGATGGGTATTGGACGAGAGATAATAGCTGTCGAAAACCCGTCGAGATATAGCTAACGAAATGTCGAGACGAACGGGCGATTCTGCTCTAGTTCGTTAAAAACCACTGTGGTAGCTTATTTGGTAGAGTGCTCGCTCCGTAAGGTCGTGGGTTCGAACACCGGCCGGGCCTGACCCAAGACTGTTCCTTCGCAAAGCACTCGGCATTTCAAAATGAAAGTTACGGTTTTTCTTGTGGGAATAAACAACAAATAAGGTCTCGTGTCACGGTAGGCGTTGCACGATAAAAACCCTGCTGTATTAGACCATCAGCGCAACGCACGAACAAAATTCTGCATTGCGTACAACTGGCGACGTCTCGATATAAGTGAAATATTCGTGACTAGGACGAAAACAATATTAATTACTCAACTCAACTATAATTCGTTATTTTAGTGTTGAACTTTCGAAAGGCCTGTACTGTCTTTGTAAGATGCGCATGTCTAAATACCAGGGATTGAAAGTTGTTTTGTTGATAAAGATAACTTTAATATTTGTCTAAGTTATACTCTTGTTTTGTCTTTGTTTTACAAATGTTACATAAATCTGTGTTCTTTCTGTTATATGTACATATAATGAAGCATACTGTGAAATTATTTATTTTTGTGGGGTTAATTTTCGTGTATCTAATAAAAACACCATTTCGAGGGGCGGTAAATTCTTTGCATTGTTTGTGGTTAACATTTAAAAAAGACTGCAATATATATAGATATATATAGTTATATTAAACGGTAAGGCTGTAATACAGTTACTATATCGTTGACATGTAAATTTTAGGATTGCGGTGTTCACAAAAACAATAAAAATTTGGACACCACGAAAATTAGTGAATTCACAAAAAGTAAAGACAAGCTAGAATTATTGTGACGTTTTTCACAGTTTTGGGCCTATTTTGTAAAACCAGACGTCCACGTAGGATTCGATTTGTGCAAAACTGACATTACGCTTACATAATAACCAATACTTCAGTGTGAAATTACGCGACAACAATGGAGCAATACGGCAAAATGATATCAGAATGAAAAATAACGTCATCAAAGTTTGACATATTTTATAAGTAAACGTCATTATGTCCAATTGTATTATTTATCTGCAACTTTAGCAATGGGTTTCGCCGCTGTACCACGTGGTCAATACCTCTTAACGTTTGTGCGGAACTTCACAAATTCCCGGAATAACGTCGTTTTTACGAGAAAACGTCATATTGTGCGATTCCATGTCCATTGGAAAAAAGCGTTTCGCAGACACGCTAGAAGGTATCACGTGGTACAGCGAGGAACCCCACTTTACAGACATATTGAAATTTTTTTTGTATTTGTTTTGTCATACATGTAATTAACAACTTTTCAACGAAAAACTTCATGATGTGTTGACATTATGACCGTTTTGGTCAATAAGCAGAAAACGGCAATTAATACCTTTTAAATAAAAGAAAGAGAGAGAAAAAACACGAAAATACTTTAAATGTTAAAAAAAACAATTGGATCTTATAACTTAAGGGCTTGTTATATAGAAAATTTTTGCATGACACAAAATCAAAAGATGCGCTAGTCATTAACTCATATAAACCCCATAAATGTTAGTTATAGTTCCTGGATTTTTTATATTGACAAAGCAGAGTCGTAATGATAGCCAGTTTTACATTATAAATTGAAATGAATCCTTAAAACAAAAACACACGGCATCATAAATATCGACATATGTCACCTAACTGAATCGGCAATCAAAATAATATCTGATACAGTACAGGCCTGTCAAACGTTTAACATTGAGCTAACAAAAAAGAATCGACGCTCGGTTGCCGAGCGGTTGGGATATACAGTACAAGTCTGTCAAACGTTTAAACATTGAGCTAACGAAAAAGAATCGAATCTCGGTTGCCGAGCGATCGAGATATACAGTACAGGCCTGTCAAAAGTTTAACATTGAGCTAACGAAAAAGAATCGAATCTCGGTTGCCGAGCGATCGAGATATACAGTACAGGCCTGTCAAAAGTTTAACATTGAGCTAACGAAAAAGAATCGAATCTCGGTTGCCGAGCGGTTGGGATATACAGTACAGGTCTGTCAAAAGTTTATCATTGAGCTAACGAAAAAGAATCGATGCGCGGTTGCCGAGCGATCGAGATATACGGTACAGGCCTGTCAAAAGTTTAACATTGAGCTAACGAAAAAGAATCGAATCTCGGTTGCCGAGCGATCGAGATATACAGTACAGGCCTGTCAAAAGTTTAACATTGAGCTAACGAAAAAGAATCGAATCTCGGTTGCCGAGCGATCGAGATATACAGTACAGGCCTGTCAAAAGTTTAACATTGAGCTAACGAAAAAGAATCGAATCTCGGTTGCCGAGCGGTTGGGATATACAGTACAGGTCTGTCAAAAGTTTATCATTGAGTTAACGAAAAAGAATCGATGCGCGGTTGCCGAGCGATCGAGATATACGGTACAGGCCTGTCAAAAGTTTATCATTGAGCTAACGAAATAGAATCGAAGCGCGGTTGCCGAGCGATCGAGATATACGGTACAGGCCTGTCAAACGTTTAAACATTGAGCTAACGAAAAAGAATCGAATCTCGGTTGCCGAGCGATCGAGATATACAGTACAGGCCTGTCAAAAGTTTAACATTGAGCTAACGAAAAAGAATCGAAGCTCGGTTGCCGAGCGATCGAGATATACAGTACAGGCCTGTCAAAAGTTTAACATTGAGCTAACGAAAAAGAATCGAAGCTCGGTTGCCGAGTGATCGAGATATACAGTACAAGTCTGTCAAACGTTTATCATTGAGCTAACGAAAAAGAATCGATGCGCGGTTGCCGAGCGATTGAGATATACAGTACAGGTCTGTCAAAAGTTTAACATTGAGCTAACGAAAAAGAATCGATGCGCGGTTGCCGAGCGGTTGGGATATACAGTACAGGTCTGTCAAAAGTTTATCATTGAGCTAACGAAAAAGAATCGATGCGCGGTTGCCGAGCGATTGAGATATACAGTACAGGTCTGTCAAAAGTTTATCATTGAGCTAACGAAAAAGAATCGATGCGCGGTTGCCGAGCGGTTGGGATATACAGTACAGGTCTGTCAAAAGTTTATCATTGAGCTAACGAAAAAGAATCGATGCGCGGTTGCCGAGCGATTGAGATATACAGTACAGGTCTGTCAAAAGTTAAACATTGAGCTAACGAAATAGAAATCAAAGCTCGGTTGCCGAGCGATCGAGATATACAGTACAGGCCTGTGGAAAGTTCAACACTTAGCTAATTAATTGGTGCCGAGTCGGCAACTTATATCGGCCTCTGCATCTTGGAAGCGTTTGGCAGTTGCTCTCTCTCAGCTTTTTGGTCACTAGCTATTCATATTTCGACAACTCGTCCGCCGAGCTTCGACTACTTTCCCTTATCTCGGTGTCAAACTTTCGACAGGCCTGAACTGAAAATAGCATATGTTGGCCAAAAACCTGACGAGAAATATACAGCAATTGTCGAGATATAGCTAACGAGAGACCGAGATGACGGGCCTGAACTGTAGATTAGCATATATTGGCCAAAAAGCTGACGAGAGATATACAGCAATTGTCGAGATATAACTAACGAGGATTGAAATGAGCCGATTCGGCACTAAATCGTTAGCTTTGTGTTAGATTGTCGACTTGTCTGTATCATACTTTGAAGTCACACGTGTTGAGTATAATATATCGCTATCAATTAATAAAGTAAACAGGCTTTATGGACGATAAATATTTGATCTCCTAATGACTTTGGATTTTTATGGTCTGAAACGGTGATTTCCGGATTACGTAGGTTAATCTCCGGAGAACGGCCATATTTACGTCACCAGTGATGTGAATAAAGGTTATAGAAAACACAATGATGGTTATATTCAATAAAAGTACATGTATATAGTTTTGAATACTGATTTATTAAAAAATAAATTAAATTTACAAAGTCAGTACTCTTGGAGCTACAACTAACCGTACACTTTATCAACATCAGTCTCCCTTGGAGGTATAGGCAAACAGCATTGACATGTCCGCTTGACCTTTGATTTCAATAATTATTCATTATTGACGAGTTAATTTAAGATTGGGGATCACGCGTGTAAACTTCGTCTATATAATGTGAACACGCACCATGGGCAATGAGTACATGTATTAACTACGAATCTTAACACTACCAATGTATTGAGTGGGTCCTCCTTTATGAACGTTCCTAATGAAAAGTCAAACGGACAGGTCAGTGTTGTTAACCTATAGCTCCAAGAGAGACTGACCTTGTAAATAAATTTATTTCTTAATAAATCAAAATCCAGAACTATATTATATTATGAAATTGTAATGTGCTACTTTTGAATACATTATTCATTGCCATGTGCTACTTGTGAACGCATTTTTAAAAAAGTTCAAAAGTACCTCATGGCATGATGGCAACATTACAGATTAACGTGACGACGATTTTTCTTTATTCTCAGTTGCCTCAGCGGGAAAATGATATTGATAAAGTTTGCGACTAGAATGAAACTAGAGTAATTAAAAAGAGAAAACCTTCGCGTGTGTGCTGTTTATAGATATTCAGGTTTTCTGTGCAGAATTTTAAACAAAATAATGAAAATTTAATTTGCAGTTTTTGTCATAATGCGTGACTCTTCTTTCGCCAAGCACTCGGTGTATAGAAATTAAAGTCACGGAGTTTGAAAGAGACCTTTAAAGGCTTAAAAGCCGATCCCCCTGTCACGTCAGGTGCGACAGGTTGAACCTCCATGCACATTGTCTTGAACGCACTGCAGGTAAATTTTCTGCCACTTCACCTTTAGCTGGTGACGTCTAGATATAAGTGAAATATTCTTGACTGGGACGTAAACCCCAATCAGTCAATCAATCAATCAATAAAAATTAACAACTTTGCAAGGGAATACATAGGCAAAGGTATAAATAAATACAAACTATTTTGCGATGAAATAGAAATATATAAAGTTACTGTTTTAATTTATTATGCTTTTTGAGAGAGAGAGAGAGAGGGAGAGAGAGAAGAGAGAGAGAAGAGAGAGAGAGAGAGAGATTTGCTATATCGTTTTAGCTGTTGTTTTGGAAACATAAAAAGTGAAATAAGACTTAAAACGATGGTATCGATTGGAATCGAGTAACATTTGTTTTTGATCGATTTCATCGCAGAATCGATACTTGTATTTACGTCCCCACAAAGCAAATGTACGTGCATTGTGTCGTGTGGTAGGTAAGGGACATATATAAGAACTGAGGGGTGTAAATGAATGAAGTAGCATTTGTTTTTCATCGATTACGATCATAAATCGATATACATATACAGTACAGACCTATCCGTGGTTTAACATTTAGCTAACAAAAAGTCGAATTTCTGCTGTTGAGTGACGGAGATATGGATAGCTAGTGACCGAAAAGCTGGCTAGCTGCCGAGATAACTAATGTGGGACCTAGATGGTTTGCCGAGTCAGCACTTAATCCCTTGGTTAAACTCTCAACAGGGCTGTACTCTATCATCATATTCAAATGATAGCCCACTAAGCTGTGTGTGTGTGTGTGTGTGTGTGTGTGTGTGTGTGTGTGTGTGTGCTAGAAGAGATGAGGTAAGGAGTAGGGACATTATTATTATGTGACCAGCACTATTTTGCTACTCAGTCAATCTGAATTCTTGTCAATTCTGAAAATGGGCTCTTCGTTTGTATATTATTCTGTTACAAAATATAAACAAAAAGTATAGTATATTTTTTGTTTCACTTACCTTCATGTACAGCGTGTTTATACATGGACACCATAATTTACATGTCTGTAAGCTTTTGTTTTGGACATAATGTCACTTATAATTTGTTTGACGTCACGTGATGGGTGGTGTTGCTTGCCCTCAAGAAACTGACATCCTTGATAAAAAACAAGATCTTAAGGTAAATGACAAAGTTCTATTCTTTGATTGACAAGTTGCTATTAACATAATTTGCATACAACATTAGAGTAATTAATAAATTGAAACGTTACCTATGTCAATCTGTCTGTATTGGTGTCCGGTTATAAAACTTTTCACTATTTAATACGATATGTAACAGATGGGCAAATATAAACATAGTCCGTTTCAAACAACTTATTTTTCTACAGTTACCGTGTTGTGTTTATTTTTATTCTTCCTTTCATTCTCAATTTTTATGACACACGTGGTGGTTGTAGCCAGCTAAACAGCAGGTGCTTGCCCTTCCGGAGCATCCGGTATCACTTCCCTGGTTGTAGTTCATGTGTTAAACTTAAAAGCGAAAAACCTTATCTACCTTCAATCTCGATGATTTTTTTACCTTAGGTTGACGGAACACACACTGATAACACTTAGGGAACCAATATGACGGACTCATTCTAAATTTTAGCTCTACGGAGGTGGTAATTAATTGATTGAATTGGGTTTACGTCCAAGTGAAGAATATTTCACTTATATCGAGACATAACAAGCTATAGGTGAAGTGACAGAAAAAATGGACCTTTGCAATGCGCTCATTCAATGTGCAGGGAGAGTTCTTTAGTTGCGTACCACGCCTGTTCTGACACGGTGCATCAGTTTTAAGGTCTCTTCCGAAGGACCCCATGACTTTCGTTTCTAAATGCCGAGTGCTTGACAAAAGAACAGTCACTACCTATTTCTAAGTCTTTGTCAGATCTGCTCGGAGTTTGAACACACGACCTCCCACATACGAAAGGGTCACTATCAACTGAGCTACCGTAGGGGGGGGGTGCCATGGAGAATCCCGATTCTGTGTACATGTAGTGGTTATTGATTTATTGTTTGGTAATGTGTTTTATTTATTTTTGTGATTTTGTTTTTATGGACCATTGTTTGTAAAATAAGTTGAATGATTAGGGACACTCTATTAATACCAGTTTTCGTAAAACGTCGAGGAATTATTATCAGTGATTTCAATATCTGATTGTCTTTTCTATGTGTCATATACCATTTTTTCAATTTAATCATATGATACATATGCCATATACATGTATTGTCTTGTTTGGTTGTTTTAAATATCGTTAACTTGTATTGTTTCGTGTTCTTCGTCGCTTCGGTTGGTTGTTGCCAAGTATAAGTTTTTTTCAGTTCCATGTCACCGTCATGTAACCTGTACTTATTTCTGATGTCGCTAGAATATGTAGGCAAACCACTTTGACCTGTCCGCTTGACCTTTCATTTAAATATTTATCACGGACAAGTACATCTATGTATAGGGAACACAGGTGTTCTATTTATATCTTGAGATATACTCACCTCATAGAGCACACTTGTGCCATATGTATCTTAACACTACCCATGTATTGGGTGGATCGTCCTATATGTAGAGAAAAGTCAAGCGGACAGGTCAATGTTGTTTGCCTATACACGGTTTACAGAGTTAATCTAATGTATTACAGCCATCGAAGTCTGTTTGGGTAATACATGTAGTCTTATAACACTTTTTTGTAGAGAGATCCGATCTAATCCACAAATAATTACTGAAAGCCAACTTTTAGTCGCGTGCGATTAACTATCGCGTGCTTCAAGAGGACAAAGTAATCACGAAAGTTAATCGACGCGAACGTGTTTTTGAAAAAATGTATTTTAAATCAAAATATTCAGATATAGTCAATATCGCAAAGTTAATAGTCACGAAATAATTTTGGTAAGAGAATCGCAAAAGTTAATACCCGTGAATAAAATTTGGTACATTGTACATTTAATGATTAATATCAACACCTAATATACATTCTTTGATTTAAGCTAAAATATTTTTGTCTTTTTTAATGTTTGAATTTTACAAAACAACAAAATGTTTTGAGGTATAGAAACAAACCAAAGTTATACTTACATAACTCCATCGAATGTCGTCTGCTCGGATAAAATAAAACGCGCGATTTTACAACATATTTGTAAAAGTTATAGACACATGGCATGTCTGTAGCAAAAATTTAGTAATGGGCAGGCCAAAATTGAAATACACACACAAAGAGGTAGAAAGTAGGGAACACGCGAACAGCTTTATGTAGTTCAAAGAACGTAAGGATGATAAAATGGAATTCTGAACAGATCCAACATCTTTTAGCATATTAAATTAAATGGTTATAATATCTGAGATTTGACTGCAGATTATCGTAATCCCCTGGTCCCCGTTTTTTCCCTACCGACATGCATGCAACCGTTTAAAATCACTGCATGACAATATATCTAAAAATTAAAACTGAGACAAAATTATGCTCAGAAAGGATAATTGCCACAAACATATTGTGGTATCTTACAGCATATTAACATATGTCGTAGACACACGAAACAGGTTAAAATAAAGTAACAAAAAATCTCAAAAAGACGACTCGGACAAAATCATACTCAGTCAGAATAATATATAAAATGTGGTGGTAGATCTATTTTACAGCATAATAACATACATGTGTCGTAGACACATATAAATTTTAAAAAAACTTTGACAAAATCATACTCAGTAAGAATTATTGTCACAAAAATGTTGTTGTCTATTATTCAATACTTAAACAATATGTATGTAACAATTTCAAAGCTACATATATGTCTGATTTTGGTTTGCGTTCTTAATTGTGACGTAAAAGAAGGCGGGGCTAAATGCATTGAAGTAATGATATGACGTCAAAGAAGGCAGGACTTATTTCTCTGTAAGACTGAATGGCGCTGTTCCATTCACTGACTAAACCAGCGGATAAGATATAAAAGTATTTGCAATATTAAATGATTGGCATTTTGCAAATTGTAAGCAGAAATGTCAACGATTAAACTTGTAAATTTCGAAGCTATTATGATAGAATTGCAAATGCCAAAATCTTGTTAATATCCCCGTAAACCACAACACATTGAAAGTTATTTCAAACGCCTAAACAAAGCTACTGATTGATTAAGATACACAAGAAGCGCTTTATCTTCCGTTTTATTTTTTTCTCTAGATTGCTTTTGCTCTACAACTTCGCATTTTTGTCTCATCAACTTTTGTCCTTAACCCTATTTATCGAATTCGAAAAAAGCAAAGTTTTGTCCCGAAAAGACAAACGGCGAAGGTTCTATAAAATGCAAAAATGTAAAAAAAAAAATAAATAAATAAATAGATGAATAAATAAATAATTTTATACTTGTATTGTTACAGTTGTATTCGTCGGATCCATCTTCACAATCTGGTAATCCATTACATACTGAATCTACTTCTATACAGGAGTGGTTAGTGCATTGAAAGTGTTTTCCTGTACAGCTTTCACCTAAAAACAACAAATAATACTCAATTGTTAGCAGTTGGGTGCCTGACATGAAATTCAATATCCCTACTTAATGTATCAAAAACAAGCATACTAACCAATGTCCGAATAAGAATCCAGAAGCAAAGTAAAAACTTTGAAACTGACAAGTTAGGTTAGACACGTGAACATCCATCAGTATATTACTTTATTTCTTAAATTTTTAAAAAAAACCTACATGTATTCGCAGTGATGTTTATGTGTTATGGTAAACTGATTTTTATTTGTTTTGTGTTATATAATTTTACGATCGAACATGTGACAGTGATTATAACTCTTTATTTCCATAGAAAACCAAATAGCCTTAAATAAAGTACCTGGTTGTAACAGGAAATCTGAATCCGCGATTAGCCTAGAATATCTCTGCACAGAGTAAACCGTTGGCGCTATGTTGAAAAACAACCCAGACAAATGGCAGATTCTGTGGCGCATATGACGTAAAACGTCACCATGGACATCATTTACGTTGTAAACATCGTCATTTTCGCCATGTAAAATCCCATAAGACCGACATTTTCCTTTCAACTGAAATACTTTATGACAATCGCGGACGCGCATACAGATCGTTATTACAACTAGGTACAAGTAATTGAACAATATCAAACAAAAGTCAATTTTATTTTATTTTCTAAAGAAAAAAAAGCGTTGTTCACTGTCACAAACAGAATGAATTGATCAGTAGGGAAGGATAATAAACGGTAATGCCTGTTATGAAGGCTTCATACAATGGGAAACGACAACGGATTAAATTACCAATGAATTTGTTTATAAAGTAACGAATACCATAAAAATACAAATCAAAAACAAACATAAAGCTCCATGGCAAAATTATAATCTCAAAACAAAGTAATCAAAAATAAACACAAAGCTCCATGTCCAAATTATAATCTCAAAACAAAGTAATAAAAAACAAAAAAGTTCCATGTCAAATTATAATCTCAAAACAAAGTAATCAAAACAAACATAAAGCTCCATGTCCAAATTATAATCTCGAAACAAAGTAATCAAAAACAAACATAAAACTCCATGTCCAAATTATAATCTCGAAACAAAGTAATCAAAAACAAACATAAAGTTCCATGTCAAATTATAATCTCGAAACAAAGTAATCAAAAACAAACATAAAACTCCATGTCCAAATTATAATCTCGAAACAAAGTAATCAAAAACAAACATAAAGTTCCATTTCCAAATTATAATCTCAAAACAAAGTAATCAAAAACATGTCCAAATTATAATCTCAAAGCAAAGTAATCAAAAACAAACATAAAGCTTCATGTCCAAATTATAATCTCGAAACAAAGTAATCAAAAACAAACATAACGCTGCATGTCTAAATTATAATCGCAAAACAAAGTAACCAAAAACAAACACCAGGCTCCATGTCCAAATTATAATCTCAAACAAAGTAATCAAAAACAAAAGAAAGTTCCATGTCCAAATTATAATCTCAAAACAAAGTAATCAAAAACAAACACAAAGCTTTATGTCCAAATTATAATCTCAAAGCAAAGTAATCAAAAATAAACATAAAGCTCCATGTCCAAATTATAATCTCAAAACAAAGTAATCAAAAACAAACACAAAGCTCCATGTCCAAATTATAATCTCAAAAAAAGTAATCAAAAACAAACATAAAGCCATGTCCAAATTATAATCTCAAACAAAGTAATCAAAACAAACATAACGCTCATGTCCAAATTATAATCTCAAAAGCAAAGTAATCAAAAACAAACACAAAGCTCCATGTCCAAATTATAATCTCAAAAAAAGTAATCAAAAACAAACATAAAGCTCCATGTCCAAATTATAATCTCAAAGCAAAGTAATCAATAACAAACACAAAGCTCCATGTCCAAATTATAATCTCAAAACAAAGTAATCAAAAACAAACACAAAGCTCCATGTCCAAATTATAATCTCAAAACAAAGTATCAAAAACAAACATAAAGCTCATGTCCAAATTATAATCTCAAAGCAAAGTAATCAAAACAAACACAAAGCTCCATGTCCAAATTATAATCTCAAAACAAAGTAATCAAAAACAAACATAAAGTTCCATGTCAAATTATAATCTCAAAACAAAGTAATCAAAAACAAACATAAAGCTTCATGTCCAAATTATAATCTCAAAGCAAAGTAATCAAAAACAAACACAAAGCTCCATGTCCAAATTATAATCTCAAAACAAAGTAATCAAAAACAAAACAAAGCTCCATGTCCAAATTATAATCTCAAACAAGTAATCAAAAACAAACACAAAGCTCCATTCAAATTATAATCTCAAAACAAAGTAATCAAAAACAAACACAAAGCTCCATGTCAAATTATAATCTCAAAACAAAGTAATCAAAAACAAACAAAGCTCCATGTCAAATTATAATCTCAAAGCAAAGTAATCAAAAACAAACACAAAGCTCCATGTCCAAATTATATTCTCAAAACAAAGTAATCAAAAACAAACACAAAGCTCCATGTCCAAATTATAATCTCAAAGCAATTCAATCAAAAACAAACACAAAGCTCCATTTCAAATTATATTCTCAAAACAAAGTAATCAAAAACAAACATAAAGTTCCATGTCAAATTATAATCTCAAAACAAAGTAATCAAAAACAAACATAAAGCTTCATGTCCAAATTATAATCTCAAAGCAAAGTAATCAAAAACAAACACAAAGCTCCATGTCCAAATTATATTCTCAAAACAAAGTAATCAAAAACAAACACAAAGCTCCATGTCCAAATTATAATCTCAAAACAAAGCAATCAAAAACAAACATAAAGTTCCATGTCCAAATTATAATCTCAAAACAAAGTAATCAAAAACAAACATAAAGCTCCATGTCAAAATTAAAATCTCAAAACAAAGTAATCAAAAATAGACATAAAGCTCTATGTTTAAATTATAATCTCAAAACAAAGTAATCAAAAACAAACACAAAGCTCCATGTCAAATTATATCTCAAAACAAAGTATCAAAAACAAAACATAAAGCTCCATGTCAAATTATAATCTCAAAACAAAGTAATCAAAAACAAACACAAAGCTCCATGTCCAAATTATAATCTCAAAGCAAAGTAATCAAAAACAAACACAAAGCTCCATGTCCAAATTATATTCTCAAAACAAAGTAATCAAAACAAACACAAAGCTCCATGTCCAAATTATAATCTCAAAGCAAATTAATCAAAAACAAACACAAAGCTCCATGTCCAAATTATAATCTCAAAACAAAGTAATCAAAAACAAACACAAAGCTCCATGTCCAAATTATAATCTCAAAACAAAGTAATCAAAAACAAACATAAAGCTCATGTCCAAATTATAATCTCAAAACAAAGTAATCAAAAACAAACATAAAGCTCCATGTCCAAATTATATCTCAAAACAAAGTAATCAAAAACAAATACAAAGCTCCATGTCCAAATTATAATCTCAAAACAAAGTAATCAAAAACAAACACAAAGCTCCATTGTCCAAATTATATTCTCAAAACAAAGTAATCAAAAACAAACATAAAGCTCCATGTCCAAATTATAATCTCAAAACAAAGTAATCAAAAACAAAATACAAAGCTCCATGTCCAAATTATAATCTCAAAACAAAGTAATCAAAAACAAATACAAAGCTCCATGTCCAAATTATATTCTCAAAACAAAGCAATCAAAAACAAACATAAAGCTCCATGTCCAAATTATAATCTCAAAACAAAGTAATCAAAAACAAATAAAGCTCCATGTCAAAATTATAATCTCAAAACAAAGTAATCAAAACAAATAAAGCTCCATGTAAATTATAATCTCAAAACAAAGTAATCAAAACAAACATAAAGCTCCATGTCCAAATATAATCTTAAAGCAAAATAAAAACTTTGAACTGGCACATTGGGTAAAACGCGTGGCCTTCCACCAGGGAAGTTAAGTCGGGTTCCCTGGAAGGGTAAGCACCTTCTGTTAAGCTATGCTAGCTACATCCGCCAGACGTGTGACCTTCCACCAGGGACGTTAAGTCTGGTCCCTGGAAGGATAATCACCTTCTGTTAAGCTATGCTAGCTACATCCGCCACGACGTGACCTTCCACCAGGGAAGTTAAGTCGGGTTCTCTGGAAGGGTAAGCACCTTCCGTTAAGCTATGCTAGCTACATCCGCCACGACGTGTGACTTTCCTCCAGGGAAGTTAAGTCGGGTTCCCTGGAAGGGGAAGCACCTTCCGTTAAGCTATGCTAGCTACATCCGCCACGACGTGTGACTTTCCTCCAGGGAAGTTAAGGAAGTTAAGTCGGGTTCCCTGGAAGGGGAAGCACCTTCCGTTAAGCTATGATAGCTACATCCGCCACGGCGTGTGACCTTACACCAGGGAAGTTAAGTCGGGTTCTCTGGAAGGGTAAGCACCTTCTGTTAAGCTATGCTAGCTACATCCGCCACGACGTGTGAAATCAAATTTTAGAAGGAAAGGAAAATGGAGATAGATGTATGCTTCAAATATATAAATTTTGGATACAGACACAATCTACAGCCATAAAACTATTTAAGGCCTGGATAAGTCTAGGTTTGCAATATCCCCGCGTTTACAATTTAGTTGATTTCTTGTATAAACTCGGAAAATTGTTTTGTAAAAAAACACCAGGAAAGACATATACATGTAGTAGGTTCTGAAATATTGAATCACATTGTCAACTTTCTTTATCTATGCAGCAATATACCTTGTACCCGCTTTCTTTGCCGCAGTTATGGTTTATTTGTTTCACAATTAAAACGCCATGGTCAAGTGATGGTATAGTTTATTTCCATTACGTGAATTTTATACAAGGATGCCAGCCGCTTACAGATGTATTGTTGACTTAAGGATATTGCAAGCCTAGGTCATGTTTTTTGGCCGCCATCACAATATCGATGACAAATATGATGTCTCTGTATTCAAAATGACCCTGGATATATTTGATGTCTCATTCTCCTTTAATTCCAAATTTTGATTACACACATGGCGGGTGTATCTGGCTAAACAGAAAGTGCTTGCTCTTCCGGTGCACCCAGACTTGCTTCCCTGATGGAACTTTGCGCGTTTAACCTAATCTGCCCACTTTACAGTTTTTTGCTTTGGGATTTTGGTTTTGATATGGATTGGTATGTTTGTTTTTGACATAAGAATACAAATTTTTGGTTTCATTACTGTGTTTTCACAACTACCTATCAATCAACCGGCATTTTATCTGCATTTGCGTTTGGGACAGCCAAAATATACTAGTACTCAATTTTAAATACTCATCAACCAAGAAAATTTCACAATAATTACCATTCGATCGCGAGTTGGCCTAGGTTGTTTTAATAGAGAAGATTATGAATTTTTAATATCAACTAACCAAAGTTATTCATTACAAATTTTTAATATATTCGGTTATGATTATATTTGGTATATAGCGGTTTGGGGTGAAGATATTTAGACTAAACATAATAGATCCAAGTAAAAACTCTCAAACAGAATCTGTGAAAATTGAGTCAAATGCATAGCTCTCGGAAAGAAAGGATTATATGAAATGGCTTCAGATAGACTTTCTACAGATGAAATCTGTACTTAACCATTCCATAAATAAATCTTTAACAGCCATTCATCTTTTTTTCTATTGCATTGGATTTCAGACGGTCATACTGGGCATAAATTTTTATCTGCAGCTAAGAAGAATCTTTCTTATAAATTTTTTGTTCAATTCGGTAATTGGAGGAGGAATTTAAAGTTTACAGGCGTATGAAACCATGAACGAACAGATGGGCGAGCACACGCACGCACACACGCATGTTTAGCCATACCATAAGCATGAGCAAAAAAAAAACAAAAAAAAAAAAAAAAAAAAAATAATAATAAAAAAAGGATAAAAGGATTCTATAATAACTAATTACAGTTTTTTTCGTCGGATTTATCAGGACAGTCCGGATTGCCATCACATCTCCAAGATATTTTGATACACGACCTTTGATTACTACACTGCCACTCTGTATCAGGATTACACACATGTGACTGAACAGTATCACAATTGACCTCGTCACTTCCGTCGTCACAATCTGTGAAGTCGTCACATCTCCATTGTATAGGTATACACTTTAATGAGGTATCACATGTGAACTGCATCGAAGAACATGTGACTGAAAAAAATCATTATTTCTGTAAATAAACAATATACATATTACAAAAACACGTTTTTTTTTCAAAGATTATAGCCACATTTTACAAAATTTATCATTTTAGTCGCCCCATTTATTATGAAGTGACCTAATGTATAATGTCAGTCTCTGTTCAAAATCTTATTTCAAAAAGCTTTCAAACTCTGTAAAATTTTCAATTTCACTCGAAACTGAAAAGTTTATGTCCAACAACTCCACCTTTTTATCCTTAAAAGAAATGCTTGACAACTTGTATATGAAAGTGGGTTGCTACATCGGGTTGTGTAATAAATGCCAAGTCATGTAATACCCACGTTGTAGTGTAATAATTTTTTTCGTGTAATGAAATGACACCTTGTTATGTAATAAACAAGAGGCCCAATAGGGTCTGCACCGCTCACCTGGGTCATAAACAGCACAAAACACAAGAAATATACATTTCAAGGACAATAACTCTGATGTGGATATTTAGATATTTATTATACTTGCTACGTAGTTAGATCTTGTCATATTTATCATTTTTGCAATTTTTACTATTGTTTTTTCTCTAATAATTCTGGGGAAAAATAATCAAAACAATGCAAAAATTTGACCTTAAAAATCATTTATCAGATATTATTGAAATCTGATATGTACCTAGAATTTATCATACTGATTAGTTTTGTATCGATACCATATCTCTAACAATTTTAATGAAAATAGATGAAAACAACATAAATCACAAAAGGTATGACATTTCAGGGGCAATAACTCCAACATGGATGATCATATTTTTATGAAACTTGCTAATCAGTTAGATCTTGTCAGGTTTATCATTTTGACAATTTATACTCTTTATCTCTAATAATTTTTAAGAAAATAATCACAACCTATAAAAATGTGCAAAAAATGAACTTTGAGGGTCAATAACTCCTAAATTGTTTGTCAGATATCTATGAAACTTCATACTTAGCTAGAATGTGTCATGTCAATCATTTTTCAATAAAAAAGCATTAAATATCTTTAACAACAGCTAATATACAACCAAAAACTCAAAGATGAAAACCACTGTGGTAGCTCAATTGATAGAGTGCCTCGCTCCGTGGGTGGCCGGAAGGTCGTGGTTTCGAACCCCGACTGGGTCTGACCCAAGACTTGAAAGTTGGTAATAACTGTTCTTTCGTCAAGCACTCGGCATTACAAATAAAAGTCAAGGTCCTTTCGGATGGTAACTTAAAATAAACGTCTTCCCGTGTCACAGTAGGTTTGGCACGATAAGGAACCCTGTTGTATAACGCCATCAGCGCAACGCAAAGGCAAAATTTCTGCACCTTGGCCTATAGCTGGCGACGTCTCGATATAAGTGATATATTCTTGACTGGGATGTAACACATCATTACTCAACTCAAATGCAGAAAACTAGGTCGTTACTTTGACCTTTGACCTTGAACTCATTACCAAGGTCATGTTGGAAGAACACCAAATCTGAAAACCGTATGCCATTATCTTCACAAATAGTCAAGATATAGCAATTTAAAGCTGCAAAATTTAACGCAAAAACGCGTAACCTATTTTTCAACCAAATTTCCCGAAATTAACAAACTCTAAGGTTAAGACTATGTGTTATCAAAATAACACATCAGTTTTAGCCTCCAATGAGCGGTTCAAGAGAAGATTTTTAGGTTTTGTCTATTTTTAGTAACAGCAGCCACCTTGGATATATGATCGCCATGATTTGAACATACTGTAGTGAGACTCTGTCAAGGAGCTCTCACATTTTTGGTTTCAATTGGCCCATTATTTTCAGAGGAGAAGATTACAGACGGACGTACGGACGCACGCTTCGCCATTTCCGTTTAATGTAAAAATGAAATTGGGCAAATAAAGGAGCAATGATTTTGTTCTAACCACTGACCTTGACGTTGACCTTGAACCGACTTTGTCAAGCGCAGAGGACACATGATATTGTGTGGACTAATCTTGACCGAAGTTAAAGGTGACGTGGTTATGAGGTCACGTAGGATAATCATGAAACGCTTTTATGGAACCCCAATATAAATAATGATTAGGTGTTTAAACACCAGTAGGTACATTCAAGAGTAAGGTAAAGCTTACCTTTATTACAATTGCGTTCATCGCTAGTGTCATCTTTTCCACAGTCCGGGTCTCCATACAGACCCATTTCTGACTTATACACTGTCCATTTTCACACCGAAACTGATTCTCATCGCAAGGGTGTACTTTGACTGAGGAAATAAGAAAAAATCACATGCCTTATATTCTCAACGTCGATACAAACTAATAACATCTGATCAACATTGTTTAATTGACGGACAATATATTTGCTGTGTTTGGTAATATAATGTTCCAACAACAATCGTCATACTTATAAAACTTGCCTTATTCGTATGAAGCAGACTAAAAGCAACCCACCATTCCTACTCCTATATGAGGCGTAAGAGGCATTTTGTCTTACCGTCTTCATTCATAGTTTGGGGTGACAGAGGCACCTTACCTTATTTACCTCTTTATAAGGCACATTGTCATATCATCCCTATTGTTTATGGATGTCAGAGGCACCTTGCCTTACCGTCTTCATAGTTTTAGGTGACAGAGGCACCTTATCTTGATATACTACCTTTATAAGACACCTTGACATACCATCCCTATTGTTTATGGGATGTCAGAGACACCTTGCCTTACTGTCTTCATAGTTTTATGTGACAAATTCACCTTTCCCTTACAAACTACCTCTTTATGGACACCTTGCCATATATACCATCCCTATTGTTTATGGGATGTCAGAGGCACATTGCGTTACCGTCTTCATAATTTCGGGTGACAAAGGCATCTTATCTATACAAACTACCTCTTTATTAGGCACATTGCCATACTATCCCCATTGTTTATGGGATGTCAGAGGCACCTTGCTACACCGTCTTTATAGTATTAGGTGACAAATGCACCTTTCCTTTATAAACTACCTCTTTTTGAGGCACATTGCCATACCATCCATATTGTTTATGGGATGTCAGAGGCACTTTGCCTTACCGTCTTCATAGTTTTAGGTGACAGAGGCATCTTACCTATAAGAAGTACCTTACACTATCTCTTTATGAGTCACCTTGCCATATAATTCCTATTGTTTATGGGATGTCCGAGGCACCTTGCTATACCTTCTCCTTTATGAGGCACCTTGTCATATAATCCCTATTGTTTATGGGATGTCAGAGGCACCTTGCTATACCTTCTCCTTTATGAGGCACCTTACCTTGACTATCTCTTTATGAGGCACATTGACATATAATTCCTATTGTTTATGGGATGTCAGAGGCACCTTGCTATACCTTCTCCTTTATGAAGCACATTGACATATAATCCCTATTGTTTGTGGGATGTCAGAGGCACCTTGCTATACCTTCTCCTTTATGAGGCACCTTACCATACAATCCCTATTGTTTATGGGATGTCCGAGGCACCTTGCTATACCTTCTCCTTTATGAGGCACATTGACATATAATCCCTATTGTTTATGGGATGTCAGAGGCACCTTGCTATACCTTCTCCTTTATGAATCACCTTACCATACAATCCCTATTGTTTATGGGATGTCAGAGGCACCTTGCTATACCTTCTCCTTTATGAGGCACCTTACCTTGACTATCTCTTTATGAGGCACCTTGCCATATAATTCCTATTGTTTATTGGATGTCAGAGGCACCTTGCTATACCTTCTCCTTTATGAATCACCTTACCATACAATCCCTATTGTTTATGGGATGTCAGAGGCACCTTGCTATACCTTCTCCTTTATGAATCACCTTACCATACAATCCCTATTGTTTATGGGATGTCCGAGGCACCTTGCTATACCTTCTCCTTTATGAGGCACCTTATCATATAATCCCTATTGTTTATGGGATGTCCGAGGCACCTTGCTATACCTTCTCCTTTATGAATCACCTTACCATACAATCCCTATTGTTTATGGGATGTCCGAGGCACCTTGCTATACCTTCTCCTTTATGAGGCACCTTACCTTGACTATCTCTTTATGAGGCACCTTGCCATATAATTCCTATTGTTTGTTGGATGTCAGAGGCACCTTGCTATACCTTCTCCTTTATGAATCACCTTACCATACAATCCCTATTGTTTATGGGATGTCAGAGGCACCTTGCTATACCTTCTCCTTTGTGAGGCACCTTACCTTGACTATCTCTTTATGAGGCACCTTGTCATATACATGTTTAATTCCTATTGTTTATTGGATGTCAGAGGCACCTTGCTATACCTTCTCCTTTATGAATCACCTTACCATACAATCCCTATTGTTTATGGGATGTCAGAGGCACCTTGCTATACCTTCTCCTTTATGAGGCACCTTGCCATATAATCCCTATTGTTTATGGGATGTCGGAGGCACCTTGCTATACCTTCTCCTTTATGAATCACCTTACCATACAATCCCTATTGTTTATGGGATGTCAGAGGCACCTTGCTTTACCTTCTCCTTTATGAGGCACCTTACCATACAATCCCTATTGTTTATGGGATGTCAGAGGCACCTTGCTATACCTTCTCCTTTATGAGGCACTTTACCTTGACTATTTCTTTATGAGGCACCTTGTCATATAATCCCTATTGTTTATGGGATGTCAGAGGCACCTTGCTATACCGTCTTCATAGTTTGGGGTGACAGAGGAACCTACCTTTATTAGGCACATTGCCATACCATCCCTATTGTTTATGGAATGCCAGAGGCACCTTGCTATACCTGCCCATTGATGAGGCACAACAGGTGACAACTTATTCTTGTGTAAAATTAGTCACTGTAGCAACAACTGAAAATAGTTGTTTTCCTTAAATTTCAACTCTAAGAAATATATTTTTAAAAATTAATTAAATAAATAAATAAATAATAAATAAATAAATAATATAATAATAATAATAATAATAATAATAATAATAAGAAGAAGAAGAAGAAGAAGAAGAAGAAGAAGAAGAAGAAGAGAAAAACCACCATAACCACAAAAATAAAACTAAAGAAAAACTATCATCACTACAATAGCATTTTAGACCAGTGCTTGAATATCAAAAGTAGACACCAAATATATTCTTGTATTTTGGCATTTTAAACATTCTTGAAATCACACCACGACCATAAAAAGTTGTAAATTAAATTGAACTAATAAAATTAGCATTAACAAAATCATTCCAAAATAATGGATTTTAATAATCTTAATTATAGGAAAGTGTTTGTCTGTGTTTTTAACTTGAAACTATAGTTCCAACAACAAGTTCGTGCGCTCAAAAATCCATAATTATCTTTTTTTCAGCATAACAAACTCAAAATAAAAATAAGTGTCTGGATTCTATTTTTTGCCACATCAGACCATCCAAGAAACATAATTTTGTTTTTTGAAATAAAATAAGTTGTTTAAGAAAGTATTGCATTGTCACTTACGTGTTAAATAGGATATAACAAATACAAGCCACAACATCCATCCTGCAAAATACGTACACAAGTCAATTGTCGGCTTGTTTATCAAGAATTAGATATCTTTAACTGATATATGGTGTTCCACTAGGTCCAATTCCTAAATTACCTTCTCGTCTCGAGAGTTGAGTAATGGTGTTTAACGTCCCAGTCAAGAATATTTCATTTATATCGAGACGTCGTCAGCTATAAGCGAAAATACAGAAATCGCACTTCTCATATTTCATTAAGGAGATTTAATTTCATGCACACAAAAAATACTTCAAAACATAATTTAAAAAAGAATAAGAGCAAAATACAGATGGATTTTACATTTTTCAATTTTTAGATTTTTATTTTAAATTTTACAATGGCCTCCTATTGGATGAGCATAGTTTACTTAGTGTTAAACTTTCGACAGGTCTGTACCGTACAATAATCGAAACGGCAATAGGATAGAGGTAAATACGATGAAACTAAAATCAATCAAAAAGATGAAACAAAAAAGAAAATGGGATAAATACATTATAGAATAGTAACATCGCTCCTTTGTCTCTCGTGTTAAGGGCAGTGATATCCGATTGCGTCAAAACAGAGTTCAAATGCGTGACAACTTAAACGCGCCAAACGTTTGCGCTGCTGCAGGTATCAAAAGCACCAATGAAAATAAAATGACTTCTCTCTTCCTAATTCTTTTTTTCCTGGCTGGAGACGGCCGGTTGGTTATAATCTAGCGGAGCTAAAATTATTTTAAAATTTATAATATAAAACCTGTCATGTCACTATTCACTAAAACCCCTGTATTTTATTCACTAAAATCACAAATTTCATTGTTTAATTCACTCGCGTTAATAATTAGATAAGGAATAATGGTTGGGGAAACATGTACATATACTCGAGTTAAAGCAGAGATATTGTGTGGGGAAACCATGAGCACTTTTGATAGCATTTTCTTTGCAATTAAATTGTTATATACCGGTGCTTTTAGAATTCTCGCGCATTTGATATTTCGGGATAAGAGCAAGTTATATAAATTATAAATGCCGTTTCGGGATTATTGCTTTTGTAACTTCGTCAAACCCATTCGTGATTTGGTCTTCGGTTTTATGTCTGTTAGAAGGACAATCATGGTGTCATATACCATTTTTGAATTTAATCACACAAAACATGTAATGTGCGATAAAAAAAAAAAAAAAACTGGTATATTACAACGTACAACATAAGAAAATCAAAATTAACACATTCATGTCGGATAATTTTTGTCCATGATCGCACACCATAGACAAGACAACTAAAAATTGTATTGAAATGCTGCCGAGAGATATGTTAAACATATTTTAGAAGGATGTAATAATACCTCCCTATCTCAAAACCACCGAGACTTATCAGATAATCCGTTAATGATCACAGATGTTTTGAATTAAATTTAATTTTCGTTGATTAATTAAGAGGGAGATTAAATTAGGCATCAACAGATAAACATGTTTTTGAATTTTAGAGCAACTAGATAAGTTGTTTTATGATAGTTCCAAAAACAGGACTTTTATTATTATTATTATTTTTAAATTCTTTGAAATTATGCATTTTATTGCTCGTTTTTCTAATGAACAAATTGTAGTATTAAGAACTTAAAGAAATTTTTTTCTCGATTCATCGTTTGAACCCCTAGGTCACCTTGACCTAGTTTTGGTGGCAATGGCAATTCTATCAACAAATCTGAATTGCACCTGCTCATGGATACCAACAGCAAGTTTGATTGAAATCAGAGAAGTTGAAAATTGGTATATTTTCACAAAAAGTAATGATGTTTTGTTTCAACTGTCCGCAGAATTGAAGTCTGACCATTCGTGGTCTAGTTTTTGGGGTCTCTAGTGTTAAATTTGCGTTTGAACCCACTTGTTCGAAGTGTCCATTCAAATATTTCTCAATTTCGCATGCATGATCCGTTTCATATGAAGTGTTATGAAATATATTCTTATATTCAGCCATTTAGGATTTGGTAAATTTTTATCAATGTAAGAGTTCCTAGATAATAATAACTTAGATTAATAAATTGACATTTCGTTCTATGATAAATAAAAACAGGAAATGTCAAATTTTGTAAACATTACGTTGTAAACAAAACAAGGATGAATATGAGGTTATTCTGCTGGTCATCTCCAGGTTGTTGGTAAACAAGTTCTATATATCCCTCACTGAGCACACATCACAACATCAACATCTGCTATAGATACTGTAATAAAAGCTAGTTATAAACATCACGTGTCCAGTTGAGACGCTTACAACTCAGTTTTCGTGCCCGTGACTGACACTAGATGATCTCAAACAGAAAGCAGGAACAATTCAGTAAGAAGTAACAGTACCTAAATTTTTTATCAGTTGTGATCGTAGAAATTTTACAAAATCGAACTTAAATCCAAAATTTAGTTAAGACAAAATAGACAGCCATTTAGGATTTGGTTAATTTTAGCCAATGTAAAAGTCTGTAATTACGTAACCTTGTTAACAATAAAGATTTATAAAATAACATATCATTCTATGATAATTAAAAACAGGAAAGGTCAAATCCTGAAAACATTAGTTGTAAACAAAAACAGGATGAACATGAGGTTATTTTTTTATATTCTGTTGGTCATCTTCAGGTTGTTTGTAAACAGTTAGCATATATAAAAAGATCACTAAGCACACCATATGATCACAACATCAACACAGCTCTGAAACTGCAACAGCTGGTATTAACATCATGTGTTGAGCTGTTGTGAGGTCGCGTTGGCCTAATGGATAAGACGTCAGTCTACAAATCCAGGGTCTCTTACCCACTCAACCCACACGTTGGAAAGTGAATGTTCCTTCCCGTTGGCCTTTACTGGTTCACCCGGTGTCAGTGTGACTGGGGGAGTGTTATGCTTGTCTTCAGCATACTGACTCGGTGAGCTAACACCTTAAAGTCGCCCTGAGTGCAAGGCAGATTATAAAACACACTCACACTTCACATGCATTCACGAACTTGTATGATTAATCCATAGAATTAATGAAGTAGTTCTCGTCGCGAACGGTTGAAAAAATGCTGATGGGACGTTAAACAACATTCAAAAACAACAACTACTACAATATGTGCATATCATAAATTTAAGATGTTACGTTAATCTTCAAAGTTTCTCGCCACCTGGCTATGCTTTACAGACAAATATGTGCAAAGTCATTTTGGTATTGATAGAACTGTGACAAAACAGTAAAACAGCAGGTACTTGTGTCACACAAAGTCTTGAGTCCTAACTCATAGTCCTTGTTGTCGTGATAGTTGGGATAGCTGTTTAAACTTGAGACCTTTGTGAAACCTACACCAATCTTTCACCAATATTCCTCTGGAAATAAGTTTTGGTCCTTATTGTCATGGAACTTGCTTTACTTTAAGTGTCAAAGTTTCTCGGAACCTGGTTATAGATTTCAGCCGTACATGGGTAAATTCTCTTTAGTATTAATAAATTCTGAGATAGGAATGTAAAAAAAACAGTAAAAAACAACAGCCTTTCAAATATCAGATTTGGGCATTTGATAGTGGTAGCCAATACACTTCTTGAATCTCTTGTTAATATTTTATTTCTAAATACCGGGTGCTTCGCGAAAGAATGGTCACTACCTATTTTCAAGTCTCGGAAGGGTCCGACAAAGACTTAAAAATAGGTAGCGACTTTTCTAACGTAAACAATCATCAGTAATGGGGTCCTTCGGAAGAGACCTTAAAAAGTTATAAAACCGATTCCCCTTGTCACGGCTGGTGTGGTACGTTAAAGGACCCACCCTGCACATTGCCCTAAGCACACTGCAAAGGTCAAATTTTCTGCAACTTCACCTATAGTTGGTGACGTTTCTATATGAGTTAAATATTCTTGATTGTGGCGTACGAAAATAAAACAAAGATTGTAAAGGTTTTTAAAATTCATTTGAAACGTCAAAATATTT
Organism: Anadara kagoshimensis; assembly: GCA_021292105.1. Taxonomy (NCBI): domain Eukaryota; kingdom Metazoa; phylum Mollusca; class Bivalvia; order Arcoida; family Arcidae; genus Anadara; species Anadara kagoshimensis. The sequence goes on from CM037860.1 coordinate 32,062,035, forward strand.
TAGTAATTACCATCTTTACCTCTGTACTACCAGGTTGGGCACTTTAGCCCAATTGCAAGAATTTATTGTTTATTTGTATTCAGAATCAGTGTTTCGACTGTTAATCCCAAAGTCAAAATACCTCAATCATATGGCTTTTAGCAAAATGTGTTTTAGGAAAGACTTAAAGCCAAGGAGATGTGCTTCACATACCTCTGTAAAATGAAAACTGAATAAGCCATCTGTGACTGCTACGGTGGTCGTCTTAGCAGTGACTGAAACAGACTACAAACAAGAGTAAAGTGTCAATATGACACATATGCCCCTACTTTATTTATGATAGGTTGATTGAAGGAGGTTTACTCTCCCATTAAATTTTTTATTGTCCTGTGACCTTGAACTTGATGACCTCAATTTGGAACCCGACATATCCTCTCCATAATGTACAACTCTTGTTAATATCACTTTGATACCTGTTTTTTATACAAAAGTTGAGAGTGGAAATGGTGAAAAGGTGCATTTTTAAAAGATTACATGTTCCTGTGATCTTAAACTTGATGACCTCAACTTAGTACGCAACACATCCTTTTTTCATACAAACCACTGCAGTAGCTCAGTTGATAGAGTGCTCGCTCCGTAAGTGGGAGGTCGTGGCTTCGATCCCCGGCCGGGTCTGACCCAAGACTTGAAAGTGGGTAGTGACTGTTCTTTCACCAAGCACTGGCATTACGAAATGAGTCGTGGTTCTTTCGGATGGGAACTTAAAATAAACGAGGTCTCGTGTCATGGTGGGCTTGGCACGCTGTTGTATAATGCCATCAGTACAATGCACAGGCAAAATATCTGCACCTTCGCCTATAGGTGGCGACGTCTCGATATAAGTGAAATATTCTTGATTGGGACATTAAACACCATTACTCAACTCTTCATACAGTGTATCTCTTGTTCATATCACTTTGAACAAAGGTTATAGAGTGCAAACAGTGAAAAGGTGCAATTTTTCAAAGTTATTATTGTCCTTGACCTTGACAACCTCAATTTTGAATGCGACACATTCTCTTTCCATACTGCATATCTCTTGTTTATATCACTGATACCGCTTTTTCCATACTGTATATCTCTTGTTTATATTACTAATACCGCTTTTTAAACGAAAGTTATAAAGCTAAAACTGATTCTGGGACATATGTATATGAACATGGGTAACGCAAAATGCCTTGGTCATTTTCATGGAGGGGGCATAAATAGTAAAGCAAGAAATTGCACACAGGACTGAGAAATAAAGTCATTTGTTGTATGTAATGTCATGCTTTGCACATGGAGAATGAATTGCTCTACAGTGCATGTTTATGGGACAAAAATCTTATTGCTTGGTTTGAATCCAATTCTTGCAAATACTTGATGAAAGTTTGTGGTTTTATCTTGGCACTCCGGTTTCCTCCACCATACCATAAGTGACTGCCTTAATAGTTTTCTCTTTCATGCAGAAGTGACTGCCTCAATATAAGTTTGGATCAAAAATCACCATTAATCCACTAAATTTCACATCCCACACCAGACTTAACTATATTCTTGAATTTTATGTAGAAAGTGTTGTTTATTTTCAGAGGTTTATAAGATAAACAACTCTATTGAAAATTTAATACATGTTTTTATTGTAAACTATATATAATAATCAACAAGAAGACAGCTGTATAATTTATTCATTTTTGTCATGATTTTCCCTTCCACTTTTTCTTCCACTTATTTTCTTTTTGTTTCAATACTTTTGGTTTCATTGGATTTAATTTTTCAAGTTTTTTCTGAACTTGTTTGTCTTTCTTCACTTTTTGTATTGCACTTTGACTGTCTTCTGAAATTAAAAAAACAAAAAACAAAATAGATTTTATAAAAATAGATTAAACTAGAAAAACTGTGAGCCACAAGCTCACAAAAAATACCCCCGCTCCCAAAAATCCATCGGATCAAATTTTTAAATAGGAGGTGAAAATCTACAATATATCACAAAGATTGTGTGAAAGTTTTATGAAAATCCATTGAAGGGTTTAGGAAGAGTTGCAGATAAGTGATAGGTACCCTAAGGTGTAACGGAAGGATGGACGGACACACGGACGGACACCCCTATCACTATACTTTTTAAGTGGGGGTATAATAAATGATACTACACATTTTTGTATTTTTTGGAGTAATCTCCCTTGATATTATGTTTCATTCGAATAAATACTTAATATGAATTGTATGTCATTCAAAAATATGACATTTAACTCCTTTAAACAATTAAAGGGGAATTTATTAATGCCACAATTACACCATCTAAGTGTATTGCATAAGAAGAAACAATAGCGGTAGGAAACTTTTTGAGGTTTTGACTTCTAACTATTTCAGGGTAAGAAATTTTCTGTGTTTCTGGCTGTAGAGAAAATGGATCAAAAGAAATAAGAAATTTTCGCTAGGAAAATGAATTCACTCTACAAGATTCACCATGAAAATTGTGAATATTTTCCCCAAGAATGTTTCTTTTATAAGGTATGTGCTCACATAAATAACAGTGAATTTTTCAAAGAAATTTCCAAAAGGACCATTTCAAATGTGGAAACCTAAACATACCGACAACCCTTATCAAAATCAAGGTCCCATACATTTTCAATGTACAATGTATGGAAATTTGACTGATAATAAATAACAAACTGGAAATTTCTCTCTCTCTCAAATTTTGCAAATATTTCATGCAAAACATATGACAGAAACATATTCATATTAAAAGGTAACAAAAAGAGAAAATATACGACATGATCAATTAAGGTCTTACCTTGTTTTGGAGTTACAAGTCTGCCAGACTTCGTGGGATATTTTCCCGAGAAAAATTTAGGTGTAACAGATTGCCGAAGAAGAGCAGATAACTCCAGCTTCATTTGTTTGATGTGTTGATTGTGACTGGCTTGCAGCTGAATCACCAAGATCATTCAATCTTACAAGAAAGTTAAGGTCCATATAAACATTATTTAACTGTGAATATGTAACCATGGAAACATGTAGTTAGAACTACAGATCTGTGATACATATACACTTGGTTAATAGTCCAACAGTAACATATGTATTATTTCATTTAACTCCAATCAACAAAATGAATAGGTAATGCTGAATCTGGAGATCAACAGCCCTCTCAATAAAAACAAGATCCGGATCTTCAACACCAATGTCAAGTCCATCCTACTATACTGATCAGAAACCTGGAGGGTAACCAAGACCAAACCCACAAACTCCAGACATTTATCAACAGATGCCTCAGGAACATCCTTAACATCAGATGGCCTGAAGTTGTCTCAAACAAACAACTATGGGACAGGACCAGACAAGTTCCAATCGAGTCTGAGATAAGGAAACGAAAATGGGGATGGATTGGCCAAACACTATGTACGCAAGCCTGCGCCAAATGTCACCAGGCAGGCTCTTGACTGGAACCAACAAGGGAAGAGGAAGAGAGGCCGGCCTAAACAGACCTGGCATAGGAGTATCGACACAGAGGTGCAAACAGCTGGAAAGACCTGGGCCGAACTAAAGAAGATAGCCCAGAACCGTGTCAGATGGAGAGGTGTTGTTGCGGCCCTTTGTTCCCCAGGGAATCAAGAGTAATAAGCCAGGCTAAGCCAATGCTGATATTACAGCCACAACATGCCAAAATTAGCTACTCCCTCAATTTTCTCACAAGTAGGACTCAGAATTGCTGAAGATAACAGATTAACAGAATTGGTGGGGCTAACCATGCAATACCTCTCCTATAATGTCATATTCTCTTCTAATATCCAATTCATGAGTTTATCCCAACTTACTGTCAATCTTTTTTACACTTGATCTTGGCTATTAAATTGTGGCAGTACATGTAGGTTCTCTTTATAATGCATTGAAAAAACAAACTTTTACATTTTAGAATCCGACAGTGAAAGGATACAAATTTTCATCATCTATTTCAATGTCCATTTCTCTAGCAGCTCTGTGAAACCAGTCATTTTGTACCTTCTTTTTCTTAAATCTGAAAAATAAAAATAAATTTTAACAATTTGTACATTACAACTACATGTATTACAACTTAATGTTTACATTACAAATGCATTGCCTTCTTTGAATCTCTTTGGAACCATTGCGTTAATTTTTCGATGACAGCAGTGTGTCACACACTCTGTGATAAAGTGATATATCAGTTAATATCTTCAGCCAATGTACTTTCGATGTACAGCGAATGGTGGAGGAATACATACCACCAAAGAACTGATTATTCATTCATAATTTCCTACGGGTTCATTCATAAATCTATCTGGCAACTGCTGGGACGCCCTTTACGAGCGGTAACAAATGAGAAATCTGACAAACTGCACCACTTTGCGATTCATTTACTTTGAACATGAGCTGATGCAGTCATACCTCGATGACAGCATTCAAAGTGAAATTCAATCCTTAAATAAATATATCACAACTGACTGTCAAACCTTTTACACTGAATCTTAAACCATACAAATACTTTTCAAAATAAAACCATTAAGTTATAAAAATTCTAAAACTTTCCCAAAAGACAACAACAGTACTGACAGACTACAAACAGGTATTCACCCACCATTGGCATTTTAAAGATTGGCAGTTTATTGAACTTGTGAATGTGAACTACCAGTACCATTCATCACCATTAAGGTCACAAGGTTCCAAAATTGTGCAAAGTCAATTTTAGTGTAAAATGGACATAACTCCATTAAAATTTCAAGCAGCTTCATAATTTTAAACCAGGTTTGCTTTCAGTTCATTACAAACATGCATATAAAATTGCATTATATACCATTCAAACTTGTACAACTTTTTAAGGTAACAAGGTGAAAGAGGTATAACTCCATTCTATATCCAAGTAGTGCCAAGATTTTAAATATGCCTACCTTCAAATAAAATAAAATTCCAGATGTAGGACTATTTCAGGTCATGATTTTAATGTTAACAGACAGATGGGCAGACAGACAGCATGATAACATTATACAATCTACTTTTTCTAAAAAGTATTCCTATAAAAAGGTTCAAACAACCATCAGTTTAGTCTAAACACTTTGTTGGATATACGAATACTTGGTAAAATGGAATACTTTATTATGTTAAAGTTTACTGAAAGAACTTCAGTCGGTGAGTTCAAATACCCCACACATGCTTGACCTAGAGTTCTGTAGTTATTAATGTGAATTTTTTAAAGTCAAAGAACCATAATATTTCCGTAAATATTAGTAGAGCCAAACAAAATGTATACTTGATCTGTTACACATTGTGGCAAACCAACATACCAAAAATCAGGAAAAAAAAAAAAAAAAAAAAAAAAACACCTGAAAAAATGACCTATTGTTTACACCTGATGACCTACTTATCACTCAACATGACCTATATATACATTTGACCAAGATTTTGTCAAGAGGATGACTGAGCAAGTTTATAGATAATAAGCAACTAAAGTATGACGATAGATGGAAGGATGGATACCACAAGTGGTAGAGATGTGTGTCATCTGTGATGTAACTGACCTGTGTTCTAATTTGTCTACTTGCTGAGCTAAACTTATCCTCTGTTTCAGGCCTGGAAGGTACTGCTGATCTACTGGAAACAAAGGCAAATCTTCATCTAAAATAACAATATCACATTCTTGTATTTTGAATAAACTTCCAGACAAAATAATGTTTATGAACAGGCAGACAAATAGGGCGATTCAAGTACACCCCCCCCCCTCCCCTTCCGCTAAATATGATGAAAACTTTGTACTTCTTAACAATTGTCTTACATGTATGTACATACAAAATTTAAATTCTGTTACCTTATTTATTTACTCTATAAAAATATATACCGTAATAAATAATAAAATTCAAAGCATTTGTCCTAAATGTACTTAGAAAAATTGATGGATAGCAAAACATTCACCTAAAACAGAACCATTTTCTGATATTTCTGATATTGACAGGAATGTTGGGCTATTACACTGATAGGATATGGCATCCTATTCTTTGAATAGATAAGCTAAAACCTGTGTTCCAGACAAAAGCCAAGTCCTCCAGTCTGAGACTGGTAATTTTGTGAAGGACTGGTTACTTTTTCAAAAGTCTCTTACATAAAACAATAGACAATGTTGAAATTATCAAGACAAGGACTGGTTGGAAACTTTAACTTTTTCCGAACACTGGCTAAAACTCAGAGACACGCCTTATGGTAAAGTGAAAAACATCATAATGTTTTTATATCTCAATGATTTTTTTTAATCAATCATGTATTAAGCAATCTATTCTGAAAGAACAAATTACAGGTACAGGATTTCTCAGAGAAAAGAAATTTCAGATACAGGATTTCCCGGAGAAGACATATTTCAGATACATGATTTCCTGGTCTAGAAAAAAATCAGTGTCACGTTGAGTCCCCAAACTAATAAAATTTCCTGCACAAGGATGTGACTGTGTTGAATTCAAATCGAGGCCAGGAGAAGCATTATAGGTCAGCCCTAAAAATCACTTGATACTTAAGACCACTCCTTCTATCTTTGTCTGGTTGTTTAAAACTTCTCAATTATGTGGAAATACTCACTCCTGTTTAATGTGTGTATAATTTTCCTGTAATTTTTTACATCTTCCTGACCAATCAACATCACACTTAGACCTTCTTTACACGCCCTTGCTGTTCGACCACTTCTGTGTATGTAATTCTGTAAAAACAAGCTAATTTAGTGAATTAGGATCCCTTCCTTATAGGTAACTTTTGTGAATTACACTTACGACCAATGAGTCATAACTCCAAGGAAAATGAGCAAACCAACTCAGGTTAAAAATATGTGCACCTTCATCAATGTTGATGCTTTGCACAAAACTCTTCCTAAAATAGTGCTTCATAGATTTTGGAGAATTGCACCAGACAATTAGTGTCTGGATAGACAGAAGGAGAGATGGTTTACAGACTAATGAAAGAAAGGTCTATAGTTACCTCTACTGTGAGTGGGACTTGATAATGTATCACATGTTGTACATTAGGTATATCTAACCCTCTAGCGGCTACATCTGATGCCAACAGGAATCCTCTCTCATTTGCTGCAAAGTAAATACGTATACCAGGTACATAACAATACTAGTGTTACAACATCAGTTAAAAATTGTAATTATTACTCTTCATGTAAAATTCTGCTATAATAATTCTCATCATACTATTTAGGCACAGTTTTTAAAAGAAATTAAGACCGTAAGTGTACTATGCCATGGCATAGTTCACGGTGACTATGCGTATTCCACAAGGTCACATGATAAATTAGGGAGGAGTCAAAGGCGGGACAAATGTCATGTTTTTACTTACAAATCACAGTCACCACTGCGCTTCACCAAATGGGTTAATTACCTACAGTCGTAAAAGCGTGTATTGTCATTGAATGTCGTCTGATCTAAACAAACAATGTCGCATTTTGGTCAGAACGACCCCGTTGCATTCACAACAGACAATTACAGAAGCAAGAAGACCGATAAATCGACAAAATTTGCATTAACAGTTTTCAGGGAATTTCTAGAGGAAAGGGGCAAGGGAGATGTCGATGTGTTATCGATGAAAGTAGCTTACCGGTCAGAGTTGCTACAGGATTTTTATTATGAAAAGAAACATTCAGAGTAATAATAATAATAATTGTTAACAAGATATTATTATATAATTAATCGTCAATTGGAATTAGTTGGTACTTTTGATGTGATTTTTCCAATTACGATTTTTTGAGACTTCTTTGCATATTTTTGGAAGTGAACATAAGTGTGGGTTGGACAATTGTAATTACTGGAAAAAAAATTTTGTGGAGTGAATTAAAAGTGTTAATCGCCCCAGTCAAGATTTTTTCACTTATATCAAGGCAGCCAATTCTAGAATGGTAGAGGAAATTGGAGTGCCCAAAGGAAAACATCCACCCTTGGCAATGAGATACATATGGCGGGAAACAGTATCAAGACCGCTTCGTGTCTGCGGGGCAGTGAATTGCCACAGACTGTTCACATTAGATTGTTGAATACATCACTGATAACACCAATCAAAAGATGTATCTAGATCTTATAATTTTAATCTTGAATTATAAGATCTAAATAAATTTTTACTGTTTACGCATGAATTTTTAAGAAATATGCTTCCCGGAAAACCGAAGACATTGTGACGTAAATGGTGTTATCAGTGACGTAATCAACATAGAAATGTGAACAGTGTATGGTAATTCACTGTCCTGCACACAAGATGCGGTCCCGATACTGTTTCCCGCCAAATGTATCTCATTGAATTGACAAACTTTATCACATTAGGATCAGTCCCAAGTGGGATTCCAAACTAGGCGGTGAGAGATTCTTTGATCTATAAGAGCATGCTTAAGACCATTTGAAAACCGAGACCCCTTTTTCAAAGCCCAGTCAAGTTAATCAAGTGTATCAAATAATCTCATTATCTAGACAGTATCCACATTGTTACATGTATATCTACTTAACAAAAATGCCAATGTTAGAATAGACATGAATTGAGTTGAGTAATGGTGTTTAATGTCCCAGTCAAGAATATTTCACTTATATCGAGGCGTTACCAGCTATATGTAAAGGTGCAGAAATTTTGCCCGTGTGTTGCCCTGATTGCAGCAGGGTTCTAAATTGTGGCACACGTACCATGACACAGGACCTTGTTTATTTTAAGTTCCCATCCGAAAGAACTGTGACTTTCATTTTGTAATAGCGAGTGCTTGGTAAAAGAACAGAAACTACCCACTTTCAAGTCTTGGGTCAGACCCAATCAGGGTTTGAACCCATGACCTTCCACTAAAGAAACGTGCACTCTACCAAGTGAGCTACTGCAGTGGTCACAATGGACATAAGATGAACTCTTACTGAGGATTACAACAGTACAAACTCCTTCCACTTCATCAACTGCTGGTGATATCTGGATTCAAATAATCATGGATGGGACATGAAATCCCATTGCACATACTCATGCCTTACATGTATACAAACATGTCTGTTGTTTCCATGACTACGTGAAACCAGGGTTACAATTAAAGAGCCTCACCTGTAAATCGCTCCAAGTTCTTTAACCTTTGTTTCTGATGCATGTCAGCATGAAGTGGTAGAGGGTTGGTTTGTAAAAGCATGAAGATAGATACCAGCCTACGGATACAGTCTTTACTATTGGCAAAAACAAGTGTCCTGCCAGGATGTTGCTGCATGAAGTAATACAAGTAAAGATCCTGTCAAATGAAAAACAAAACATTGTTAAAATGTATGACATGAATTATTAGGGCTACAACGATATATAATCAGACGATATATCACGATACATACCCATGTATGTATCAAGATACACCAATCTTAAAAGTTTACCCTGTTTTCTGTCCATGATAACATATCTAAACAAGCATGTCCAAAAAATCTTAATTTAGAGGCACATCTAGTCTATTAAAAAGCTTTTTCACACTCAAAACACTAACAAAACCATTAAATGATTGAATGGGGAATGGGGTTTATGTCCCAGTCAAGAATATTTCACTTATATCGGGACATCACAAGCTATAGGTAAATGGCAACAATTTTCACCATTGCAGAGTGCTTAGGACAATGAGGGAAGGTTCTTTAATGTGTTATGCCTGCCATGACACTGGTATCAGTTTTTAAGGTCTGTTCCAAAGGACTCAACAAAAGAATTAGGTAGGTCAAAGTGTATGCTTACACATTCATTATGGCATGGGTTTTAGTTCTCTAATTTATACAAGCAAGTTAAAAAAAATACATGTACTGTGTACGTATAACTTTCACTTAAACATTCAGTGTTAAAACTTTAGGCCAAAAATAAAAAATATGTGTTAACACAAACACTCAGAAAAACTAAGGTTGGTAAATAGGAAATATTTTAAACATTTTTTTACATTGACCTTATGAGGCAAGAAATCCAACTTTAACAGTGCTTGTCAAAATGTCATAAAAACTTTAGAAGAGGCATAAAAATTAAGGGTTGGTTTTGTTAGTGGAAACACTTTTTGGTAAGGCCTTACCTTTTCTTCTTTTGTACAGTTAATTCTTGCTTCTGTTAGCGTTTCCACGGTACCTGTTTTCTTGGTTAAATCAATCACTTTCGGCTTATCTTTTAATCCAATTTTCTTCATTAACATCTCTGTTACAAAGTATATGAAATATTTCAGAGTCTATAACAAGGACAATTTCACTGTTTAAACCTTAAATCTGGAGATATTGTAAACATCTGAATACTTGAAATATGTAATACACAACATATGTGTATAATATCTGTCCCATTTCCAACCTAAGCACAGGAGATATTACAAACTTTTTTTTCAAAATTGGAAAACTTGACATAAAACTTAAGATTAAATTTTAACCTTTGGACAACAATCCTGATAACAATAGAAGGTCCAATTACAATTTTTTGTGATTGGTGACATACATCATGTACATGTATAAGTCTGTAATCATGGACCTATTGATGATTATCACTAATTAATTTGTGTATAACTTAAATACAGTAAGTGATAAGAGTGAACTATTGTTAAAAGCTGCATCAACATTACTGCAGTTACTCACAGACAGAACCAGTGAAAAAGACTGATTGATTGAATGAGGTTTTACACAATCCAGTCAAGAATATTTCACCAATATCGAGATAATGCAAGTTATAGGTGAAGTTGCAGGAATCTTGATCTTTGTAGTCCATATCCAGGGCAATGCATGGTCAGTTCTTTAGCCTGCCATGCCAATCGTAACACAGATATTCAGCTTTAAAGGTCTCTTTTGAAGGTTGTCTTTGGCATGATCTTGGTTTTCTTTGCAGTCAAAATATAAAGATAACATTTTCAGTGTTCATTCTAGATAGGGGTCATGGTGCCATTCATTCTTTATTTTGTCATATGGCATTGTATGAATGCAAAAAATATTGATGTTTTTGTGTTTAAGAGGAACATTTTTTTTTTGAAAATGGCCCAATCTGAAAAATCCTAGAATAAACATTGCATTTTCTATTTCAGATTCATGGATTAACTTAGCCAAAGTTGTTTTGTGAATGATATGAATACAGTTTGCAGATACTAAATCTCACCTAATTTTGCTTTTTCAGTAAGTTTAACCTTTTTAGCCATTGGTCTGTGCGGTCCACTGTGTATCATAGTCAAGGTAGCTGAAAATACCAGGGTCTGTCTTCTCTTCTTTTTATCTTGATTACTAAACATAAAGCAAAACAGTTAGACCTTATTATATACTGTAAATCAAGTTATAACTTTTATGGTGTGGTATTAACAAGTTTTTGGAAGTGGCAGTTCTCATAAAATTGTGAACTAATTTATGACAGAATTGCCATTTCTAAAATCTTAATTATAACCCTAAATCACAACAAATTGAATTTTTTTCTTGTTTATAACCCTTAAATCAAACAAATTGAATTTTTTTCTTGTTTATAACCCTTAAATCACAACAAATTGAATTTTGTTCTTGTTTATAACCCTTAAATCACAACAAATTGAATTTTTTCTTGTTTATAACCCTTAAATCACAACAAGTTTAATTTTCCTTGTTTATAACCCTTAAATCACAACAAATTGAATTTTTTTCTTGTTTATAAACCTAAATCACAACAAATTGAATTTTTCTTGTTTATAACCCTTAAATCACAACAAATTGAATTTTTTCTTATATTAGGATATTAATTATTGACATTTCTGCTTAGAATTTGCAAAAGGCCAATAATTTAATATGACAAAATACTGGTTTCCATTTCTTATCCACTGGCTTTGTCAGTGATTGGAACCCTGCCATTCATCCTTTCAGATAATTTCACTCTGCCTCCTTTGACATCACAATAAACAATCAAAACCAAAATGAGCCTTGATGAGAGGTTGACATGTATTGCTAGTTTACTGAAAAATTATTCTATCAATCACTTTATGTATGAAAAAAATATCAATGATTGTAAATATAGGAATATATTACGATAATTTTCTGAATGCTTATTTTCTCAACCTTGAATTCAATATTCAACACTTGAACAGGGTCTGTAACAGTTGACCAATGGTCACCTTAATTTTGTGATATCTGAATACAAGATAAGCAAGTGTGTTAAATGAAATCAAGTTGAGTATGGGGTTCTTTAACAAAATGTAACAGATCAGAAAATTTGTTTCCCTGCTACATATTCATTACATTTAAAGCAATATATGCAATATATTTGTGACACTATGTCAGATTAATTTTTTTGCCATATACATGTATTTGATATGGATTGCAATATGATGCAGGGATAAAGCTTAATTATTTAGTTTGGAGCCCAGCTAACTTCAGAAAAGACGTAATAGTAATACATGGCTAAATTGTATAAAAAATTTGGGACCAAGACTGCATTTTTTTTTAGCCATGGGCTAAAGGGTCTCTAAAAATCCCTGTAATATTTGTTGTATCATTACATACCTGATGCTTCTGAAGCTTGATTATTACACATGCATATATCTTTAGGAAATACAACTGATTTATAACTATAAATCAAAATTTTCCATCTTGAATTTTTTTTAAAAAAAAACATACATGTATGAAAAAAAAACCTAATTAACACTTACGCATTTAAATGGTCAAGTATTTTTGTGAGCTCTTCAAAATGACCTTTCTCGACCATTCTATCTGCTTCATCTATCACTAAACCTTTAATATCTTCTAATCGGGACAGATAGGCTTCACCCTGGAAATAAAGTCAGATTACATAAATAAAATACAGCAGTATATATCCAAAATGAACAACCTTCCGCTTTAGTATATATATAGCTATTTTGTTAACAAAGATTACTGTAAAGGGTAAAATTTTTGTGTGGGTAACATTTTTGCTTATTTCGTGCTGAAAAAATTACCATGAAAATTTTGCCATGTGAAAATGTCTACCAAACAGATTCATTTATCTTGATATATAGAATATACACTCACTTATCATGCTTTTATCGGTTACCCAAATATTAAACCCACACTATAATGCCAGATTTCAGGAATTGCAAAACTTTCACCCCACAAAAATAATCCCCTATACAGTAATTTATTAATAAATATTAGAGATGGCAAATTGGTCTACAATTACAAATCCACCAGACTTTGAATCGTATGTATAAATGAATATACATAATTGATGGATTGCTATGTATCTTCTAAGTCAATGCAAGGAAATTGTCTAAAGCAAACATGCTGAGATCCCCCCCCACCCTATCCCATCCAATCATGATGATGGTACAGTTGATATCAAAATGCTAACACAATCAAAGATGTGGAGCCATTTCAAATTAACAATTGGTAAAACATATGCGAAATGACAGACTTGTGAACCTGCCTCGACTTAAACTTAATTACAACCCTCCTGAAACAAAATCAAGAAAAAGTAACATTTAAAATAAACAATATCATCATTCCAAGTATATCAATGACTCCATCAGGAACATGGGCCAAAACTATCACCATAGCGATCTATAATATGGTTGAAAAGGATCTTTTACAATCAAATTTAGTAGAGTATGAGTGTGTGTGTTTGTGCATGTGTTTCTGTTATCACCTGCTGCATAAGTTCCCAAAGACGGCCTGGTGTAGCTATGATAATATCAGGACATTTCTTTAAAACTCTCCTCTGTTTCTGGACAGACATACCACCAACAATAATTGCTATCTGAAAAAAGAAAATAATACTACTGAACACATGCCAACTTAACTACAAACTGTACATGTATAGTATCACAAAGCTGTACCTACTGCCATCCATAACAGGGATTTATCAGGGTCTTTTGGGAAGAGGCCTTAAACTAAAAATTGGGAAAAACTATCAACTTTTTGCTCATTTTGGGAAAACTTTACATCATTTAATGATTAAATCTAATGGTTTTAGTGTATTGAGTTGATTGAAGATTGATAAAAGCAGCCACATTTATGGCCAGACTTCAGCTATGTATTTGGTAAGATTTTCTAATTGGGAATTTTCTCGGCCCATTTTGGGAAAAAATCAATGTTTTTCCATTGGGAATGGGGCCGAATTTCAGCCCTAAATAGGCCCTTGATAAATCCCTGCATAAATAACTATACAAATTTATGTTTGCCATAGGTTTACATTGTTATCATCATAACAAAGTTTGTTCACAGTATTGAAATATTGAAGTTTTTCTTGTATATGAAAATGTACTTTACTAGAACTGTCTCTTTAGAGCCAACTACCTCCTGCCTCCAGCATTTAATATTTTTTCGTGACCTTGACCTTTCTGATATGACCTTCATTCAAGGTCATGACACACATTTGGACCATGAAGACTATTCATGAAGTTTTACAAATACAAATGTTTTATAATACCTTTATATTGCTATGCTTGGAAACAGCTTGTAAATGGTTTTTGACTTGGACAGCCAATTCTCTAGTTGGTTCCAGAACAAGAGCTAATGGAGATTTATCAACAGTGTTAACCAATGGATGAACAAGATTAAGATCCGAAAAATCAGCATCTTCAATAACTCTTACACAGCCTATCCCATCACCCTGTTACATAAAAATAAAAAACAGTTTTTATTGATAATTTGAGACACTTTCTGTATATTCAAATATAGCCAAAACAATAAGCATGTTTGGTTATTTGCTTAACTTTTTCTCACACCTTTTGCCTGGTTGAGACAGATCACGTGAACAATCTCAGCATTAATTGTATTTCTCCAACTCTTACATACAATTCTTTGAAAAAATGGCATTTGGTTTGAGACACAATCACTTACATAAACAAAATTGATGACAGCAAATTCATTTTACATGAGAACGTCATTAAAATTAATAATGTTATTTTCAAACGACACAGATGGTGGCATGAAAACTGAATATTTCGTGAAAATATTTGTTAAGAAACCGTGTGTTTATGCTGCAAACTTGTGAAAAAAAGAATCCTACACCAGTAATAGTGTGAGACAGAGATAAAGCTTGTTCTGGACATTGAAAATCTTCATCCGAGTTTGAGTTATCTCTGGCTTGCGCTGTCACTGGTGTAAGATTCTATTAGTCTTCCTGAAAAGTGAGACATAGCAGTCATGTGATTGTCATCAAACTTGATGCAAAGTGTTTTGATAAGTAGTAGTAGTAGTGATGGTGTTTAACGTCCCAGTCAAGAATATTTCACTTATATCGAGACGTCGCCAGCTATAGGCGAAAGTGCAGAATTTTTTTGCCTGTGCGTTGCGCTGATGGCATTATACAGCAGGGTTCTTTAACGTGCTAAGCCCACCGTGACACGAAACCTTGTTTATTTTAAGTTTCCATCGGAAAGAACCGTGACTTTCATTTCATAATGCTGAGTGCTTGGCGAAAGAACAGTCACTACCCACTTTCAAGTCTTGGGTCAGACCCGGCCGGGGTTCGAACCCACGACCTCCCACTTATGGAGTGTTTAGATAAGGTTTTTGGAATGTAAGATTTTCAACTTCTACTTGGAATATTGATATGAAAATTCCTCTGTAAGTTCAATTGACCGATTGCCAGCCACACCCACAATGTTCCTGACATGCTTGAATTACACACAAAAAGAATGAAAACTCCGCCTGAATTGTGCTATTTAATGATGTCACTGACACTAGTACGTCATTAGTTGCCCTGACGCTGCTTTGGTACTGTGCTGGTGGCCTGTGTCGGCACATAACAGGCTTAGCCAGCGATACGTCAATTGATAATACACTAGATTTGCATAAACATTTCACAAAACTTTTACAAAATAACATGCTGTTGGAAGTTTATTCCTCTAGATATATTACAGTGAAAATTCACAGCTTTGACATGAACTTATGGCAATGTGTCTGTTTGTGATCATGCCATGCATATACAAATTCATATATATTTAACACACAATGTTTTCACATGTAGGCTGTATTACCTGAAATTCTTCTGCCCCTTCCTGATATTCAATGTCTTCTTCACTTTCAATATCACTTTCATCATCATCATCATCATCATCATCATCATCATCATCATCACCATCATGACTTTCATCTTCTAAGTCCTTTTCACTTGCATCATCACTTTCATCGTCTTCATCATGACTATCTTCTTCAAGGTCCTTTTCACTTGCACCATCACTTTCATCACCATCATCATCTGCAAACATCTGTGCCTCATGTTTTTTCTCATATTTCCTGTGTTTCAATATCTTATCAATCAGTGGAATTCCAAATGCCAGTGTTTTACCACTCCCCTGTAAATGTAAAATAAAGAACAAAAGACTAAAAAACAATTATATTAACAGGAGTGTATAATGGGTTTTAAAATTTAATCCTGAGGTAAATAAATAAACAAAGTAAAACTTCGAAGATGGAGATGGTTGGGTCATGTATTGCGGACATTAATAATTTGTCAATCCATAAATGTTGGTTGCAAAAGCAAAGATAAGTGTTTGAAGGATCTGAGCGAAGTAATGAAGTTTTACGTCTCGGACAAAATTTTCTCATTTAAGCAAAAGATGAGACGGTCGAAGAAACTGGAGTGCATGTAGAAACCACAGACAAGAACTGTCAACACTAATAAACTTTCTCACTATAAAATTTGCCAAATAAAAATTCAAAAATAGTCTGCTGTGATCCGTAAACACACATTTTAGACCATTTGGCCACAGAAACCTAAAACATAATTATGACATGGTTTTATATCAGGGATTTATCAAGGGCCTATTTAGGGCCGAAATTCGGCCCCATTCCCAATGGAAAAAACATTGATTTTTCCCCAAAATCAACTGAGAAAATTCCCAATTAGAAAATTGTATTGTTTTTAAATAAAAAAACGAAATTTTGTGAAAGCCGCCCCACCCAACAGTAACATCAAGTAAAAGATTCTAGATTATTTTAAAACAACATCTGCAAAGCAAGATGAAAATACCGCTTCTACATCGTAGGCTTCCAAGATCGTGAGTAAACTGACTTCTGACTTGATGTCAAAGTTTTCCCAAAATAAGCAAAAAGTTGGGAGTTTTTCCCAATTCTTAGTTTAGGGCCTTTTCCCAAAAGACTGTGATAAATCCCTGTATATAGGTAACAAAAACTAAACACGTGAAATATTCCTGGGATTTTAAACATCATTACTCAATTAAACTCACTTAACAGAACTTACAGTTTCTGCTGCTCCTACGATGTCAAGTTTATCTCTAATAGCATGAGGTAGAACTAAAGACTGTATTGGAGTTGGGGCCATAAAACCATTGTCTTTTAGAGCTTTTAATACTTCATCTGGAACAAAGAGATTTCTCCAGCCTGTCATGCCTATAATTATAACAATAATAATAATAATAATAATAATAATAATCAACAAGAGGCCCAATAGGGCCTGTACCGCTCACCTGGGCCGTAAACAGCACAAAATACACAATAAATACTACATTTAAGGAGCAATATTTCTGATGTGGATATTTAGATGTTTATGAAACTTGTAACTTGCATATGTGACCTTGACTTTCGAACCAATGCCCATAATCTATATTAAAATGATCACTGCATCAATACCAACAATATTCTTATATACATGCCTATACAAAAAGTTTATAGTTTTCGAGATAATTAACCTTTTTGGTATTGTTTTGAAACCGTCACCTTGACCTTTGGACCCATGACCTTGTTCTATACATTAAAATGATATGAATAATATTCCAATATACATGCCTATACAAAAAGTTTATAGTTTTCAAGATAATTAAAGATTTTGATCTTGTTTGCTATTGTGACCGTGACCTTTGGACCCATGACCTTTTTCTATCAATACCAACAATATTCTTATATACATGCCTATATAAAAAGTTGATAGTGTTTGAGATAATAAACGATTTTGGTATTGATTTGCTGCTGTGACCTTGACCTTTGGACCCATGACTTTTTTCTATACATCAAAATGATTGTTGTATCAATACCTACAGCATTCTAATATACATGCTTATATAAAAAGTTAATAGTTTTCAAGATAATGAGCCATTTCAGTTTTCTTTCGCATCTGTGACCTTGACCTTAAAACCAATGACCTAAATCTATATATCAAAATGATTGTTACATCAATACCAACAATATTCCAATATACATGCCTATACAAAAACTTTATAGTTTTCGAAATAATTAACGATTTTGGTATTGTTTTGCTACTGTGACCTTGACCTTTGGACCCTTGACCTTTTTCTTTACATCAAAATGACCGTTGTATCAATACCTACAACATTCTAATATACATGCCTATACAAAAAGTTAATAATTTTCAAGATAATGAACCATTTCAGTATTCTTTGGCATGTGACCTTGACCTTTGAACCAATGACCTTAATCTATATAACAAAATGATTGTTACATCAATACCAACAATATTCCAATATACATGCCTATACAAAAAGTTTATAGTTTTCGAGATAATTAACCTTTTTGGTATTGTTTTGCTACTGTAACCTTGACCTTTGGACCCATGACCCTTTTCTATACATCAAAATGATCGTTGTATCAATACCTACAACTTTCTCATATACATGCTTATACAAAATGTTCATAGTTTTCAAGATAATGAACCATTTCAGTATTCTTTCACATCTGTGACCTTGACCTTTGAACTAATGACCTTAATCTGTATATCAAAATGATCGTTACATCAATACCAACAATATTCCAATATACATGCCTATACAAAAAGTTTATAGTTTTCAAGATAATGAACCATTTCAGGTTTCTTTCGCATCTGTGACCTTGACCTTTGAACGAATGACCTTAATCTATCTATCAAAATAATCGTTACATCAATACAAATAATGTTCCAATATACATGCCTATACAAAAAGTTTATAGTTTTTGAGATAATAAATAATATAAGAAAGGTAAAAAATTAGGTCATGACCTTCATAATTGACCTTGACACCATTTTGAAGGTAATTACAAGAATATGTCAAAACTGAAAACCCCATGTCATTATCTGGTCATATAGTCAAGTTATTACAATTTAAAAATATTTTACGATTTTTGCAAAATTAAACGCAAAAACGCGTAACCTATTTTTACACCAAATTTCATGAAATGAACAAACTTAAAGGTTAAGACTATGTAGAATCCAAATATCACATCAGTTTTTGCCTCCAATGAGTGGTTCAAGAGAAGAAGATTTTTTTAGGTTTTGTCTATTTTTAGTAACAGTGGCCATCTTGGATATTCGATCGTCATGATTTGAACAAACTATAGTTAGACTCTGTCAAGGACCTTCCCTGGCAAATTTGGTTTCAGTTGGCCCAGTAGTTTGGAGGAGAAGATTAAAGTTTACTGATGCACGCACGGACGCACGCACACACGGACGCACGCCTCGCCATGCCATAAGCTCACCTGGCCAAAGGGCCAGGTGAGCTAAAAATCAATAATGTTTGTCTAACAGGGTTCCCACTCTTTTCTCTTTTAAAAATTCCAGGGCTTTTCCAGGTTTTTTAAAGTTTTTTTCACACTTTTCAAGGACAGGATTTCTTGATATAACCCTAAAACCTAATACTGGTAGTCTAATTACTTTTAAGATCAACCTTAATGATAAGCATTTTATAAGCTCTGAAAATGTCCTTGATGTTGGTATGATACAGAAAGAAATACTAAAGAAGATTCGTCTAAATTCACCAAATCCGATTTTAAACAGACATCATTCAATATTATTGCTTTCGGAAACTTTGTTCCTTTTACAAAGCCAAGCGTTTCGCTTGATATAAAATATTTAACAATATTAATGTTGGACCGCCACATGGTATAAAATCTATGTTACTTTGAAGACATAAAAACCATGACAACATCATATTATTTCTCATCAATTACAAACGCATTGATGACTTGATCGGCACTTATAATTGTTAAAACGAAAAATGAATTGATCGTTTCCGTGTTTAGCGACTAGGAATTGTCGTGCAAGTAAGAGTTATCTCTCTTTCCCCTTACCAACATAACGTATCGGCAAAATTCAAGACTTTTTCCCGGATTTTTAATTTTTTTGTGGAATTCAATGGTTTTCCCGACCGGGAATTAATAAATTGAAATTCCCGGGGTTTTCCTGTTTTCAAGGATGCGTGGGAACCCTGGTCTAATTTATACAATGTTTATATATGTTCAACTGATAAATCCACATGCACTGCTGTATTCAAATAGAGGTAACTCTTGAGCAAAAAATTAAAGATCGAATGACAATTTCATGTGCTTTATAACTCTGACAACTTGTATTATAATATGTACTATTATTATATAGTTTTTTTCCTTTTTAAATTCTTGTTTTATTTTTCTTTAGTACATTGGAATTTTTTTTTACATGTATTTCATATTTATGAAGAGTCATTAAAAACATAAACAAAAAACCTATAAAACTTAAGACCTTAACTCCTTAATCCACTTCTTCCATATACTGGCTAGTAAGTTAAAAAGACAATTTTGTCTTATAGGTGTGAAAATGTACAATATATCAATGATAAAAATAGTAGAACAGATATTTTAGGTCTCAGTCAAGATTTGTTTCCAGGATTACAGGAAGAATATACATTAGAATACATTGTATTATCCAGTTCTACACACCTTTCTTAACATTTTCTATCTCTTCATTATCATTTAACTTTTCTTCTTTCTTAGTATCCTCAGCATTGGTATCTAAGTCATCCTTTGTTGCTTCTTCTAATGACAACTTTTGCTTCTTACTTTTAAATGCTTCATTACCTTTTATAAACAAATATAAAATCATTAGACCAGAAAACATCAGAATAAATATTATTGTTTAAATTAACTAACTTTAAAACCTATAGAGTACATACATTGTACATACAGTGCTCCCTCGATATACCGCCCCCCGTTATAACACCAGCCTCGTATACCGCCATGTTGCTTCTTAGAACGGATTTCCCGCCTGTATTTTGCACCCATTATAATGCCAAATTCGCATATCGCCATCCGCCACACATGTAGCAGAACGGATCGTTATTTATGAAAAATATTACCCCCGATAACACTGCCAAATGAATGTTGTTCATATGTGATAAATTGATTGATAGAATTTAATAAAATGATCTTGACATGTATAGCCTGTATTGTAACTGTGACTGTGTCGTATTCTTCTTCCGGTTTTCGATCTGTATACTATAGTGTATTAAGTCATTTCTGTACATATTTAATTAAAAAAGGTAATATTTTAATAATGCATGTATTTGTTTTAATTATTGCTAATAAAAATCGGCAATGAAATGATTGAGGAGTAGCGACACGAGCACAGTTTTTTGTTTTCTTTACCTAATGTATCGCTATGGGGTCTGAATGCACATGTGCAGATAGTTGTAGTTGATCTGGAATCTGTGAAGTTCGGGATGTTTTGCCTGAATTCGATATAACGCCACCCCCGTTATACCGCCAAAATCCGTCTGAACCAAAGGTGGCGTTATATCGAGGGAGCACTGTATATACATGTTTAATTATTCTAAATAATAGTGATGTGCCAATGATCAATTACAAATCGATAATCAATGGATTATGACCAGATTTTAATTTTAAACTACGGTAGATAAACTGTGAGCCAAAAGCTCACAAAAAAATACCCCTCGCTCCCCCCCCCCCCATAAAAAAAATCCATTGGATCAAATATTTAAATAGGAGGTGCATATCTGACATCTACATTATATCACAAAGATTGTGTGAAAGTTTCATGAAAATCCATTGAAGGGTTTAGAGGAGTTGTGGATAAGAGATAGGTACCCTAAGGTGTAACAGAAGGACGAACGGACACCCCTATCACTATATACCCCCCACTTTTTTAAGGGGGGGGGGGTAAATTAATGTTGAATAACTGATGATCGGGTAATTTCCTTTTTTTAAATGGCAGAAACTACAGGCTTAAAAACAGAAATGCAATAATTACTGCCTCTGCTCATCTCATTGGTAGATATTCCAGTTCCCTGGATACAGTGTATGTATGTCTATATATATTTTTATTTTTATCCAAAGTATGTATAAATGACACAAAGTTTTTAAAAATATAAACAAACCTTTCTCAGAATGTTTCCGCTTTTGATGTTTCTGTTTAAGTAAATTATCTCTCTTCTTATCTTGTTCAACTTCCGCTTCATATTCTTCCACTAAATCTAAAACTTTTGTTTTAGAGACAAGTTTTTTCCTTTCTTTCTTCCTTTGCTTTTTCAATTTTTCTTTGCTCTTTTTTTCATTTGTATTCACATTGGTTTCAACTGTGCTATCTGAATGTGTCTCAACATTGCCTTTTCTTTTCTTTTTTAGTTTCAATTTATCATCTTCATTTGCTTTCACTTCTTTGAGATTCTTTTTCTGAAAGTAAAACAAAGGCTGGCTACAGATGTCAAAATAGAATGGTATGGTAAAAGTTTTAAAAGAATTAGCAGAAAAAATATGTATTTCTTCATGCTCAAATTATTACAAAATCATGACAAGTGTTTTACTATACATTGAAAACACCAAAATATATTGGATATTTTCCCCCAAATAGATGTTTATTTGTAGAGAGAGTAGAATCTGTGGCCTCCAACTGGTGCGGCAACTTTCCACATTTTTGAATGGGAGCAGTACTGTAGCCCCACAGCACTGTCATCAATGGAAAGGTTGGTTGGTCGAATGTTGCTTTACATCACGTCAGCAATTTTCCAGCTATTTGCGATGAGAAGTATTTATTAATCTCTAAGGATTAATCCAATAACAAGTTTGTGTATGCATGTGAAGTGAGAGTGTGTTGTATGGTCTGCCTTGTACCAGCGTGCACTCAGGGCGCCTTTAACAGGTCTGGGAAACTAGAGCAGAAACGAATGTTCCAATATTCGATTACGAATAGATTTTTGGTGGCATTCGAATGCTAAATTGGTATTCGAATATTCGTTCCTATAGGAAAACATGTGGTAAAAAAATACTTCTGATGAAAGAATTCAACTTACATTTTGTCTGGAAGAATAAATATGTTACACAGCAAAAACCAACTTTCAGATGCTTTCTTTCTTTCTTTATTTTTATTAATAAAAACTTTATTAATCCAAACAGTCACCAAAAAGTCGGGAAAGACTCCACAATCTGACAGACCTTGCCATGTGCTTTCAGTATGTTTACTTCCTGTCATTACATCATATCATGATTATGTCCCTTTAAATTCATTATACATGTTATTCAAGGTAGCAGAGTGGGTAACAACTATTCATTAGGTAAACATAAAATATGGCTGCCATGTTTTACTGCTTACATGGTCTTAATTATTAAATCTGGATTTATTTAGAAGAATATTAAAGAGACCATGATTATATTATCCTCATACAGCCTTCCCATGAAAAAGGAATATATAATAAGGTATTTTTTTTCATCTGTTTCATGTGATTCACATCGTTTCCATCTAAAGATTGCCCTATATATAGCTGTGTTTCAGAAAAGATGGAGAGTTTCTCTTTGGTATCGAATATTCAAATAGGATTCGAATAACACCCCACGATTATTCAAATTCCAAATTTGGTATTTGTTTCAGCTCTATAGGAAACCCCCTTAAAGTCCATATTATATGGTGTTTGCCATATCGTACGTCTATCTCCATATTTTTAAATATGGCAATTGCAATATGCAAAGACGCGCCACTATGTTTTTGACTTGTTCAGAAAAAGTGCATGATACCATCATGTTGGCATATAACAAGGCATATAAACTAAACTGGGTCTCTGGGTTGCTGCAGAAAGATGCAAAGTGGAATTGAAATTCGTCGGAGATAAACTTTGTTCATATTATACGGACTTTAAGCGGGTTTCCGGAACCTGTTTAAGGTGCTAGCTCACCGAGTCTGTATGCCACAGACAAGCGTACCACTCCCCAAGTTACATTTTACTGACACCAGGTGAACCAGTAAAGGCCTAGCCCGAGATTCCTCTGGCCCGAATTTTTTTTTTTTTTTTTTTTTTTTATATCAATTTCGGGCCAGAGATCGGGCTTCATTATTTTACATAACGTGATGCCGTTGAAATCCTACGGCAAGGTAAGATTTAATTTGGCGGATATGTTCACTTTATTTTCACGGGCATTGTGTAATGAACCAGTCAGATCGCTTACCTGAACCTTTATTCACAAGAATCCATCGAAAAAACTACGTGGCAACTCCGTTTTATATCCATTCCAGCCATATAAATCCAACACTTATGTATCAGAAAAGGGAGACTTTAACCCGCGAGATCTCGCGTTATTTGAATATCATAACATAAAAAATGACGAGATGATGAAGGATTTTACACAAGTGTTGGATTTATATGGCTGGAATGGAATGGAGTTGCCACGTAGTTTTTCGATGGATTCTTGTGAATTAAAATTAAATCTTACCTTGCCGTAGGATTTCAACGGCATCACGTTATGTAAAATAATGAAGCCCAATCTCTGGCCCGAAATTGATAAAAAAAAAAAAAAATTCGGGCCAGAGGAATCTCGGGCTAGTAAAGGCCAATCGCAAGGAAAATTCACTTTCCCACATGTGGTCTGAGGGGGACTAGAACTCAGTGGTGAGACTCTGGATTTGTAGACTGGCGTTCTTATCCATTAGACCACCGTGGCCTCCGCATCAGTGAAAAGGGCTGTTGACGACAGAAATAATTCGGTCTAACTAGAGCACTGGGCTGTAACCAGAATGGATTCTCTAAATTATCAAGAAATTATCGTTCATGTACTGTACGTTATTATTTCTAACTTACTTTACTCTTTTTAACTCTTGTTTCACCTGGTTTGACCAATTCATAATCAGTTAATTCTTGAATCGATAGAAGACAATCAAAATGCTTTGCTGACAAAAGATTTGGGTCAATTTCTACATCTTTCCACTTCGCACCTTTCACGTGTATGGAGGCTGCCATTTTCATTTAATCTCAAACCGGAAATAACACTCTTTAAATTTTTGATATTTAAAAAAATATATTCGAAATATATCATTAATGGATTTTCGTGTTTAAATTGAGATATTTTAATTATTTTTTAATATTATTTTATTGGTTATTCCAGTCATTGATTTTTATTAGTTTTTGAAAATAATTCCAATTGTGTTGGAGAGTATAAACCACTACCTCCCCCCTTCCATAAAATAAATTGATACATGGCGGGAAAGATAAATGAATATTTACATTTTGTATCCTCAGATATGACAGGATTAATGAATTGCAGATTTTAAAGATACCAAAATTATTTAGCTTTGGAAAAGGTAGATCAATTTCTTAGAAGAAAATCTCTCTCTCTTCTCTCTCTCTCTCTCTCTCTCTCTCTCTCTCTCAACTGCTCAAGATCACTTTCGATTTTGATGTGGGTGTTCAAACAAATTTGGATGACAATTTATGTTATTTTTGTCTTTGTACTGTAGATAATTGGTAATACCGGTAAATCAGAATGGAAATGAAAGACAGTCATCGTTTATTTTTACAATCTTTTATGTCGAGAGGATTACTTGGTGCCAAAGAAGTGAAGCTACTCTATAAAACTTGTTGTCAGAAATTTGAAGGTAAAGTATAGTGACCATTGGAATTGGCATTTATGGCCATTAAAATCCATCCGGAGAAAAATATGGTGCAGGGTTCAACAAAAACTGTTTTCAAAACTTTCAAGCCTAGATTAGCCAGGCCATATCCAACCCTGTGGTGTAAGTTTTACCACTTCCTGAACTGCCGGAGACTCAACCTTAGTTATCTTAGTGTGTCCAAACACAGGTGCATGATCAGCTCATCTATATTTGACACTAGATTGTGTTCATGTACATGTGTTGTGTGTCAATATTTTTAGTTAAGATACTAAAAGATATTTTGAGATGTATGGAATCTTAGATTTGTGAGTGTGTAATATGAAATTTATTAAATAAGTGTAATAATTAAATATGCCACATACACCTTGACAAGTGGCATGTTTCATTATGGAACAAGTTAAAAAAATTACATATTTAACTCTCAACCCTCGTCAAGCCGGACTCTATTATATGTGGGACTTTACCTATGGCTCGCCAGTGCAGGACCCTATGATATTAGGGTTGACACATGATTTTGCACTTGCCATATTTAAACTTAAAGTACCCATTTGGTGAAAAAATCAAATCAAATTGACCAGTAACTTGGATGAAAAACATTTGATTCAATTCCATTTATTATTAGTTGTTGTATGACAATTTTAATAGAAATTTGGCAAAACAATTCTGCACTGAGGAAGATGATGCTGAAAAACAATACAGCACTGATAGGGTTCTAAGATCCTCTGTATACATGTAAAAGAAGCTTTACAAATCAGTTATTTAATGAATATATAACATGGGTTAGACAGTTACACTTAAATCCATTTTTGATAAGCCAACAAAAACTAATTTTTCATGGAAAATAAATTATTCTTCTAAGAAATTTTGAGTCTATAGGAAAAGTGGAGTACCGGTAATCAAGTTTTACACACATTGGACAATTTTTATACCCATAGGAGTTCAGTTCAGAAGAGATGGTGGAGGAAACCAGTTTTACCGAAAAAACACCGACCTTTGGCAAGCTGGAATGAAAAGTGTGATAATTTGTATTATTATATTTACAGAATATTATCCAGACAGTGAGAATGAAAGAAAAAACCATTTATTAGAATTAGTACAGACTATTAATAGATTTATTCATCCATTCCACATGGAAATAAAGAAAGGAGTCGGAGAAGAAGATGGTGTCAGTTATTATTGTTTGGTAAGTAAGTGATTCTTGTCTACAGGTGAAGAGGTGAGGGGTTATGGAGTGCAGGCTCCAGTTTCACAAACATTACTAACATTTCCCTTAACTTAAATGTGACATTTGTTTTAGGTTTTTTAATTTAGAAAACCATCATTTTTTATCAAGACAGATTGCTCTTTTTGCAAATTTCTTAAATGGTTGTAGTTGGGGTTTGAAAATGAGTACCAGTACTTCCTTGTCACATGTACACTAAGTATTTCACAGCTAAGACACACCCTCTTCCCATAGCTGAGTTGAGTAATAGTGTTTGACATCCCAGTAAAGAATATTTCACTTATATAGTGACATTGCCAGCTATAGGTTAGGGTGCAGAAATTTTGCTGATGCCTACCATGAAATGGTATCTTGTGTATTTAAAGTTTCCATCCTAAAGAACCATGACTTTCATTTCATAATGCTGATTGCTTGGCGAAAGAACGGTCACTACCCACTTTCAAGTCTTGGGTCAGCTCCAGCTGGGGACCGACCCACAACCTCCAACTTGCAGAACGAGCACTCTACCAACTGAGCTACTGCAGTGGTCTCTTCCCATAGGATAGATAGGTAATAAGTGTAATCGGTGACTCCACTAGGGCAGGTGCCAACTCTGCACAAACAAAAGTTTTTAACTGGATAAAAACAAATCTTGTTCAATGAATTTATCTATTTGAATGTCATTATGTACAATGTCAAGTATTTTGGTAAATTCTTAATTTTACTTCAACTTCACCAATAACTTTTCTTTCCTGATATTACCATATACATGTATGTACACAACAGGTAGTCAGATAGTCTTCTTTAAGATGTCAAACATTTATTTTTTGCAGGTATGTACAAACGAAAGCGCTATAACAAAATTAGCTTCAGATTATTCACCAAATGAGTTGGAATATTTTAAGAAATTGGTAAGTACTGAGAAGTTCAACTGCTGACACATACATGAATGTTTATTTTAAGAAATAAAATCAAATCAAACAAAACAGCTTTTCTTTGATACAAGTACATGTAATACCATTTGTATCACTTTAAAAAATACAAAATTGATAATTTTTTACTGATGAATTATACTTACTTAGTCCACTTTGTGCTGGGATCACATAAGGCCTTGACCGAGGACTAATTTCCTCGGCTTCAGTTTCTGTAGCCATGAAATTTTTACATGTCTGGGTTGCTAGCCCAGAGCATAACCCCCTGGACTCGGAGGACCAGTGGTTTTCTGTAGGGTTTGTCCTTCCCTTAGATGCTTGCTTTACTTAGCTAACGTGATCATCTTCACGAATTTTCTGCCTGGATTTACTTCCATAGACTTTGCTTAACCAAAATCATCCACAAGTCAGTGGAGCTATTTGACCCATAGCTGGAGCAAGGTTGGTGAGGGCTAGAGCGTGTCCACACGCCGGTTGGCCTGCACTCTGCACCTCTATTGGCCCTTGCTACTTCGAGATCCCCTTCAAATTAGCCTTGAGTACTAGACCCAAGTTACCATGCGTTGCCACGAGGAGGCATTTGCAGGGGTCCTGGTAGTGTAGAGGCTATGTACTGGCAAGGCAAGATTTCCACTTTCGCTACTTTCCCTTTCGGCTACATGTAGGCTAGCTAGCGGCAGTAAAGATCTAAAGACGTTCGATCTAAACCACACTAGACGCATATCACTACCCTGTGGTAAAAACCACCAACGCACACTGATGAATTATGGATTTGTTAAAATGTTAACTATACTGCAAAAATAAGTAAGATTCAAGCTGATATGTTCTCCACTCGGTATCACTATCATAAATGATTTACTTAAAAACACTTTCAGGTGGAGAGTATTGTAGAGTCGGACCAAGGACACATTGGTTCTACAGCAGCATTAAATCTGACGGAAAAACTACAGAAAAAAATGTCAAAAGATGATGCACAGAATCTTCTGAGTCGACTAGAGAAGGCAAAGTGGATCACCCTGGTAAAATTAATCATGGTTTAAACTGATCTTTACAGCATAGTTATGTACATCCAAGAGTAAATATTTGTATGGAGCAAGTTCCCTGAGCAACATGTACATGTATTGTTAGTCCCCTGTTGATGAAAAGTAGGGATTATAGTTTTTCTTGTTGTCAGTCAGTCTGTCTATCTGTCAGTCAGTCTGTCTCTCTGTCCACAATACTTTGTATCCCTATCTCCTACTAAGCCACTAAAGAGATGATGATGATGATGATGATGATGATGATGATTGATGATGATTGATGATGATGATGAGGAGGAGGAAGAACTTGGAAGTAATCATAATCATATGACCAATGATCAGCTGCGCATGCCTTTACCGGTATTTGTGCTTGGATCAGATTTCTCCAATATGGCCACTGGCAGCCATGCCTGATTTTGAACATGAAATTTTATATACCTATCTCCTATCTTGACATTTTCACAAAGTTTGGGTATACACTATTATACGGTACATAGATGTATTCAATTCTGCAATTCTGAGGTTGACAAAATAAAAAAAAAACCAAAAAAACCTTGTAAAATATACATGTATTCACATGTGCCATATGTATACATTAGACAAGCTATGGAAATAAGCAGATCATATGAGGTGTAGTAAGGTCTAATGGAGATATACTAGTGTCTTTTATACATACCATGTGTAACTTGCTAATACAGAAGAGCTTACCATACCAGCCCCTCCCTCCCTTCCCCAGTTTAAGCATTAGTATTAGGGCTGGCATGGGTAGAAAAAATTATATCCGGGTACCTGATGTCTTGTACCTGACCCGTAACTGAGTACCTGTGATTCAAACCTATGACCACCTGACTACATGTTTTATCAACATTGACTGGTATCTGTTCTATTTATAACCATGGCTGAGCGGTACATATCCTCTCGCGCATGCGTGAATTCATCCAGATCACCTTTGGTTTTACTTACCGTAGTACTGCTGAATGCTAGTAAATTGTTGTAAGTTCAACTTATAACTTGTTAGTAAAAACGTTTAAAAACTAAAATGTTTTATGGCAAAACTTTATTCATGTATTCAACACATTTAAATGATTTTTAGATTATTTACATCAATATAATTATCACTGCGCAAGAGCGGAAACATTCCGAGTATCTAGGTCAACATATTATCTATGGGAAATGCCAAGAGTATTCCGATAATTTGACAGAGATTGTCAATGACTGTTCACAAATTGATACATTGTAGTAAAATATACTTGTATAAGACTAACACTCAATGAAACAAGTGTCAAAAATGACCTTGTTGCTTCTGAAAGAAATATCGATCACCTCTGATGAAAACAACAATTAAAATATTTGTAAATTCTTTTATTTATTACACATTTGATATAGTTTATGTCCCCTGTTCTGATATGGGGTAGTCCTTTTCTTACCCGGGTAAGGCCCATACCCTAACCAATAACGGGTATCCGGGTACTCGTGATAGCACTAATTAGTATTGGCATCAATATTACAGATGTGGTAAAAAGTTGTTTAAATTGGACTAGATTTGAAGGCAATTTTATTAAAAATGTATGATATATTCATGCGACCTGTTTATAATATTTTTTAGGCCAGTGGACGTGTGTCGCTGTCAACAAGATCACTGTTGGAGCTGGAACAATACATTTTGGATATGTATGAAGATAGTACATCATGCAGATGTAATGCATGTAAACACATTTGTCTTAAGGTAAGGCATTGGACTCTGTATTTATGTAGTCATGTAACCCTAAAGTGGGACTATATATTGATAACAAATTATGTATAATTCGTAGTTAGAATTATGTTAGCGGTATCAATACAAACTTTGAAAAAATTGATACAAGTATATCAGCAGTTTCGTTTTTGCTGAAATTTTAGAAATTTCAGTGTTTTGTTTGACTTTTAATTCACACTGAAAAGTGATGAAAATATGAAAGGCAACAAGAACATGACCACTGCTGATTTAGTTATAGATAAAAATGTTCTTTCCAACTCATCTTCAAATGTAGTTTTTAACATCCTGCATATAAATTGAATTTGTCATTACACAAGTTGTTATTTTAGATTATTACACCTTATGTAAAAATCTAATTTATAATGTCACATAGCGCTGCGCGTGACTATGTGACAGTACTTTTGTTTGAGTCGCCTCCCTTCACTGGATCACGTCAGCGCTTTGAACGAATCATGTTTTCAGTTGTGTCCATTCAAGAGTCTTATTGTTATAGATATTGTTTATATTCATCTGTAACAACAACAAAAGATATTTACTGAGGCTGACAATGAGTATCTTGCTAATTTATTAGAGTCTAAGGACTCTGCATCAACTAAACGGACCATTAAGCGGGCGTGGATACGTTTTGTAAATTTCTAAGCTCAAATGACTGTAAATTTGAGGCATTCCCGGCCGATAAATTGAATAAAATTGATATAGTCGTTACTAAAGTCGAAGGATGCACATCCTATATTGGTAAAATAAAACAAACATTCGGTGTAATAAAATAAATATTACATTTCTGACAGGGTGACAGTACATATTGTCACCTCTCGAAAAGCATTGTCAGCCTCGGCTATCGCCTCGGCAAACAATGCTTCCTCGAAGTGCCAATATGTACTGTCACCCTGTCAGAAATGTAATATTTATATTCAGTGGTTGAGAATTGAGACATAGTGCTTTAATGTCATTTAAAAATAAAAATTGTAACGTTTGAATGCCTTATACATGTAATTTGAACCTGTATATAAAGGCCACCTGCACATAAAGGCCAGTTTTACTGGTTCCCTTGGGTGGCCTTTATAGACAGGTTTGACTGTATATAAAATGTATTTCCAATATATCATGATACATATTGTAACGTAAACAATGTATCCTGCAAGGTATCCTCATATATACATGTATCTTATTGTGACATGAGCTTATCACTCAGTAGTCATTGGACCCTGTGTGTATCATGTGTATGAAGGATGGAACCAAATCATACTTATTTATGGGACCACAATCTGGTTCACCACTGTACCACATGGAGTTGTGATACCCCATAACATTTCTCCAGAACATTTATTTCCATTGGAGATGGATTCACTTCTGTACATGTTTTCCTGTAAAAGTGTCAAAATTTTGATGTAAATGTTTTCCAAAACATTTCGCACAAAAGTTGTCAAGTGATCAAAACACAATGACATGACCCGTGGGGGTGCCCGGGTGGGGTGTATATAATAAATTTCATTTACTACACCCGGATATCTGAAGATTTGTATATTTTATTAACAGGGACAGACATGTGATAATTGTGGCACTAAGTTACATTTCTACTGTGCATCAAGGTTCTTCAGAGGTATGGAAAATCCAAAATGTCCAAATTCTGAATGTGGAACACCATGGAGTCATGCTATTCCAAACAAAGGTACGGGTAAGTGCTTCAAATTAGGGAGATAAGTGACTGAAGTGGACGAGGTTACAGAGTCATAATCTGAGGGTCTTGGGCCTGAGTAGGGGAGGGGGTGGCTGTATAATATAATATAATATTTCAGTCCATCCAGCTTCCACATGAATAATGACTAATAATGACTCTTTATAATTAATACGATTAGTTAAAACTAGTAAAGTCAATTAACAGCCCTGAACAGTGTTCAATCTGGCAGGGACACGTGTGCCATTGGCCCCAAAATAAAAATACTGGCCCCCAAAAAATACCATCAGCGGCCCATATTTTTGATTTTTGAAAAATCCATGGAATTTTACATGGACCCTGTAAGTAATGCTGAGTATTATTTTACATTGAATATTATATATTTTTTGCAGTATATAAATGCATATTTTTCAGATTTTGGTGTCCTAGGTGAAATATTTACAGGTGAAATTGTTTTTTTTTTTTTTTTTGAAAGTTTGACATATTTATTTTGAATTATTTTCTAAAAGTTGTGATTATTATTTTGTTTAGACTCAGTTGTTTAAAATACATTATTACTGTTTCCATGGTTACAGTGGAAAAAGTAGGTTACCTGTATGTATTAGAGAATAGTTCACAGAGATTTTCTTTACTAAATAACTATGAATTAATTAATGAGAAACATTTGGTACAAAACAACATCAAAACCATCACCTAATTCACTATTGTAAAATTGTAATTCTGTGGTCCTTATCTTGTATTGCAGGGGTTTTTCTGGCATCTCTTGGGCCTGTTCATAAAGGGTTCCTTTATCCAATTCTGTTAGTTAGTTCTTTGAAAAGTAAAAAAACAATCATACCAACAATTCAAGTCAACACCACGATTCCAAAGCAAAGCAAAAACTTTGAAACTGACAAATTAGGTTAAAACTGTGAACTTCCAAGAGGGAAGCAGATGTTTAGTAGTAAACACTTCTTCATTATACCCCCTGCAAACGAAGTTTGGGGGATATATAGGAATCACCTTGTCCGTCCGTCTTCTGTCTGTCCGTCTGTCTGTCCGTCCTGCTTCGTGTCGGGAACAGAACTTTTGTACCGTAGCACCTAGGATTA
Source organism: Anadara kagoshimensis (assembly GCA_021292105.1). Lineage (NCBI taxonomy): Eukaryota > Metazoa > Mollusca > Bivalvia > Arcoida > Arcidae > Anadara > Anadara kagoshimensis. Next base: position 32,095,224 of record CM037860.1, read on the forward strand.
TCAAACTTGGTATGTTGATGCATCATGGGAAGGCGATGTGTCATGTACCAAATTTAGGTCACTGTGACCTTGACTTTGACCTTTGACCTCTATGATAGTAAAACCTTGTGCATCTTTGTGTCTGGAACAGAACTTTTGTACCGTAGCACCTAGGATTATCAAACTTGGTATGTGGATGCATCATTGGAAAGCGATGTGTCATGTACCAAATTTAGGTCACTGTGACCTTGACTTTGACCTTTGACCTCTATGATATGAGGGCTACCCATTTTGTGTAATCAACTCCTCTTACAGCTTTTAACGAAGAAGTCTGAAACTTTGCAAGATGTTTCCATATACATTGTACATGTGCACCTCCTCTTTTGGTTGGATTATATTACTTTGTTCATATTTTATTGGTAGTTTAACTTAGTCATTTTTCATCAATATCCCAATATGAGGGGTACCCATTTTGTGTAATCAACTCCTCTTACAGCTTTTAACCAAGAAGTCTGAAACTTTGCAGGATGTTTCCATATACATTGAACATGTGCACCTCCTATTTTGGTTGGATTATATTATTTTGTTCATATTTTATGGGTAGTTTAACTTAGTCATTTTTCAACAATATTCCATATGAGGGATACCCATTTTGTGTAATCAACTCCTCTTACAGCTTTTAACATACAAGTCTGAAACTTTACAGGATGCTTTTATATACATTGAATATGTGCACCTCCTTTTTTGGCTGGATTATATAGTTACTTAATTATATATGATCCAATTTTTTTAAAACTATGCATAGATATTGAGCATCATAAGAACATGTGCACCTGCCATTATCGGTTTCATCACATGTATTTTGTCGAATTATTAACATTTCCATACACAGAATTTTTCACATTACAATTTGGCCATACATACAATTTGTCCCCAGATTAAAAGTTGGGAGCGGGGGTATTAGCCTCTTTCAGAGACAGTTCTAGTTTATTTACTAATTAAGATCTAGGCTTCGAACTAGATAAGAAAATTTAAAAAAGTCAAATAGAACCAATTAAGAAAACAAAAAAGTTGAATAGAACTGTAATTGCTTCTGAATTTTTATCATTTTGCTGCGTTTTAATACAAATTTAGAATTTTCTGAACTTGCCAACATGGGCCTGAATCCCTCAGATTAGCCAGAAAAATCCCTCTTACTCTGCATAATGTATCATTAAGTGTTTGTTGTTGTCACTACAGATAATCAAATTAATCAACTTAAATTTTTCAAAAATATGAAGTTATACTGAATGATAACCTTTATTCATAGCTTGCATGTACAGCACTTGTGTTTGTATCATTGACAGTTGATAAATCGAAAATAAACACATCAGTCCATGTTCAAATCACAATCTAAAATTTAAAAAAAAAAAACGATGTAGAAACCTTTAAAAACTGACAAATTTACTTAAACATGTTAACTTCCACCAGAGAAGTGAGGCTGGTGTGCTTCATTGTGTAAAACAAATGTTAAAATTGAAATTTCTAATTCTTTCATGAAGGTTTGTTATTGCATCATTTGAATAAGCAGTAACATAACAAGTTATGTTGTCATCATAATTGTGAACAGACTGATATTTGACATGCTAGACTTGTGATTCACAGGCCTTGTATTGGCATGTCTTGTTTTGAAATTAATGTGATTATCTGTAGTATTGAAACAGACTGTTTTTATGTGTTTTTTTTAATATTATTTTTTTAGCTCACCTGAGCACAAAGTGCTCAAGTGAGCTATTGTGATCAGTCTTTGTCCGTCGTGCGTCGTGTGTCGTGTGTCGTGCGTCGTGCGTCAACTTTTCATTGTTAACACTCTAGAGGCCACAGTTTTAGTTATATCTTCATCAAACTTGTCCAGAACGATGTTCAGGACAAAAGCTAAGTCAAGTTTGTATATGGGTTATGTTGGGTCAGTAAGAAGGTCACTAGGTCAAATCATAGAAAAACCTTGTTAACACTGTAGAGTCCATATTTTTTATAAAATCTTCATATAATTTGTCCAGAACGATGTTCATGACCAAAGCAAGGTCAAGTTCGTAAATGGGTTATGTTGGGTCAATAAGTAGGTCACTAGGTCAAATCATAGAAAAACCTTGTTAACACTCTAGAGTCCATATTTTTTGTTCAATCTTCATATAATTTGTCCAGAAGAATGTCCATGACCAAAGCAAGGTCAAGTTTGTATATGGGTTATGTTGGGTCAATAAGTAGGTCACTAGGTCAAATCATAGAAAAACCTTGTTAACACTCTATAGAGTCCATATTTTTTGTCCAATCTTCATATAATTTGTCCAGAACGATGTTCATGACCAAAGCAAGGTCAAGTTCGTATATGGCTTATGTTGGGTCAATAAGTAGGTCACTAGGTCAAATCATAGAAAAACCTTGTTAACACTATAGAGTCCATATTTTTTGTAAAATCTTCATATAATTTGTTTAGAACGATATTCATGATCAAAGCAAGGTCAAGATTATATATGGCTTATGTTGGGTCAATAAGTAGGTAACTAGGTCAAATCATAGAAAAACCTTGTTAACACTCTAGAGTCCATATTTTTTGTCCAATCTTAATATAATTTGTCTAGAACAATGTTCATGACCAAAGCAAGGTCAAGACTGTATATGGGCCATGTTGGGTCAATAAGTAGGTCACTATGTCAAATCATAGAATATCCTTGTTAACATGCTATAATCCATATTTTTTGTCCAATCTTCATATAATTTGTCCAGAACGATGTTCATGACCAAAGCAAGGTCAAGTTCGTATATGGCTTATGTTGGGTCAATAAGTAGGTCACTATGTCAAATCATAGAAAAACCTTGTTAACACTATAGAGTCCATATTTTTTGTAAAATCTTAATATAATTTGTTTAGAACGATATTCATGACCAAAGCAAGGTCAAGATTATATATGGCTTATGTTGGGTCAATAAGTAGGTAACTAGGTCAAATCATAGAAAAACCTTGTTAACACTTTAGAGTCCATATTTTTTGTCCAATCTTCATATAAATTGTCCAGAACGAAGTTCATAACTAAAGCAAGGTCAAGTTCATATAAGGGTTATGTTGGGTCAATAAGTAGGTCACTAGGTCAAATCATAGAAAAACCTTGTTAACACTGTAGAGTCCATATTTTTTTGTCCAATCTTAATATAATTTGTCTAGAACAATGTTCATGACCAGAGCAAGGTCAAGACTGTATATGGGCCATGTTGGGTCAATAAGTAGGTCACTATGTCAAATCATAGAATATCCTTGTTAACACGGTAGAATCCATATTTTTGTCCAATCTTCATATAATTTGTCCAGAACGATGTTCATGACCAAATCAAGATCAAGTTCGTATATAGGTTATGTTGGGTCCATAAGTAGGTCACTATGTCAAATCATAGAAAATCCTTGTTAACACTCTAGAGTCCATATTTTTTGTCCAATCTAAATATAATTTGTCCAGAACTATGTTGATGACCAAAGCAAGTTCAAGTTCGTATATGGTTCATATTGGGTCAATAAGTATGTCACTAGGTCAAATCATAGAAAAATCCTTTTAACACTCTAAAGTCCATATTTTTTGTCCAATCTTTACATAATTTGTCCAGAATGATGTTCATGACCAAAGCAAGTTCAATTTCGTAAATTGGTCATATTGGGGTAAGAAGTAGGTGACTAGGTCAAATCATAGAAAAACCTTGTTAACACTCTAGAGTCCATATTTTTTGTCCAATCTTCATATAATTTGTCTAGAACAACGTTCATAACCAAAGCAAGGTCAAATTTGCATTTGGGCCATGTTGGGTCAATAAGTAGGTCACTAGGTCAAATCATAAAAAACCTTGTTAACACTCTAGAGTCCATATTTTTTGTCCAATCTTCATATAAATTGTCTAGGACAACTTCCATGACCAAAGCAAGGTCAAGTTTGTATATGGCTCATGTTGGGTCAATAAGTAGGTCACTAGGTCAAATCATAAAAAACCTTGTTAACACTATAGAGTCCATATTTTTTGTCCAATCTTCATATAAATTGTCTAGGACAACTTCCATGACCAAAGCAAGGTCAAGTTTGTATATGGGTCATGTTGGGTCAATAAGTAGGTCACTAGGTCAAATCATAGAAAAACCTTGTTAACACTTTAGAGTCCATATTTTTTGTCCAATCTTCATATAATTTGTCTAGAACAACGTTCATGACCAAAGCAAGGTCAAATTTGCATTTGGGCCATGTTGGGTCAATAAGTAGGTCACTAGGTCAAATCATAAAAAACCTTGTTAACACTCTAGAGTCCATATTTTTTGTCCAATCTTCATATAAATTGTCTAGGACAACTTCCATGACCAAAGCAAGGTCAAGTTTGTATATGGGTCATGTTGGGTCAATAAGTAGGTCACTAGGTCAAATCATAAAAAACCTTGTTAACACTATAGAGTCCATATTTTTTGTCCAATCTTCATATAAATTGTGTAGGACAACTTCCATGACCAAAGCAAGGTCAAGTTTGTATATGGGTCATGTTGGGTCAATAAGTAGGTCACTAGGTCAAATCATAGAAAAACCTTGTTAACACTCTAGAGTCCATATTTTTTGTCCAATCTTCATATAATTTGTCTAGAACAACGTTCATGACCAAAGCAAGGTCAAATTTGCATTTGGGCCATGTTGGGTCAATAAATAGGTCACTAGGTCAAATCATAAAAAACCTTGTTAACACTCTAGAGTCCATATTTTTTGTCCAATCTTCATATAAATTGTCCAGAACCATGTACATGACGAAAGCAAGGTCAAGTTTGTATATGGCTCATATTGGGTCAATAAGTAGGTCACTAGGTGAAATGATAGAAAATCCTTATTAACACTCTAAGAGTCCATATTTTTTGTCCAATCTTCACATAATTTGTTTAGAACGATGTTCATGACCTAGGAAAGGTCAAGTTCTTATATGGGCTATGTTGGGTCAATAAGTAGGCCACTAGGTCAAATCATAAAAAAAACCTTGTTAACACTCTAGAGTCCATATGTTTTGTCCAATCTTCATATAAATTGTCTAGAACGATGTTCATGACCAAAGAAAGGTCAAGTTCATATATGGCTTATGTTGGGTCAATAAGTAGGTCACTAGGCCAAATCATAGAAAAATCTTGTTAACACTCTAGAGTCCATATTTCTTTGTCCAATCTTCACATAATTTGTCCAGAACGATGTTCAGGACCAGAGCAAGGTCAAGGTCGTATATGGGTTATGTTGGGTTAATAAGTAGGTCACTAGGTCAAATCATAGAAAAACCTTGTTTACACTCTAGAGTCCATATTTTTGGTACAATCTTCACGTAATTTGTCCAGAACGATGTTCATGACCAAAGCAAGGTCAAGTTCGTATATTAGTCATGTTGGGCCAATAAGTAGGTCGCTAAGTCAAATTAAAGAAAACTCTTGTTAACACTGTAGAGTCCATATTTGTTTGTCCAATCTAATTTGCCCAGAACAATTTTCAGGACAAAAGCTAGGTCAAGTTCATGTTAATAAATAATGAACTCTGTTAACCCTCTGTTCATGTCATTATTCGAAAAATGTGTAGAATTCAATTTATTCTCAGGTGAGAGCCCAGGGCCTCATGGCCCTCTTGTTTTTAAATTTATGTCTTTGTTGATATCTATCTATTATTGAATATTAGTATAGTGTGTCAAGTTGGACCTTTAATTTGAATATTCAAACAGACATACCGGTACACATTGTGTAATTTAGGGCCATATTAAGTAGATATATATAGAAGTATAGATAAAAGTAATACTGGATTTTTATGGTAACTGTACATACTGTCATTCCTAAATCATACTGTCTATTAGCTCAATCTAATATTCAAATTATAGGTCAAATGGCCAGGTCAAACTTGACACACTATACAATATATACCTAAACAGAAAATTCCTGACTTTTTTTCAGGGTAGTCTCAAATAATTTAAGGGGGTATTGAACCAGTACCAGGAAAAATAACTCTTAAGCACAAATATTTTGCATCCCTTTTCCAATATTGCAGGCCAGTTACCATGTCAAGATGTTAAAGCTAGATGTCCAAATGCCAAATTCAAGGCGACTGCGGAAACCAGACTCTGTTAATTCCAGATGATCTGGTTTCCTACATCTTCACAGAACTACTATTGTTACAGGGAACTTAGATAGTCACTTATTTGTCAATTAAGCTTTTATGTTAAATGATTTGTATTTGGTGTTATATATATTGAATTTAAAAGTCTAATTAGATTTAAAAAAATAAGTGATCTGCAGCCCTTTGGTTTTGCTCTACATACCAAAAAATAGTTATTTTTTAATTACTGCACATATACCATCCCTTTATTTGTGCCTTGTATGCAAATTCAGAGTATTGCATGAAGGGTAATTATTCATATACATTTTGAATGAGTAAAACCTGAAAGACAACCTTGTTTTTACTGTGTGATAATAATTAGTATTTAGGTCAAAAAGATGTGATATACACCTAAATATATACCTACATTTAGGTATACATATACAACACATTGGGTTTTTTTTTCTCTGTATTGAAAAACAACAAAAGTTTTGTTATATACTATAGCTGTTTTGTAATACAAGTTCAAGTCAGCAAACCTTATAGGTTTGGTAGGTGTTATGGTTTTATTTACAGGTATATCAAAGAAAAGTACTAAGATAACAATACTTGATTTTATATTATTAAAGATACATCTACTATCTAAGTTACCTGGGACAATAGTAACTGACTTGGTATACCTCTACATGTACATAAAAATCCTTGATTGGGGCATAAAGCATCATTACTTCACTGTATTTATTCAGGAAAATATATCTAGTTTCAAACATGCAAAAGTACATGTATTGTGGTGGTCTAATGATATCTAAATGAACATTGCTGTATACAGTCAAACCTGTTTATAAGGACAACCCAAGGGAACCAGCCAAAGTTGCCTAAATGGACAGGTGGCCCTTATATAGAGGTTCAAATAACATGAATAACTAGCAGTTGTGATGAAATATTCCTTACCTTAACCTTAATGCTCTCCTTGCCGGAAGGGGCATAAGGCGGCAACGCTATCATTCCATTTTTGTCTGTGCTTTGCTGCTGCTTTGGCTGTGTTCAAGCTGCTTGATGGTTATGAAATATTAGGGGGCCTTTAAAAAGAGATGACCCTTATACAGAGGTGGCCTTTAAGGCAGGTTTGACTGTACATATATTAGTACACATAATTGTTATCTATAAATTTGTTATCTTGTAGAAACAGATTCTAGTCAAGCACATTCATCACGGGATACAACAAGCAGCAGCAGAAAACGTAAAGAACGCCATTGATTATGTAACAAACATGTGATGTAACAACAAAAAAACAAAAAAGTATGGCTGCACAAAACTGCCATTCAAATTCAAAAAATAGACAGGAATTGTAAAAGAAAAGTAATAGAATTGCCAAAACCTTTTTATGGCATGGTTCAACCACCATCTTGAAAACTGGGAGAATGTCAATCTGCTGATAATAACAAAGTATACATTGGAAGGAAATACATGTGTAGAAGTATTTGAACTTTCTTGATAAAACAGAATCTTGTAAACAATCTTATTCTTGTGAAGATTAGGAAATTGTGTTATTCCTGTAAGTGGTTTAGGATCTTGTGGCACAGTGTTTATTAACATAGGAAAGCCACTTTTGTGTGGTGACACAGTGTTTATTAACATGGAAAAGCCACTTTTATCCGGTGGCACAGTGTTTATTAACATGGGAAAGCCACTATTCTCTGGGGAAATGTGCAGAAACATTGCAGAATATGTATTCATGCTTTATCTTTTATCTATCCAATATCAAAATGTACAAAACTGATTGTATACTAGTATATCATTGACCACATTTTCCTAATTATTCAGATTCAATTATTTTGAAACTGGATTAAATAATGCATTAACCATGAAATCAAAATACATATTCTGTATTCAATCTAAAAAAGAAATGGAAACAGATTGCTTCTATGCCACTGTTGTTTGTTGTATATATCCATATGCTTTTTTGCAGAAATATCGAATTTTGACTTGTTTTGCATTATACAAATTAAAAATAATAAATAAACATCAAAGCATTTAAGATTTTTAAGTAAACCTATATTAAGATAAGAATAATGGGGTTTGCCACTGTACCACATGATCAATACCTCTTAATGTTTGTGCCAAACATTTGGAAAATGTTAACATTGCAAATTTACAGAAAAATGTCATTGTTACAGAATAATATCATTTTATGTGATTCCAAATCCAATGGAAATAAGTGTTCCACACAAACATTAGAGGGTATCACATGGTACAATGGAGAACTCCATTTAACCAACTAGAGGCCGCGGTGGCCTAATGGATAAGACGTTAGTCTTCAAATCCAGGGTCTCTCACCGCTGTGAGTTCGAGTCCCGCTCGGACCACATGTGGGAAAGTGAATTTTCCTTGTAAAAAGTGAATTTTCCTTGTCCTTGGCCTTTACTGATTCACCTGGTATCAGTATAATGGACTGGGGGAGTGGTACGCTTGTCTGCGGCGTAATGACTCTGTGAGCTAGCACGTTAAAGTCGCCCTGAGTGCGCGCTAGTACAAGGCAAGACCATACAACACACTCGCACTTCACGTGCATACACAAAATTGTTCATAGATTAATCCATAGAGATTAATAAAATAGTTCTCGTCGCGAATAGCTGAAAAATTGCTGATGCGACGTTAAGCAATATTCAACCAACCAACCATTCAACCAACTGTATTATACATTATTTTAAATGTACAAGTTTTTGTGGTTGTAATTAAATTATAACAACTTTTATTTAAACTTAAATGTGTTAATTGCATGTTCTAATAAATTTTACCAAAATAAATTCTGATATATAGTTACTATATCTATGCAGAGGTTATGTCTGTAGAATGGAATCACTTTGTCTGTCTTGTCTGTCTGTGTCAGTTTGTTTCTAGTCCATTACCCATTGTTAAAGAATTTCATAAAGCTTCAAGGGTGCAGTAATTTGCCAAGGTTATAGTTGTAGTCTTAGTAATGAGTCAAATGACCTTAAACATATGTCATATTTTTGTCGACAAATAATGCCACAGATAGTGTATGCTTGGAAACTATGTTCATTTTTGCCACGGTCAAGATCCCTGGACTTATTTGAAGTACCTGGAGAAAAACACTGACCTTCAGTATGATTTACTACAAATCGCCTTCCAATCAAATTATACATGTTGTTTAATAATTGTGTTGATAATCTACACAACCAAAACCCTGGTCGAACTGTTGCTATGGTTTACCATGCATTCTGTGTTTGTATGGCTTTTACATTTTTAGCTCACCTGTCTAAAGGCCATGCAAGTTTACGGCAGCAGCATGTTTGTGCGTGTCTATGTTAAACATGTGCTCTGAAACTACTTACAGATTTCAATGATATAAATTTGGTCGATGCCATTCAAATTTGAATGTAGCATTGCCATGGCTACCAAAACTAAGTCAACTGCAAGATAACCTAGGGGTGCAAAAATCTAATAAACATTCTTATTCAAAATAAATGTTCAGAGAAAGTATCTGGTTTGATATTTGGGTTTTCTAGGGGTCTTCAGCTCATAGTTTCATTTTGTTAAATCATTCTGAGTAACAGACGTTTGAATGATGACCATGGTCACCCAGGACCTTGATCTGTAGTCATAGTGATTAGCAAGTTTCCAGCTAACTATTCTCACATGGTCCGACATAGATGCTTAAAAAGCCATGAACCCTGGTGAGAGCAAGGATGGTATAAAACAGCTGCCAATAAGAGCCACGGTCAAAGAAAGATGCAGATGGCAACACTAAAAAATGAAACAAGGACCCAAGGGGACAGATACCTGATAAATAATTACTAGCCGAAATGATTGATTTAGAAAAAATTGAAACCCAGATAATACATTTTCCCCTGAATTGCATAAAATGGACAAATTATAAGTATAAGATCCTAGTGAAACCAAATATCAAATCAGAATTTTTTCTGCAATCACCAGTATCAAAGTAAAAGATTGTTACATCCTTAGGTCAACTTGACATAGTTTAGGTAGCATAGCAATGCAATGAAATACACTGACCAATGGATGTTTCTGAAATTTATTGAAATCTGACCGCAAGTCTTAGATTAAAAGGTGAGAATAGGTGTCAGCAACTCAGGCATACACATGATGAAGCTGTGCTATGCCATAAGCCCCATGTAGCCCAGATGACCTTTGGTCAGTTGAGCAAAACATTTGGGTAGTTGAATGTGACACAAGACTGGGATATCGATTGGGCGGTAATGCACCGATGGGCAGCATGACAGCGGAGAAGATTTAGTGCCTTATCTGTTAACAAATGCTACAGACAGAACAGTAAATTTTGTTAGAGGAACCACATCAATAAGCAAAAAGGAAGGTGTACAGCTACAGTGGTATCTAAGGGGCATGATGCAGCATTAGTCACCGGGCAGCTTTAATTTGGAGAAATAACAGCTTGGTTCACTTCAGGAAAATATTTCATTTGTATAACAGTTACGCTAAAAATTGTACATGTTTCATTTGATTAGGCACCTAATATTAAAATGCCTTTGCACTTTTGAGCACCCACACAACAGCCCAAAAAATTAGTTTTGGCCCGTGGGCATTTCGACTAGCCATTATTTATCAGGTGAGTGATCCGGGTCCATTGGGCATCTTGTTATCAGTTAATATTAACTAAACTACTGAGCAAAAGTCTATGACACTGTATTACATGTATTTGGTAACCATATATAATGTGACTGGCTTTCATATTTGCACAAAAAAGGGTTAGGCTTCCATGAATACAAGTGAAAGAACCTGCTATCCTCAGTAGAGATTTCATATCTAACATTCTTATGGCATGTAGTTTCTAATTTACTCAGATCTTAGTTAATGACTATGTCTTGGCTTTCAATGTCCTTTGAGACAAAGTTTTATTGTGTCCAATTGATATCTGTTTTGTCCTTTGTTCTGCAACATCAACTCATACATTTTCAACTTCAGTTTAGAACTAGAAACTCACCCAATGATAATGACCACTGCAGTAGCTCATTTGGTAGAGACACCGTTGCTCTCTCCGTAAGTGGGAGGTCATAGGTTCGAAACGGATCTGACCCAAGACTTGAAAGTTAGTGACTGTTCTTTCGCCAAGCAATGAAAGTCGCAGTTCTTTCCGATGGGAACTTAAAATAAACGAAGACCTATGTCACTACTAGATGTGGCACGATAAAGAATCCTGTTGTATAATGTCATCAGTCCAACGCACATACATTATTACTGCGCCTTTGCCTACCGATGGCGACATCTCGATATAAGTGAAATATTCTTGACTGGGACGTTAATCACCATTACTTAACTCCAGTGATAATGAAACTTTACAGTGATGTTCCTTTGGCAAGGCCTTACTAATTTTGTGAAATTTGTTGACCTACATGCCATGAACCAAATTGCTTAGAAGCTCTAGCACATATTTGCAAACACGATTAGCCTCATAAAATAACTCCATTGAAGGTCACAGTTAACTGAACTTGGATTGTTGTAAAATGAATGGAATAGCTAGTCCCTGTTCACTCTCGTCTACTTTGCTCAGTTTGTCTAATTTGGGTAAACAATTTATTTGCAATGGTTGACATGTTGCTGTTTGGTACTCTTTAAATAGCAACCTACATCGTCTTCTTGGACAGTATTGCGTTTTCAGCCTGTCCCGTAATAATGGTTTTAAAATTTTATGCACTTTTTTGTAGGAGAGGGTACAGAAACGTGCATACAGCCATACAGAGATGTTTCAGAATAATTGTTTAGACAACTTAATTCTCCCCATAAATACAACATTTATTGCTATGATTTTTATCTTTACTGCATCTGACATCAACCAAATGTTCTAAAGAATAAAAAAGTACTTAAACATCTTGCCTCTAATACTTTATCTCATGTAAAAAGGAGCACCCGGTCTCACTCCCCTGGTGGAACAGTTCACATGTCTAACCAAACGTAGCAGATTCAAAGTTTTTAACGTAAGTTTGCTTCTGGATTGTGATTCGGACATAGATTAGTGTGTTTGTTTTTATTTTTCAAAGTTATTTAAAGCACTTATTCTAGTCACCTTAGATTTTATCAATATTTCTCCTTCTAAAGGACTTCAACGTTTGACAAGCCTCGAAAAAGGGGTTCAAACGGCCTAAAGCAGAGTGAAGGAGAACTGACAAAGAAATAAATCGGATTGGGTACGCTAGTCCTTTATGAACGGTTTCCTAAGATATTTACTATTAGTAAAGTCATCATCTTAAGTTTCAATTAGTATTTGTTCAAAAATGTATGTTGAAATCAAGTATCAAGTAATTTTTATTTTGAGTCCAGATAGTAAAATACAATAAATTCACTATGGAAAATTATACTGCCTTTTAGTTTTTATTTATTTATTTATTTATTTATTTATTTATTTATTTATTTATTTATTATTATTTTTGTTATTTATTTATTTGTACAAATTATGCAGATTTTTACTTTAAAAAAGCTATCTACATAACGTGGTTGTTTTTTTTATTTTGCACTGACAATCAGGCATAATTCAAAAACAAACATACTCATCCATTTCCGAATCACAACCCAGAAGCAAAGTAAAAACTTTAGAACTGACAAGTTAGGTTAGACACGTGAACTTCCACCAGGGAAGTGAGGGCGGGTGCTCCGGAAGGGTAAGCACCTCCTGTTTAGCTAGCTACACCCGCCACGTGTGTAATCAAAACTATGTGAAAGGAACATGGAACTATGAGACGTCAAATGTATCCAAGGCAATCCTGGACACAGAAACATCAAACTTATCAACAATACTGTGATGACGGCCATAAAACTTTTTGAGGGCCTTGATAAGCTTAGGCTTGCAATATCCCCGAGTCAAAAATTTATTTGCAAGCAGCCTACTTCGTTGTACAAAGTCCCCGTATTGGGAACAAGCTCTACCATAGCGTATTAATTAGGAAACAAATACACCATAAGCAGGAGAAGCAGGTATATTGCTGCATAAAAAAGGACAATTGACAATAGTAAAATTGAAGTCATCACGTTTGTCATAAAGTTTCGAATGTAGCCTTTCCTGTGCGTCATAATTCAGGTATAAGTCTAAATATGAAGCAGAACATGAGGAATCAGTCGTGTCTTTTATTTCAAGCTCACTAGGATAGATGACATTTACATAGTCTCCAAATTTAGGATTGTTAAGAGACAGAACGTCATCTATATAGTTGAATAATTTAGCGACAGTTTTCTCTCCAGATTTAACAAGGTTCTGCATAAATTCTGCTTCGTAAGAATAAAGAAACAAATCGGCAAGCAATGGTACACAGTTTGTACCCATTGGTATACCGATTGTTTGCTGGAAAACTATAATACTATAACAAATATGTTATCTAACTCCAACATTTTGTTGATGTAATCTTCAGTATATTTTTGTCACCCGTATGGTGCTTGACAAAATAACCAGAATTTCTGTTCAGCACCAGGCCTATTTGTATCTTGGCTTACCGTTTTTGTAGGGTATCTGGTCAACTCGTTCCAATTCCAACTCGTTCCAACTGATTTTCGCCAACTCGTTCCAACTTTTTTACCAACTCGTTCCACTTTTTTATGCAGAGTTTTTACACCTGTGTTTTAATTACCAACTCGTTCCAACTTTTTTACCAACTCGTTCCAATTTTTTCACCAACTTATTCCAAATTTAAGAATTTCTAATAATTTTAGCCTTTAACAACTCGTTTCAACTTTTAATATAATTAAATAATTAATTTAATATAAGATGATTTAAAAATCAAGGATCCCTAATTTTTGATTAATCACAACGTTGCCCAGCGGTATCCTCTTCAAGAGACATAATCAGATAATAGTCCAAAGTTCCAAAAGATATATATTGCAGAGATTTCTTTTTTGTTTAATGTTACATTTTTTCTTTTCTGTTTTATTTCTTTTGTATCTTTCTTCATTCTTTCTTATTGTGTTTATTAATTCATTCATTCTGATTGGTTTGTTGTTATTTTTTACTGTTATCGTGAGTAGTTTTCGTTGATCAATTCTGTTGATCTTGTTTCAGAATACTTTGTGTTTTTAAACCATTTTCATGCAGTGGCGGATCCAGCGGGGGGGGGGGGGGCACAGGGGGCCCGTGCCCCCCCCCCCAGTTGCCCCGACTTTTCCCCCCTCTCTCACAGCTAATTATCAATCAACCAGCGTCATGACCAGTTAATTAGTAGTACTGATTAGTTAATTCGTGTACACAGGTAGGAAATTGCAATCAGGTGATGATGTAATTTACTAGTTCGCTAAAGCATGAAAGAATCCAGGTAGTACTGCCCAGTCTCAGGTGATAATGTTATTTACCTGATCGTTGAGGCGTGAAAGAAACCAGGTAACCAGTAGATAACGTTAATTAGTAATACTAATTAAGAGACTTCCATGAAGAGTGATTCCATTAATCATACGTGAATTCATCTAATTTACCGATATGGCCAAAAGAGAGAGAGAGAACTAATTTTTAGCACACAAAATTATCTTTTTTGTATATGTTTATAGCACGATGTTCTATTTCCATATAAAGTCCAAAATTTTGTACAATTTTTATACTTTTTTCTTTTAATTAGTTTTAATGGGAAAAAATCTGTCTCATTTGACTTTTTATTCTATTCGCCCGTTTATCGGCTTTACGGAACAAATCCGTCTAAAATATTCAGTGGTTTTTTTTTTGTTTTTTTTTTTTTTGCTAGTGACAAGATTCTTGTGTTCGGTTGCACTTTTAATGCGCATTATACAATGAAGAAACTGACTAACCAGTCATTTTAAAACTAATCATGTAATAAAATTAACTTGATAGTCCAGATGGATGTCATACAGTTCATTTTAAACAAGTGTGGAAAAGGGGTAGTGGTAGTAGGAGACCTACCCCTTCGGTACATGTAGCGGGCAGGTCAGTTGGTAGAGTGCTTGCTCCGTAAGTCAAGGAGGTCGAGGGTTTACTCTGGTCAGGTCTGACCCAAGAATTGAAAAAGTGTAGTGACTGTTCGCTCGGCATTAAAAATGAATGCGGGTCTTTCGGACAAACCTTAAAAACCGAGGCCCTTGTCACGGTAGGCGTGGCAAGATAAAGAACCCTCACTGCATAATGCCACCACCGCAAAGCACAGGTAAATATTTCTGCACCTACACCTA
Organism: Anadara kagoshimensis; assembly: GCA_021292105.1. Taxonomy (NCBI): domain Eukaryota; kingdom Metazoa; phylum Mollusca; class Bivalvia; order Arcoida; family Arcidae; genus Anadara; species Anadara kagoshimensis. The sequence continues at coordinate 32,110,475 of CM037860.1, forward strand.
TAGCTGGTGACGTCTCGATATAAGTGAAATATTATTGACTTAAAAGTTAAACCCCATTAATCAATGATCAATCAAACTTAGGACGGGATTCAAACAGAAAGACTTTCCACTGATGAGCTTGATTTATCAACCCAACTGGATCACCCAGGCAGACCACGTTCATCCATTTATCTACCAAATTAAATCAAAACACTGGTATCCCTCCCATGGATCAACTTCCAAAGGTTGAACAAAAAGAGTCGGTCTGGATTTGGGGTGCACAACTACACCCCGACAGATAAAAAGACCGACAAAACAAAGTTCCGACGGCGACAAATTTCGACAGCACAGTTGATAGACGATACTATGAACTCGCCGACACTCATAGCCACCTGCGTCAATATTAATTTTTTTTTTTTTTTTTTTTTAAATGCTAGACTGATTAGTTCTTTGACTGGTTTAGATCCACTTTGAATGCGAGGTAAAAAGGACGCTCGACAGTGTTCAAGATGCAGGAAATTCCACCATTTGTACTGAAAAAAGCGAAATTTTTCTGGGGGAGCATGCCCCCAGACCCCCCTAGAGGGTCGCGCCTTTGGCGCATACTTGTGCCCCCCCCCCCTTCACCAAGACTCTGGGTCCGCCCCTGTCATGTAATTTTCACGCACACTTGTCGGTAAAAAGATGAAAAACAACCTAATATTTCAATCGCACACTAATGTTTACAAAACAAGTAAAGGGTTTATTTGCGAAACTAAATTAAAATTCCTTTAAAAAATAAAGGATACACTGCTAATGCGCTTGTTAACCGGGCAAATTATCCGTTTGTCTGTTTATGGTGCCGATCTACCGATAGTCTTCATAAACAAAGACATAGCAATTAATTGTGATCACAATACCTAATATCATTTATTTATCTGTTTTATAATTTATTTGTTAATTTAATTGTTTATCTATATTATGCTATTCTTAGTATGTGTTTATCACTTGAAATAAAGGATACTATGGGGAATATTTATCTATTGAAAAATAAAATAAATAAAATAAAAACGTATGTAGATCAAATTAGCTTTATTGAGAAATTTGGTACAAGTTGGTAGTTGGAACGAGTTGGCAAAAAAGTTGGAACGAGTTGGTAATTCAGTTGGAACGAGTTGGTAGTCAAAAGTGGAACGAGTTGGCAAAAATCAGTTGAAAACGAGTTGGAATTGGAACGAGATGACTAGTATTCTTTTGTAGAAGAAAGACAAGTGAATAATTTGTTTAAGACGTTCTTTCAATTTAGAATGAGGGATTGTGGTGTATAGTGTAGAAAAATCAAATGTTTTTATACTTTTTACATGAGATATTTAAAGTATTAGAAGCAAGATGTTCAAGTAATTCTTTAGAATTTTTGAGAATCCACATTAGGTTGATTCCAGATGTAGAATATACTTTTTCTGAATAAGACTGAAGACCATCTTTGACGATTGTCAAAATTTGTGTTAGAGTTACCGATAATGATTTAGTAGTACATTTAGCAGTTTAGATGAGCCTGCTGTATGGATTTTTATGGAGTTAGATTATATATCAAATTAGACTATATTACTCAGGTTATATAGAGGGAGGTGTGTCGTGTCACTTATTATCGCCCTTGTCGTCCTTCACCGCACACATGTAAATATGGCGGACATTTGTTGAGCAGAAAAAGACAACGTTGTAATAAATTACGAAAGAAGAACGAGTAGAAACTGTCACGGTAATATACAGAATTTGATTCAAACATATATAGCGATTATTTGTTGCTTTTATATGAAGCAACACGGAATGTAAACTTAAGATTTTTATACGAAAAATTATAGGAATTTTTTATGGATTTTTTTATTGTTGTTTTTTGGCAATTTTCCCAGGTATTGAACTTTTAAATGTCTGACTTTTTCGGACTTGTTGCTAAATTGTTTAAGAATAGCATCCTAAATTTTACTTGAAAAATTATATACTTATATAATTTTCATGCTTGGGTACATTTATTTTGAATGAAATTATGACCCATAAATCAGGGACACAAAGCCCCTCATGGTGTGGTATCTGCAGGTAAAAACTCTTTTCCCCTTCTAATAGTTCTACATGTTGTCCAACAGTCTTGATTATAACGTGTTTGGGGTTGTGCATGATAAACTGTATTTAGAACATATGATATAAAAGAAGAGAAACAAAATGAAGGCGGATGTTTTTTATACCCGTATAACTGTTCGCATGTATAATTTCATACATAATTGAATAGGATAAAATAGTCCAATTTTGTTTCATATGTCTCTGTTTGAATTAAAACAAAATTTTATTGATATATTTCCGAAAGTTGCTGTCTAAATGATTGATGATCGATCTTTGATCGTGATGAACTGCAAAAAAAAAACAAAAAAAAAAAAAAACGATCCCACTGTAGGATGAAAACAAAATGACGGATCTAAAACCGTATTTACTGGTACATTTTTAATCAAAATAATCTATTATTTGACCCAAATATGACAAATTTATATTAAATATACTTTAATTATCACTAAATTGATGTGTTTATAACCAATCATAAAGTTATAAAGCCCATGTACATGTATACTATAAAATACGGGTATAAAAAATACATGGTAATAACACATTTGATTTTGATACATACGGGTTGGTTGGTTGGTTGAATGTTGCTTAACGTTGCATCAGCAATTTTTCAGCTATTCGCGACGAGAACTATTTAATGAATCTCTATGGATTAATCTATGAACAATTTTTGTGTATGCATGTGAAGTGCGAGTGTGCTGTTTGGTCTGCCTTGTACTAGCGCACACTCAGGGCGACTTTACCGTCCTAGCTAACAGAGTCAGTATGCCGCAGACAAGGGTACCACTCCCCCAGTCCATTATACTGATACCAGGTGAATCAGTAAAGGCCAACGGCAAGGAAAATTCACTTTCCCACATGAGGTCAGAGCGGGACTCAAAGTCAATCTCACAGCGGCGAGAGACCCTGGATTTGAAGACTGACGTCTTATCCATTAGGCCACCACGCCCTCGATACATACGGGGCAATAAACACTACGAAAAATAATGTTTTCTTATCTTCATCGTTAGTGTCAGGAAAGAGAATCCCCACCCCATTTAGGCAGTTGAAATAGAGTTTAATTAAATGTTCAAGTTTTTTTCCCTTATATCCCTTGTGTATATGTTTGGTAGAGTAAACTGGAGTGCCCAAAAAAACCTTACCTTTTGAAAACAAAGACAAAGTATGGTACATATAACACAAAGACAAGAGAAACATTTATCATGTAATGATTCATTATGATTGACATTTGTTTTTTAATTGTTCATCAGGGTGGCCAAATCAACTGTAATCTGTTTGCAAATCAGTAATGTTATATTTCTTCTGTTTTCTTTTTCTTTTAATAGGCAACCAACCAGTACAACAAAATGGAGTAGTTGTATGAATAACGAGTCACACAAGGGTCGGTTACGACAGGCATGACTGAGATGTTATCCAGCCTGATGATCAACCAATGTGATTTGTTGGGGCTATGTTGAAATTGTACATCTTTTCTACTGTTGCTTTTAATAAGACTGCATTTCCATATGGAAAAGAGGAAGGATTTACGTTACAATTTTCAGTTGTGGAAGTTGTTCCTTGTATAAAAAAAGAAGAAAATGAGTTCTTGCCGAATGACAAACTTGCTGAGTTGGGGTCAACCTGACACCCATCTTACAAAAGAGAAAGCTTGTGACAGATCCACAAAAAGCAAAGATTTAGATAAAAACCCTGTAGAGGTAGAAATAGAAGAAAAAGTTTCAAAACAATATTTAGTTTCACTAGAAGTACATTCTATAATGAAGAGAAAAAGAACTTCGCCCAGAGTTTTACTTAAAGCAAGTATAACCACTGTACTAGTTATAACTCTAGCTTTTCTTGTCCTCTATACAATTTTACTGAAATATTTTACAACACCCATCCCATATCACCAATATGGTGGATGGTCTAGATATAGACCGAAGTTCATCGCAAAATTAAAGGGAGATAATCACAAAAATTTACATCATACTGGTATTTATGAAGATGAAATGAAAAATCAACCCATCAGATGGAACGTATCGGATATATATGGAGTGCACAATATAGAACCATTATGTCTAAAAGGCACTGCATTCATAATACTCATAACATCATCACCCCAACATTTTACTAGGCGCAGTGAAATTCGGAAGACTTGGTGCCAACCCGAAAAATATGGGCGTTTGAAAAATTCATGGCAGTGTGTTTTTCTAGTCGGAGAATCGTATGATTCACAAGAGGGCAGTGAAGTAGCTTATTCTATTTCAAAACTGAAAGAAGAATCTCAGACTCATAAAGATATACTTCAGGGCAGCTATGTTGATTCTTATAGAAACTTGACCTATAAGGTTGTGCATGGTCTTCACTGGGTGAGCAGGACTTGTCCAGTAGATTATGTCTTAAAAACTGATGATGACTGCTTTGTCAATGCTAATTTGCTATATAAGCTAGTTATTAGTCATCCAAATGCTTACAATGTGTATATAGGAAATGTGCTTACTGAACTTGAGAAACGAAAAGTTGTCAGAAACCAACAAAGTAGGTGGCATGTGCCAATAGATGTGTATCCTGAGCAGTATTACCCTAAATATGCAAGTGGTGCTGGGTATTTACTTTCTAAAGATCTAGTACATCGATTAGTTAACGTTTGTAAATATATAAAACCAATTCCTATAGAGGATGCTTATTTAGGGATTTTAGCTAGTAAATTAGAGGTTTCACCAGCTCAGAGTTCAAGGTTCACGCTAATGAGTGCTGGATGGACTATATGCAATTATCTGTATTTTATTGTTATACACAGTGTTGTTGCTGAGCAACAAGGCATCATGCATAATAACACCATATCAGCAACACAACAGTGCCAAGGAAGTAGTGATATAATAACATGGAATTAGGACGTAATCAGGTAATATAATAATATATGATACTATGACAGATACTATGGAATTAATTTATTAACATACTAAAAGTAAAAGTTCAGTTAGAATTTAATATCTGGTCCCAATTTTAACACTCATTTCTTAATTAAAGATTTTGGGCACATTTAAAAACAGAACAATGTTATTTAATTTAAGCTTTTCCTTAATTTAAATCTGCCACATTTAAAAGCCGAATAATGTTTGTTAATTTTCATGAAATCCATGAATTTAAGGTGTCATATTAAATATCACTCTAAGCCTATTACATAGTTCTATATTCTAATTTTATGGAATCTTATTATGTGTATACATCATTATTGTTATACATGAAGTATCTATGTTTCCATTCCTGGTAGTCAAAATCGCCATTGGCTACTAATTTCTGAGGAATACTTTCAAAAAGTAACCTATTTTAGCAAATTTGTGGAAAAATACTTTAAAAAGGACTATATTTTCACACAAATATTGGAAATTTGGCTACTAATTATTTTAAATTTATGAAAACCTAGAGTATAAAACGCTGCCAAAAGTTGTCAGATTTAAGTTAAGGAAAATCTTAGTTAAGGAATGATTGAATCTGGAGCTAGGTCTTTCATAGATCATTTTAAGTTTACCAGTACAAAAAAGATCTTCAGGCTTCAGTTCTGTGGACAATGCAATGTATGTGGAATTCCTAATGTGTATTTCCTTTGATTGAAATTTAAGTGTGAATATTGTTTGTAAGCCTTATTTATTTTAATTGAACCAATTGGCATAGAACTAATCAGAAACCATGCCAAACATTATAATAGAACCATTTAATTATAGTACCTAGTTCATTTCTAGGTTTCCACAAATTTAAAATAATTAGTAGCCAAATTTCCAAAATTTGTGAAAAAATAGTCTTTTTTAAAGTATTTTTCCACAAATTTGCTAGGTTACTTTTTGAAAGAATTCTTCCGCAATTAGTAGCCAATGGCGATTTTGGCTACCAGGAATGGAAACATAGTCATTTAAATCATTTTGCACTGCAGACAGAACATGTGTTTTTTTTAAATAAAATTGTGGGAAATAAAAAAATAAATTTGAATTTTACATGTACATATTGTATTAAAGTACAAAATTTAAAGGTGTTATACAATACAATAGTGAATACAAGTCGCAGAGCCCATTTTATTTTTAACACTTTAGGTAGCACAAGTCTATTTTCAATGTTTGAAATAACAACCAGGGGTTCATTCACATTTATCCAACATTTGAAAAGTCACTATTCACACTTATCCAACATTGGATTTACACACCATTGATTTGAGATATTATCTAGCTGTAGTGTGATCAGTTAGTTTGAATCCTACCTTAATAAATTTTAAACCCGAGACTGGTAACATTCAGACAGGACTGTTTCAACACATTCCTATCAAACTCTATATACTATAACCTGGTGAACATTACAGATCAGGGCTGGTTGGAATTTCAGCTAAATTAGCTAGAACACTCTATTTCACGGATTTATCATTTTGGTCCAACTTCTCTTTATTTTGTGCACAAATAACTTAATCGTTTGTTTAAATATCAAGGTACGTGCATGTAACCAACCCAACCAAAAAGTTTTACAAGTCCAGGATAATATTTTCCACTGCAGTAGCTCAGTTGATAGAGTGCTCACTCCAAAAGTGGGAGGTTGTGGGTTTGAATCCTGACCCGGTCTGACCAAAGACTTGAAAGTGGGTAGTGACTTTTTATTCGCCAAGTACTGGGCATTGTGAAATTAAAATCAAGGTTCTTTCAGATGGGAACTTAAAATAAACAAGGTCCCATCATGTCATGGAAGGCGTGGCATGATAAAAACCCTGCTGTTTAATGCAATCAGCGCAACACAGGCAAAATTTCTGCATTTTTGTCTGTAGCTGGTGATGTCTCGGATGTTAAACACCATTACTCAACTCAAGATAATGTTGACTGTTGTACATAGTGTTTGATTTTGTATTTATATAATTCAGACTGATTTTATGATGTTGTATTGGACCTAGTTAGATGTTCATAAAACAAACTTTTCTACTGGTATCCATTTTAAAGTTTTATTTTATTTCTTTTTCAGGTTGAAGATGGTTTATATTATATTAATATAAGAAATAACTGCGATACCAAAGGATTCCATCTTTGTGTTCATAGAAATCAACTAGACAAGCCCACTCACATCATCGTAGATTTAAAGATATATACAGACCATGAAATAAAACCACATCACGTGAAAAGCCATGTTTATTTTTACATACATAGATTATGTAGGCAAACAACAATGACCTCTCCAACTTGACCTAAATATTTCTTATATATAAGTGCATTAAATGCTGTATACATAAATAATTTATGTACACCAGTATGCAGTACCAGTACATAATGGGAGACACTATTTTTAATACATACATGTAGTCACAATGTGTATGTATAAACTGTGAATTCTAATGCTACCCATCTGTTGGATTGATCCTCCTATGTGAATATCTCATATTAAAAGGTCAATTAGACAGATCAATGTTGTTTGACTATAGTAGTAATTGTTTTGATTTGTTTGACCTGGCTGGTTTTTATTTTGAAGTTTACATTATTGTTTTGACAGTTTATCCATATGTTAACATAGTTTTTTTGTTTTGACCCGTTTTAAAGTTTGTCTGCCATTTGATACATCATACATGTAAGTGCTATTTAAATGTAAACTACTTTGTCAATCCCTTGTTACAACTCATAAGTTATAGATATTGTGGACTTTGGATATAAAGCAGTGTGATATTAGTTGTAAGTCATGACTACTGTATTAAGATTGGGTTTTCACAAATTTAAAATTATTAAAAGCCAAATTTTCAAAAATTTGTTTAATATAGTCCTTTTTAAAGAATTTTTTTCCCCACAAATTTCCTGAATTACCGGAATATTACTTTTTGAAATAATGTCTTAGAACAGTGATTTTTTTAGCCTAAAATTACTACCAAAGAAAGGTAGTTCCCCCATGGGAAAAATGTCTAAATTTTCCCAATTTTATCACTAAAATTCCCAAATACAACAGTGTTATTCTAGATATTGTAACATTTGCAATGAGGATCCTAAGCTACTGCAAACATGTCATTATGCAGTTTACTGTTTATCAGAACTTCAAATTTTCCCAATTTTATAAGACAGAACTTCACAGAAGGTATTTTTTTTAAAATGTAACAAAATCACTGTTGTAAGTCATAAGTAATGTACTTATGACTACAGGTATTAAAATTGTGTTTTCACAAATTTAAAATGATTAAAATTCAAATTTTCTAAATTTGTTAATGTTTAGTTCTTTTTAAAGAATTTTTTCACAAATTTCGTGAATTATGTTAACTTTTTGAAATATTTTCTTAGAAGTTAGAAACCAATGACAAATTTTGTCTTACACTAACAGGAATAAAACAGTTTAAATAGTCTAGTGTGGTCTATATTGACCAAGTTTTGCCTGAATAACAAATTCAATTTGCATTATATCCAATCATATACATGTACATTTATTATTTGAAGTTTAGTAGTACGGTAGTTGGCTGATCTTTTTCACACATATAGTACTCTTCTTTTGTCTACTTTTAAAATTGTTTTAGTCCTGTAATGTGCCTTTGATAATATTTGGAATATGTGTAGATTCTCCTCCATCTGACTACCAAATAATCATGGGCCACTAGTAAGTAAAAAGTTAACCTTACACACTGTTAGTCTCATTAATGAGAATTCCAGGATTCCCATTGTCACAATGGCTCCATTGAGTCCATTCTTTATGCCAAAAAGGATGTTTCACGCTATTATCTATTGTCCAAAATGAATTCTGTCTTGAGAATTTAAAAAGTATTACACTTTGGTTCAGCTGAAACATGTCGATTGACATTAACTTCAAACTCAATTGCAACTTGATTGCTTTTTTTATAGTTTATAATTTTAGCTTCATGCTAAAATGTTCAAAAATGTGTCTCATTTCCAGTAAAGGATGTGAAAATGCTGATTTTAAAGTTTCTTCACAAAACTGTTATGAGTTTTTGATAACCCTTTATAACCAAAGTCCACTATATATATATACCGGTATATATATTAGAATGCCTTGATGTACTATTGTAGTGCATATATACTTATAGTAAAGCCACGTTATAATGCCATGATTTTGTGGTAATTCTTGTCAGCGATTTTTTACACAGGAATGAAAACAGCAAAGTTGTGTATTATTTTAGATAATTTTATGTTATACATGTACCAGCACAGGTTTGTGAATGTAGAAAATAGTTCTGTGGGTTGAGATGATTAGTTTACATTTGTACTTCTCTCACAGTTTGATCTGCATTCTAGTCCTGTCTATCTGAAATTGTTCATACTGCATACAGTTTTTAATTTTGAGCCATTGCTAAAAAAATTTCCTGATCATGAAGTGCTTTTCATTTAGCAAAATTGTTTTTCTGAATTCCATCTGTTGTGTTAATTACAATAGTTTTGTCCATATTCCATGTGAAGATATTTCCATACATGATTATGAGGGCTTCCATGTTTGGCGAGCTTGTGCTTCAGTATAATTTGTATATATGATACACACGTGACAAATTGTCTCCATTCCTTGAAAACAGAGATTGGCAAATTTTGTATAGCATGCACCTACCAAATTTGGTTAATGGAAAAAATATCTCATTTTATTTTTGAATACTCTGTTCAAAACACTCATTTTGTAATCTCAAAGCCAATGGTTTCCACATTTAAGTCTATTTATTTGATTCCCACATGAATTATTGATATACATGTAGATATTGCATATGTATACTTGTAAGTGTTTTATTAAAATACAGATCTGACTGGAAAAGGTGTAGAAACAGTACATTAGTTGTTTGGTTTCTTTATGAAGTTTACTTTATGAAATATTTATAGCTATATTAAATATTTCTTTATTTTTTTTGATTGGGTGGGGTATTTTTGATAACTGCGAATAAATACTCATTATTTTCACAATATTTTGTAGTTATAAACAAGTGAGTTTCATTTTATATGCCACTTTTCATCTAATTTGCCAGTATTTCATTGAGTCTAATCCATCTACAGTGATTTTTATTTGTCTGATATGAAATTGCTACCACTATAAATGATTACATGTATAGTAGTTTCTAGTTGTTACTAGAACAATTACTGTTAAGTCAAACCCTCCTAAAACTAATAAAAAGACATGAAAGTGGTCAAGTAGAATTCCATTTAAGCATTTTTGAATAAAAAGAAATTAAACTGGTTATTTGTATATTCTTTAAGGGTGATTTTGTAATTGTTATTTCATTGACCAGTATAAAGTTAACTTTAAGTGTGGCAATCAGCTAAGGTAATGAATAGTAGTGTGTCATGGTATGTGTTAACTTAACATTTCAATCTTCTCGAAAAAAAAGATGTATTAGAAGTTTTGATGCTGTGTTGAAGGTATTCAATTGATGCTTTCACAAATGAAGGGGTTATGTCTCAGAAGCATGGTTTCAGGAAACAATAAGGCTGATTGGGCCTTTTGTTGGTTTACATGCTTTAGCTGTCTCTCTTTCTCTCTCTCTCTCTCTCTCTCTATATATATATATATATATCTTTATTGTGATTTTCATTGTTGCAATATAACTTTCAATTGACCCTTGAGATAAGATGTAAAAATGATCCTTTAATGGTTAATGTCATTGCTAAATATTAAATATTGTCATTTGTAATTTATTGTGACAGCTCGCATAGTTAATGATAAATCTGATGACATATACATATATTTATATAAAAAAGTAAGATAATGTTCATTTCATTACTTGAATATATATTTTTAAAAAAACATTGCCATAAATTTCATGAAAATCTAATTTTACTGACTTTGAATTCTGTTAAATTTATAGAAGATAATTTTACAGTCTCAAATATGCAGCTAAACAAACATCTGCAGTTTTGAGGTAATAAATGTTGCATAATTGATCTTATTTTCAAAATCAAAATTTCGAAAGCATCATTATACATTATTTTATGAGCTCAAAGAGAATTGGATATTTACTAGTAAGATTTTTTAGTTCTCCAAAGAGTATTAATTTGCATTTATCAAACTTAGGGATCAAACACTAATTTTTCAACGATCAAGTTAAAGCTTGTTGCATTTAATGACTACCGGTAACGAAGTGCTAAATTATCATTTGTAATGTTTTATTCTTTGCACATGTTTTGATTTCCCATGACAACACATTTTGAAATCATACTATATTGGAAAAATTGTTTATTGTACATTTACTCAAGAATTTGTATTTGAAAACCATCAACAAAATCCTTAATAATCATAAGGGGAAAAACCAATAGAGTTGATGAAGGTTTGTTAAAACGTTTGGCTTGTTTAAAGTAAATACTGCACATAAACAATATGTTAATATATTGCGTTAATATACATCTGCATAATGTTGATTCATCAGATTTTTTCCCCATAGTTGTTAAAAACTTGGTTTCATTTTTGTAAAAATTCTTAAAAGACTTAAAAAAATGTTGTGTTCTTGCCAAAATCTGCATAATAATTTTTGCTCATTTTAGTCATTAAACATTAAGCATTTATTTTTACCTTGTGGTTTAAGAGAATTTCTTTTCCTGATTTTAGAGCCACAAGGAATAAAAAAAGAGAACTGGATAAAAACCTTTAAGTTAAACCAAGATGACCCATTACTTTCATACATGTATCTTATTTTACACTTAAAAAACAGTTGTCACTTTATTCTCAGACAACAAACACACAACCAACACAACTCCACCATTCCTAAATTGTACTGTACCAGTGAAACACTGTATTTATTTATTCACTTATTCAGTTATTCATTGCTTGCTTAGCATAGTGTACCTGCTTTGAATTTTGTTGCAATCTAGATTTGTGTAAGAACACTGCTTTCACCTGCAAAGCAAAGTTATTAATCAATAGATATCTTTCTGCATTTAGGGCATATTTGTTTATGTACAGCATGCATCCTGTTTAAGAATTTAATTGACTTGTACATAGTACATTACTCCACCTACCCTCATTAAGTTGCAAATTAATTCTTGGGATGGTCATTCATTTATTTAGATGCATTTATATCTAATGAGTACATAACTTGAGTATCAAACGGTATCGAAACAACTTGTACTCATTCCGAGACAACTGGTATCCGAGAAAATAATTGAAAAAATTAATGAATTAATTTCCTTTTTAATCTAACAAAATTTAAATATTTTTTTTACCTTTATATTGTCTTTAACAAACTATTTCAGTTATAAGACATTACTAGAACAGCCCTGCCTATAACTTTAAAGAACATGCACTTACTGCAAATATTTTCCTGTACAAGTTTGTCAACTTAATTGCTTGTTGACAAGTGTAAACTTTGATGTTTGTGTGTGTGCTTTGTTGGCGAACTTAATAAAGTAATACTTAAATTTTCTTAAATTGTTTTCTTGGGTACGAGTTGTCTTGAGTACGAGCTGTCCAGGAACCATATCAAACATGTCATTTTAAATCATTACTCGCATTAAAGAAGGACAGACGTTTATTTGTGATTTTTCTTTGGTTGTTTAAATGATCATTTAATAATGATGGTTATCCTGAATATTATTAAGTTGATTTTTGTAAATAGATTGAAACTTTTAAGTTAACTGCAACAAAACAAGCACAAATTTGCGTACACATTTTGTTATAACGATTATTAATGATTGTTGTTTCATCTTATGATTTTTTTTTGTTATAAAGATTTTCAGTTGTTATTTCTTTCACCAGTATTTGTTTTTCATTTACTTTTTTTTAAGATTATAAATTTACAAGATGGTTAATTACTCGAACAATATCCATCACTTCAATGAAATTGATGTTGCATGTTTGTAAATTTTAAAATGGACATCAACATTGTATGAAATATTCAATAATCAGTGAGATAGCCTCTTGTTTAAATCATGTAGACATATGTTTTGTTTTTACAATGTATTCTTACCAACAAAGTTTAGTTTGTTATTTTACTCATATGTTAACTTTATTGCATATTTTTATCAATGTGTTGGCAGTTAAAATATGACCAGTATACATTATGAATTGGATACCTAATAAAAAAATGCTACACATTTATTTTCGACTGAGTTATAAAATGTAACATTTTTATCATGTAAATGGTTTGTGTTTGAGGTTGGCATGTAACTAGTTGCTAGTTTAATATTAACTGTAATATAGTTCATATAAAATGGTGACATGATCAAAATTTTGAAATAGGCCTAAAAGGCCTAAAGCATATAAAATAAAATTTTACAAATGAGGTTGTTATAGTGAAACCTGTCTAAACATAACAATTGGTTTAGGATTAGACGAATATGGTTTTACATAGATTAATTTAGGAACTACAATATGTATGTTGTTAAAGAACTAGTTCAGTTTAGACAGGTGATTGTTCAGTTTAGACAGGTGTTTGCTCAGTTTAGACAGGTGATTGTTCAGTTTTGACAGGTGTTTGTTCAGTTTAGACAGGTGTCTGTTCAATTAAGACAGGTGTTTGAACTGAACAGGTATTTGTTCAGTTAAGACAGGTGTTTGTTCAATAAAGACAGGTGTTTGTTCAATAAAGACAGGTGTTTGTTCAGTTTAGACAGGTATACCTTCTGTTTGTACTAGGTTCAACTTTGACCTGTCTGCTTGACCTTTAATTTAAATATTTATTGTGAACATGTGCATTTATGTTTAGGAATCAAGTGGGTTTATTTTGTCTACATAATGTGAACACTAATCATGTATACCTTCAGTACATATTATAATCACTGAATCCTACTACTACCCATTTATTGGGTGGATCCTTCTTTATGAATATTTCTAATGAAAGGTCAAGTGGACAGGGCAATATTTTTTGCCTATTACATTCGTTTTGTTGAAACACATCATTTGTTATCAGTGAATAAGTATCTATAACATATAGAATGTGAATTTGATACTAAAATTACAGCATTTCATGTTTATCAAAATGTTCAGTCTCGAGATTATTTGCTATTTCACTGCTTTTTGTTTTTCTCACCAATAATCTCTGTGAGACCACCTATGAGATTTGTGAAATCACCATTAAGATTTGTGAGACTTCAGCATTATAGTGAATTATTTGTTACCAAGATTCATTGTCTTGTCTGAAAAGAGGCAAAGCAGTCGTGTGACCTTTGATGCCATAGCATGACTGTTTTGGTTGAATTTTGTTATTATTGCATAATGTCACTTTTCAGACAAGGCTTGCAACTAGTTGGTACTCTTGCTATTTCACTGCTTTGGTTTTCTAAAAAAAGTTTGTGAGTAGAAGTAAATAAAACATTCCGTCAGTTTTAACCTTTGTGATCCATTTGTTGTTGAATCAATAAAACAGTATATATGTATTAATTTGTTCGTATTATCTATCAGTTTTTGTGGCCGCTAATTAGGGCCGCTAGCCAACTAGCAATGAAACTTGATACACTATGGTAGTGCTTGTTACCAGTAGGGGAACCTTATACAACAAAAATAAATTGTTGATGCAAGAATATTATGAGCCCAGGCATATTAAGACCCTCAAAAAGGCCATCATCACAATATTGTTGATAAGTATGATGTATCCAAAAGTACCTTGCAATTTATTTAATGTCCATAGTTTCATGTTGCTTTCACTGTCAATTTTTGTTGCACACATGCGGTTGTCACTAGCTAAACAGGAGGTGCTTACGTTTCCGGAGCATCTCTCCTCACTTACCTGGTGGAAGTTCATGTGTTAAACCTGCTTTGCCATCTCCAATTGGATGTTTTACTTTGCTTTTGGATTGCGCTTTGGACATGGATTGGTAAGTTTGTTTTGGATACAACATCAGATGAGCCACTTTACTTGAATACAAACAGTAAACGTTTCCACCAGAAGAATCAATTCAATCACCAAACCAGTTTCTACTGGATATTTCTATGTTCTATATTTAACAGTAAACCAGTTTCTACATGAACATTCTATGTCCTATATTTAACAGTAAACCAGTTTCTACTTGGAGATTCTATATTCAACATGCCATGCAGCAACATGGTAAATTATTTTTAACCGCTTCATTTCATTTGATATTTTGCAATTTAAACTAAAAAAAATATGGCCGTCACCACAGTATTATTGATAAGTGTGATGTAACTGTGTCCTGGATATATTTGGCGTTGCATAGATCACTGTTCCTTTCCGCTCCGGAGCACCGGATAGGTTTCTGAAATTGAGAACATGGCATAAAATATTGATCATCATCAAAATTAAATTGCAACGCACGCCGGATTTATTGTAATGTTTTTCACAATACCAATTTAATTTATAATGCTAACTTGACGATTATTTCACTTATATGACTGGAGACATTATCAGTTAAATTCCAATGGGGGTGGTTGTGATTTATTTCGGGCACCTCTTCTTGCAGCTTAAATAGTAAGACAATAGGTTAGTGCTTTGTTACTGGACATATTTTTTCTGGAAGCTTTTGTCTTGTTTTGAAAGAAGTCTGCCTTTCTTGTAAAATTACGCATCTTAATTTATCATTAATCTTATTTCTACTAACTTGGTTGGTATAGACTGCCTTGGCTACAGAGGCCTTGGTGACCGAGTGATCTAAAGCGCGTGCTAGGGATCACAGTGACTCTTGCCTTTTGGGCTTCGAATTCCGATCGAGAAATCCTTGTGCGAGAAAAAGTGTCAGTTGTTTGCCGAAGTTGATGGTTTTCTCTGGACACACCGGTCTCCCCCATCTTCCTTTAACTGATCATCTCGATACAAGTGAAAGAATCTTGACTGGGGTGTAAAACAGCATTACTCCACTCCATTCCATTAGTTATTTATTGCAAGTTCATGGTTTAATAGCTTTTGAAATCCATGATTTATACATGGATTGGTATGTTTGTTTATGATTTCCTAGCTATAAGAATACCATACCACTCTTGAACAATTCAATAAAATGTTAATACCTTAGGAAACCAGTTTGTAATTAGATAAAGTGTTTGTTTAAGAGTCGGGAGTTTTATATTCAGTGACCTAAACATACATCGCATTGTCATGTTACATATTGCTTTTTCCATTTAAAGGCAAAAGAAACGAATGGGACCAGGTTTTGATTTTAACAAAAATGAATTTCCTGTAACTGACATAAGTTGTATCGAAACTATGAGCATTTATACAATACTATATAGTTCTTTATTGCATTGCGCAAGCTACATTTATAATAAGTAAGGACAGACATAATGAAAAGGCAGCAAATGCATATAACTTAAAAAATCAAAAAAACATTTTTAACTTGTTTCGAACATGAAAACCATATTACATACAAATATGAGGGATTTTATAGGAAGATATACTGGTCTGAATTGGAAGTTTGGAAACCCTTTATACCACAATAATTTCGTATATTTGACAATTGAAAAATTGAAGTCATCACGTTTGTCTTACAGCTTCAAATGTAGAACTTTGCTGGCGTCATAATTTAGGTATAAGTCTAGAACTTGAAGAATCAGTCGTGTCTGTTATTTCAAGCTCACTGCGATAGATGTCATCCACATAATCTTTATGTGGTACTAAGTACCTGGTGATGCCAATTTTGCTCACGAACATAGCAAGAATCATCATAGTTTTTCCTCATATTTTCACTCGCAAGAAGTCCCCTCTTACGCAAACATGTTTTGATTTGCTAAACATTCTTTAATCTGAAGTGAGGAATGTCGCCAAAATATTCAACTTCACATACAGATATATAGATGACGTTCTATCTATTAACGTAAGCAAACTAGTATCTAGCTATCAATTATATTGTCATATAATTACATATTATACCAGTTTTAATTTTACAGCACTAGACGGCCGTTTCGGAATACAATTCCTTATTTGTAGTGCTTGGACCAAAATTATGAAACCAAAATTATTTTAAAGATGTTGAAAACCTACCCAAATGACCAAAATATAGTTTACCAAATTTAACTAAGGAAATACTTTGCATAAGGGAGTATACCTTAGTTTTTGAGAAATTTCAAATTTTAACTTGCAGGAAATTTAGACAATTATAGTATATAAAGGACATCAAAACTGTTAGTTCAGACCATTATATCAGAACATACAATTGACAAATTTATAAATGTAAACAATGCGTTATTTGATCTAGATTTCTTCTATTGTAAATTTCAAATATTTCATTATTCAACATGTTGTCATTTTCTACTCTTGAATCCATTTATTTAATGAATTTTGTTTTTAAAGTTTTACATTTGTACAATTCAAGTTTTAGCAAAAACTTGAATACAACTTTAAAGTAATGGCATTTGAGTGTCATATTGATAGTAATTGTTTAATGTTAATGATTTTAAGATGTTACCAATCATCTAAATTCAAAAGTGGGAAAAGGCTCCTATAGATGGTAATTTGATATCATCTAAATGCTCATAACTGATTTCCACCACGAATGATTATAACGCTTTGACATGATATATTAATAAACACAAACATTAAAAGAAGAAAAAAAATGCGGATAAATATCAATATGAATATAAATATGAATAAATGCGAACGATATAAAGTTATGCCATATACATGTATTATTATTAAAAGCATCAAAAATGGTATAAGGCAATGGCAAAAAAGACATAAACATGAATGTAAATTATTCAATATTCAATATTTCAAAAACACAAAAATATAGTAAATAATAGGCATTGTTTTTGTTACAAAACGGGTAGAAGTTATACTATTTGTTATTTAATGAAGGTAATTTTTGAACTTGAGAATTGTAGTAAAATGTATGACTTTATAACTTCATTTGTGGAATTTTATAGATTATAAATTCAATAGATAATTTATAGTGAAATTAAAACAAATTAATGCAGCTCCTTTTAATGACTTTTGTATTCTCAGCGCGCACAAGGGATGTCAATTGAAATATAACTACTTTGTTAAATCCGTTAGAAATGTACAAAAATATCGTGAAATGATTTAGAGTGGGTTTTTTAATATCCCACAAGAAAAATAATTTTGTATTTCCTTTTTTTTAACATTATGAAAAAATTTACATTTTACAATGGTTTCAATATTGGTAAACGATACTTATTTGAAAAAGTTTAAAATTAGATAACATATGTATACATATAAACATGAACACGTTAAAAAATTGATATTTAATGTTCTATAAAATATAAAACTTTTTCATAAGATTATATATTGCTCATTTATACAGGTCAAATCGAACCCGACCTGAAACTATAGTTTTTTTTTTCGAAAGTGAAGGCTTTTTTAATTTACATAAATACTATAATAATATATATACCAAATAATATATTCTTTACGCGCCGTAATAAAGTGATAGCGTTTTGTTCTTGTACTCCGGGTTCAGTTTTGGACAGATTAGATTTTATAGGCAAACAACATTGACCTGTCCGCTTGACCTTTTATTAGAAATATTTATATCAAAGGATCAGTCTATATTATAGGTGAAATTTGCAATACTTAGATACATACATAACGCAGGTGTTTACTCTTAAAAAATAATAGTGGTTCTAATTATGTAATTGTATTCTCTATACATAAATTAAAGATCAAATGGACAGGTTGTTTGTCCATATATTGATATATATGTAAATAACTTGATTCAAATAAACCTTCTATAGCTATAACTACAGTCAACCATGTATAAAAGGCCACCTCTATATGAGGGCCAACTGCTTAAAAAGTCCAGTTAAATTTCATCCAAATTGCTCTTTATTATTAATATTTTTTAATCTGTATATAAGGGCCGCATGCATATAAAGGGAACTTTTACTGGTTCCTGGTTACCTTGGGTGAACTTTATAGACCGGTATAACTGTAGTTTATAGTATTCATACATATAGCTAAATTTACTGAGCGTTATAGTTTTACATAAAAAATACAATATAAAAATAAAATAAAATTACACATGCTACACACAAGCGATTTCCAAGTTCTGGTTAAACATTCAAATACATAATCAAAATTACAGATACTTGCAAAACAAACCTAATAATAAAAACTAATGGAAAGTATAATTTGATAACAATAAAGGGTTAATTAGAATAATCTAAAAAGGGGAAATAAGAAAAAAATAATTACAAAAATATAAATGCATTTATAAACCTTTCAGTCTTTTTCAGTTTAAATGTTCACTTTTACCTTTTATAAAACCGTCAAATGTTGACCTTTGACCAAGATCACGTGACAAGATGACCTTCAATGCATGTTATTAAATTTTGCTATGTCAATTTCATACTCAAGTATCTTCACTTTGTTGCAGCTACAAAAATATATGCAGTTCCGAAAAAAATGCACATATGACCTGTAAAGTTTACTAAATTTGCCCGAACGGCAAAGGTTTACAAAAATAAATATAACACATTTTTTTTTTCAAAATAAGCATCAGCTACATAATTGCATTTTACAAGCTTACAAGCAACAAAACGAATTGATATCAAATTTAATCATGGATTAAAGTTTGTCATTATCAAATATATTTTTATTCTTGCTGATAATTAATTCGTCACCATTTCTTGCTCGACAGAGTCCACTATCCTGCCTTGTGTCCGATAGGAAATTACCAAACCACTCTAGGTTTTATGACAATTCAAAAAGCTAAAATATTTTTTACGAGGACACAAGCATACACAGAATGGCATTGCATTTATAAATCAAAATTTAAAACTTATAATAGAAAATCGAACAAAACTATTTCAACTGATAAAATGCAAATTGAGATTACATTATATGTATATATAATCTGTGCACAAAACACGTATAGTTCTGCTTAAGACAAACTAAATCCGAACATTGTTTGTATAAGGAAATGTTCTATCCAAAATTTGAATACATGTTGAACGATTCCAGATAGGCAAGAACTGTCTCATAACAAAATTCCAGCTGATCCTAAAAAGAAACCATATAAAAAAATTTAAAAATGTGAAAAGTTGTTTGCTGCATTAGAACAATGATGTTTAAGAGATTTGACACCCCATCGGACGACTCCCGAAAATCCAACAAAAATATCATTAAGATTTAATCTTGTCGGCCTCTTTTATTCGTTTAATGCACTAAATTTAATGTTATAGTTGGCAATTTGACGCCCTACTCTTGAAAATATGTCGCCATTGTAAACCGTTATTACAGTGAACTGCAGACACGAAGTACTCAAATATATTACCAGATGGGAGGTAGGAAGCATGATTGTAAAGAAATAATAACCCTCCCCTCTTCATCCATCATACAGAAAAAATCGACATTAAGTCGCTAAAGCAGGATAAGGACTGGTCTGATGAAATAGTATGCTCTGACCATCTCGCCTGTATATATTTGACGTCGCATAATTATAACTTCCTTTTATTCACAATTTTACAAGGAATACACAAAGGGAATCATCATTTAAGCAAATCATATTAGTGCCGCCATCAATGACAATCGTAGATATTGTCTTGAGGAAATGAAAATTGACAATATTTGATTAAATGGAAGTAATTGTAAACTAACAATGACGGAAAGAGTGATTTATTTAACCTATTGTCAGGAATCAAAACCTACAATCGTAAAAATACAACACATAGTTGTAAGGATATCTTACTTTGTTTGGGACAATTTGCCCCCTCCTTGTTCGTAATTGGAGAATCGTTTGAAAGACACTGACATCATGCTCTGTTCTAAGACGTTCAATTATTGCAAATAGCGCACAATACAATCCACTTTGCTTTGCCCCGTTCCTGTAATAATATAAGAAAAGCAATTAGAACGCGTCCCGAAATGAAGAAAAGAAGAATAACAAAGAAAAACATGTATGTCGGACTAACATGGAAAAGAATAAAGGGAACCATGAGATGGCAAATCAATTTATATGGCTGCATCTAATAATATATGTTGTTCTTATTTTATTAGGCACTGAATCATCAAATGCTTTTATGTTGGTAATTCGTTTCAGTATCGGTATACAAAAGGTCTTTTGCAGAGGATATCTGGATACATTTTGATGAAGCCAATTTGACGTACTCGAAATTGAAGGATTTGAGGTTTAAAATTTCACAACTTTCATAAACAGCATTCCCCAAACCCAATCTTTAGAATTATGAGCCTCTTGTGCTAACCAACTTCTGTGCATCATAACTTATTTGCATCTTATGTCAGTTCGGCACTGAATATCCTGCTAACAAAAACTGATTATCTTGTTTTAGTTTTGACTGAGCCGTACAAAGTACTTTTTCACTATATACTTACATGCAATGTACAACTGTAGGTTGATTTCCTGTTTGCCGTTGCCATGCCATTACACTCTCCATCAATTCTAGCATTGGATGAGGTTTAGGTGGACATATCGCGTCTCCTGGCCAAAATTTACATTGGAACTGTTTTACTACTTTCTCCTCTATCTGGGTCTTAAAGTATAAATTATAATGTAGATATAATAGAGATTCTTTTGATGTTTCTCTTATACAAAATATGCGATTTAATGCAGAGAGATGTCACAAAAGCTTAGCATGAACATGATAGCTTCACAAATCATTCTAATACAAGATAGGTAAGAAAAAGAAAATAATACTTATCCATGTCCAAATCCCAATCTCAAAGCAAAGTAAAAATCTTTTGAACACGTTAACACGTTAACATTCTTTACATCATAATCATTATATAATCTCGATTAAAATATGAATTTGTATTATAATATTGATGGACATTTATACAAAAAGTTATACAAGTCAAAATTCGCATATTGCAAGTACAATTATTAGTGAAATGCAATTATTAAAAACAAACATACCAATTCATATCCAAAGCACAATCCAATTTATAATATCATAAACTGGATCATTGTATTCGCATTATTCAATTGTCGATCAAAAAACATATTTTGTCAAAAGAAAAGTTATTAAAAAATCCGACCAATAAAAACAAATAAAAGTTTTAAAGAGATAACCCAAATTAGAAAAATACTTCAATTTCATTTAAAGGTATTTATTTCTACGTACACCTGTGTTGTATAAGGCTTTTAATTTCAAAATATCAAAAGGACCATTTCCTCCTTCCTTTTCCAATAATGTCACTTGAACTCTTCCAAACTCTACCTCCTTTGATTCGACTGGCCAGTATGTTCCAAAAGTCTACAAAATATACAATGGTTTCCTATAGAAGAAATAACACCATGATAACGTTATGTAGTCCCTGTATCACTGTTATTTCAACAAAGTTTTTTTCCTATACTTAAACCTAGCAAAATTGAAAACTTGTTAATATTTTTAGATACTAAGTAAAGTAAGTATACATGAATTTAAGGAGGAATTTTTAAGGTAGCTTCAAGGTTTAAACACGTGAAAGTTATGGCAATTACAAGTTAAGGAATTATTTTGAAACTGGTGCCAGATGGACTATGGTTGGTTACATCCTTTCCTGTCACCAATAAGACAAGATAAATAAAAAAGAAAAACGATAATTACCCAACCTTCTTCTAAAAATGTGGGCTTATCGGCAATTTTACTATAAATAAATAAACCATCAAAATAAGTTGCTTCTTAAATCTAAAATTATTCAAAGAACCTAAGTCGTGCTTAATAGTTCAAAATATTGTCTAAGTAATTGGTAAAATGCATTTGTCTAATTTCATTTCATCTTTGGATTTCAACAATATTTATACCCATGAGGAATTTTATTCCGAAGCGACCGTTGTGCTGCAAAATTAAAAAGGTTTAGTAATACTTAGGGAATAAAAACTCAGCAGGCAATAATTTTGTATTGTAAAATATATAGTATTGTCTCAATATTATGCAACTATTCTAAATTCTAAATATCAAATCCCCACCCCCCCCCCCCCAAAAAAAAAAAAAAAAAAAAAACAGATACAGTATTTCCTTAGCTAAATTTGGTAAAATATATTTTGGTCGATTTTGATATATTTTCGACATCTTGAAAAAAATGGTTTTGTAATTTTGGTCCAAGCACTAAGATGACGAGTTGCATTCTGAAAATTTCAAATCAAACCGAAGATGATAATTTTAGAATTGTCATTTCTTAATTCATTCATCAAATTGAATGTTTTATGGGTTTTCCAGCTATTAGTATTCCTATTCGATAAGATAAGCCAGGACATAACTTAAATCATTTTACGAATTTTAGTTTAACCTTTCTTAACACCTCTGTGTTATAAACTGCACACAAGAAAACGGCACTTCAAGAAACACTATTACGTTAACACTAGCTATACAAGGGCAATTGACATGATCAACACGGTGGATCGATTAATGTGTAAATGTTGGTATTTCATTAAATGAAAACAAAAAAATTAGTTTATCTATAAATATTGGAAGTGTGCAAAACAAAAATTTAAAAAAAAATAAACATTACAGTCTATGTGCAAATTACAAGCCAAAACGTTGAAAATGACAACATTTTGTAAACTCATTAACTTCGAATTCTACCAGGAAGGCAAGACCAATTGCTGCGAAATGAAAATTGCCACTTTTGTAGCTGGCTACATCCAACAAATGTGTAATCAGAGTTTCGAAAGAAACATGGAACTATAGGATATCAAATATGCCCAGAAGAAGTTGATATAAAGAATCTAAAGCATTTCGACGTACTTGTCCTAAAACCTGACGTAGACTGTTTTTATATCACTATCATTTCTTATTTTTACATAAATAAGATGAACATATAATTTGTAATGTTTGGTGTGCATAGAATCATGTCTAGATTGTGGGATATTTTGTGCCACATTTTATCAATTATGTCATACTCACCTGGTCTTTCTTTATGTTATTTAACATAATAATTGATGAACAGTTTTCCTGGAACACCATGTGCCAAAATGCTTCAATTGTATTAGGTAGTGGCATTTCCGTCAACAGAAACGCATTGCGTTCTTTATATGCCTGCGCAACATAAAAATTTATTGAACAATCTTTTTCAACAAGCATATTGTTCATTATAATGTTAATATGAATTTCAAATATTTAATGATTTCAGTTGAGTGATGATGTTTTACACCATTGTCAGAGTAACTTATATTTACATTTATATCATTAAATACCAAAAAGTATTCGTTCGTTTGTACCATAATTCAGTGGAATATCGATTGTTGTTGCAACGGAAACTTGGGAATCTAAAATAGGAGCAGAAACGACTAATATCATATTATTATGCATTTAGAATATTTTGTTTATGTACATGATAAAGACATATGTTATGAAGAGATCCAACATTGTGTTTTAGTGAAAATATGAAATTTTTTATTATTTTAAACAAAAAGCTTAAATTTTTTTTTAGGTACTAGAAATAAATTCAATAACTGACATATGAAAGAAATCCTAAAATAATAATTAAAACTATTAATGTTCATAACTAATTATCAATACATACGTACACATGCTTCTAGATGAGAATATTGAAACCAGCGTAACAAATATTTGTGCAATAAAATCGAACTTATATTGAGGTATCACCTGTTGTATCAGATATATGTTTTCTTTAAACTTTCATGGATAACATTTTACAAAATGATTTATGAATTGTAATTACTGGTTGTAAAATAAGTGAAGTACTTGAGGACAATCCAATAACACTTGAACTACACCACCATGTTTAGAATCCAAATCTCCACTTTCAAAGTTATTGAAGACGTTTTTATTAAGGCCTACCATGGTAAAGATATGTAGGTCTCATCAGATTCTATTTGAAAAATTCCTGATGACTGAGTAGAACATTCAACTGAGTAGATATGTATCAATAAAGAAACGAGTTCTTACTGGGAGGAAAATAGCATTTATATAATCATTCTCTTGACTCAATGACGTCAGTGGCTGTAGGTATATTCTGTAACGATCCGCTAAAATAAATGATACAAAATATTGAAAATATTTTAATGTTTTAAAAATGACGAAAAGAACCAAAATTATAAAGCATTGTCTCCAGTTTCATTGAAGTAGTTTATTTAGTTAGTCCGACTTCTAACTAACATATTTGTTTTTGTTTTACAATTTAAGCTAGTGTCTAGTTGATTTTCATAAAATGCAATTAACAATGTATACAGAAGTTTTCATAGTGACCAACTTTATCAACACTTCCGCAAATTATAGACCTAAGCATGATATGATTACAATTTGTATTTTTGTAAAAGTCTATTAACAACTTTGACATGGGATACCTAATACAACGACAAACAGGAAACAATGGACAGACGAAGAACGTTATATCTAATTCAGATGTTAGAACTGTGTGCAGATATGAGATGCTATGAATTATAAGTAATTATATTTTTGGAACATTCAATAAAATCAGTATTCCTGTTTACCTGCACTGATATTGCTGTAGCGGTGCTTTGGTTTATTTGCTTTAAGTTTTGCAGTAGCAAAATCTTCGTCATCAAATGTGGGAGAAAGTTTTACAAGTAACTGAAAAATTACAAACAAAAGCAAAATCTTCATCGTAAATTGTGTAAGAGAGCTTTACAGGGAACCAAAAAATTATGAAGTAATGAAATAATCTTGATAAGGAGTTGAGAAAACGAAAAGTGAAATATTGGATAGAGCTTGACAAGAAACTGAAAATGAACAAAAACGTATAAAATCGTTATTGTCGAATGTGAGTTCATAAAGCGTTGAAATGTAACAAGTATGTTTCAAATATTAAATGTGAAATTAAAACTGGTATAATATGTAATTATAGAGAATTTTAAAGGAGGTAAAATAAGAAAATGTGAAATTGTTATTGTCATGTTTTGAAAACAGCTTTGCAAGGATTGGAAAAATAATTCACAAATTTAAATTCTTCATCGTCAAATGTAGTTTTTGAATATCCTAATGACGGGCTGCAAAATTGCAAAGACGTGTACAAATCGTCAAATATTGAGAAAATTAAAGGAGCTGGAAAATAAAAAAGGGAGACATTTTCAAATGCGGAGAAAGCTTTACACGAAGCTAACAATAAAAATCAAACATACTAATCCGTGTCCGAAAACTTTGGAACTAACAAGTTGGGTGAGACACATGAACTTCTATCAGGGAAGTGAGGCCGGGTGTTCCCGAAGGGTAAGCACCTCCTGTTTAGCTTGCTCAACCCGCCACTTGTGTAATCAAAATTATGTTAAAAAAACATGGAGTCATTGGGCGTCAAACACATCCAGGGCAAACCTGGACACAGAGATATCAAAATTATGACGGCCATAAACTTTTTGGAGGCCTTCATAAGCCTAGGCTTGCTATATCACCGAGACAACAATTTATTTGCAAGCTTCTTTGTACAAATTCTCCGTAGTGGGAACAAGCTCTTCCATAGCGTAGTTATTGGGAAACAAATACACCATAAGCAGGAGAAGCAGGTATATTGCTGCATAGTTGACAATAGAAAACTTGAAGTTAAAAACCCTTTAAATGCGAATAAAGCTGTATAAAGATATGTTAAATCTTTCTCATCAAATATGGCAAGATAACTTAACCGAGACTGAAAAAATAACTAAGAACCTAATACAAATAGAAAACAATTCTGTACTATATGATAAACCAGAATCGTATTTTAATGTTTTTATAATTTTTTTGACAGATAACTGTTAATGTTGATATTTTGTTTGGAAAGAAATGTTATGAAGAGTACGTTTGGCGTCTATGTATAAAGAATTTAGAGGATTCGCATGACTTGATGAATTTTGATCTCTTCCTCAAAAGTTTTCTAATACATTTACTGCTGTACAGGTGTTTTAGTAATAATTCTTTGCCATATTGGTTTTTAGAAAGTTCTTTATAAGCTTTACCTCGTATTGTTCCTGGAGTTTGCTCTTTCCTGTTCTCTTGTTCTTAGTCATGAGATCTCTGTAATAGCTATGGAATTGGTCAGTTGGTACAGTACTGCGCCCAGCATTCAATGCCTCGGCCAAAGCATCGTAAATAAACTCGTATTGTTCCTAAAGTTTTGACATTATAAAATGGTTTTATACATTAAATTATATTTCTGTTCTCTAGATTTTTGGCCCTAGTTTAGCAATCATTCCTTAACTAAGATTTCCATTACTTAAATCTGACAAAATTCAAATCTGAATACTTCTGTTAATTTGTACGATATACAGGAATTACAGGTGTCATTTTATAGATCTTCGCTTAAACCATTTGCATTTAGTTTTGCTTAAATATTTGTAAGGAGTTACAAAATTGTTAAAGTTAAGTTCAGGAAAATCTTTGTTAAGAAATCATTGTGAAACTGGACATAACTATATATTGTCTATATAGAATAGCATAGATCATAAAACTTTTTATTTCATTTCAAGTGAAAAACATAACGATAAGAACACTAAAATAAAAGGCATAATATTTTATTTATTCTCACTACAATCGCGTTTCCAACACAATGCAGAAACCATATTATATCTAATGCTGTTATGCAAAAGCTTTCTGTGTTTTAAATAGTTAATTGTCTATTTTAATGCGTAGTGACCACATCTCATCAAATCAAATATCACGTACCTTCATATTTAAGAGAAACAAATAATAGTTTACGCTGTACCGTGTCATGACATAAGCTCAGCTGCCTAAAGCAAAGGTTAAAATATAGTTATAAAATGTCATTATTAAAGCTCTTACGCTAGTTTGCACAGCTTTTGCTCTTTGATGTCGAAGTGATATAACACAATCGATGACTTCAACACTCTTTGTGGATTCACCTTGATCAATTAAGTAATCCAGCGCTAAATATGTACCAGTTCTTCCTATTCCAGCACTAAAGATACAAAACGAAAGAAATGTGTCATTCATAGATATGTGTCCATCTTGAAGAATATGAAACTCTTATTCGATATAAATTACCTAAATTAATTGAAAATGATTACCTGCAGTGTACAAGTGTTGGCCCTTCTTGTGGTGTTCTGGTGTTTCTTACTTTGTTCCGAAATTCTACAACAGAGGTGACATTTCTGGGTACACCTCTGTCTGGCCAGATTGTAAAATGAAAATGAAGCACGGTCTTGGCGTTTCATTGTCCTAAAAGATAAATACTAACAATTCAACTGCAAATGAAGAATAAAACATTCCGACCGATGCAGTAAGATGATGAAGATAGAAAGTGTGGTTAATTATTTCTTAAGCACCAGAAGACATGATTTATATATTATTATACCTCAATGATAAATACTAACTATTGATTGGGTGATCCTAATCACCTGACCAGGAGAGAAATCATATCATATATTCCCTCACATGATCGAGTTCCATGTCATATTTCCCCCACTTGGAACCCCACGATAACAGGACGCTGCAGTTATTGCTGTTACTGGTAACGTTTGATGAGTTCCGCTTAGTACCAGACGACAACAATGGCAGGAACGGAGGTTGTTGGACGTTTTGTCCTACCAAATATTGAAGAAACTAATTTTATCAAGAAAAAATGCTGCAAACACAAAAGAATTACTGATGTGGCAGTCAAATGTTTCAGAGATTTTTTTAAAGAGAGCGGACGGAATAACTTAGATTTCGAAACATACACACCGGTTGAACTTGTTTTGAAGCAATTCTATGTTTTCATTTCGGTATAATTAACAATTTATTGTCTTTGAGCGCGGGAGATATGAAGATTTGTTCACCCGCAACAAGTCATATTCCCGAGGGCGAAGCCCGAGGACAATAAATGTATAAAATATACAGTAAACACTAACATAAGCGTCATGACTAAGTGAGACTTTTTCTGCTTCTCTGATATTTTTGAATATTGCAATGCATGCTCTTCTAGCGTACAAAGATAGATTTAAAGTAAATTAAGACGTATGTTACATTGAATTCATTCATCCATCCATCCATACAATTGCTTGTGACTGAAAGGAATGGGTCTATTCATTTTCTAATATGATAACATTCCCAAGTCAAATTTCTAACAATATCAGTCTAAACCAAGAACTCCAAACAATAATAACAACTTTATATTTTAGATAAATGAATTTCTTTCATTCATGATTTCTCGCGTTTTTCTTAAAATCGGTGCCATTAATCCAAATTATTGTACTCGCCTTCCATAAATCAATAATCTCAATGTGTAATTAGCTAGCACATGTTTTTGGGTACATGTTACTTTGATATTCCCATAGGTAACTATCTGATCAACTTCTGGCCAATACTGTTTGCATTTTTCCTGAAACATAAACATGGAAGTTTAGATTTTAATTGGTAACAAATTATGTGATGAAATATGACTTAAAGTGCTTTTAAAATTGCTTAATTTGGCAATACTGGTTTTTAGTTGCTGGTCGTTAGACCAAAAAGGCATACAAAATAGTTCAACTAGACCGTTTGTTATGTTTTAGTACCCAATGCCGCGATAATTCAAAACTCTTGTGCATATAATATTCTGATGTTTGACATTGAGGTAAGGTTATTTTTCTATATGAATTCTATATGATATTTGTTTACATAATATAAATAATATTTATACAACATATAGATACATAAGAAGATTCAATTTAAATTCAAATGGCAAATGTGACCATGCAAACGAAGGCTATGACGTAGGCAATTTACATGAACGAATAAAGATGCTCAACTAAACCATACACTCCATAATGGAAAATAAATCAAGGCAGAGCAAATTAATTGAGAAAAATTTCTCTTATAAATGTTTCAGATATGGTTTAAAAAACAAATATTCCAATCCATGTTCAAATGACAACCAAAAAATTAATTGATAACCAAACTACTGTACTTAAAAATTACAATTTAACAACTTGTTTTCAGTGCTGTTAAAATAAAGCATGGAATTCATCTGGAATTCAAATCAAAATCACGAAAGAAAAGTAAAAAGTTTGAAAACTGACGAATTAAGTAACACACGCGACCTTCCACGAAGAAAGACCAGATGTTACGGAAGAATAAGCATTTCCCTTGTAGCCAATTGTATAATAAAATTGAGAATGAAAGAAACATGGGACTATTGGACGTCAATTAAATCCAGGATAAATTTGGATACAGAGACATCATACTTATCATACACCAGTTATTTCACCAAATAATGTAATTGCACCCGGCCTCAAATCTTTGTTGGATGTTCACGTGTTTAACTTATTTTGCCAGTTTTCAAAGTTTTTACTTTGCCTTGGAATTGTGATTTGAACATGGATTGGTATATTTTTGTTTGGTTGTTGTCAGTTAAACCTTCACTCGCTACGCATGTAAAATGAACGTGTTTTGTTGTAATAATAACTGACCTTCCCTTCCTCTGTTAGGTTAGTGAGCATTACTATCTTATTAACATTAGTTTGCCAAATCATTCTCCAAATATCAATCACAGTCTCATCAGTGAATGGTCCTACAATAGAAGGGTCATACAAAAATTTCGACAACATGTTAGAGAGGAGAGACGTTCAAATTTGTCGATGGGAGTCATTCTTAAATGTTAATTAGATAGAGGAAATATAGTGAAAAATATAAAAGCAGGTACAATATTACAATGAAAATAGAAGAATCAAAATCACATAAGACGTAGTTATATTAATATCTGAATTTTGAAGAATATCGAAAATTATGGCAAATATATAAAATAACATGTTCGAAAGGAATATTATAAAATACTATGACAGGTAAGCAAAACCAACTTGCAATTGTGTATATCCAAACTGATGTACGAAAAACTCGTATTTGTAAAATAATAATTCTATTAAGCAAAAAGTTGCTACATGGTGTTCAGTTGTGCACTCTGATTTCAGGTAAATTGTTAAAGACATTTGTTCTTTTGTATTAATGTAGCTTAATGTTGCAGTTACCATGAAGTCATATTTCATAAACGTAAACTGTTATAATATAAAACGTATGGGACATTACAATTACGTAACTTCTACTCATAAAACTAGGCGAGGCTAGATGATATAAAAGACCTATAGTATATTAACCATTATTTTTTTGATTTAATGTTATAAAAATGTTCTCCTACTCACCCATTGATGCTATGTAAAACTTGTCAGCACTGAACCCCTAAATATATATATATATATATATATATATATATATATATATATATATATATATATATATATATATATATATGTAAATGATATCATTAGTACGACAAAATTGTAACGTTATTATATGATAATCTGATAAACGATCAACATGATAATTAATCCATGCCTGAAACGATTGAATTTAAACTATTTAAAGACATGGATCAGTATGCTTGTTTTTAATTAAGTACGTCTAGAATATTTTCAACTCTGAATACATGACTGTATTAACAAGTAAATATCAAACATACTAATTTAAGCCCAAATTACAATCCCTCCAAAAAGCAACAACTTTGAAACTGACAAATTTGAAAAATTGAGTGAAGCCGGGTGCTCTGGAAGGGTAAGTAACTTATGTTAAGCTAGCTACACCCGCCATGTGTGTAATAAACATCATGTGAAAGGAACATGAAACTATGAAACGTTAAACATATCCTGGAAAATCATGAACACGGAGGTATCTTACTAAAAAAATGTGATTTATGATGACGGTGGCAAAACCTTTTGAGGGCCCAAATAAGACTGGGGCTAAATATTCCTGGGTCAACATTCAACAATTTATTTCTATGCAGCCTGCTTTATTGTATAATGTTCTTGTAGTGGAAACAAGCTCTACCAAAGCATATTGTGAAACAAATACACCATAATTAGGAATTTCATGTATATATCTGCATAGAAAAGTTCACAATAGAAAATTTGTGATTTGTCATATAGCTTCAAATGTTTCGTGAGTAAACCAATAATTTTCAAGTTACTCAAGTTTTGAATTTGTTTAGGTAGATAAACCAGACGAACATGTTTAAATTGTTATTTTGTAATGCGTGTCGAAAACATTTATAGTTGATATATTCATTTGCTGAAAAAATGCTAAAGTAAAATGCAGGAATCAGTAATAATAATACTACTACAACTAATAATAAATAGTTCAATATAAATCTACAATAAAATAATATAAAAAAAATTAAAAACATACATTTAACTTAGCTTACATTGATATAAGAGGCATTGATATAATCCGACTCGGAAATTCCCGGCTCAGGATCTAAAACGATTCGGTTATGATCATCTAAAAAAAAAACCAAATAAACTAACAAAGGGTTAACAAAACATTTCATCATCTTTTTCTGACGATGGCTAAAGCTGGTGTAACCATAATCGATCACAAACACAAAGATCCATGTTCAATTTAAGGAAGTTTGTATGAAATGCTTTGAAAAAGAACATGTAAAAAGTAATTAAAGACTAGTGTAAAGATCAATCTGTTTAGTAACAAACTCTTATAATATCATTTAAAGGGTTAAGTCACGGAATTGTTTTGTGTAGGAATGGTATAGGTTTGTTTTAACATGCTCCACTATATGAAATTACCTCTGGTCAAAAATGTAATTTCGCCTACTTACATGGGTATATCCCTTTATATCTATTTTTAGAGACATTTGTGCTTTTAACTGCTTCTTCGTACCTTTCAAGCATACCATTCTGAAGAGCCTGTTATGAATAAAAATATATATATAAAAAATGAGAAGTCACACTTTTTCCTATATAAAATGAAATAAATCTAAATAAAATTATTATTCACTTACTTGTACCTATTCGTAACTGGAAATTTGTATGCGCATCTGTGATTGTCATAAAGCATTTCTGTAGAAAGGAAAATGTTTGCATTAAGAATGAAGATTTTAAATGGCGAAAAAATGACAATGTTTACACCGGAAGTGATGTCCTTGCTGACGTTTTACGTCTTATGCGCAACAGGGTCCGCCATTTGCCTGGTTTTTCAACATGTTAAATCCCCATAGCGTCAACGTTTTAATCTGTGCAGAAATATTCTACGCTAATCACGAATGCGCATACAGATTTCCTGTTACGACTAGGTACATGTAAGTGAAAAGTATCAATTTTATTTAGATTTATTTAATTTTCTATGGAAAAAAGCGTTACTTCACTGTCGCAAACAGACTGATTTTGACAGTAGGTCTTCTTCTCTCAATAGGACTCCTACCACACTGAATGCTAATCATAATGTCATTTGAACCAGTAACCAGGCAAAGGAGAAAGTTTTATACCCCAGTCGTCTCAAACTATGTTTTGGTTTATTAAGGCTAACATAGTGACTGATTATGATTTTTCTTCTTTCTCGTTTGCTTTGGGTTTCGTCTTGTTCACTAGCCTTATTTGTTTCTCGTTTTGTTAACTTGGTTTCATTGACTGTTATCAGTGACTGTTTTTAGGGCTACAATGTTTTCCCATTGATCAAAACACCAGCTAGAGCCATCTTTTGAAATATACATATATAATCCTACAAGCGTAATTGAACCACGTCACAGGACATAATTTTTGACCGTACTATTGTGTCATATGTAACTTAATCAGTTCTTTCAGATTTGTGTTCTTTTATGTTGAACATTTAAAAGCAAAATTATTGATGAACAACTCCGAGGTATAGGGGCCTTTTCTTAACAACATGATGATGGATATCTCGAATTGTTGCCATGGAATTAATGAACTTATCACATCAATCCAGAACTTTTGTGCTTATGAATTGAAATCAAGAATGAAAAATGTTCAACAAACCCAGACTTTTCATGCCACCGAATAGGTGAACAGTAATAATCCAGACTTTTTGCTATATTGATGATCAAATTCAATTTATCCAGAACGTTTCATTTGCACAATTAGTAGTAAAATTCCGGTTCATTAAACCTATTTAAGTATTTTTTTTATAAAATAGTTATACTTACAGTAAACTCTTCATCAAACAAGTCTTTTGCTTTTTTCTCTTGGGTGTATTCCCATAAGGAATCGACCGGTATTTTGTTGCCATTATAGAAACTGTAATAATCTGTATGGTTGGCTACATTTTGAGGCTGATCGTCAATTGAACCTTCGCCTATTTCTTCCAACAAATCCGCTGAAGCCCGATTCTTCTTTTTCGTAATCAACGAAGCTGTCACCGGAGCTAAAATGTAAATCAAGTAACTGTACTCAAAATGAACACAAAATAAAAGTCCGCCTAATGTGATTACAAAATCATTAAACCAATTGCCAAGCCTTACGATGCGTATTAAACCGGTGGTAAACAAAAGGTGAGTCAACATAAAAGAGATTATGAAGAAGACTGCATGCAAACTGGATATGAAGTCAATAAACCAATCAGTTCGACGTCACCTCAAAAATGTTAAAGCCATTCTCTACGACACATGATAACATGCATGTTATTTGCACTGTTGTTTTACTATTTCGTATTATAGTAACTGATCATTATATGAAAGTCTTGAAAAAAGGAAAAGTAAATGGTGTTTGGCTGACGTGTTGAAATATCCATACTGCTTTTTCTTTCGTACTTACACTTCAGTTCCAAAATGTTTACTTTGCTTCTGGATTGTGATTCGGACATGATTTAGTATGTTTGTTTTTGATTATATCATAAATTTGGATGAGGTATCTAATGTAGTGTACCATTCTCTATATACCTTTGTTTTAAACAGCAACTAAGCATTCTGGATTGGGAAAAAATTGAGAACCCCATATATTATTTAAAGTAGCGAAGTTCACGTGTCTAACCTAACTTGTCAGTTCCAAAGTGTTTACTTTGCTTCTGGATTGTGATTCGAACATGGATTGGTATGTTTGTTTTTGATTGGTAACTTTTGAAAATGCTTGTACATTGACCCAAAGTGTTATCGAGATTCATCTTCTTCACTGATAAATATAAGAATTAAAAGTAACTGTTGATGTTTATGTCAGACGAAATATTTGCAATGTGACGACTAGATTGAATTTCATGAAAACAAAAATTATACACATGTCTACCACACATACGATTCTATTTTCTTGTCTAGTGAAATGCCAGTGCACTATATATATTTAAAGCTGTGGCAAACATCTTATTATGACATGAAGTTCTAATTAAGTAACAATTATCATCCTACCTTGTTCGTTCTGGTTTTGCAAATCTATTATTTCAGCATTTTGCTTTAAGTCTGAAAACTTTTGTGTTGGTAAATTCTGTTCTTTTTTCTGTCGTCTGCAAGGAATATGTTACTATTGAATATTCGAATTTGATTTGAGAATAAAAAAATTGCTAGCCGCACTACACTAAAAACTGTTTATGTATTATGACGATGTAGGATCTGATGGGCGTATGACTGTAAATGTGAATATTACGACATACAAATAAATACGAAGATATTGTTTTGATTCAGAGATAGCAGTCATCAACCAAACAAGTGTAATAATAATTAACACATATTTCTTAATAATAAAAGATCAAATAAAGGGAAGAAATGCACTTTGTGTTTGTAATCGATCTATGATGGTTTAGGTCGAATTTCGTGGTTTATTTAAATAAGCGCGAGAGACATTCTATCTAAACCAAAGATCGATAACAAACAAGGTTTAATGCTTATATTTATAATCCGTCGATTACAACTTACAAGGTTTTGAAATATGATTAATTCATTCTTGGTTTTCGAGGAAAATCCTTGTAAATATCGAACGAGTTTTAATTGGATCAAACTGGGTTAGCTCCGTCTATCCATTTTTCAAAAACGACAGCACCAGATAAACATGTCAAGGTTTTTTTTAAAATAATTATCTGTATTTTTACAATTCATATTATATTTACACTACAATTATTAAATATTGGATTTTTAAGAAATCCTGACTGGAAATAACTGGATGACACTTGACATGTGTATTTGTGCTTACGTCTTTGTATTCATACATTGCCGGCGACGTCAGAAACCATGACGTCAGAAAACGATAGGTCGCACGTAAATCTTTCGGTCTATCCTGTGATAGACTGAATCACTCGTCTAATAGTTTATTACAGAGAATTTGGTTTGGGTTGTAATATATAAATATAGAAGTAGTCTGTAAACTCTGTCCCGAATATGAATGGAAAGACTAGATATATTGTGGTTCATTACATATACCAGAACTAGATTAGAATATAAATACTGTATAAACTCAAACCATATATATATATATATATATATATATATATATATATATATATATATATATATAGAGAGAGAGAGAGAGAGAGAGAGAATAATACATGGCGAAAACCATATCATATGCTATATCTGACCGAGACCTCCATATCTGATATTGGTCGAGGTCTGATATGGCATATGATATGGATTTTACCATGTTTTATTCTGTTTATCTTATACTTAAACTTTCACCATGTAAAATAAATACATGTATCGCAGAGTACGGTTTTTTCTTGGTACTCTGGTTTTGTCAATAAAGAATATAAATACTGTATATAATCTCAAACCATATATATATATATAGAGAGAGAGAGAGAGAGAGAGAGAGAATAATACATGGCGAAATCCATATCATATGCCATATCAGACCTCGACCAATATCAGACCTCGGGCTAAAGCCCTCGGTCTGATATGGGAAGTCTCGGTCAGATATAGCATATAATATGGATTTCGCCATGTATTATTCTCTATATATCATACCCATGATTGGTGAGGTTACGTTAGTATTGTATATTCATATGAACCATAGTGTTGATATTAAATTAATTTTGATATAACTTTTACTCAATTTTGATTAAACGCGTGGCGGGTGTAGCTTGTGAAAGTTCACGTGTCTAAACTAGCTTGTTAGTTCCAAAGTATTTTTGCTTTTTGATTGTGATTCGGATATGTAGTATGTTTGTTTATGATTATTTCTCATTGTTGTAAACATATTTAATAGAATAATTCAATGTGAATTTCTTCAGTTTAAGCAAGGGGACAAAATGTATTGTGAGCAATATGCCAACGATAGCATTTATAATTAATTCATTGATTACCTTAGTCTTCGTTTTCGTCTCAGTAAAACTATTACCAAGACAATTATTGCAACTAAAAGGATCGTTCCAGCAACACCGGCAACAGATACCATTATAAGAACCGAATTATCTTCGTCTTGACTAGCTAATTATTGATAAAAATAAGGCAATGAACAACAATATTACAATGAGCAATGAAAAAAAAAAAAAAAAAAAAAAAAAAAAAAAAAAAAAAAAAAACAAGCTATACAAAAATGTTGGAAAGAAAACCAGTTCTTTATGTTTTCTGTGCCACTTCCCTTAGGCTAAAATATTTTAAACATTTAAACATTCAATATACCTTAAATGTTTTGTTAAAAAAAAAAACAAACATAAAAAACCATGGCGATGTCAGAATCAGTTATAAGATGCGATTGGGATTATGGTATCGTCGGGGAAATTTCAATTAGTAAACATGTAGTAAAACCAAAAATAAACATAATAATCCATGTAAAGAATCATAAAGACAAGAATGGGCCAATTGTATATTCGAGAAAAATTGCACCTGCAAAGATACCAACCCAATAGTAAATATCAAAAACAAATATACTAATTCATGTCAAAGTCAATAAGTTACAAGATGCGACTTGACTAATAATATCGTCGGGGAAAATTCCACCAGCATTAACCACTGTGGTACAGCGTACACGGGATATTAAAGCATAAAGTGAGCAAAACAGCCAGTGTAAACAACACCAGCGTGAGTCGAAAGTCGATTTTTGACTTATCTGTTCATTTTAACATGTGATGGTGTATTGGGGCATTAATCTGACACATAAACGTTTCTATTGAAATAGTTAACTGAATCGAATCTGATACACTGTTAAAACTTTAAAACAAATTGATAAAGCGCAAGTGCTCACCTGTGATTTTACCGTCGCCGGGAGTTTCTGTTCAATATTTCAAGTTTCACTTCTTGATTAAAAATTCTGAAGCGTACAATTTCTCTAGGATGTTAAGAACTACATGTCGACCAAATTTCAGCTCAATGTATTGCGAAATAAAGAAGCAGGAGACGTTGAAAGATCGACGTGGTGTACTGGGAATTGATTCTCATCACCGATTTAGTGTACTGGAAATTACGGTTACCGGGAATCGTGTATAACATCATTTTCAAGTCCCAATTTTTAAAGAAATTGGGGATTGCGAATGTATGATACAGTTTGTATGCATGGTGCATACAATAATAAATAAGTTTCACTCTGCAAGTTTATATTAGGTATTCATAGTAAAGGTTATAACCTTGATTTCAAAATTGAATTAGGAAGATCGCCAATATTAAGAGACATAAAGTGATTCCATAGTTTCATTAAAATGTTTAACACTTAAGGATATCCAAACTAATATAGTATCCACACTAGGAAAATATGACCTTCAAATTCAAAAGTAAAAATGTGGATTGTGGGATTTAAACGCAACAGAAAGGCCCTTGTTCTAGAAGGTCTGTCATTGATGCAACCCCAGAAAAGGTCAATAAAGTTTATGATATTGTTACGACTGACAAGCGAGTTACAGAATGGTATGTAGCCAGTTGGCATCTCACAGGGAGTACATGTATTACATTTAATTCTGACAGAAAATCTTGCAATGAGAAATGCTTTTAGTTGGGTACCAACTTACCAAGGCATCTGACAATTGGTCAGAAGCACATCAAGTGCACTTTGTTGTGTGCTTTTTTCAGAGATTAGTTACTATGGATTAAACGTGGGTTTATCAGTTTACACTTGATCGCCCTGAAAAAAGACCAATACTGTTACATTGGCTGGAGAGGGTATGACCTCTGCTTCCAGTGATGCTGATCATAATCTGGTGGTAGGTAATCTCCAAAACGGACAAACAATCAATGACACACACTATTCATCACATATGATGCAGTTACGGAAAATTATTAAATTTAAGAAGTGACGGAAAGCTCAGTAAAGATGTGCTGTTCCACCAAAAGTAGCCTATTTAAATCGGACAAATCTTAAGAAATGATTGTGAAACTGCAGCCAGTTGGTGCTTGGTATATGTGTTATACCTTATTTTTATTATTATTAGAACTTGTTCTTGTCTATAGAATGAATAAAAATGTCGATTTAAGGTAAAATATATCACGTTTTTAAACAGCATCACTTATGAGTGGCCGGAATTGTGCACCGTTATCAGTATGTAGTTTGCATTTACAAAGAACATACTGGCTTCAATAAACAAGCTGTTCTTATTTAGAGGTGGTCTTTATGTTAATGCCACCAGACTCAATAAAGACAATATAGGCATTATAGAAACATGTATGTAGAATGTGTAGTTTTTTAAATCTCATTTTACGAGGGACCATCCTAGTATCCCATTCCGATTGAGAGGCCGCTGTTGCCTAATGAATAAGACAGCAGTCTACAA
Organism: Anadara kagoshimensis; assembly: GCA_021292105.1. NCBI lineage: Eukaryota > Metazoa > Mollusca > Bivalvia > Arcoida > Arcidae > Anadara > Anadara kagoshimensis. The sequence goes on from CM037860.1 coordinate 32,149,637, forward strand.
AACAAATCCAGGGTCTCTCACCACTGTGTGTTCGAGTCCCACTCAGACCACATGCGGGAAAGTGATTTTTCCTTGCCGTTGGCCTTTACTGGTTTACCTGGTATCAGTATAATGTGCCTGGGGAGTGGTACGCTTGTCTGTGGCATACTGACTCTGTGAGCTAGCACGTTAAAGTCGCCATGAGTGCGCCCTAGTAGAAAGCAGACCATAAAACACACTCGCACTTCACATACATACACGAACTTGTTCAGAGATCAATGAATTTAATAGTTCTCGTCGCGAATTGCTGGAAAATTGCTGATGCGACGTTAACCAACCAACCAACCCATTTCCGATTGTCCGACACGGCCATTATTTTTGTGCATTGTATCAATACATGTTTTATACCCGGATACAAAATTACACGCGTATCGAGGTGTCGGTTTAGTTTTAGGCACTTTTTTGCAGAGCGAAACGGAATACATATTTTTGAGTTGCACATCCGATATTAAGGAATAAAACAAAATGTATATAATATTTTACCAAGTGCATTATTTCTAAAATGCTATGGTTATGATAAACTAACAGGCGGCCTAGAATGGCAGTGTCTTAAACTGGAAATTTTGAATACATGTAGATGAAATTTGAGCTTTCATCGTGCATTTGCAGAAAATCGAATCGGTTGACATTAAGATTTTTTCTATATTATTTGATAAAACTATATTTGCCATCTGAACACATTAATTTTAAAAAATCTATCGAGCGGATTTTTGACAACTAAAGCATCAGTAAATGGTACCTTGTTGAAGCGTTTATGTCAAAAGATGATTTTCTTTTGCGTCTAAAGACTGTATACGAGATTTTGATACAATAATATGAGCCAGACAATAAAAGACAGAGTCGTCAGTGGATAGGGCCTGGGTCCCCTAGGCCAAAAATGGTTAAAAAGCATTAGTCTACTGGCAAGGTGATGACCACAGTATTTTGGGACGCAAAAGGTGTTATTGTGTGTGACTTTTAACCAAAGAGAAGTACAATGATAACTGGAGTGCACTATGCACTAGACCACACGAGAACTGATATCCGTAAAACCGCAGCAACAGGACAACGCAAGAGTACACAGTTGCAAAGTTACAATGAAGGCTGCGGGGCGAAATACCACAGTAGCGACTTCTTCTTTTCCCAAAATTGAAAAATGATACCCGAGGGCGTCATTTCAGGTCTGACCAAGAAGTCATGAAGACAGTTGAGGAGTGTGTCAATGGAAATGACCCTGTCTTTTTCAGATCTGGGGTGATGGATAAGTGCATCACACTAGAGGGCACTGAATTACATTAAAAAGAAGAGGTGGATCTAATCCGGAAAAAGGTTAAGCTGGTTTCTTATTGATTGGCCCTCGTAAATAAAAATTCAAAATGAACATGTGACACTATGAACTATGTTTAACATGTTAAAAATGAAAAGTGTGTTATATTGTTAAAATTTTTTTATTTATAAATCAGTTTCAAGACGTTTGATTTTACTCTCGTCTCATTTGTGGATCTGTTTTACACCAGATACCTCCTTCCGACGACTGTCTCATCTTGACCTTTAATATAAACAAGTCCTATTTTAGCTGGTCGAGTCGATCTAATGACATTAGGTTAAATATTTTAAAAGATTTCTCAAATTGTAATCTTCATTTTCCTGCTCAGTTCCAAACTACAAAGTTTTTTTCCTTTACTTTCACTAGTTGCATTTGCTATGACACTGTCAAACTTTAACAATTTAAAAACGGGTTATATTTTGACATTACACATGGGCCTTTGTAATGGTTTAGTAAACACTTGGATCTCTCTCAATCTACATATATCGGGGAAATATGTGTTTAAGATTATTAATAATTACAGATGTTGAAGATTTTCACTAGATAATTAATTGTTTTGTTTGTCATTGAAAAAGAAGTATAAATTCTATATAAATTCATTAAAACATGAAAATCGCACAGCTGGCAAGATATTGAATCCTCAATTCCCAGTACATCTACTTGCTCCTTAATTGCCAATACCCAGTACACCTTTTTGCAATTCCCAGTATACCGCATGTTATCCTCCAACGTCTCCTGCTCCTTTATATCTCAATACATTGAGCTGAAATTTGGTCGACATGTAGTTCTTAACATCGTAGAGAAATTGTACGCTTCAGAATTTTTATTTATCAGGTGAAATTTGAAACATTGGAAAGAAACTCCCGGCGACGGCAAAATCACAGGTGAGCACTTGCGCTTTATCAATTTGTTTTAAAGTTTAAACAGTGTATCAGATGCAGTTAACTATTACAATAGAATCATTTATGTGTCCGATTGATGCCCCAATACACCATCACATGTTAAAATGAACAGATAAGTCAAAAATCAGTATTCGACTCACGCTGGTGTTGTTTACACTGGCTGTTTTGCTCATTTTATGCTTTAATATCCTGTGTACGCTGTACCACAGTGTTAACAATATCAATTTAATATTGAAAACTATAATCACAAAGACATTAGACATACATATGTGGTTATATACATACAAAATCCATCATAATGAATATCGTCAGAAATTTTAGAGTAGAACATAATTTGTATATAGGTATTTTGACAATTATAAAAAATATATTCAAAAATTTAAAAAAAATCAATAAAAAATTTCGAACTAAAAACTTACCATTTCTCGTAAAGATAAATACTTTTGATCGCAAATTTCATTGAATTGTTTTTATTTAATTACCTTGATTACATAATGGTCCTTCAAATTCCTGGGAACAACCCCACAGGCACTCAGCAGTTGATCTATCACAGCCAGAATCTATACATCCTCTGCTACAAGAGGACTCGCAATTAACTCCTGTGAAGCCAGTTTTACACTCCAAACACGTAGTGTTATCCACTGAACATACTTTACAGTTATCAATCATGCAATTAGACATGCCAGTTGTGGTCACCTTCGGTAACGCGACGGTTGTACCTATAATACATTTCCCATCCGTTTTGTCACATGGGTTTAAACATTCTTCTTCACAACTGCAAGTACTTCCAAACCATCCCGGTTTACATTGATTACAAGTTTCTAAATTTGTACATTTGGAACAATTTTTTAAACATGTTTGGTTACAGTTACTTCCAAAATATCCATCTTTGCACACGGTACAATTGCTTCCTTGGAAATGGTCAAAACAAGTATTGCAAGTTCCCAATTCACGATGACATGATAAACACATAAATGGACATTTGGTTTCACAAGTTTCCTTGAAAAACCCAGGGGAACAAGAGTTACATTTTCCTGAATTTTTGTCACACTCATTATCTTGACAGTTTGAATTACATTTCAAGTTACAAATGTCCCCGAACCAGCCTTTATCACAAGTGGTACATATTCCAGAATTAAGATTACAAATGCAATTTTTTGGGCACACAGAACACGCAGGACCCGTTTCACCACTAATGCATCCATCCAAACAGTGCCCCGAATAGCTGCAGTTACGGTTAATGCAATTATCGCAAATAAAAGAACAGTCGTCGCCATACGTTCCTAGATTGCATGCTGTTAAATTTAAAAGAAAATAAAAACATGATTAATAAATACATATACATAATTCAAAACAAAGCTAAATCAGTTATTATTCCGAACATTTCGGTATAAAGGCATGGAAATAAATTATAGATATCAATTATCCCCTTACCCAGTACCTACTTTCACTATGTTCACCTAAATCTTCTTCGGGATCCCCATGTCACTTGATATCACAAACTCATCAATAACTTAGGTCTGAGAAAGTTACAGCACGGCGACCAATCAAAAACTATTTTTGAAGGGGCTATACAGCTGTATTTATTTATATGCATAACAAAAATACTGCAAAAAGGAGTTATATTATCGCACTTCGAACGAAATGTACAAGCTGATTAGCCAGGTGGTATCCATTTCTAAATACATTTGAGCTAGGTGCAAAATATAAATTTGTTACTGTAGCACTAATGACCTAATAATAAAAGAATACTATTTTCACGAGAAATATTGTATTTATTACATATTGCAAACATTAATTTTAAAGCGATTTTATTTTATTCAACATTTGGATTATATAAAAGATAATTATTATCATTCTGTGCAATACAGTGATTATAAATATTTGTCAAATTCACCGAGTGTTAGAGTTTATGATCATATTTGCACTGAATTTAAGTAGCAAATCTTACCGTTCTTATGTAGTAATAGATTTATATTGTATTCAATTTTAGAATATTTACGGCTTACGGGCATACAAATTAACAGGACAAATACTTATTAAATGTCGTCTCAATTCTTCGTTTTATTGTTATAAAAAGTGTACTACTCAAACCTATCTGAATCTTTATTGGAGCTATTGCTTCTTAAAGAAAAAAATTCAACCTTAGTCCTTCCAGAACTTCCTGTGCGAAATAATTTTCAAAACCTATGAAACACTATTCCACAAAACGTGGTGCAAATCATCAACATTGATCTGATGCGAATATTTTGGCCCTTTAAAATTGAATTAGTAAAATTTTCTAACATCATAATGTGATATTTGGCTTTCCTATAATCTTAAACTTCAAAATGGATGGACAACGTGTTTTTGCGTTAAATAATAAAAAAAATGAAAACAACACCTTCAAATCGAATTAGTTTGTTTCCAAGGTGAAAGTAATAGTGAGATCCCTGAGCCAAGAATGTATCACAAAAAGGGAAACAAAGACAGATAAAATTATTATTAAAATCAGTTAACCAAGCTCAAAACTTTTGAGACATCAGATGTAACGTAAAATTAAATTTAAGTCCAGAAGAGTTGTCCACGTAATTAGGACGGACAAGCATTCCACATGTAATAGGGTTCATTAAAAAGATATGACTATATTGAATATTTAAAACCTGTGTCAATTTTTAAAAAATAGTGTTTTTACAAAACACATCATATGAGAATTATGCAACATAAACATGTACAGCGTTGTTAATTACAGTTTGATGATGTCCTTATTCATGCAGCTAAAGTTTTTTGTTTTGTTTTGTTTTGTTTTCTTTGATCCTATGGATATTGAACAGAAGAAAGTCGGCTTTCTGTATTATTGCATATGCATTCATTCATTTTTTATTTATTTAAATCCTCTGTAAAACAAACGTATGAACAATTATTAATTTAAGCTAACAAAACACATTTATAAGAAATGGTTTGTATTATATTCTTATGTTTTACAGGCTATGCTCGACCAGCACAGAAGTGTCAAGATTGTCCAGCAGCTCAAGGTTAAAGACATTTCCCAAAAATATAAGAACTTTGGTTTTCGTCGTCCATGCTATTAGATGCACTAAAATGATAGACTTGTTGGTTTACACCATATTGTTTTGCAACTGAGTGTGAGGCGAAGCATAACATTTTTACCACAGTTTAAAAAATGCTGAAAGACATCGCTATATACAACATTGTATTTCTGGCAGGTTACAACAGCATCTGTCGTAGGTTTTAATCACAAGAAGGTAATATACCGCACAAGATAAAGTTCGCTCTGTGTCTGAGGTAGTTTTCAGATACAAGGAATAGCTGAGACTGGGTGGAGTTTTAAGAATCTGGTGAAGTCGGGATCTTCGTACATCCTTAGCATTCTTGACATTTTTTCAGTTGAATTTTTTGCCCGTTTAATTATGATTTTCCAGTACATTTTATCCAGCAAATATCCGGTAGATATGTAAGTCTGTAAACCACACAATAGGTTGCACTTCTGAAGAATTGAAACAATCTGCGGAATGAATCTGATTTTTTAAAAATGTGAAGGTAACAAAAAATCTATGCAGAAAAATGTCCATGTTACACAGTTTACGAAAAATATAGGTTTTCTCCGATAGACCTCCACATATAATGGCAGTAAGTCACATACACATTCAATAGAGTCAGATCTAGTGGTCTTAGGAAGACAAAGTATATGTTTTAAAACGAAATGTTGGAATATGTTCAGATGGTCGACATAGTACTTTCTTATAAAGGCTCAGAGCAGTCAATGAATTACACTCCGATGTCCCAATTTCACTGATATCTAAGTAGGAGTTACGTTCCTTTTTATATCCTTCTAGAGTTCTAATAATTGAACTAAATTTGGAGTTCAGATTGATACCCAATATTGAACTTCGGTCTCAGAAAAGTAAAATTTAATATTATTTGGCACACGTGATTGTCCGCTCTTTGTAAAAACCATGATAGCAGATTTAAAACCATTTAATGTAAAACCCCATTTATTAGGATACACGGAAGCCTGGTCGAGCATAGACTGAAACCCTCTTGGTCACAAGCTCATACACACGACATCATTAGCCAGAACTGGATTACCACAACTAATTTCGCTGACACAAGAGCGGACTCGTTGGTTTTAAACATAAGTAATTTAAGTCATTAATGAAAAAAGAATATAACAATGCTCTATGGACAGCCATCTAGATTGCTTGGAATTCATAAGTACAGAACCTTTAGTATTTGTATGACAATCATATATCAGTAACCATAATTTACCTGTGATACCTAGCTTGTAGAGTTTTTACATTAGCCCTAAGTGCCATACGGTATCAAAGCCCTTATGCGTATCTAAAATGCGGTATAATACCTAACTATTAAGATCACTTTTGTGCAAAATTGCTTCTTTCATATTAAACGAAGCTTTAAGACAACTGAGGCCCCTCTGAAAGCCTTGCTGTTGGCTATTAGGGAAATTAGCTGGGAGTAAAATGTGGGCAGTTATTCTATTGTAAAGTATCTTTTCAAATACCTTAAAAATAACGGGTAAGAGCGAGACAGGCCTATAGCTATCTGGACTAGATTTAGGTTTGTCACCTCCCTTATATATAGGGACAACGAGCCCGTTCTTCCATGTTTAAGGGATTCTTCCAATTTCATCTACAGCATTAAAAAGTTTTGTAATAACTTTATAAGTGTTTAAAATTGCATACAAGAGATATTCGTTTTGAGTGTCATCAACACCTGGAATCCTCTTTCGTTTCAATTGCGTCACCACTTCACACACTTCCGATACTAAAATTCGCCTACTAGGAAGTGTAAGTTTGGATTGTCACACACTTTATATATGTCATCGAAGTAGTCTGCAGTCAGCTACATATATCTTTGGGATCAGTATAAATCTTCCCTTTATATCGCTACAATGGTTTTGTTTACTATTAATTAAGCGCCAGAAAAGGTGAATGCCGTATTCTGCAGTTTGATCAATATCTTTGTATACCTGTTCCATATAGTTCTCTGAAGCTCTTATCTGGGCGTTTTGAAACTGATCTTTTGATTTCTTGTAGTTAGCATAGGTCTCAACGGAAAACCCCGCGATTTACCTTGACAAATCCAGATTTTTCCCATATAACACTCAAACTTTTGTACTTCTTTTACAGATTAATTCCAGTACAGCTTGATGCCTCGGTCAAATGAGGTTCTAGGTAGACAATTATCAATAACCTATGCATATGCACAAGTATAAATCAAGGCAAAAATATTTTAGATCAATTCCGGAATTTTGAACTGTGGGACAATTTCGTGATCATATCTGTTTTAAAAGTATTATAAATATCAAAATACTCTATATAAACGTATAATCTATCTTTTACAACTCATAGTCTTTTCTTTGTGTTTCACAAACAAAAATGTAATGATATTATAAGTCACACTTTATAATAGAAATTTTTGGCGGAAGACAGAAACCAAATGACAAATAACATAAACATGGGAAAAAATCAGTATCTAAGATGAAAATCCTGTTTGTATATGTCTGTTGATGGATTTGCCGTGCTTGAAAAAAAGCTTCAGAAAATACAAATTAATATAAATTTGAAACTCGATTTGATCATTTACTAAAAAACTTACCGCCAAATGTTAGTTCGCCGATATTCAAAGTAACATCTCCGAAAGCCTTCAGGGAAACATATTTTCTTTTGTCTTTAAAATTAGTCATAAAAGTATGCCACCCTTGGTTATACGTAAAATTCTGACAGACCATTGAAAGTGCTTCGCCTTTATAGTATAAATCATTATCAGACGATCTACATATTTGGTATTTTGTAGCTGAAAAATAAATAAATAAATGAATAAATAAATAAATAGTTCTGTATGAATACTACAACAGTTGTGTTATACAATTTCTACTGCTTATGTTGTTACGTTGTTTTACGGACTTCGTCTTCTAGATCTATAACTTGTTTATTGATTGTTCAATGGTGTTTAACGTCCTTGTGAGAAATATTTCACTCAGATTGTGTCGCTGCGAGCTTTAGGTGAAGTTACAGAAATTTTGATCTTTGCTGTTTGCTCCAGGCAATGTGCAGAGAGAGAGAGAGAGAGGTCTTTTACGTACCACGTCCAACGTGACACGGGACATCGGTCCAAGTGCTTGGCGAAAGAACAGTCGCTACCTATTTTAAAGTATTTCTTTTAAAAAAATTGTTTCAATAAAGAAATATAAGTATGTTATGTACCATCGTACAAAAGTAAAGATTTTGTGACTTCATTTATAGTTGATTAAGTCCCGATGTAAGTAAATATTCTTAACCAGGCCGTAAAACCTATGAAAAGCATGAATAAATAAACAAATAAATAAATAAATAAATAAATAAATTTTGACTACTCTTGGAGTTTTATTTAGCATCAATAGATGATGTATCGCGTACCACATTTACGTGCATAGCTCAAGGAGCAAATCATAAATGTGGGTCCGTCCAGAAGATTTTGATCCCCATTGTATAACCTTTGTAAAACAGCAGTTTTTACAGTATTAGTACTTGAAATTTTGTATTTGTCAAAGGGCTATTTTTATATAGAACATAGATTGTTTTGCAAATGGCATTATTGATAAAAGATTCAATTTTAATTTTAGTAAACTGCGAGTGACGAAACAAATGAAAAGATTATGAAAAAAAACCACCAAAATTCTTAAAATATGGACTTAATGAATAGAAAATACTGAAAAGGGTATAAAAACTTAATTTTATGAAATAATCAAGTACTTTTAAGGGGAAACATGCACTTTTATCAGTCACAATCTATTCTGTATTGAAAATACTAAATTATTTAGAAATAGGGTAAATTGGATTTTACATTGCTAAATGTATTTACCGATTATTTATTTTAGTATGACGTCCATTTCCTACTGCAAAAAAATGTTTTATAGTATTATTTGACGTAGGAAAAAACTTTTATTTATGTTTTGGAACATACGCTTTGTTCTCATTGTCTGAAATAATTGTTTGCCAAAATACAGCAGTTTTTGTGTCTGAAATATATAAAAGGAGACAACCTTGTCCTTTGCAATATTATTGCATTAAATGTGCATCTGCAAGATCTATTGGTATGTCACATGTGAGTAACTATTAAACAGATCATTCACTTGATAAAACATGTCAAAATTAGTTATAGCACACAAAGTAGTGCTAAGCTATGAACCACGTTTATGGGGGTGTTCAAAACTTTCTGGACGAATTTGTAAAGCTCTCATAAACAACTCGTGGGTATTAGGATAATGCATGTACTTATGTTTTGCAACTTGATTGATAGATGTATACATTAGCTTTTTACTGTGTATGTTTTAGTTAACAACTTCCTATAGCCAGTGACAATGGGTCCATTGCAATAGTATCTGGAAAATACATTTGATTTTATAGTTCGCACTACTTTCGTTTTTTGTATATTGAAATATTATCAGACTTGAAATTGAAATTTAAAAACTAAAGCGATGACGATTTCTCGACGTTAACCTTAACCTTAAGTGTTTCTTTTTATAATACTCACTGTTGTATGCAAATATGTCACTATTAGCGGTAATAAAATTGTGTTCAAGCCCGGAAGTAGTGGATATGGCAACGCTTACATAAGGATCAGTATCTCGGAACAATACCCCTGTGTTTTTGTATCCATCTTTCAAAAGAACTCTATAAACGACTTCTTCATCCTTTCGCCTGACATGATAATATGGAACGTCCCCTGAAAGAAGAAAATTCATGCACATTGCATTTATACAAAGAGATTGATAAATATCAGGCCCAGGTTTCACAATCATTCCTTAGCAAAGATTTTCCTTAACTTGCAAAATTTCAAAACTTTGTTAATTTGCAAGATACTCAATAAATTAAGGAATCATTTTTAAAGTCACTTCTAGATGAAAACATTTGCATTTAATTTTATAAAAATATTCATTCAAAAAGTGAATACACAAAATGGCTAAATTTAAGTCAAGAAAAATCTTTCCCGGAATCCATTTCTTATATTGCACACTTTGTCAAATGATACTGTCTTCTGAATTGTGACTGGGGATAAAAAAGCAATATAACACAAGTTCTTATATCCTTATACAAGAAATAGTACAATATTGACGTATTGTGATAAAAACGATGAAATGGAAATGCATGTACTAGTGGAAAGTAAATGAACATATTTTGCAAAATAAAAGGGTCATTAAACTGATATTGTGAAAAATTGGCGTTTAGGTCAATTTACGGAATCTAGCAAAGTGATTGGCTATTTAGTTTATGCAATTATTTTTCTTTTTATATAGAAAACTGAAAAATCGACAATTTTCACACTATATAATTCGCTCTGCGAATTGTATCGTGTATGATTAATGTCCAATTTATTCACTTTTACATAATAAAAGAAACAAACAATATTAATTTATCTTACATGTTTGTAATTCGTTTCATAGAATGTTTCAAACAACAAATGTTGGCATTCAATACTTTTACAACCATAATAATTTGCATCGATATTTCGTGGGAATATAAATTTATCTGGATGTTGTTCACCCTTCCGAAGCACCTGACCTCACTTACTTAGTGTAAGTTCGCGTGTCTAACCCAACTTGTCAGTTTACAAATGATAAAATTAGGTCACTTTGGTCTAATTTTTTCATAAAAAATAACAGAAAATTCGGACTAAACCTAAACCTTAAAAAAAATAAAAATGAATTAACTCCGGAATAATTTTTACTATTCAGTGATAAATCTAATTATAAACGTCTCAAAATTATTCAATAGTTAATTATTATTTGTTCAATGTACAATATGACTTTTGATTACTAAGCTAAAATGTCCATAGATACATCAAGAAGTTTCAACGGGTGAAAACCACTAAATTGTTGCTAAATACTATATCAACAAGCTCTTTAAACCATAAACTATGACCTTTTTCGAAATAATCAAACACCACATATCAATTCCCATATATCATGTAATGCCAACTTACATTATGTGAGGCAAACTTGTATGTTTACGTTGAAAACTCGCAATAAATGCTTAAATGGCAATGGTCTGGAAAGCACAATCAGTTGTTTTAGTGCGGTTAAACGTGTAATTCCGTAGCCGTAGGATATTTTTTTATTTTGTTTAGTTGAACTAAGTTGAGGCAAAGTAATAAGAAAATAGTGTGGTTCAATTTTTACCCCTTGCTTCCTTTTCAGCTCGGGGGGGGGGGGGGTAAAATTAGGTCTGACTCTTGTATGATCTTAAATAAAAACAAATATACCTCTTAGAATTAAGATATTTGTGTTGGAATATGAATATGAAGTTTTTAAATTAAAATGACCGATTTCAACCCTTCAATTTGACCGGTCACGTGAATTGTGTTTTGTTCTCTACTTTTTCGGTTTTTGATTTATACTCTTTTGCATTTCATGCTCATATTGTTTTTTGTTTCGTTCTGTTTCAGGTGCATGGAGGGGCAAATGATGCATCATTTTCTAGAATAAACAACCATTTTGTTTTTTTAATTCGTATACATTTCTAATGTCGTAATCAAAAATGATGTATACTCTTTTCTACTTTATAAATTAGATGTCTCTGTGTCCAGGATTGCCCTGGATATATTTGACGTCTCATGTTCCTTTCACACAATTTGATTACACATGTGGCGGGTGTAGCTAGCTAAACAGGAGGTGCTTAACCTTCCGGAGCACCCGGCCTCACTTCCCTGGTGGAAGTACTTGTCAGTTCCAAAGTTTTTACTTTGCTTCTGGATTGTGATTCGGACATAGATTAGTATGTTTTTTTTATTTAATGTACCGGAATTTGGTGTATATCTTAAGATTGACGTAATCTACCAGGTACAGAGTGCAGCTTATGCTTCCGGTTCGTCGGGAAAACTCCATACGAGTGATACGATGCTCTTAAGCCTTCCTTAATTAATTATTACTCAAGACACTGCTCTCGACTTGGAACTGAAAAAATTACCGTCTACATAGCAAAGCTATGGCATTTTATGTAGATTATACAACAATGACGTTTCATGTAGATTGTTCAAATCTCAAATTGTTCCATGGATAAAAGGGAGACTGACGACTGATTTATTTTTTTGATATATGGCATGTTTGCGCTGAAATCTATACTGATGCAAGCTGTGTATTCATAAGAAATATATCTTTTTTCGTCTCATCGTCTCTACCTAGTCAATAAGTTTAAATGATTTCCCAGTACTTTGTCAGTGTAGTGCCTGTTTACAGATTATGATCCTCGTACATGTATTTGTGTCCCTTAATCTACTTCCTAATGCACAGAATAACTCGTTCTGGTAGTCTTTATTCTTTAAGAGTTTGATCAAATATCTCAAACAGTGACGAAAATATATTCTCATCATGTCTTCGCCTTTGAAGATATTTACCAACAGCTTCTTGTATAACTGATAGCTTACAGTGATGTATAGCGATACATTCTCTCATATAGAAAGTCAGCCGTTATCTATCTGCAAGCCAAGTTTTGAAATCAAGTCCTTATAGAAGCCCATGTGTCACCTATTCTTGAATTCTAAATCTAGCCATTAACGTCATGTAGTACATGATCTCCGAGTAATTCACTTCGTGGAGATCATTGAAGAATATTGCAGAAACGGGTCTTTTTTTACCAAGGGTGTGACCATCAAATAGGGCTCATTGTTATCTGTTGGTAAGGGAATCCCTTATCCACGCCTCATACAAAAAACGATGCACTTGGTATTATAACTTCTGTGTCGTTTTATCCATCATCTTTCAATAATTGTCATTTGTCGACAGAGCCTGTTTTTCGACTTTCATGCTATATAAGTTATGACAGTCTTCTTTAATATCTGACACTGTATCTTTAAAAGGTGAATTATAAAAACTTACTATGATGTGATAAAGCAGTTTGTCAGCTTCTTTTTGATTTGATAATGAAGGTATATATATTTACCGGATTAAATGTGTTGAATACAAAACGCAACATCACATCATAATTGATATCATTAAAGAATCATGAGAACTTAATTCCGTATTTCAACTACAGTGCCTGTAAAAAGATGTCCAATAATGTTGTAATGTCGTCTTATTGAAGAGAATCTTTTTAAACATATTGTAACATATAATTCGTAGGAATAGTAGAAGTTATTGTAAAGATGTTGGAAACAGGGACAAACACGTTGCTGTACAAACTCCAGTTTTATTTTATTGGGTGTGGATAAGGGACTCCCTTGCCAACAGGTCAATGTAGCATTATTATGATCATATCTTTCACATAATTTATCATTAAAACCTTTTTCCTTGCATTTTTCAGTACTTTTCATTCAATGTTCCACATTTGATTTTAAAATCGTCATAATTTAACATAAAGAATTCTCATATTTCTCAAAGGATCTTCTTGACATAAATGACTCGAAGACCGTGCCTTTTAATAAAAATAGTTTAGAGTTAAAGGGCACCGGAAGATATTAGATGATCTCACAAGTACAAAATAGCCATGAATAACAATTAGCTTTCTATATGAAAATATGTATTAATGCTTGAAGAAACTGACCATTAGTACATATATATAGGTGGTTAGAATGTTTAAAAAATTTTATTATTGACATCACAGCGTGAGATAGTTGGAAACTTGTATTTCTGAAAAAAACTTTAAAGGATAATGATTATCAGAACTAGTCAGAGTCAAGATTAAGAAGGCCAAAATGACGGGACACTATTTGTGAAGAAACACGTCACTTTGGGAAATCATTCAAAAGAAACAATTGGGTATTAGAGCAACCTCCATGAAACAATATAAATAATCTATGGAAAATATCAAATGAACTACTAAACAGACTGTCAGCTGTCCAGTTTTAATAAATGTGGTAAATGAAGCGAGCTTTGGTCATAAAACGATAGTTTCACAACATCATATCACCGTATCATCATATTTCCTAATACTAACCGGGGATATTAAACTTCATTCTATACCCGGAATATTCGTGAGCGAACGTGAGTATGACAACTTCCGTTCGAGCTGAAGAAAAAGATTAATAAATTGGTCTAAATTACAAGATAATGATAAAAAAAGTTGTCCCCAGTTTAAACGTTAACAAAGTAGACCAAAAGAATATTTAAAATCTGGAAACTGGTAAAACAAAGCAAGAAATCAATGTTGGCATGGAATGTGAAGTGGAATTAAGCAAAATTGTAAGTAAACTAAAAGTTTAGTAGAAAATGAAACACAATTTACGTGACCGGAAGCAGGCAGTAGCAACTCCCGGTGAAGTTATGGGGTTGATATTAATCAGTTTAAATTTAGAAGCTACTTCATATTTTAATATAAAATAATATAAAAGAAACTTTTCGAATTCTTAGAGTTAAACATTTGTTGTTATTAAAGTTATAAAGCACAATTTACGTAACCGGAAGCAGACTGTAGCTACTTCCAGTCAAGTTAAGGGGTTGAACTTGATTATTTTGATTGAAAGGTTATTTTATATCTCAATATAAAAAGGAATGTATGAACCTTAAAAACTTATCATGTGTTTTTATTCAAGATTAGCCATACAAGGGTATTTCTAAAATTCTCCCTTTATAAATAGAAGCAGGGTTGAAATTAAATTAACCACAACCATTTTGTTGATTGATCAAAACTAAGTTATTAAACACCAAAATAGCAAATTTAGCAAGCAAAAATGTACGAAATCACATGCCATTACACACAAGATGAGTTGTGAAAGGAGTATTTAGCTGACAAAATCTGTGAGTAAGCAAAAAGACTATAGAAGTGGGAAAATTTGAACCCCATTTTTTCGAATATCTTAATATCTTAACCCCATACCGATGCAGTATTTATTTAGTACAAAAATCCTACGGGAGCTATTTTTTTGACACGTTATACCACATATTTCATCCACCAAAAATAATTTTGATTTTGAATCGATGCATTGTCATGTTTTGGCTATTGTTAAGAATGTGTGTATTTTATTCTAACTCTCGACTTTAACCGAAGACTGACTAATCACAATAGTGTAAAGTAGCGGTCAAATGGGGAGGGTCTCCCGGGGTAGGATCCCCTTTATTTCTGTAAATGATATTTTATATATGTATAGCAAGCAATTGTTCAGATTGCATAACTACCTACTAAATTCTAAATATTTTTAGCATGCCCAAAGATCTACCTACATCATTCAATATGAAAATGGTTGTTTTTGACACATTCTTAGTCACTGAACCGATTACGTGCTATTGAATAGCAAAATGAAGGAAGTAAAATATTTATTGATTCTTTTGTTTGTCGTACTAAAACATCAAATCAAATAAGAACATTTAATATTTTTAACTGACTAAAGGCCGCCCCACTGCCACTGTTATTTCTTCACTATAACCTGTATTGGATCTTTATTTGCTGACAGTCATTTTTCTGATTCCTGACAAAGTCTCCTTTGATTTTTTGTATGCATTTTGTTGTCGTAAATTTGTTCTGAAATCGTGGTATGTTGTAACAAGTTTTTGTAGGTGTTATTTACTTACGTTTTTGACATGTACTACCAAACCAGGATGATTGACAGATTGAACCTTGTTTGCAAGTTCCGTTGTTGTAACAATAGTTGTTGTATGTTTGATATTGATATTTACAGTTACAATTCAACTGACAATGTTTTCCTATTTTAGACGAGCTACAACCTTCAACTGAAATAATTATTTGTTCTTGTTAATATAAAGTAATTATTCAAATTATTTACACACACACACACATACACACACACACACACACACACACACACACACTGAAATTTTATTGTTAATTTTAGAAAATATTTGAAAAGTGATCACATTGTAACACTTTATCTATTAACTTTACATATTGTCTTTGTTTTCTTAGGATCAGGGTGTCACCAATTAATACAATAGGTATACTAAACATAGACTAGGTATTTCTACCTGATCTAATGGCTTCAGTCACTGACACTAGATTAATGACTTCATCTATTTTTTTCTCAGATTTTTACTATTATAACTCAAAACTTTACTCTTTATGTCACTATACATTGATCAAAGATTTATAAATATAATAATGCTTAAACATCTTTGCTATTATAAAAATTATAAAACTAAAAAAAGTATATATATACCCCAATGCACTTAGTCCACTTATCTTTCAGACTGTCTATGCCTTTGAAATAGAAGTCTTTGGTATGGTCCTGAAACCATGCCTCTGTGGCAGCCTTAAGTCCACCATCATCAGGAAATCTGATTCCCCGTAAATGGGATTTAAAATTTCTAAATAGGAAATAATCACTGGGTGCCAAATCGGGACGGTAGGGCGGGTGATTAAGTTGTTCGAACTTGCATTCACGAATCGCTGCTTGTGCAATCCTTGACTTGTGCACAGGAGCATTGTCGTGAAGAAGCAATACCCCTCGGCTCAACTTTTCCCTCCTTTTTAATCTAATATCAGCTGCTTCATTAGATCAGCATAGTAAGCCCCAGTGAAAGAGAATCCAGCATGTTTATAATTGATTAACAGAACACCCTAAAAATCCCAAAACACAGTGGCCATGACTTTGCCAGCGGATGGTTGGGTTTAGAATTTCTTTGGTGGGGTGGAACCAGGGTGCTTCCATTGAATAGACTCTTTTTCGGGTTCCAATAATGAATCCACGTTTTATCACTAGTTACTAAACGTAAATGAAGCTCTCCGGGTATCGTTATAAATGCCAAGAAGCTCCAGACTTGACTGGAGTCTTTGAAAGCGATCGTGCACATTAAAGTTTCTGGGGACCCATCTTGCGGATACTTTTGACATCCCAAGATGCTCGTGTATAACCGTGTATACACTTCCATGTGAAATGTCACACTCCCTAGCTATGCCATCAATCTTAATTCGACGATCATTCATGATGAGGGTCTCTACAGACGTAACAATTTCCTTTGTGATGGCATCAGCTGGCCGACCTGATCGTGGGCCATCCTTCAGTTTTAAATTCAGCTGACCATTTTGCCACTGTGGAATAGGCAGGACCACTCTCACCGTATACCTCGGCCACTCGCCGGTGAATTTCTTTGGCATTTGATGCCTCTACTGTGACGAACTTTTTCACTGCCCTAAACTCTCCATCATTGCTTGATGGTCACCAACTTTGAATGCTTTTGAAAATTACACAAATATGTTGTGACAAATAAACTTGATATGTTAAAATTGGTGGAATGTTGTGTTGTCTAAATAAGTAAAGAAAACGTGTGTTACGCTTGGCTGAATACGCTTTTCTATGAACTTTCTGACTTCCCCTCGTATATATATATATGGTCATTTTTGAAATTGTTTTTTTTCTGCATTTATATTTAAATGTTAAAGATTCTGCCAATAGATAATGTTAAAACCATACCGGTCCAAGGTGAAAACACAATTGCAAAAGTAAGGTAAAAACTTTGAAAACTGACAAGAGTAGGATGGTATATTCCCACTTAGCCAACATTTTGAAATTTTGTACCTATAGGTAAGATTTTAAATGTTGGCTGATTGGGTATTAGTGTGAGTTGTTTGGATAGCAAAGACAAGAAGTCTTAATTACAGGTGAGGGTAAAGTCTGTTTCAGAAAACCAGTAACGATTTTTAAAATCTGAATAAAATTATTACTTAAAATTATTTATTAAATTGAATTATTTTACAGATTTACAAACTATATGCTTCAAATTCACATATTTTTTTTTTTAATTTTCAATTTGGTTTTAAGCACATACAAATGCTGCAAGTCAACAATTTTACCATCAAACAGACTGCAATTCCATGTGTGTGACAAAGTGGTAAATTAAAATAATTTTTGTTTGGCATAATATTTTATTTTAAATCCCATTAGAAGATTTGATCATATGTCCGTGAACGTTCCTTGAGTTCATTGTATTGATCATTTAGAGTATCTCTCTCATTGTTAAAAAGTTTGGAGACACTAAGTTGTTATAGAACAGTTATATATTAATCTTTTGTGGAGGAAAAACTCAATTAGTTCAAAACAATTATCACTGAAAACTTTTTATGCAGCAATATACCTGCTTCTCCTGCTTATGGTGTATTTGTTTCCCAATTAATACGCTATGGTAGAGCTTGTTCCCACTACAGGGACTTTGTACAACGAAGTAGGCTGCTTGCAAATAAATTGTTGACTCAGGGATATTGCAAGCCTAGGCTTATCAAGGCCCTCAAAAAGTTTTATGGCCGTCATCACAGTATTGTTGATAAGTTTGATGTCTCTGTGTCCAGGATTGCCTTGGATATATTTGACGTTTCATAGTTCCATGTTCCTTTCACACAATTTTGATTACACACGTGACGGGTGTAGCTAGCTAAACAGGAGGTGCTTACTCTTCCGGATCTCGGCCTCACTTCCCTGGTGGAAGTTCATGTGTCTAACCTAACTTGTCATTTCTAAAGTTTTTACTTTGATTCTGGATTGTGATTCGAAAATGGATAAGTATGTTTGTTTTTTATTTAACTGATAGAAATAGACATAAGTGTTCATTTTAATTTATCAAAATTTCGATTTAGCATTAAATTTAAAATTCTGTAAAACTTCTAACATAAAACAGAAATCATCATGTCTCAATATACGAACTGATTTTAAACTGTTGTCAAAAACAATTAAAAATGAACATTTAAAGCAAAATTATGTTCAAATGAAACTTTGAAAATTGCAATATTTCTAACCACCATAATGAGAAAAGTGGACAAATGTTTTGTTGAGTTGTTCTGTTCTCACTTCTATCACGTGACATTTGCTGTTCATGAAATCAAAATATTCAGCATTAACCACTGTATATAAAAACCAGGTACAAATATTAAAGGTTTGATTAATATTTTTAGGGTTTTTGGTCATTTTTATAAGTTTTAATCAGCGTTAGGGAAAGATTGTTAGATTGTTATTGAACCCCACCCCACCAAAAAAAAAATTCCAGAAAAATGTCTGAAGTAACGAAATGAAAATAGTTGAATTTTATAATTCACATATGTAATTTTATTTATTTATTTATTTAATTATTTATTTATTATTTAATTAAATAAATTAATTTATTTATTTCTTTATTCATTTATTTATTTTCGAAATTTCTTTTTTAATTCCTATATATAAAATGCAATTTTCTAACATTAAAATATAATAAAACAATAATGTTTCACCAAATAAATTGTAGAATTATATATTACAAAATACCCAGGTCCACGAATAAAATTGTCTGAAAAAGACTTTAGCAAAAACTTTCCAGGTGAAATCTTACATAGTTATTTAACAATGTTGGCTAAGTGGAAATAGCAAACATTCAAATGTTGGCTAAGTGAAAAGACACCAGTAGGATAGCCAATTCGGCCAGTGCATTAATTTCACGTGCATTCAAGACGAACAAATGGTAAAAAAACGGCATTCATTCAAGGAGGTAAAATAACAAAAAAATTATTTTACTAAGATTGGTTGAATGTAGTTATCGCAAATGAAATAAATTCATTAAACGACTACGCAGATACAAACCAACCAATAGCGTTTTTACACTTAAGGATAAATTAATGTTTTACAGTGTGATATCATAAAAGAAAACTTACATATAGCTGTGACACTGACACTGTCACTGTATATCCATCTATTGAAATTGCAGATGTATATCTTATTTGAAGACTCATCCACTATAACTATGTATGATAAACTCCAATCATCTGTACCTGTAAAATATACATAGAATATGATAGCGTGTCAGTAATTGTATTTCCACAAATTCAGTGCACATGAAAAATGCAAGAATACAGTCGTATTTTCCAACAAACTCACAAAAAATATGTCAAAACTTAATACTGGCCTAATAGAAAAAAATATTTTTCATTCATCAAAAAAGTGAACTTAATTCTGTACAAAGAGCAATTTTTGAACGAGCAGTTATGTCATAATTGGAATATTCATGATGATCACACCTGAAAAACAAAACCGAACAACAATGACCTACCTGACCCTAAATGCCCTGATGTAACTTTGAATGAGGCCTACTCGGTGTATAAACTTGATTCAATTTCCAAAATTTTCGCAAAATTTTTCTATGTACAGGAGAACTGGACAATTATGTTTTTCATTAAAAATATTAATTGGTTAGGTCGGTGCATTATAAATGCATTTTATTGATAGCTTAATGGAAACATTTCCAATTAAAAGAAATTAATAAGAAAAACCTTGTGCGCTCAGTTTATGGAACTACGGTAAGTTGCTCAGCAAAATAACGTACGACGAATGAGTTGCAATTTATTTTGTTGCATTCTTAAAGCCCCTGCTGTAAAAAGTATTATTATCATATGATTTCCTTGGGGCTATATGTATATTTTATGCTCATTTAAACTCTTATCACTAACGCTTCACGGTTATATTAATAATTATGATAATTTATTCTGCCAACATTATTTGCAATAAGTACATTTAAAATATTGTGAATTTTATCAAAATAAAGTAAATACTATTGACATAAATGTTTCAAAAAAATTAATTTTCAGAATAACAAAATTTAAAACAAACCTTTCCTAAACCGGTTTTAGTACAGAAGTTCCATTTGGTCTATTTAAAAGTGTTGATTTAAAGAAGGAAAGATGAACATTAAAATATTACTTGCGTTTCTAGATGTGAATTTGCAGTTCGACTCGAAAATAAATTGCATAAAAAATTAATAAAACTATATCAACCAAACATCAGCAATATTCTTTGTTCAGTTCTTAAATGACGTTTGAAATTATTTTAAACATGATCTCAAATGATAGTTACATGTATGATATCAGTAAGTAAAAACATATATATGAATGATAAGAGCGTCTTAATGGAGCTGTTAAGGAATGTACCTTTAACCCCGATAATTTTGACTCAAAAAGCTAATATTATTTTTTCTTTTACTATTTTAGCTGTTTAAATATATATATATATATATATATACTGTTACTAGACCTTAGCTATTTTAGATGTAGCATTCTTAGGACAAATAATTATTAATCTGCAACTACCCTTGGATTTCGGAACTAGCTGCTGAAAAGTTTTATGTTTTTTGTATTTAATGTAAATGACCATTTAACAGGTGAGCATTAATATCAATAGGCCTCTTGTTTTCTTAGATATCAGGTTTAGAGGATTAATTCACATAATATCCTCTACTCTCTAGTTGATGTTGGCATTTATCTGAGGTTTGTGTCGTCAAAAATCTGTATTATACGACTGAAATAGAACAATTTACAAAAACCTCACTGAAATATTCAAAAGCCCATTAGGCTCATGATCAGAAAAATTTAAAGGCGTAATAACGCAAAATAAAGGGTTATAATGCAAAAAAGGCGTAAAAAACACGAAATAAAAGAGTTATAAGGCGAAATAAAGGCGTAATAACGCCATTGGAAGGCGTAATAACGCAAAATGAAAGGCATTATAACGCAAAGTGAAAAACGTTATGACGCGAAAAAGGCGAAATAACGCCAAAGGAAAGGCGTAATAACGCTTACTCATAGGCGTAATAAAAAGATAAATAAATATATATGTATATAAGTGGAATTCAATCTTACAAAGGTGTTGGCGATTTTACCTTGCTGTCGGTAATTAGTTCTGTTGTCAGACATTCTATTGCGACATTTGCAGGCAAATTATAATGCCTGCGTTTTACTGCCTTAGGCATTCTTAATCACAGTGGGATTTATGACTTGACATTTGAATTTTGAGTGTCACCATACCTTAAAACCTCAGACAGTACGACCATAAACAATATATGACCGCTGCGACAATTCCAGCTTCCGTAACGCGTACACCGGAGTTTACATACTGTGGAACTCCGAATCGATCAAATGAAATAAGTTTATATCAACCAATTGAATGCACATGGAAAATGCAAGAATAAAGTAGTATTTTTAAAACACTCACAAAAAACTGTTTAAACTTAATACAAATAATGTACTGACCTATTAAATACTTTCCATTTACCCGAAACTGAATTTAATTTTGTACATAGAGCATTTTTTGAAGATTTTAACAAAACAACAAGTATAACTATGTCAAAATTATCCCTTATGTACCTTCTTACTCGGGACAACTTTAATTGAGATGTTCATGATGATCACACTTGAAAAAAACCCCGAACAACAATGACCTTACTGACCCTTAATACCTTGATGTAACTTTAAATGATGCCAAATTGGTGTATAAACTTGACCAAATTTCAAAAATTTCCCCTAAATGTCTCTATGTACAGAAGAACTGAATACTGGTTAACGATATTTTCAATTAAAGATTTAACTTGGTAAGTTTAGTGCTTTTAATTTCATTTTATTGATAATTTAATGGAAACATTTTCAATTGAAAAATATAGATAATAAAAATATGCATGTCTACTACATTTATGGATATACAGTAGATCACTGTGTTAATATTTTGTTTGTAAAGCAGCAGTGTATATATATACATAATTCGACTTACACTATTTCGACTTAAACATATAATTCCAGTATTTTTATATAAAAATATAAAAATAAAAATATAATTGGGACCGCAAAACTTACTTCGACTTATCCGGAATTTCGACATATCCGAGTTTGACTTAACGAGAGTCGACTGTATATATAGACATTTCTACCATCGTTTCTTCAAGCGGAAATCTTTAACTCAAGCATAGGAAGATGGA
This sequence comes from Anadara kagoshimensis, assembly GCA_021292105.1. Taxonomy (NCBI): domain Eukaryota; kingdom Metazoa; phylum Mollusca; class Bivalvia; order Arcoida; family Arcidae; genus Anadara; species Anadara kagoshimensis. The sequence goes on from CM037860.1 coordinate 32,172,531, forward strand.
AGAATTTTTTTCAATTAATTTTATATAAAAATTGGTGCATAGTTTTCAGTTATTTTATTTCACAGATGGTGTTTAAATCGCGTACCTATCACTCTCACTCCATCTATCAATTAGTGATACATACTATACCGCTCCACCTGACAAGATGTAAGATCACAGGACACGCATGTGTTTATAGCAGACACTGAGAAAGTTTGCCAGCACATTGTACATGTCCAGCATCCAATAAAATTATTTGTTGGGTGTGTTAATCATAATACAAACAGTTTTGATGGTAGACAGTGCAGGGGTTTTATTTTCTGTGGTCAAGTATAATTTAAAAGTGAAACAGCATTGTCAGATCTAGATGTTAGATGTTGCTTTATGGTAACTTGGGTAAGTTGAGACACCAAAAGTAAGCCAAATCTAGACTGTGCACTAACTTTTCACTTTTACCACATGGATGAACATGGAAGTCTGTAGTTATAGCGTGTGTCTAATAGCGACCATTTGGAGTGGAAATATTAGTTCAAAATATCAAAACTACTATAAAACCAAAAAGATGAGTTTTACTTTTCAACTCCAGCCAACCAATTTGTGGAAGGTTGAGCATTATCAGTAATAGATTTTTCTGCAGATTACCAAGACCAAAATACTTCATTATATGACGTAATGTATCAATGTTTATGTAAAAATCGAATAAATTAACTGCTTCAAAACTTATTATTTAGTTTGATAAAAAGTCCCAGTATTGTTTGGTTTTCATTCGTAGTAATATATATATATATATGACTTGATTAACTTAACTATGATAGCAATAATGTGGCTTTAAAAACTTATTCATTGGATACTTGCTTTAAAAGAAATCTTAGCAATTGGAACTAGCCTTTACGCTAGATTTAGCCGAAATCACTTAGATCATGTTTTAGTTTGTTATTAAAAGGAATTGTTGGAACCTCATTTATGCCCTTTAAATTAAAATGTATCAAGATGTATGGTCAAGTTACGCAGCATTGAATGTGATATGCTGAGTTACATCTAATAATAAAATACCTGTTACTTCTACCCTTGTCTGGTCAAAATTGTTAATATATACTTTTAAATTGCCCCAAATGTTAAAAACAACAACGTAAATGAGTTGCTCACCCCTGAAAACATACAAAACGGTGTATTACAAGCTATTGCAGAACAGTTCTTACGAAAGATAGATTTTCAGTATGGATAAATGCAAATTATGCAATTTGCCCAATGTTGCCTGTAGAGCAAGTAACCGAATTTTACTCTAGGGACCCCATAGAATACAAAACAGCAAAAAAAATTTTCTAGGTTCAAGTATTGAGTATATGGGAGTGTCAACTCGACTATATCATCATTGTTCTGTTGTCTGGTGTGAAAACATTCCTTTTTCGGACCAACCTTAAAAACCTAAATAAATCGAGAAGTAGAATCATACGATGATTGATCTCGTGTAAGGAGACTGGTCGTTGCGCCATTTGACCTTGTAGTTAAATTTAGCAGCCAATCTTTAATTGCTACATTACGCGAAGGGGAAACTCCATTCTTATATAATTGGTATCTGGTCAACTCGTTCCAATTCCAAACTGTTCCAACTGATTTTTGCCAACTCGTTCCACTTTTTTCACCAACTCGTTCAACTTTTTTATGCAGAGTTTTTACACCTCTGTTTTAATTAACAGCTCGTTCCAACTTTTGACCAACTCGTTCAAACTTTTTTACCAACTCGTTCCAAATACCTGAATACCAACTCGTTCCAACTTTTTCACCAACTCATTCCAAATTTAAGAATTTTTAATGATTTTAGCCGTTACTAACTCGTTCCAACTTTAAATATAATTAAATAATTAATTAAGTATAAGATGATTTAAAAATCAAGGAACTCCTAAGTTTCAATTAATCACAACGTTGCCCAGCTCTAATCACGTGGAGGTATCCTCTTCAAGAGCCATAATAGTCCAAAGTTCCAAAAGATATATATTGCAGAGATTTCTTTTATTTCTTTTAATGTTGCATTTTTCTTCATATTTCCTTCTTTTTACTTTTCTTTTTTATTTCTTTTGTATCTCTCTTCTATCTTTTCTTATTGTGTTTATTATTTTATTTGTTCTGATCGGTTCGTTGTTACTTTTTGACTATTATAGTAAGTATTTTTTTAAAGTGCCTTTGATCTTGTTTAAGGATGCTTTGTGTTTTTAAACCATTTTTAGGTATTTTTCACGCACTTTTGTTCACCGTGTACTGCTTCGCATTAGGGAGGCATGATTATGTCATATCGGAGGACATGATTTGAAGCGGGAAATTCATACAGGTGGGTTCAAAATGCTTTCGTTTTGTACCAAAATAACATATTTCGGTCATAATGTATGCCTCACAGAACATTACGATATGTCTGTGAGGCAATGCATCCACGATTTGGTATAAAATAATGCCATAAAAGGTTTTTTTTTAGCGCAATTAAAATTCCTTTAAAAAGTAAAGGATACGCTGCTAATGCGCTTGTTAACCGGGCAAAATATCCGTTTATCTGTTTATGGTGCTGATCTACATAATAGTTCCGACAGCCGTGATAAACAAAGACATAGCAATTAATTGTGATCAACAAACATGGGATTTTTTATTATTTATCTGTTATATAATTTATTTGTTAGTTTAATTGTTTATCTATATTATGTTATTCTTAGTGCGTCAGGATTAATACGTGTTTATCACTTGAAATAAAGGAAAATGGGGAATATTTATCTTTTAAAAATAAAATAAAATAAAATAAAATAAAATAAAATAAAATAAAATAAAATAAAAACGCATGTAGATCTAATCAACTAAATTGAGAAATTTGGTACGAGTTGGTAGTTGGAACGAGTCGGCAAAAAGTTGGAACGAGTTGGTAATTCAGTTGGATCGAGTTGGTTGTCAAAAGTGGAACGAGTTGGCAAAAATCAGTTGGAACGAGTTGGTAATTCAGTTGGAACGAGTTGGTAGTCAAAAGTGGAACGAGTTGGCAAAAATCAGTTGGAACGAGTTGACTAGCATTCATATAATCAGGTCAGATGTTACAATAGCTTATAACACTGTATTGTATCGACTGGTTTGGTGATACTTTTTTCTCTAGATTTTGAATATCAATGTTTCAAATATTTCTTTTATAGATACATTCAGATGCAATAATGTTATTTTCATTTGCGTCCATTATGTGATCAATGATAATCAAAATAAATCGAAAATTAAAAAATTAAGACGAAGGCAAATAACCAGCCTAACTCATTCCAGTTGAGTTGCATCTCAATGCATGTAATTGTCTGTAGTGTGATGCAACGTTACTGAAGTGTCATCAGCTTACCCATTGACGAATTTGAGCTTTATTCTATGGCTCATAATAATGAATCCAAGTCTCATCTACATTCACCAGACGCAAAAGAAAATACTCTTTGGCCTCAAACGTTGCATACTGATTTTTTTATTGCTATAGTCACACTGCTAAAGATTTGTTAGCATGCGCATACTTAAACGTTAATATTTGAATAGCTGAAGTGTGTAATGCCTTTGCTATGTCTTAACTTATCCGGGCATAAAACATACGCTCGTATATTGAAACCATGCGCGAAAATTATGATCGTGTTTGGCAATCGGAAATGGGATAGGCTGGTTACTTATTGACTCGCCCTCGGCTATATGTAGAAAATTGAAAGCAGATTTCTTCACTGTTATACATTTTACTTTCCTTTTTTCCGTGTTTATATGCAGTAGCAACGATAAATTTTAATTTTCTAAAATCAACATATTATTTTTAATTTCCTATATAGCAAATATATGTTGGACTAAAGTAAATTGTCATGCCGGACACGATTCAAATAATTTCAAATGTAATGACGTATTTACAACGCTTACTCAATTTAATATTGCAAAAAAGCTCAGTTCCTCCTTGAAATCTTACTGAAAATGCAAAATGTGGAAACCCTATACTGCTGTCAATTATTTATTTGCCCGATTTTTTTAACCGAACACGATCGCTCAATAGCATTGTGATAACATTTCGCGATTGATTTTTTGCCATATATATATATATATATATATATATATATATATATATATGTGTGTGTGTGTGTGTGTGTGTGTGTGTGTGTGTGTGTGCGTGTGTGTGTGATGCATACTATTATTTAGTCTGATTTCATGATATTACAAATAAATGTCACATTCACTTAAACTGAAGTTGTAATTTAATAATATTAAAAATATGACTAATGGTGCGAAATAAACTATTGAGCAATACGTACCATGCTTTTCAACCTGACAACTCGTTATATCACCCAAATCCTCACTTGTAACAATTTCCATAATATTCGTTATACCACTTTCAAGCAGGTTGTCATAATTAGATTTAAATCTTTTAAGAGCCCATCTTTGGGAACCAAATAGTGTGATAGTGATATCATCGTTAGTGCCAGTTGGTGACAAGAGTCCAGATTTAGTTTTCACATACAAAGTGTATCTTTCCCCTGCAAGTGTAATAAACAGTGCGTTGTATAAAATAAGTTGCAATTTTTCAACCGCCTTTGAACACACCTTTTAACAATGTGAAATCCTACATTCATGACAACATCAAACTCAAATATTTAAGGTAATATATTTAAGATTGTATGAAATTACTTAATCTGATCACTTTTAAATCACCTGTATACCCACATGAAATTATGGTAAGATTGCTGTCACCTTGTCCATCATATTCCAGTTTTGTAAAAACGTTCATGGTAGAATTATGCTTAAGAGTGCATTGTGTGCAATTATTACTAATGACGTCACAATCTTAATTTTGACGTAACAGTCAAAATGACATTATATCGCTTGTAGCTTGTTTCAATCCAAAGACTGGCAATTTCAGTAAATAACTAAAACAAAATAACAAATAACTATAAAAAATGTTCATTTAAACATTTAGTAAGAAATTTAACCCCATCGTTTAGTGTAGTATTATAAATACCTCATCAAAAAATTTAAAAAGTGAAAATACATGTATACTTGTTTGTTATCGATTTTTCCCGCGGGAGATAATGTAAACGTTATCGCTAATGAAACAATTGTTTGTAACATGTTGAACTTGGTAATGTTACGTTAAAAGTTTTGAGATACATATAAAATGCAGCATGTTCGAACGCTTTTTGTGCTGTTAACGTGTTTTCTAGACATTTTGGCGTACAAGATATTTGTTAGTTTATCTCTCATTGTGAACACATGATAATATAGAATGCAAAAACTCTTGATAGTTTTCCGCTTATGTGTCTTTTTTTAAGGTGACGTCGTCGTTTTGTGCGTACGGTCAAAATGTCTGATTTGTTGTCTTTTTTTATCTATGACGTCACAAATGTGTGGTCTTCGGCGCCCACAGAAGTATAGCGGGAAAACTGTTATGCGTATCATTTAGAATAAAAGATTCGAATTCGCAATATCAATTGTAACAAAATGTATATAGTAACGGGAATTAGGTAGAGCTACACTGTTGAGGATACAATTATAAATAATTGAATGATTATTATTAACAATTTGACTATGCTTTTGTATTTGCGTTTCTTCATCAATTTCTACGAATCCCCTTTCCACTTTATTTCATCTGTGTTGGGTAACGGTTGCTATGGGTACAAATCATATGGTATTTAAAATTGGTTTGTTTTGCACAACCAAATAGCTCACTATCAGTATTTTTGTTTATTTGTTAATACCAAACGAAAAGCATTGAGTTCATAATAGTATAATACGACATTAATGGTAACTTCTTACGTAAGGAATAAGACTTTTTTCTTTTTCAGGATTTTGATTTAATTTTATGAAAGAAGTAGCTTGACGACATCCTATTTTTGGTTTCCGAAAATCAAACATATGTATTCATGTGCAATTTATATGCAAATCAGGGGTCGTATTCGACTTAGTCTTTAATAATCTACATATTAACAAATGGCTGTTACTTTTAGCTTTCCTGAATTTTATTGTTCTTTCTTCATAGGTGACGCTATAGAAAATTACCACGAGACCGAAAGTAAAAACCAATTAATTAAAATAATCTCCAGGACGTAATGGTAAGTTTAAATGCAAGACATTTTTGGTTTTTAAGCATGACAAAAAATTATTAAAGCTTTTTTGATGATAACAGTGGTTATGTGTGTCGCAAAAATGGCCACCAGATGGCGCTTCAGAACTTCCTAAGCAAGTCGAAAACCTACCTTGAAATTTTGGCATGTTGAATGGTATATGCCAATGTACAACATATCAAAATTTCAATATATGTTTTCAAGCGATTTGTAAGGTACCGATCTACCTTATTATAAGTTAAGTCAACAAAATGAAATCAGTAAAGCGAAATGTGTTGGGATTTTGCAGAACTTTCCGTTTCGGAATCAGTGCATTGACCCAAAATTGTGGGAATCCAGTTATTTTTGAATTATGAGAAATACAAGTACTGAACATTATGGTTTTTAGCAAATCCACCAAGAAAAGTCGCAAAAGTAACTTGTGTTGCTGTTTCGTATAACCAATATGTTACACGCGTATAGCTGTTGCTGATATAAACATAATGGTTTTTGGAAATCGTTAGAAATCTCCTTCAAAATATTTAATCGAACACGTTCTTTCTCCTAAAATCCTTTTACATAAAGTAAGGTTTGTCGAACTGTATTCTTTCTATTGTAATGGGGTGCATGTAAGATAAAAATTGTTTTGTCCTGATGTTTAAACAAATTACTGATTAATTGCTTACTCATTTTCTGACATAAACTGAACTTGTTTTCATTAGACATTTCTACATTTGTAGCAGTGACATTAGTTTAGAGCTAGTTTAAGCCTAGGTAGGATTTTATTTGCTTCCGAATTTACTGCATTCATATTAATTGTCTTGCCTCTACTTTACATTTCACATTTAAACAGTTTCCAAAACGAATTTTACATTGCCTTAAGTTATTCCTTTTCTGTTATAATATAAATGTCTTTTTTATTTATAAAAAAAAAAATAAATAAATAAATAAATAAAAATGACGGATTTAGCTAGCTAAACAGGAAGTGCTTACTTTATTAGGCACCCGGTCACACTTCTCTTAAGGAAAGTTCACTTTAATTCGCCAGATTTCAAAGTTTTTTAATTGTGATTTGGTGTCGTTTTGAAATGATTTTTTTTTCGAAAAAGATAAATTTTAACGTCATTACAATGATGTCACCCTATGAATGTCATTTAATGTTCAATTTACTATATTGATGAATGTGACGCCGATAATTTTTATACAATGACGACCACTTATTTTACGGAGAATTTTAGGGATTTATTAGTAACTTCCTGTTTTAGAGTCCCAAAGTGTATATATTTGTTCTCCTTCATCAACAATCCTTACAGAGTTAACTTTTAAAAACAAGAGAGTTGACCACACATGCCAAAATCTGGAATAATTTTAAACGCGGGCGTTCAAGAAGTAGTAATGCGGAGGCAAGGCTGATGATTAATTATATCTATAATTCACACAGCACTAATAACGCATCTTTCTTTAAACGATCCGGCTTTTTTACGCTCAAAATTGCCATATACAGTAATTTGTACAATTGTGTCTAAAGTATGTGGTATGTAGGAATCTTGGAGTGGATTGTGTAAAATATCACGGAAGCAACCTTCAACGAAACACCTTTCTTTAAATGTGGTAAAATTATTGTTATCTCACACTTCCTCCCCTCTCTCCATACCTCAGCTAAGCTGCTAAAGTGTCCTCCCCGTATGTGGGAGTTTGCGTGAGTTCGAATCGAATTCCGATCGGGTCTCTCCAATATTTGAAAATAGGTAGCGGCTGTTTTTTCACAAAGCTCTTGGCATTTAGAAAATGAAAGTCATAAGGTCTTTCGGAAGAGACCTTTAAAACTGATGTCTCGTTTCAAAACAGGAATTGCATGTAAAACAACCTCCTGCACAATACAAAAGTCAAACTTTCTACCACTTCGCCTATAGTTGGTGACTTCCCAAAATAAGTGAAACATTCTTGATTTGGATGTAAAATAACATTCAATCAATCAATGAAAACGATCAATTATACAAATATTAATCTCTCTCTCTCTCTATCTCTCTCTGTCTCTCTTTTCTTTTTTGAAATTATAAATCAGCAACTTACCGTTCAAACTGCAACAAAGTAAGGCTATATGGACACACAATATCGTTAAATACACTGATGTATCCATCTTTAATATGAAAAATATTAAAGTTTCTGTTTTAAAATTTATCATGATGAGCCTACTTGTAAACTTCGGAAACACTTGTTATAACTTTCCGTTAAATGCAAAATCATCTATTGTAATCTACAAATAGTACACTAATCATTTACAAACATTACAGTGCATTTTATTACTCTCTCTCATAATACCGTTAGGGGATCTCGGTGGTTGAGTGGTTTAAATCGCATCTCACTTCAAAAGTTAGAATCACACTCGGAACAGATACTTCTTTGAGAAAGGATGTTAATTTGCTTGTCACACAAGACCAAGTTGTTTTTTTCTAGATTTTTACAATTGGTTCTTTCACAAATTACACATACCTTTAATATTACTGTTTCCAATTTGAGACGCATGGTCAATCTCATGTATGACATAAGAATTTATGATTTGTCTTTACCTTACATTCAACTACGATTTAATTTGTTCTAAAATCTTTGATTTAGATCAAAATGTCTTCTAATGATTTTCAATTATTCTCATTTAATACCACAAATAATTTTAAAAACAATGATTTGTTTATTTCAATGTAAACAATATTTTATATTACATTTGCAAATGTGCTTTTGTTAATGAAGTAATGCGCCAGTCAGGATAGTTGTAATATCATTTGTAGTACTACAGCCGGATATAATAAGTGTTTATATGTAGTTGTGTGATTGTTTTTCTAAATACTATTTGTTTTACCTTACATTTATCTAAATATTTTTTCGTACTTTAAGAGCATATTGAAACGAAAAACCCTTTCTTGCCAATGTTTTAAAAAAACCACACACACACACACACACAGAGAGAGAGAGAGAGAGAGAGAGTGAGAGAGAGAGAGAGAGAGAGAGAGAGAGAGAGAGAGAGCAGGATGTTGTATTTACGAGTATAATTTGTCATGTAGAAGAGTTTTTTTATGTTTTAATATTGGCTTTTGTTTCTACCAGTACATATCTAGATCTTGTAAACAGCGATATAACTTGTATCAGATTTAAACATTTCTTGTATATGGTAATATATCATATCAACAATAAATACAGATTGACATACATGTCAAATGTATCACACACAAGCCAGAGTATATATAGTTTACTTCCTCGTATTAAAGTTGTTTTAAGTTCTAAATCGGAAACTCTTACATAAAATTCGACTTAAGCGAAATATACATGTACTTTAAATCAAAGTGATTTCCAATTTGAGACGCATGGTCAATCATATATATATGCCATAATAATACATGATTCGTTTTACCTTACATTCATTTAAATATTTTCTTGTACTATAAGAGCATATTGAAACGAAAACCAATTTCTTTCCAACATTTTAAATCACACACACACACACACACACACACACACACACACACACACACAGAGAGAGAGAGTTTTATTTATGAGTATAATCAGTATAGAGGTACGTTTTGTTTTGTTTGTCTTTTTTGCTGTTTTAGTGACTTTTGTTTCTTCTTATACATGTAAAGCAGTGTACCACAACAACATACCTAGAACTACTGGTAAACAGCGATATAAATTATAACAGATTTTAACATTTCTTTTATATGTGAGGATTAGTATCAACGATAAACATAGATTCACAAACAGGCTGAATATATCTTATACAAGCAAGAATGTATATTAGTTTACTTCTTTGTATTACAATTGTTTTCATTTCTAAATCGGAAACTCTTACACAAGAATCAACTTAGCCGAAACATACATGTACTTTAAATAAATGTGATCAGATGATATTTAAGTGGTTTGACACCAATAGTCGAGGTTAAATTTTCTTCCTCCTTCGCTAGATTTTATAAGCACTAAACGATTTTATACAGTGTTATATCTGTATCCTTACAAAATTATATATAATTTAGTAATATACTAGCAACAATTAGTAAGGGCTAATCCAAATTCCTTTAAATACTCGTCTACTTTTCGTTTAATCAATTTATACGGTCTAAATCTGTTTACATGGTTTTAGGACAACCGGAACTTCTTTTTCCCGAATCCAAAAGTAAACATCTACTGTACACACAGATACAATCTACATGTTATAAAATAAACCTACAATTCCAAGCACAAACTCGATGTTACCAAACATGTCCGTTATATTTTTTAAATCCCCGCGTTGTTGTGTCAGCATAGCTATCTTGTGTCCGTGATAAATATTGAAATTAAAGGACAAGCGGACAGGTCAAAGTTGTTTGCCTATACTTTATGTCAAAGTGATCAGATGATATTTAAGTACTATGGTACAAATAGGCGAGTTTATATTTCTTCCTCCTTCTTTACAATTTATAGACACTAAAATATTCTTACAACGTTTTATATAATTTGGTAACATGCTAGCAACAATAAGTAAAGATAATTCAAATTCCTTTAAACACTGCTTTTTATTGGTGTAAGTATACGGTTTAAATGTGTTATCCAGGACTACCAGAACTACCTTTTTCCCGAACTGATTGTAAACATCTACTAAACACACAGATAAAACCTGCATATGTTATAAAATAAACCCAGATTTCAACTTTAAACTTAATATTTCAATTAACCAAAATCGTCCGATAAAATGATCTTGTTTTCGCGTTGTTGTATCAGCGTAGCTGCTTAGATTCTCTTTACGAGCCGATGTCGGCGGTAACTAAGGACAACACTTTTGTACTGTATTGTATTCATGCGTCACATTGCGGCGAGGTTGTATTTAATTTCATGATTTAATTTCTTGTGACAAAAATATCTTTTTTTTTAAATTATTTGTTTTAATTAAATGATAAGGACTGACAATATTTTTTTCGGCCTAATCTAAAAAGATGAACTTTTTTGGACACTGTAAACCGAGAAACGTACAATTTCTATAAGAAAAATAATACAGCCAATGCTTGATAAAAATAAATACACCGCAAGTTAAGTTGCTTGGAATGTTTCACATCGCATTTTAAGATTTCACTTTTATCGAAACAGTCAGACATCTGATAGCGAAGAGAAACCCCAGAAGCTTGACAAAAACCTCGACCTGAACTTATGATTTCATGGAGACAAGTAGATGCACATCTCGGACAAAGTTAGAGATGGAAAGCTGTTTTTGTGGTCCTGGCCCCTGTTTCACAATTATTTCTTAGCTATTTAACTTAACCTATATCTTGCAAAATTATAACTCTTTATAATTTCGTTAATTGTTAATATATTCAATAATTTAACGTGTAATTTGGAAGATCACATCACACAATTTCGCACAATTTCGATTACACACGTGTTGGATGTAGCTAGCGAAACAGGAGGTTCTTACCCTTCCCTGATAGAAGTTAACGTGTCTAGACTTTTCAGTTCCAAAGTTTATACTTTGCTTCTAGATTGTGATTCGGACATGGATAAGTATGTTTGTTTATTTTTCATTAAAAATAGTTTGAAACAAGATTAACACAATTTGTTAAAGTTAAGGAAAATATTAACTAAAGAATTGTTGTGAAACGGGTCTGGACAAAAATATTTTTTTCAGACTTTTTTGGTAATTAAACCAGTCTTCTAGACAAAGTACTAGTATCAACCAAAGAACATGCGTTAAAGAAAGTGTGTGTCTGTTAAGATGTCGTTTCATCATTTTAATTAAAAAAAATACCGTGCTTTGTCCAAATCACAATCCAAATGCAAAGTAAAACTTTGATACTGGGAACTAGGAACTTAATTATGTTAAATATGTTAACTATCACCAGGAAATGGAACAATTGCAATTACTCTTTTCTTTTCGCTCTTCTTCTTCTTCTTCTTCTTCTTCTTTTTCTTCTTCTTTATTATTATTATTATTATTATTTTTATTATTATTATTATTAATTATAATCAACAATATATATACATACTATGAATATAGTTTTTGGCTTAAATTTTAAAAAATTCACCATAATTTTTTGGCAGTCAAATGATTGCTCTAGTAACGGTAATTTACATGAATTGTTTTTAACAATTGTATCTAGTTAGAAAGACCAGGTGCCAAGGATTCCAAAAAAATATACTTTATACATTATAATATATGTTTTAAATCTCTTAATCTGCAAGAGAAAACAAAATGAATTCATTCACTTATATTTTGAAAATAAGTTTGTCGACAAAGAGTTAAATCGTGCTTCTACTGACATTTCTTGTACCTGGAAATAAATAAATTTACTCTGGTAATTTCACGGAATTTATGGACGCTATAGGAACGTCCTGAAATATCCCAGTTATTTTACACAATGTAATCACTTGCCTATAAATGTAAAAGTTTGTATCATTTAACACAACAGGTGGTTCAGATTTTTTACTGTTATTCTAAATCAATATAAAACTAAGATTTATTTGTGATAAAGCTATGCCGTAGCTTAAATTATTAAAATTAAATAATGTAGAACGCGCATTATATTACAGCCTTAAGGTAACCAGTGATTTGAAGAACAGTGAAGTGAGGTAAACATTTATATTAATTCGTCTGACAGGGAATGAAGATGACGGTATTTCGTATTGCTATCTTGGTTTTTGTTCTTCTAGCCGTTTTATCTTATGTATGTGCAACTGGAAAACAAAACAAACAAGACAAAGAGAAAAATGCAACAAGACGTATGAACAAACTTGTCAGAAAGGTGAAGTAAAATCTATATAAATTATTGTTCTTACGATTGTCAAAATAGAGCATAGCCAAATCGAAAGTTTAACACTAGGCTAACACATTCTCGATCCTACATTTGCTATATCTGGACAGCTTTTGTGGCAGATATAACGTTATCTGGACAGTGTTTTGGCAGGTATCATCTATATCTCGACAATTTTTGGCATTAACTATTTATAACCTGAGCTAATATCGGTTATCAAAATTCGGTTCTCTACAGGTACCCAAGTGTTAAACTTTCGACAGATCTGTATTTTATATAATCATATTGCGATGTTACATGTTCAAATAGAAAAAAGGAAAAACAAAACAAAGAAAAAAAGAAAGAAAAGCGCTTACAAGGATCTATCAAAACAGCAATAGATAAATGATATCGGGATGTCTTTACAGTAAAAACATTAGTTCCATATTATTTAATTTCTCAGTATTGGTCACACGTGGCAGTCGTAACTGGCACCCTCCCTTGCTTCCCTTGTGGAGGCTCGCGCGTCTGGCTCTGTTTTCTGTTTTGCCGGTTTTTATTTTGTATGGGACTGTGGTTTAGACATGGATAGGTATGTTTGCTTTAAATCAAGATACAATTAATCGATAATGTGTTATGTATTTTGACGGTATTGAAGTAAGGTTATTTTGTTGTTATTTACTTTTATTTCCACCAAAATTATTCAATTTAAATGCACTGTCGATATTTATAGATTTGCAGTTCGAAGTTCAAAATTTTATTTTAAAAATGAATTTTGAAATATCATTGTGAATTTAGTCTGTTTTAAGGGACATTTAATTTTCTATCACGTTTTTCAATTTTATCAATCTTATGTTTTTTTTTATTTTAACGAAATCCTGAACCTTAGAGCTAATGAAGATCGCCTTTCGAAGTTCGTTAACTCAAATATTTGGCAAGACCTCGAGCCATCGAAGGTCTACTATATCTTACAATGCACAGTCAGAATCTCATGTAACATTATTCATAAAGCTCATAGGCTTTTATGTACCATTCGAAGACTTAGTAATTATCTTTTCTAAAGCCTCTTATAAAAAAAAACCTCGGGAATATATTGTTTTTTGTTTTGTTCGATCAATATAAATTCTCAATAAGTTTCAATTGCACTTCAAAGATGAGTTATAGAGTATCATATGTAGACTTCTTATCAATGAATAAGATATAATGATCTGAACAACTCTTTGTAATCCTTTGTCTTTGAAATAAAAATGTAATAAACTTTTTCAAAACTAATTATTACTTAATTACTTTTGTTATATATAGTTTAAAAGTGACATAGAAGCAGATACAAAAAAATTGTACGACCAATTTAAAGCACAGAAATACAGAAAAGAGAAATCCGACACAGAAATTGCTTTGTTTATCAAGGTTAGGCTTTTCTTACTTTTTTAACTTAGCTAACACTGAAATGTTATGATAGCTAGGATCCTACAAAAATATTTGATTAACACTTGTGTACAACGTTAAGACATTATTTAAGGTGCAATTCAAACTTCGAAAGTTTACATGGTAGTGTACTCCGTATAAATCAAACGCATACATACCTTCCATGTTCAAACCAGAATGAAAATAATGAAGTAAAAAATTAATAAGTCATGCATGTGAACTTTCATCAGGGAAAGAAGGAAAGGAAGCCGTCTGCTCCGGAAAGGTATACACCTAAGTACCTCCTGTTTACCAAGCTACACGGATCAAATCAAAATTGAAAATGGAAGGAACATAATAATTTCGGATATTTATCAATAATACTGTTATAACGCTCGTTCAACTAGTCAAAAACCAAGTCATTACTTAATGTGTTAGCGGCTTGATTCGTTGTTTAAAGTTACCCTAGTCGGAAGATATAATGCGTTATGTCTCAGTACTTTCGAATTGTTAAAACATGTTCTTGGATGCTCTTGATTGTCATGTTTTTTATATGTTATTCAGTTATAAGTATTTAAATAATTAAGTAGGAAGTTTATAACAATGTTAGACGTACTAGACGCATCTCAAAGTATAACCCGAAATCCATATCTGGTTTGATAAGCAATATATATAGTCAATTCGTGTGTACATTTTTCATGTCTACCTTCCCCGCTGTCTATCAGCTACGGTAGTTCAGTTGATATCTAGTGCTCTCTCTGTGTGTAGGAGGTCGTGAGCCGAGGTCTGACCAAAGCTTGAAATAGGCAGTGAGTGTTCTTTCACAAAGCACTGGGCATTTTGAAATGAAAGTTACAGGGTCATCTAGAAGAGACCTTAAACACAAGTGCCCTGTGTGACGACATGTGACATTACAGATTTCAGAACCCTATCTGCACATTGCTCTAAACACACAGTAAAGGTAAAGAACTATGTATCTTCAACTACATATAGCTGGTGACGTCTTGATATAAGTAAAATATTTTCCATTGGTACGTAAAACGCAGTTTAATCAATCAATCTGTCTATCGGCGATTTAATTAGATCATGGAAATATATCTTTTTGTGAACAAATACTTCTGAAATTTTATTTTCTCAATATGAAGAACCTTGTAAAACGACAACCATGTGTCATAATATTTGTAAAACAGGCAGTTTGTATATTACTTATCAAACGTACAAACCCATACTCAAACCACTACAAAAATAACTTAAAACTTAAAAAGTGTTTAATTTACTCATGTGAACCTATGAGGTATTGTGGAATGCTATTAATGCCAAGTAAAATGTAATTACTGCTGTATTCTGAGAATATGTTATTATATTACTTTGCTTCTGGATTGTAATTCGGACATGGATTTGTATGTTTGTTGTTATTATATTCTAGGGATGAACAATTTAAGTTCTTGTCGTATTCTCCTGTATTACGACTGCAAATAACAATACCTTTGACTAATTCGGATTATGACTTGAGCATGGACTTTTGTGTTGTTTGTTTTTCATTCGTTTATAATATATTTCCAATAGGTAAAATTATAACAAGTGTGAAACATTTATCATTTAAGATAAAGATAAATGATTTGATCATGAACGGGTATGTTTGTTTTTAATTTTATTAATAATTGTTTTTTAAATAGGTAAAAGTGTCAAAAGATGCGTATATTCATGTGAAGCTTACAAAAGATAAAGGAAAAGGCAACAAGTTCGTGTATCAGACAGTACAAACAGAGAAATCTCGTGATGATGAAATAAAACTATTTTAATGATCCTTAGTATCTTACATTGGGCGAGATGGATAGTACTCTGAAACTGGAAAACCAAGTATAGACAAACACGATTGACCTGTCCGTTTGACCTTTCATTAGAAAATATTCATATAGAAGTGCCCAATGTAGTAATAAGAGTAGCAGTTAATAATAATATGTACACAAGTTAAGTGATTAGTATTGTCATTTTGTAAACAAATTAAACCCGTGCAATACTTATATCTAAATGCAGTTGTCCATAATAAATATATAAATTGAAGGTCAAACGGACAGGTCAAAGTTGTTTGTCTAAACATTGAAACGACTTATACAAGTTCCAACTTTTGAAAAAAATATGAAAGCTAAAATTAAAAACAATGTTTTTGGCAAATGACAGTAAACAGAACCGGAACATTACCATTACAACATAAATGCATGTTAAATTATACCTCCACTCAACGAAACACAAACATCAAAAACAAATATACCATATCCATGTTCAAATCACAATCTCAAAGCAAATGTAACAACAAGAAACTGGCAATTAAAGTGAAACACGTGTACCTCCAACAGGGAAGTGTGTGTGTGTGTGTGTGGTGTGTGTGTGTGTGTGTGTGTGTGTGTGTAAGGGGGTGCCCTGAAATGGTAGGACCATTCTGTGTGGTAGCTATACCCACCAAAATACCGTGTCAAATTTTGGAATTTTAACATCTTTATTAAGAACAACATATTTTATTTGGCGGTTGCATTGTTGGTTACAAAAAAAAAAAACTTTTCGCATCCAGTCTTTGTAAAAAGCGGAGTTGCCAAAAATATTTCACGCTTAAGGTAAGGTTATTTTACTGATATCGAGGCAGTCACTTCATTTTTAAAGGTAGAGGACATATGTGCTGGAGAAAAAACAATTACCCTCGGAATGCACGTTGACAAAGTTCTTACAATAGGATCTGTTTCCCAAAAATCTTAGTAAAATTTATATAAAGGAAGCCCCTGCTGTGTTGGACCATGTTCTGAAATAGTAAAAGGTACAATTTATTCACCCTTTATTACGTTTTAAAGTTAACAAACTATTGCCGGGAAAGGCCATATAAGAATTGATGTAGAGTTAAAAAATGGAGAATGACAAGCCGTCCCAAATTTCGCTAAGAAAACAAAATAGTAAGGAAAAAAGCAATTTTAACAAGTTACAAATCGAGATTACCCAATGAAACCTACCGACCGGAACATAATTACAAAACAGTATGCAGTGGTGTGGTTGAAAAACGTCATAAATCCATTCCCAATTTATCATCAGAGGGGATTACAACAATCCTTTATTTACAATGACTAGAGATTACACAATTTGGGTTATGGTACAATTAAAAACGCAGACTATTAACTCTTTGTGATTATTAATCATTATAGGCTGTTGTGATAGATAACTTCATTTCAAGCTATTTGTGTCTCGTTAAAATGATATATAATAGTTTACCAACTGCTTTACTTTTCTTTCAAAACTGACAAATAACATTGATTATTATTATTAAGAAAACCAAAGATAGTTTCCAAAAGTCATGACAGGTAAAATGAATATGGATAGATCAATATCAAAACCAAACATGCCAATCTATGTCCAAATCATAATTCCAGAGCAAAGCAAAATCTTTAAGACTGAAAGAGTGTTAATAAAATGCGTCAACTTCCAACTGGAATTGAGACCGGATGCACCGGAAGGGTAAGCAACTCCTGTTTAGAGTTTAGACACGTGTAAAATGAAAATTGAGAGCACATTGAACTTTGTCCAGGGTATATTTTAGATATAGGGACATCATTCTTATTAATAATATTATGATGACAGCGGCAAAACCTTAACCTCGTCATGGTCTTGATAAGAGTAGATTTGCGATATCTGATAACATGAATTGATTGAATAATTTTAACAAACGACAAAACAGAATTTTACTGATTTATTCCATATTTATTAACCCACTAAAACAATAGTAAACATACGTTTTATTAACTTTATCTATACCACTTAAGTTTTTCCTTTGGTTTGCATATAAACTACATTTGTAGTTAATTGACAAAAGCAAATATAATCGACAACAGATAATTTATATCTACGTTTTGCCTGACTAATTGACACAACAATGTTTACTAATCACTATGTTAAATAATACTATTGTAATACAATCTCCAGTACAAATAACAAATTTTTGAATAACATTATATTTATTGGTATGTTTAAAATGAAATAATTTTAATACTCATATCTGTTATAATTTTTTTTACAATATTCATTTATTGCAGTTTAAACAAGGTTTTGCTCAGTGTTTTGTTGGGGTATAAGTAAATCACATCAAACGCATGTTTGGACTTTGAAAATGCCATTTACTATTCAATGACTAATACTATTGCATAATCATATTTAATCAATTTCACCATAAAAATGAGGACAAAATTCCGACTAACTATAATATCTGAAAAAATAGACTATCAAAAATATGAAAGGTAACAATTTGTTGATAAAATTGTTATAACGCATGCGCAAATATTGTATAGCAACAAGGAAATATGGGAATCACCACTTTTAGAACAGGAGCCATAAAAAAATTATAAATTTGATTTATAAAAGTATATTATGTTGATCCCCAAATCGAATGTTTGTTGAAACTGATGTTTCCACCCACAATAAAATCATACTTAATGTTTTACTTCGCACTCGTCAGTTGATAATTGCATTAAAGTGGTATGATAAAACACTCGTTCTGAATACATTTTATAGTTTTAATATTATTTTACTATAAATTGATTCATTTTATATTCTGTTGAATAGATACATGTACAATCATATATATTTTATACATCAACAACTACAATACCAATATAACACAAACCCCTTGTTTATACATGTATATAAAACGTTAATTAATTAGAATAGAACCCTCATAATAATAAATTATTAAACTAATAGATAAGTAAATAAATAAACATGATACAATACTAAAATGAATAAGATTAACGATCGAAAACGATTGTATATATTTGTTAAAAATTGTTCGATTTTTGTTTATGAAAGGCATGGGGAAATAGGCGGTCCATCTATTGAAGTTGGACGTTACAGACATGTGAAAACAGGATAGAGAGACGTCCATTCTCTAACTTCCGATAAAACTAGACTAGACTAATAATCTTAGAATAAATTCATTTTGCGCATTAACAAAACTTTCGTTAATGCATAAAGCAGAAAAATAAGAAGATAAGTATGTGATTTATATTTATTTCTGCATAGCGAATTATGCTATGTGTGCATAATGTGAATTCCTTTTTTCAATAACATAAAGAAATAAAATAATTTCTTTGAAGTAAATTCATAGAATGTTAAATAACAAATCAACAATTTAAACAACAATATAATGAGTAAAACAATAGCATTAATATGACAAATGGATTCAATATAGACATCTATAATCAGAGAATGTCGCTGACCCGATCCATTCATTCAAAAATAACGGTCAAGATCGGTAAAATCAAATTGCTTGAAACAAAGGCGAATTGGTTTATAATCCTATGAAATGCACAGCACATATTTTAGTTGTATTTTGCGATAAATTGCAGTATTCCTTACCAGAAATTTTGAACAAACAATGAATATAAAATTCTTAATTCAAGTTTAATAAAAACACAGACTAAGTTGTGTTTTCAAAGAATTACATATACCAACCTTACAAACAAAACAAGTAGATTTTAAATTTTTAACAAATTCAAACCTAGACAACTGAAAAAATGAATATAAAAGAAATAGAATTCTCATTTAACAACGGTAGTTAAATGTGAACATTTGCTTAGACGTTTAAATTGGTCATTGATGCAGAATCTAAAAGGAGATAAAAATATAAGAGGTAACAGAGGAGATATCGACGCAAATTAGAGACCAGGAACTTGCATTAAATAATTATAGCTGTGAATTAAAACACTTTACACACATTATGCATACTAGGCTTCTGGAACTCGTACTGCTGACCGACCTTAAACCCACCTTTGTAATACTGTCCTAATCTTGATATAAGTTGGTTATCATAAGGCCCTGTAAGGGTTAGGCTGCATGTATCGTAAGTAATACCAGCCCTCGCATTTGGGTAGTGAATTCCTATATACTGTCCCTTTTTAACATTAATTCTTGCAGATCCTGTCAGTGATAATCTTTGCACTCTTCCATCTCCGGTACTGCTTAACATTGTTCTTCCCACCAGGTTGTAGCTAAAACATAAACAAATATATGATTGAAGAACAAAGCAACATCCCACTACAAATTACTCTTTTTCTAAACAAAAAATGCATTTAAGAAAGACAAACAATAATCAAGAACACAGAAAAAACTTCCAGAAATGTGATAAACACTGGAAAAAATGACATGAATCAAATTTTGTATGTTGGTGAGGTAACAGAACTCTTTGAGTCAGTAAAAAAGTTGTACAAACGGTTGGTACTAAACCATTGGTTATAAAAGATCGGGATTGTTGAGACCCTGCTAAAGTACTTTAAATACTTCACTGGTTGTAAAGTAAGCTGAACCGTTTGATCGTTGATACTGTACTGATTTTAAAATATGCGATAGTACTCTAACTACACCACTGCATAGATGATGATGTTAAACGCTGAAGAAAATGTTTGTAAAGATACTGAGGCGGTCTGTTCTATGTTTATTGAGGAAAAAAGTGCCAACGAGACTTTCGCGCCACTGTACTTAATATTATAAAAAACAATACCTTATGTGAGACAATTACATTTTTCCACAGAAAACCACTGAACTATAACAGTTGATATGACGTGACGTCACAATGAGAAAGTGCACGTGCACTTTACCTGCTAATGTTAGATAAAATACGTTATCAGTTTGAAACGTTTGAAAAGTCTAAGATTCTTTATATCACAAAAGTTTAAATAGCGCAACACAGATAACGTATAATTATCTCTTATTCTATGTAGTAGTAACAACAATTCATTTCTGATACAAAATGTCATTAGTTTAATTTTTTAAACCCTCACAAGTCTAAGATTCTATATATTATACACACGACAAGAAGAATACAAAAATCACGTTATTTTGTCTACCGAGACAAAAAATCGTCTGTAATAATTGTCCTTCAGATAAGGGTCTTTGGCGACATTGTCGTATGGGCTTGGTTGATGAGTATTTAATGGCAAACAACCCATACCGACTGACCGAAAATACTCTTGAAGTCATTGAAATTTCAAATCAATGGGTGCTAAAGTCTGTTTACAACCAATTAGTCTCTTGGTTTTTGTCCCTTTTCATGGGGTTAACGTGTGAATAAAAATCATAGCTTTTTGCGTCGTGAAAATAAGCCTATGCCGTAATGTGGTCTGTTGTAACCAGTGTCTAATCTACTGTCTTGACTTCATATTAAAACTTTTTAATAGCGCC
Organism: Anadara kagoshimensis; assembly: GCA_021292105.1. NCBI lineage: Eukaryota > Metazoa > Mollusca > Bivalvia > Arcoida > Arcidae > Anadara > Anadara kagoshimensis. The sequence goes on from CM037860.1 coordinate 32,193,949, forward strand.
TTTTATATCGCTATGTAAATTGTTTTAGCACCATTTTTTTAACCTTTGCGGCGATACCAAAAACAGGAGTGAGAGGGGTTTTTTATATGCTAATCATTTTCAGTTACGGGTCATTAACACACTCTTAGCTTCTTTGACTCTACGAAAATAGTCACTCCCATAGTCCCAACCACGTGCACATGTATATTAATATCACCATCAGTTTTCCTGAAACTGTCTCTAAAAATCTAAACAGTTGTTTATTTATCGTTATTATTTAATTCATATTTTCTGCTACAACGATCAGAAATATTGGTTAGCATACGCCTCTAATTATAATCCGGTTACCTAATAGCTAAAGGCAAAGTTGATCGACTTTTACAGCACGGGTACACATGATCTTGAATACGGTAGTCCTTGCCAACCACCAAATGGATTTGACAAAGTTCTTGCAGTCTTACTAATTATCCGTACGCACGATTTACAAGTTTATTTAGTTACCAATTTACCATTTATTACATATTGTAAGTTTTCCTTGATCTAATAATCATTGAAATGGGGGAAAATAAAAATCAAAACAATTTATTAATAATTTAATTATTTCGAAAAGGGAAAACAACACGTTACTTTTCTTATCAGTAAGTAATGAATTTAGATTTCCTGGACATACTTTTATTTGTAGATCCTTTTATGAATCTATAGTTACGCAACTCCTGTCTTCTTCATTCAACGTTTTAAGTTTGTCAAGGTTAAGTATGACCGTATTTAAATGAATTTCAGTAAGAATTATGGTACAACGAGAGAGAGAGAGAGAGAGAGAGAGAGAGAGAGAGAGAGAGAGAGAGAGAGAGAGAGAACGTTGTCTCAAATAATGATTTGCACATAAATCGTGACAAGAATGCTATTTCGCACAAAAATCTTGTAAACGAAAATTTTTTGCACATGACGTACTCGTACGTGCAGCATTATAACACCATATGTATATTGATAACTATTGATAAATTTATACAATTTTCAGTAATTTTATAAACAAATTTATGAAAACAATATCCGTCCTTGTCAATCATGTGTAATATTGCGTGTCAACATCGTCGATAAGTTTCTTATGCAAATTAGCTCAGTATTTCCCTGTCAAAAATGGTTTCGACCGAAATGTAGGACTTGGACAAAATAGCCGTTGTTCAAAATTGACCAAAATTTACGGAGTATTGGGCAAAACTGAGAAAAGTTTAAGAATAGAAATATTAAAAATTAATTACGGCGTGAATTGTATAATAAATGTACGATTTTACTTTTACGATAAAAAGTTTCGTTTTAGAGAATTTTACGAAAAACCGAGAGACTAAAGGATGGTAAATGGTTTTTATTAGCGAAGGCAGTGTTGTCACTCGGGTTGCTTTAATGAGAAATATTTCTGATGTTAAGGAAGTCATGAACGTTCATTTGTTCCGGTTTCCCTTTAACATCATAATCGGCCTTTTAGGACTTAATAAGTTGATTAAGAAGTATCTAATATCGCATGCTTATTTTCTCACAGTTTAAACCCATCAAAAGCACGAAAAGTAGTTACTTTACAATCTATTGATATCAAGGTAGTTCCTCTGTACTTTGAAAAATACCACTGTTTTCTAACATCAATTATCTAGACGAGTGAATTATTGACTTGAATGTTCCAGTCAGAATGCTTTCCTACATAGGAAGGTTATGATAAAATTTCAATGCACGACTCAGGGGAATACAATTTGTCGCCTTATGTCATACTTGATATATACATAAAAACGTACTAGTTTGCAGTAGTAGTATTCTCCAAGGCTTGAAATGTAACCTGTCCTGGAAACAGGCTGTAAAATACCCATTCCACTAAAATCCCATCTCTCATCGACGTCTTACTATTGGCATAGGATTTACCAGCCATTCTATATCAGGAATCACTAAAACACACATCATTAGACGGTTTTTTAACTATACAAGTAAATAAAATAATAGGTTATGTTTAATGATAGATAACGCATGTATGTATAACTTAATTTTATATCTAGGGCATAACAGAAATAAAACTAGCCCTTTAAAGACCTATACATATATTTGCAATAGTGGTAGTTACCGCATGATTGTGAAATAAAATGAAATCAAAACAATAATTATGTTAGTAGAATTTAACATGTCTTAATAAAAAAAAAGATAACGACATTAAAATGATATCAGATGATGTAATGGAAATTCGTTAATCTATTTATGGATAGTATGAAAAGAAGAATGGTTTAGAATGGATACTCAGAGAAATGTTTTTTCCAGGCGAATACTTTTTTCATTTTAATGCAGACAACCAGATGGAAAAATAAAATTAACTTTTACTAAGGAAGTCAAATTGGGTGCTCCGGAAGAGTAAGTGTTTAGCTAGCTCAACCGCCTCTTGTCAATTCAAAATTGAGAGCGAAAAGAACGTGAAACAACTGGACTCAAATATAAGTTTTGATATAGACATTATACTTATTGATAACACTGTGATGGCGGCCATAACAGTTTTGCAATATCGCTCAGTCAACAATTTCTTGGTATATAGTTTGCTTCGATTTATTAAGCATGAAAATATGTTAAAATGTATCTAATAATTTAACAATGTGCCTAATAAGATAAATCTTTTAAGACAAGTATCTAATACTATAAATAATTTCTCAAGTTCTGCTTCACATTTAGACTTATACCTAAATTATGACGACCACGAAAGGCTACAGCTTGTTCCCATTACAGGAACTTTGTACAACGAAGCAAGCTGCTTGTAAATAAATTGTCGACTCGGGGATATTGCAAACCTAGGCTTATCAAGGCCCTCAAACAGTTTTATGGCCGTCATTTGCTTTTGGACTGTAATTCGGACATGAAATAGTATATTTGTTTTTAATTATCTAATATACGCATATTTTTACAAACAGGTGTTGATCCCGAAATAGTGCCACCGGCGTGACAGATTCTGAATAAAACACCTTCAACAAAAAGGTAGTTCTCTAAACATCTATAATCAAAAACATTTCCAGCTGTTATACTTTCATAATTTCTAACCTCCAGAGTAAAATTTCTAACGACATCAGGTCTGAAACATGTTGCGACTGAAATAATAATACATTATAGTTATATATAATCTTCCTGTGCAATAACCGGTGCAAGTGATGGTCTCTATCCGGTATCAAAATGATCGGTGTTCTAAATGCTACCGATTACGACTATAATTTTAACCGAATCAGTGTGGGATGCGATTCTGTCAATTCAACTTACCAGAAATAAACTCCGAATGCACCGCCCACTTGATTTTGACATTTCAAGATACAGCAGTTTATGTCTATGATTTCAGCATTTTAATTACTAATGAGGAGTGTTTAATTGTTGCGGTCGTCTAGAAAAATGAATTGTTAATCAAACGGATAAAAAATATATATAGTTTAAGTTAAAAAAACTCATTAAATTAATGATTTATTGCGTCAACCCTAAAATGCAAATTCTTCGATATGACGACAAAGCGCCATCTGTCCGACAAATTTGAATTACCCCCTAAGAACGGCCGTGAAATCGCGGGTTTAACGGAAACAAATCGAAGCTGGCCTTTTAACTGTTCATCATATATGTATTAAACAATCGGTAACACACGTCTTGGTGTGGTACCTATATTTTAGACATGCTAGTGAAACAAAACATAAATCATTAGTGCATTGACAGTTATTGTTAAAATATTAATTTGAGCAAATATTCAGAAAGGTTTCAGATATGTTTCTAAGATCACCTTACTTATTTTTAATTAACAATAGTCTTCATCTTGGAAATTAATGTCTATGAAAAGCCGCAAATTAATGCCACATTTTTGTGAACCAGCTTTGGAAGTAATCAGACTTGTAGTCGATATTAACGATATTTACAGATGTATTGAATCTTGTCTGTCGTTTTTTATTTTTGTAAAACAGGCGCACTTTAATCGGAAAACAATTGTATTCAATTACAGATTGTAAAAGATAATTTAAATGCAAAAGCTAATAAGAAACAAGTACAATCATAGTCTCAAACAATTTCAAAAAATAATAATGCTTCGCTTTACACAGTTTGACCATTATAAAAATGAAATTAATTTATTTTTCTTTTTATTATGTAAGTATATAAGAATTGGACCTTTTGTACACTGAACTATGTGAACAAAGAGACATAACTCAAACTTTCATATGATACCAATTGCATACAACATATAACATATTACACGAACTTTTGGACTTGGTGCCTGATTATATCAGAATCAGAATAGTAATAAACGAGTTATATCCTATGCAAAAAAAGAGGTCTAAGTAAAACAGAGCGTAACTATCCATCTCATAGCTCGAATTTGTAGCACTTAAATGTGCAATCTCGGAAATAAAATAGTGATTATTAATATGGACAGCAATTTAAAGTTAATACAGATAACAGTCCACTTACAAACATTCTAACATTAGCAAAATGAAAAAAAAAATCAGATATAGACGGCTGGCTGCAGAATAATTTTGCAATTTGAACTTTATTTACATAAATAATGGACTTAATGCAGATGCAAATGCACCTTCACGTTTACCAACAATGAGAGATAATGGTGAGAAAACTGAATTTAAATCACATCAAGAGATATCAATTGACTCAGTAAAAGCAGTCTGTTACATTATTTCGACTCAATTTGTTGAGACTTTACCATGCCAAATTGAAGTTTTCAGCCTCTGTATGATACGGGGTCGATACTAGATTAAACGTCGGATTATAATTGAAGACAGTTAAAAACTGTCGCTAGTCGTCAATATATAAGTTAAAGCTATTTGACAAGGGACATAACCTCAGAAACAAAATGGAGATTTATAATTTTTGTCAAGGATTTCAAATATCATTTTCAAAATTAAAGTTAATGCGAAGTTCTTTATATAGAGTAACTGATATAGATGATCAAAATAAGAAACAGTTAGTATTACCATATTGTAAAGTTTATAAAGAATTGCATGGTTCCCGGGATGATTTAGGACATCCGGGTAAAGATAGAACTTTACTTCGAGTTCATCGCGGAAAGTTCAGTTATTTACTTTTGTCAACGTGTTCAGGCAACCCATGCCAGGTAGAGGCAGAGGTAAAAGAGTGGCTGATAAATTGAAAGTTTGAAGACAAATAGCATACGACATTGATAAAGCGCTCCAAAAAGAAAAAAAGAGAGAACAAGGCAGAGAAAGGCAGTCTAAAGCAGACACAAGAGGGTTCCGAAAAATGTCTCCTCGTCCATCCAGTAGATTTCCGCAACCGTTCAACGATACTCAACAGTATTCACCAATTTAAGACAGGACCTTATTATAACAGATTCAGATTAATAACTTCTTTATGGTATCTTGATACATATAGGTATGATGTCGGATAAGAATCCAATGGATAAATTTGAGAGATTGCAATGTTAAAAATTTTGGTTAAAGTTTTAATTGTGATAATCATTACCTTGAACTTCACCCATCAGCATCCACACATTTATATGTTCTTACTGATGTTTTGGTAAACGTAGGTATGGTGTGGGAAGACAAACCATTTAATCCAGCAACATCTGCTTCTTTAGAAATGTGTGTATATATGTCAGATAAACATATGAATTGAGTCTTATGAAAGTATAATGAGCAGGAGTTGAAACCAGAGCCGTCTCAAGACAGTACAGCTCGCCTGCACAACGTAAACATTATCATTTATCAATTTAACAGAAACAATATCATTTATTGGATGTCCATGCTCATGCCTGGGGTTTGACAGTAACATTTCTGCACCTGTGTGCAGGCAAGCTAAAACCTTTGCGCTAACCAAGGGATTAAGTATATACTTGTATGTTCGTAAGGCAAATAAATATATTTAAGTCAACTCTCGTTTGTTTCAAGCATTTTACTTATTCAGACCTTTTCTGTTAAGTTTGCATGAATGGATGGATTGGCTCTTGGTAACGCTATATTATTATGGACGGCGTACAGAAACATTTGAATTCCTTCTTCATAGCGATTTTTTATTTCCTACGGCTATATTGTTGTTTACATTGTTGATTTGTTGCTAAAGAAATCTAAGAAATGAAATTATTTTTTCTGTTTGTTATGGAAGTATGAAAGAAAAAAACAATTTGCACATACACGTTTTCTGCACAATTCTACTGGTTTGTTTTACTTAATTGTTCATCATATGACATTTTGATCGAACTAAATCATACAAAATTCTAATCACTAGAATTGTTTAGGACTGAAATTATTCAAGAAAGGTGTTTTATGAGACATTTGAGCTATTCAGTCATCACTGGCACCGCAATACCATCTCGATGTCATCACACTTAGATACGATGGTTAATCGAGGGAACTGCAGGGGCTTCACGGAGTCATGTTACATTCCTTACTTAATCGGGCAAATTCTTGTCTTCGTTAGTTGAACATTCCCGACGGTACAGATGATACAAAATTAAAACGATGACACGCTTTTACAAGATGCCCACACGCTAGTCTTGTGAAATGCGAAATGATTACGCGAATTCCACATTTAAATGAACCACACTTGAACAATCCAGTAAGCGCTTTGTTTTGTGGCCGTAAAATGGCTTTTACCAAACCTTTGGATAATATTTTGTAAATGGACCAATTGTTTTTTTCAAAGTCGTGGGTGTTATAATAAGTGATCTCAATATGCATTTTGCTTAATTCATTATTTTAACTTTGCATTGTCATGCTACAAGTAGTTTTTCCCATTTTAAAAGAAGAAATAAAGGAATGTATTCAGGTTTTGATTTCAACAAAGATAAATTTCCTATAACTTACATAAATTGTATAGACACTTTGTACAGTACTATATAATTCTTTATTAATTTGCGCAAGCAACATTTATGGCACTTCGTAAACATAGAAATTCATATAAGCAATAGGCGCAATAGGGCCTGTTCCGCTCACCTGGGCCAAAAAACAGCACAAAACCACAAGAAATACTACATTTCAAGTGTAATGTTTTTTTTTTTTTGCAATTTATACTCTTTATTTATTTCTAATAATTTTCAAGAATATAATCAAAAACTGAAAAATATAGAAAAAATAACTATATAGGCGCAATTACTCGTACATTGTTTGACAGATATTTATGAAACTTTATAGAATTTGTGATGTCAATAATTTTAAATGAAAAAAAGTATTGAATATCTTTAGTAACAGCTAATATACAGACAGAAATTAAAAGGCCGAAAACTAAATCATGACCTTGACCTTCGAGCCTCGAACTTATTTCGAAGGCCATGTCAATAGAACACCAAATCTGAATACCTCATGTCTTTATAGTTACAAACCCCTATGATATAGCAATTTAAAGAGTTTTTTTTTTAAATTCCAAAATCAACGGAAAAGCGCGTAACCTGTTTTTCAACATATACACGAAATGAACAAAGGTAAAACCAAATATCATATTAGTTTTTGACTCTAATGAGCCGTTCAATAGAAGAAGATTTGTTTTGGTTTTGTCTTTCTTTAGTAACAGCGGCCATCTTTAATATCCAATTCGAATGATTTGAAGAAACTATAGTTAGACTATGTAAATGACCTTTCGCAGCAAATTTGGTTTCAATTGGTTCAGTAGTATTGGAAGAGAAGATTAAAGTTGACTTGCGGACGCATGAACGCAAAGACAGACAAACGCACGCTTCCTCATACCTTTGAACATGTAAACTAATAATTGCATATACCGTTCAACATATTCAAAACCAAAAATTTAGCTTGATTCAAGGATGGATACCATAATTAGTCAATTAGATTAAAACATGAGGCTTTCACTAGTCAGAATCGGAAGTGTAGAAGAAACTCTTTATACAAACTTAATTATGTACATTTTTGCTTTTTCTTAGCAACTCAATTTACAATTCACCACATCCGATCTTTTTCCATCAATACCATCACAAAATCTTCAAGTGTTATAAGAAAGATAAAGTATTTAACTTTCACACAAGACTGCAATATTTCCATTCATACACTAAATAATAAGAAAACAAGAAAACAGTATCTAAACAGGTTAGCATGATGGAAGCAAAATTTTTTTGATAATGACCAGACCGCTATAACCTTAAACAACCTTAAAAATGATACAATAGTTAATATATGTGGAGTATATTTAAAGATGATTGATTGTTTTGGCAGTGTTAATTGGATATTGTCTTGCGGTAGTATTTAAAGTGGAACATTTTGAGTTATTTTTAGGATTTGCTCAGTTCAAAGTATTTGAAAACATTTTTTTGCAAACTTCTAGCCAAAGGGAAAAATAAGTTATTGATGCTGATTGATATTATTGTGATTTTGCCTATGTCCGTATGCAAAATTGATTTAAGTTTCATTATTTGATGGATATTTGTTATTACCTAAAGGGGATATAAGGCACATCTTTTGCAAGTGTGGTAGTATTTCATTAAACAGGATGCCCTTCTTTTTACCAATATTTCCATCCTTAAATTTTGACCAATCAGATCAAATATCACTTTTCATTAGTCTTTCGACTGTTCGCTTTTCAGACTTTTTACTGGTTAAAAACATTCTTCACGAATGAACAAATGTTTTACGTGATCTGATTGGTAGAAAATTAGCGACTGATGGAAGGACCTGTCGTTTAGTCGAATACGGCAATTGTTTAATGGCATCTAAATTCAAAGGCAATCCATTGCAGTACAATAGATGATAATGTGAACAAAATGTAAAAATGCACATAATTGAATTCCGTCATATATGATAATAACGCCTTAGCATTGTATTTCGATGTATATAAATTGTGATTAAAAGAATAAAAAGTACATTATACTGCAATGTAAATATACTTGCCGATTTAAAGTTATATAAAAAGGCACAAGTAAATATAAATAAAAATTATCACTCCAAATCACATTAATGATAAATACATAATTATTAAATAAAAAATGAAAATAATTTTTTTTTAAATAACATCAAGTGTTTTTGTCACAAAAACGTTAAAGAGTCGTGATGTTTTTAATATTTGTTATACAACAGGGGTAATTTTTCAACTTTTAGAAATGCATTAAATGTATGGCCCTGAATTAAATCCTTTGTGGAAGTCGTCTACGGGTTTTAAGTTCAAATATAAAACTTAATAAAATGAATATTTAGGTACCGCAGCTGTTTGATTCCATTTAATATATCTTGTATTCTCACATTGCCCAAAGAGTTTAAATTGACATTTCATGAAATTAGTTGAAAATATAAAAGAATATCGTAAATATGATCTAAAGAGTTTTTTTAACTATTCTAGACAAAGAGTGAAAAGGGTCTTTTTATTGCTTTTTAAAATTACTAAAATGCGTATTTACAAAGGTTCCAATATAAAACTGGTAAGCGATTTTTATTTGAAAAAGTTAAAAAATGATCATATATATATACATGTACAACATGCACAGATACAACAAATTATTCATTGCATTATTAAATGTAAAATGTTTTATGCTAAAATCAGGACATATTGAATCCGTCCTGTAACTGAAGTTTTTTTATCGATAGTGGTAGGAGTTTTTTAAATAGACATATAATATAATATTATACCAAATAATATATTCTATACACACCATAAAGAGTGAAAAATTTGTCCAATGTACCCAATTTCGGTTTTTACAGATTGCATTATATAGGCAAACAACATTGACATATCTGCTTGACCTTTTATTAGAAATATTCATATAGGAAAACAGTGAAGTTTGCAATAATTAGATTTATTATATGGCCAATGATTTTGCCCTTATCTGATTGGTTGAGAAGGCGTTTGGCGAGCCTGATAAATCGTTTTATCCTGCAACTAGCGTGTACATTGACATCATAAAGCCTGCCGAATAAACCTTATCTTTATTCGGTCACTGACCCAATAAAGCCACGCGCTAACTGTGACGTCACAGTTACGGCACTATTTTTTCCATTCAACACTTGACGTAACCTTTGACCCAAATGAACCCTATTCTCAATGTAAACAAAACACAGTATAATAAACATGATCAATAAATTCATAAAAATATTTTATTTAAAAAAAAGATTGATCTTGTAAAAATATACACGTAGTTATATAAATATGATTTAAAATAAATAAGAACTACATGTGCTTGAACGTCGGACTGAGCGAAAATGACAAGTACGGGTGTGATGGGATAGCGTGACGTCACGTAAACATTTGTATCCTTGCGCTTGGAGTGTAAACAAACAAGTCAAACAGATGGATAACACGCAGTTCCAATTATAATTTTAGGACGTATCTGTTGCAGGATAAAGTAAATACATGGTCATTGACGGTGAATAAAGGTCGTATTTGGCTCGGGGGCGAAAACGTGTAGAAAGCTCGGCAGAGCCTCGCTTTCTACACGTTTTCTCACCCTCACCAAATACGACCTTAATTCACCGTCAATGACCATGTATTTACTATATATTCACCGCGCAATAACGCACGCGACGTTTTTATGACGTATCAGTTTGCAATGTTCACCGCGCAAAAACGCACGCGACGTTATATGACTTAACAATGGGTAATGTTCACCGCGCAAAAACGCAAGTGACGTTATGTGATGTAACATTGAAAAAGAACACTTTTTTACGTTTTGTACTGTAAAACATAATTATTTGGTGATCAAAAACCATTGGTCATATAATAAAACAATTATTGACTTTTGATTCGGCAGACATAAGGATTTATCAACTTTAAAATCATAATATTCACCTCGGCCTACGGCCTTGGTAAATATAAAGTGCTTGAGGTTGATAAATCCTTATGTTTACCTCATCAAAAGTCAATAATTGTATAATATATATAATGTAGGTGTTAAAAATAATAATAATGGTTCTCATTATGTAATACACATAAATACACTCATCTGTAATAAAATTTGTTCATATATAGATATACATGTAAATACTTGAACTAAAACAAAATATTTCATATCGACATATTGGATTAACATTTAATTGAATTTATGGCATACTTTAGAGATAAGTTTGATATTTTGGTTTATCATTTTAACTTCCAAAACCGGTGTGTAAACTGTATAACCTCGCGAAGTGGGTTATACAAAGGTTATTTTTATAATTTAATGCATTAATAGTTTTGCCATGATATTTATCATTTTAGTGACAATTAAATGTTTTCAAAAATCTTAAGTCAAAATGATTTTGTCATACGGCGCATTAATACAAATTACGTCAAATAACGTAATGATCTCGTTACAATTAAAAACCGCCGACTCCGTCATCCTTGCTATTGATACTTATAGTGAATATACTGAATCGATATTCTTCATTATAAAATACAATTAGAAATAGATTCAAGATGATTTTCCATTCTAGCAATTTTCAGCTTTTAGTTTACATAATCAAAATAAGTTAATTGCAGAATAAAGCAACTTGTACTAAAAACATTAATGAAGAAACTATGTATGGTATGATAACAATAGCCAGAGAGTTAATTTTAAATCACCACAAAAAGGTGAAAAAGAGATGTTTTAATTAGATGTTTTTAAAACTTTAATTAGAAACTATAAATGTTTTCAAACATAAAAATATAAGGCATAATTTTTTTTCCAAAAAACCATCAATTGCATTTTACAAACTTACAACAATAAATTTTAAATGAATTGATATGAAACGTTAAAAAAGCTTTGACTGTTAATCACAGATTAAAGTTTGTCACAATCAAATGAATTTACCTACATTTTTATCTCAACACTATTGCTTATTATTGATTCATGACTATAAAGCACTTATAGTTAGACCACTATCCTGCCTGATTAGCAATTGGAAACTACCAGAAACACTAGTTTTTATAGCTACTAAAAAACTGAAATGATTTTCACGAAGTCACATGTATATACAAAATTGAACATATAAATCAAAGTTTAAACATAATAAACAAAACATATAATCGTTTCAACTGTTCTAATGTAAATAAAATTGCACTACATATAAGTTGTGCATAAAATGCATACAGTTCTTAACTGCTTAAACACAAACTTTATCCAACTAATTTCTTTGTATGTAACATAATATCCTAGCCAAAATTAGAATACATGTTGAACGAATCCAGATAAGCAAGAACGGTCTCATAACAAAATTCCAGCTGATCCTAAAATAAAAAATAAACCATATATAAATTTATAAAAACGTTTTGAAGTTTATTTGATGCATCAGACAAGTGCTTATTAAGGTTTATAATACCCCATCGACCTAATCCCGACAAAAACTTACCATTAAGATTTAATGGTCATCTTATTGGTCACTATGATGTTTTCAATACATTTAATTTTATATTACAGAAAGCAACATACTTTATGATATAAACCGTTATAAAACTGAACAACTAGAAGTGTATTATCACTGTATATGTGCAAATTTACATAAATGTTCTACCAGTAGGAATAATGACTGTAAACAAATAATCACCCTTCACTTATAACAAAATTGAATAATAAGCACTTTGGCACAGTTTTACCTGCTTGATAGAAAAGTCTGATTCTTTAAGTCCGTTATACCATTTAAACCCAAAATAAGCACTGACCTGATGAGATAACGTGCTCGAAACATCTCTTTGAAAATATGTGACGCCACATAATTCTTATTTCATTGCAATGTGAATTTTGATTTAACAAGTGGAGTATCTAATTATAACTAGAGAGGAGGTGCTCACCCTTCCATGCACTTCCATGTTTTACTTTGTTTGCCAATTTTCACGCATTAATTACAAATAAAACAAGCATTAATTTTACAGAACTAGACGGCAGTTTCGGAATACAATTCCTAATGAGAAGTGCCAAAATGAAATTTTTGAAACCAACATTTTTTTTCCAGATGTTGTAACGATAGCCAAAGGGCGACCAAAATATATTTTTCCAAATTTAGCTAATTATATCTTAGTTTTTGATAAATTTATAATATAGGATATACAGCTGTATGTATAACAATAAGAAGGTTCTACAAAATGTTTCATTAGCCGGAATAAACTCGCATTAAAGATGACCCAGTTATAAATTAAATCAAATATTTTTATCGGGAATACACAAAGAGAATTTGATCGATGTTAACCTACATCAAATTTACCTCTAGAACTGGCGACGAGTTCGATCAACAATAATAATGAATAAAAGAAGTAGATATGGTATATCACCAAAAGATATTGACGAGATCTGATTAAAGATACTAACTCTAACGGGATGTGTGAATTTATTTAAAGACTTAAGACTCACAATCGTTAAAAGACATAGTTTTAAGGATGTCTTACTTTGTTAGGGACAATTTGTCCCCTCCTTGTTCGTAATTGTAGAATCGTTTGAAAAACACTGACATCATGTTCTGTTCTTAGACGTTCAATTATTGCAAATAGCGCACAATACAATCCACTTTGGTTTGCTCCGTTCCTGCAATAACAATAAAAAACATGCATTGCATACTAATACCGAAATGAATACAGGGAAACATTATGAGATGAGAAATTGATTTGTATGACCGATCAAAACTCTGTTAATCATATAGCATATACCAGTGTAGATTTTACAACACTAGAGGATCATTTTGGAATACAACTCTTTATCAGTTGTCGTGGACCGACTAAAGGAGCAAAATATATTTAATAAAATTTTGATAAGGAATTATTTTGCATTAGGAACTATGCTTAAGTTTTCGAGGATTTTCGAATTTTTAGTAGAAGCAAATTTAGACAGTACATGTAGTATATTTCTGACATAACAAAAATTGCCTGCTCTGTTTGATATTGTAGGTGATGGCAAGCAGTGATATTTATTTTAACTCATTTAGCTCTCAGTCATCAAAACCTTCATGTATTGGAGGTTTGGTCTGGAAGCCGTGTACAATGGGTCTTTTCCAGAGGGTGTCTGAATTTTTGTGATTATACCAATTTTCATTTTAAATAGTCGAAATTGAAGGATTTCAAGTATATAATTATACAATCTTCACACATGGCGTGTCCCAAACCCCTAGAAATACAAAACCTTTGGCCCTTCACCAACTATGGTTCATCATAATTGATTTTGCATCATGCGCCAGTTCAGCAATGAAAATCTGTTTACTCCAGCTTACAAAACAGATCACTTTGATATAAGTGTATTAACTGAGCCGTACAAAGCTTTTTTTCACTATATACTTACATGCAATGTACGACTGTTGGTTGATTTCCTGTTTGCCGTTGCCATGCTATAACACTTTGCATCAATTCTAGCATTGGATGAGGTTTGGGTGGACATATCGCGTCGCCTGGCCAGAATTTACATTGGAACTGTTTAACGATTTTCTCCTCAATCTGGGTCTTAAATATATGTTGTAATATAGATACAATATAAATTGTTTTTAAGCTTCGCTTATACGTAATGTGAAATTAGATTAAATATATATTTAACACGAACATCAAGAAATATTTTGGTGCATTTATAGATGAATAAGATCAAAATCATATTTAAAAAAGAGAGGAATGCAATGATAATTTCAAAAAAGTACCTGGTCGAAAAAAAACGTCAAAGTATCAATATTAATTGTAATTATTTGTAGAGTTTGCGTATTATTATGTTCCATACGTCATAACGGATCTATAAACACTTTAACTCTTCATAAAAAAAATAACGTCAGCCGTAAATAAATTGGTTTATAATGAGATTGATACTTAGATTCTAAATACATGTATTAAATCCTAAACCAACAAGTATATTCTTACAGTATTTCGATGGACACAAGTCTCAATTCGAATATTGCGAGTACGATTTTAATGGAATTCAATAATCAAAAACAAACATATTAATCCGTTTCAAAACTGATATCATAATCTTCATGATAGTATTTGCATACTTAAATTGTCGAAAAATGAAAAAAAAAATCCGACAATAAAGTAAAACTAAAAGTTTTTTAAAAAAATTATTTAAGAAAATATTTCAATTTCATTTAAAGGTATTTTTATTTCTACGTACACCGGTGTTGTATAAGGCTTTTAATGTCAAAGTATCAAAAGGACCATTTCCGACTTCCTTTTCCAATAATGTTACTTGAACTGGTCCAAACTTTACTTCTTTTGATTGGACTGGCCAGTATGTTCCAAACGTCTGTTAAGGATATGCATTGATTTTATATAGAAAAAATAATATCATAATCAATTTCGCTATAAGTTCTACATATAATATAATTGTATAGAATCTAAGGTGAGATATATAAAGTATACATTGAATGTATATGCAAAGTTCTATAATTCACAAGAAACATCAAGTCTTACAAGTCCTGGTCACTATAAAGATTTCCCTTAGCTTAAAGCTAGCAATATTGAAAGCTTATTCAGTATTCAGAAATATTAAGTTAGGTTGCTTTAAGGTTATAACACATCTAAGTTACGACAAGACTGATTGTGAAACTTATGCCAGGTGAACTATGGTTAATTCCTTCCGCAAACAAGCAATGCAATAAAAAGAAAAGGGATAATTTATCCATCTTCTAAAGTTGTTGGCTTAATGGTAATGTTTCAATTAATACCTAAACTTTTAACATTATCTGTTTCTAAAACTTCAAAATTTAAAACGCGACACCGGAAGGAAAATCACCTACTTTATAGCTAGCTGCATCTCCAAATGTGTAATCAAATGTTAAAAAAGGAACATGAAAAGGAATATGGGAAATCAATTATACCCAGAATAAGTGTGGATACATAGAATCTAAAGCATTTATGCGTATTGTTCGAGAAACACGACGTCGACTGTTTTGATAGAACTGTCATTTCTCTGTCTATTCAAGATAAATAGGATGAATATTAAAGCCTAATGGTTGTCATTCATATAATTACTGCTATGTTATATAAATTTTTTATGAATTATTCATACATACCTTGTCTTTCTTGATGTCATTTAACATAATAATTGATGAACAGTTTTCCTGGAACACCATATGCCAAAATGCTTCTATTGTGTTGGGCAATGGCATTTCCGTCAACAGAAATGCATTGTGTTCTTTATATGCCTGCGTAAAATAAACGTCCCTTATGCAGTCCTTTTTAACAAGCATATTGCTCCGTTTTATTTTAATAAGTATTTCAATTATTTAATGTTTTGAGTTGTTTTTCGCCTTGATCAAGATTAACTCCTTGTCACATTCACCTAATAATAAAAGTATATAGGTGCGTCACCTATAAATATCAAAAGTATTTGTTCGATCATATTGTCATTACTTGGAGTATCGATTGCTTTTGCAACGGAAACTTGGGCATTTGCAGAAGCGACTAATCTCGGGATATTTTGATTTTCTTTTTTGTGTATGTACAGGTAAAATCAGACATATGTAAGCGTCCAAATCTGTTTTAATTTTAATTTAAATGTAAAATTATTCACTATTTTGGAACTAAAAATTTCAATTCATTTTTGGTACTAGAAATTCACTTAGATTTGAAATCCTAAAACATTTGTAAAATTATTGATATGTACAACGAATTATTTATACATATATACACTACTAGATAAGTAAATCGAATTCAGTTTTTCAACAATTATAAAATATAATCGAACTTATATCGAGACATCGCTTGCTATATCAGAAATACGTTTTTCTTTAAACTGTCATGTTTTATCTATGCCTACCATGGCACAACGATTCAATATAAAAGTACTGAACTGTATTTGAGATTCTTGGTGATTTAGTAGAATATTCAGCTGACAAGATATGTATAAATGTAGGTTCATATTCTTACCGGTAGGAAAATAGCATTGATATAATCATTCTCTAGATTCTCTAGATTTGATGACGTCAGTGGCTGTAGGTATATTCTGTAATCATCCGCTTAAGTAAATGATACAAAATAATGCATATATAAGAACAAAACTAATAACAAATAAAACTAGCCTGGTATGATAACATTTTGCGTTTTTTATTGCATTGGTCTGTAAACAACTTTCACATGGAATACCTAAATATAAACCACGAACAGGAAACAATGAAGAAATGAAGCAAGTCATATTAAATTCACCATTTAGAATTTTGCATATATGAGATTCTATGAAATTTCAGAGTGATTACTTCTAATAGAACATATGATAAAAAAAGTAATCAATTTACCTGAACAGATATAGCTGTAGCGGTGCTTTGTTTTATTTACTTTTAGTTTCGCGGTTGCAAAATTTTCGTCGTCAAATGTGGGTGAAAGTTTGACAAGAAGCTGAAAAATAACAAACAAAAATAAAATCTTAATTGTCAATTGTGGATAAGACCTATGCAGAGAGATAAAAATTTTGAAGAAATATGTTATCTGTATAAGTAGCTAAAACACGTAAAACTGAGATATCTGATTCGCCAAATATTAGAGAAAACGTTACAAATAACTAAAAATGTACGAAAAGTGTTACACCTTCAAATCGTGTTAAATGTTATTGACAGCTTTATAAAAAATGAAATGTAATAAGGCAATAAAATGAAGAAAATGTAACATGGTTTTTGTCAAGTGTTGAAATCAACTTTACAATGATTTAAAAAAACAACAATTTTAAAGGTAAAATATGGAAAAAAACAAATAAGTATAACAATCTGTGGAGAAAGGTTATAAAAAGAGGTGTAGCAATGCCAATTGTGGATACAGTTTTACAAAGGTATGGTTTATCTTTATCATCAATTATGGAAAGAAAGAAAAGAAATATAACCAAGAACTTAATAAAAATAGAAAAAAACTGTTTAGTATACAGTTACATTTTCTCGTATTTAAGTCAGAAAGATATTTAATATTTTTCTGAAATGTTTTAGTAGATTCAATGTTTATGTTTTTTCAGCGGTAAGACATTCAATAAAGGCTATATATGTCGTATCTATGTATTGGCATTTCAGACGATCCGCGTGATTGATGATTTTTGTTTTTTTAAACGGTATTCCTTTTTTTAAAAAAATTACTAATGCACAGTTGTTTAAACAATAATGTTTTGATATATTGTTTTATAGAGAGAACTTTATAATTCATTTACCTCGTATTGTTCCTGTAGTTTGCTTTTTCCAGTTGTCTTATTCTTAGTCTTTAAATCTCTGTAATAGCTATGAAATTGGGCAGTTGGTACAGAACTGCGTCCAGCATTCAATGCCTCGGCCAAAGCATCGTGAATAAACTCGTACTGCTCCTATAGCATTAAGATAAATATAAATGATTTGTACATGAAAAAATCCCCTTTAAAACTGTTTTATATTATATTTGAAGATTAGGTTAAACACGCAAACGTCCACAAAAATAAAAAAGATGTTTGATTTGGAAAGGTACGTACTTTCCTTTAAGTAACTACACACGTCACGTATAAATCGTTTTACAAGTAGTTCTTTAATGACAATAATTATTTCTTGTTTTTTTCAATAAAAATGGAGGTCGACTTGGATTTCGGATATTAATACTGCACATATATTTTAATCTGCCCCATCTCCGAATCTTCCATACGAATAAGGCCAAGTAGTTTAAAAAAAGATTAATGTCTACGTATAGAGAGACAATAGCAAGTATGGACACACGGCATGTCATGCCATAAAATCAGGTGACTGTAGTAAAGCTTAGTATACAATTATAAAATATGTCATTATTAATGTTCTTACACTAGTTTGCACAGCTTTTGCTCTTTGATGTCGAAGTGATATCACACAATCGATGACGTCAACACTCTTTGTTGATTCACCTTGTTCAATTAAATAATCCAGTGCTAAATATGTACAAGTTTTTCCGATTACAGCACTGAAGATACAAATAATTGTAACATTTATAGATATATCCATATGTTTAACATATAAAAGTCTTATTTGATTAAATTTGGTAAATTTCTGAAAAACCAATTTGTAAAAGACTCCTTAAATAATAATCATTTATGTTAATTGAAGTTGGTGTTTAAAGTTCAGATTACTTGCATGCTTTAATATTCGGAAAATAAAGTTTACACCTGTCATGTGTGAGAAATTGAAAATGAATATAATGTATACCCATAAAGATTATTATTTCCGTAATAATTAGCTTCAGGATGTTTCAAATTATTTAGAAGCATTACTATCTGAAAGTATTTCACCGAAATACCGATTATTCTCAAACCATTATCCTGTTCTTATTTTTAATTACTATGAAAGTATTCACAAATTAGTTAGTATTTTTTATTTTTGTATTTTTAATTTTGTTTCTGATTGATTTATTTAATTGTCACCATTCTGACAAGTATACTATAATTGGGTATTAATCTATTTTATTAATGTTGTCAATTGTAATTCTAGTCTATCCATCATCAATATCTTCCTTATTAAATCATTGGAAATGGTTACCTGCAGTGTACAAGCATTGGCCCTTCTTGTGATGTTGTGGTATTTCTTACTTTGTTCCGAAATTCTACCACGGATGCAACATTTTTGGGTACACCTCTGTCTGGCCAGATTGTGAATTGAAAATGAAGCACGGTCTTAGATTTCTTATTGTCCTAAAAGAAATATACTAACAATTTATCTTCAAATGAAGTACGAAGCATTCAGAATAAATAAAATAGAAGTGTGGTTTAATTTGTTATGAAGTACTAAGAAGATATTATCTATAAAAGATTTGCATTTTACTTGAATTTTTAACGGTTTTTTTAAATCCATGAAAATCCCCATGAAATTAGTTTCTTTCTGATGCTCCGATGATATTTGTCAATTTTGCGGTGCGCATTCTTTCGGTGTATATTATATATTAAGCTTTGGAGTAAATTCAAACGTTTGTCAATAACATTCATCCTTCCATCCATACATACAATTGCTTGTGATTAAAATTACCGTGTTTTCAATATCGTATATGCAAGAATTGTCCAACTATGGCAAATTTTTGACAATAGCTATATAAACAAAGAACTCAAAAAATGATTATCTTTTATCCGTGATATCCCGCGTCGTTCTTACAATCCATGCCATTTTTTGAAGTTATTATACTCGCCTTCCATAAATCAAAACTTCTCAATGTGTAATTAGCTAACACATGTTTTTGGGTACAAGTTACTTTTATTTTCCCGTAGGTGCCTATCTGATCAACTTCTGGCCAATATTGTTTGCATTGTTCCTGAAACATAAACATTGAAGTTTAATTGATGATAAATTATGTGATGAAATATGACTTTAGTATGGTTTTAAATGGCTAAATTGGGGACAGATTTTAATTTTTTTATTTGCTATCAGATCATCAAGGACCTTCAAATTACTTCAACTACACTGTTTATTTTATCTTTATTATCTAAACTCTTGTACATATACCTTTCTGATGTTTGGCATGAATGGTAAAGATCTTTTTCTATTTGAGCACCTCATATTTGCAAACTTATAAATATAATTTGTACAACATAATTTTGAATTAGAACAGTTAATTTTACCTTAAACTGTCGAATGTTACTATGAAAACGTAGGGTTTGAAGTAAGCAATTGACACGAATGAATGAAGTTATATAACTGCTCGACTTAAATATTCATTCCATAATCAAAACTGAAACAGGAAGGCAGAACAAATAATATGAAAACTTCCCGTATAAATAGTTTACGGATTTAATCAAAATCAAACATTCCAGCAAATGTTTAAATCACAACGAAATAAAATACACAAAACATTTAACAAGAGGCCTGTTACGCTCACCTGAGCTATAAACAGCAAAAAAGCATGAGGAAAACTATATTTCAGGGTAATAACTCAAATGTGGATATTTAGACATTATACATCTTGCTACAAGTTAGATATTGTCATGTCAAATAATTTTGCGATTTTTACTATCATCGTTCTCTAGTTAAGATATATCAATTAGAGGCTGTTTATGCGAATTTAACGCAAAATTTATTATTCAACCAAATTTTACAAAAAACCTTTAAGGTTAAGACTATTTAGAATAAAAAAATCACATCAGTTTTAACCTTCAATGAGTTGTTCTAGAGAAGTTGTTTTTTAGATTTTGTCTATTTTTAGTACCAGCGGTCATCTTGAATATCCGATCGCTATGATTTGAACAAACTATAGTCCTATTGTCAAGGACCTTTCACAAAAAAATTGGTTTTAATTGACACAGTAGTTTAGGAGAAGATTAAAATTTACTGTCGGACACACGCTTTGTCTTGCTATAAGCTCACAAGACCTTTGGCCGGGCGAGCTAATTCCAAGTTGTTTTCAATGTTGTACAGATAAAGTATAACATTCATCTCGTATTCAAAACACAATCACGAAAGCAAAGGAAAACTTTTAAAAGTGGCAAATAAGATTATACACGCGAACTTATACCAGAAAATGATATCGGATGTTCCAGAAGAATAGGCATTTCCTTCTAAGCTGATTATATGCGCCATTTGTGTAATCATAAATTAAGAATGAAAGGAACATGCGAACGTTAATATATCCTACATATTCATCATTCTCATCTTATTAAAGAATGTTACTGCACTCGACCTCATTTCTCTGTTGGAAGTACAAGTGGTGTTTACCCTAATTTGTCGGGTTTTTTGTAAAAGCATTTTGCTTTGGGATTGCGATTTGAACATGGATTAGCATGTTTGTTTTTAATTTTTCCAGTTGAACATTACTCGCTATTCATGTTAAACGAATGTTTTGTGTTTTGTTGCAATGAAAACTGACCTTCCCTTCCTCTGTAAGGTTAGTAAGCATTACTATCTTTTTAACATTAGTTTGCCAAATCATTCTCCAAATATCAATCACAGTCACATCATTGAAAGGTCCTTCAATAAAAGAGTATAGTAAAGTCATATAAAAATAACGATAAATTAATACAGAGTGGAGACGTTTAAATATATCTTTTGGAGCAATTCTTAAATTCTTAATGTTCATTATGTAGAGATTATACAAAATCAAAAGTATAATAGTAGGTACAATATAACAAATAAAAGTAGAAGAAATAAAATTTGAAAACACAGGAGACATATGTGTATAAAGATTTGAATGTGTAAGTTCGAAAAGAATATTATCACATACTATCATGGGTAAGTAAAGCTAACCATAACTTGCAAATCTGTGTATCTAAACTGAGGTACAGTGAAAATTATATTACGCAAATTGTCGCTTAGTGTTTTAAATCGTGCATTGAGATTTCTGACAAATTGTTTAAGGCATTTGATCTTTCGTGTTTTTGTGTTTCTCCATGCTGCATTTGCTACTAAACATTCTATCACCAACGTAGATTGGTATGATATGAAATGCATGTAATAAACTTTTTTCAATTACGTAACTGAAATTTGTCTTGTCATATATTCTTAACTAGGCGATACTAGAAGGATTATCTTCCAACTCACCCATTGATGCTATGTAAAACTTATCGGCACTAAATCCCTAAAGAATATAAATGATATTATTAGTACAACAAATTGTAACGTAATAGTTTGAACCTGATAAACCATGAAGAGGACAAAAAGTTAATGCATGACACGAAACATTGATAAAGAGAATTTCTGAGAACGTCTACACCACCTTATTGCTTAAACTTATAAACATTAATATATTAATAAACCAATGCGTTTCCAAGTTATTCATATTAAAATCATACTTAAATTGTCATTTGGTATTGCTTGTCGTAACTTTAAATATATCAGTGAAATAAAAATGCAATATTCGGTAATTCAAAATAACACAAAACAATATATTAATAAAACAATAAAAACAACAACAATTATAATAAAAAATAAGTAATAAATAAATAAATAACTCAAATGTAAAACTACAATAAAAATAATATTTTAAACGACAGATTAAAACACAAACATTTAACCTAACTTACATTGATATAAGAGGCATTGATATAATCTGATTCAGATACCCCAGGCTCTGGATCTAAAACGATTCGGTTATGGTCATCTAAAACAAAAGCAAATAGACTTACAAAATGGTTAAGAACTCCTTTCATCATCCTCTCCTGTTGATGATTATAAAAAATGTAATCATAATCATAATAACGAGACCGGGTATGCCGGAATTATTACACCTCTTTTAATTGAGTTATACATGTGTCTGTAGCCAAATTTTGCAAATAATGTACAATTTGTACTAGGTGAAACTTTTTGTTCGGAAGTAGTCCCTAATGTACAATATCAGTATGTATAACGGGGTTTTAGAAATTAATCATGTTTAATAAAATAATCAAAGGTTTCTAGAGTAAATAGGTACACTTGTAAGCAATATATATGAACACTCATTCTTTGAACTGAAAAACTGCTTCATACCACATCACATTACAAAAATCACGTAAACACATCCAGCTCCTATCAACATCTAATCAACAGATTCAAAAAGCTTGTAAAATTGTGAAGTCTTCAAGAAAGCAACTGTAAGTAAGAATAAAACCTTTAAATGTACAGCAATTTTATTTTTGCACATGTTTCTAAGCTTGTTAATACAAACAGATATAAAGTTAAGTTTTTAGTACAAACTTCTAATAATATGATTTAGAAGGCTCATACATGTATAACGCAAGAAATGCACATAACGCTATACCCTACACTATAACGTGAAACATCCTCCCGGAACAGAGTTCTTGTTTAGGCAAGATTTTATTTAACTCGATTTTTAATATGTTCTAATATATAAAAAATGAACAGATTCCTCTACTTACATGGATATATTCCTTTATATTTATTTTTTGATACATTTGTGGATTTTACTGCTTCCTCGTAACTTTCAAGCACACGATTTTTGAGAGCCTGTTATTTAGAGAATAGACAATTTAGACATTTTATTTGCAGAATCAAAATAGGACTCTTACCCCACCACTGACTGGTAATCATATTGTCATTTATATGTTTACAACCAGTCGTCTCAAACTATCTTCTAGTGTATTAAAGATACCATAATGACTGAACATGGACTTTCTTCACTCATTTATCTTGTTTTTGAGTTGTTTCCTTGCATCATTTGTTTGTTGTGACTGATGCCTGTCGAAATCGGATGTTTTATAATCGCATGTATATATAAGTTTAAATAAAGCAATTATGTTAGTTTGTCAGGTTTTCAAAGTTCCTATTGTACAATTCTCTCTTTGATTTAATACGCACATGTTTATAATTGTAATGATAGATAAATGATACAAAATCATTTTTGTAAATAAAATTATGGATGTAATATTTAAAAATTTAGTCTACGAATCCTTACCCAATATCGTTGATTTTCATAGAGAATTGATATTTTCTTAGTTCGCCATTATAAAAATAAATGCTCAGTACGATTGTGTCAGATATATCAAAATCAGATCTTAAATGTGCTTACTTTCAGAATTGTTTTTGTTTATATTTAACATATAAAAGTGACAGTACTGATGAATGAACGTGGATAAACCGATATCGGTATCTCGAATTGACACCATCAAATTAATGAACTATAAAAATCCAGAACTTTTTTGCTTATATTGAAATAAAAAATGAAGAATGCTTCAATACATCAAGATTGCCGCAGGATAGATAAACAGCTTTAGTAAATCCAGAGTTTTGTCTTTCTTGCGACTTGATTGATGATCATCTTCAATTAATCAATGTTTGCATAATTAGTTTCAGGAAACGTGTTTAAGAACCTTTTTGAAATAGGTATACTTACAGTAAATTCCTCATCAAACAAATTTTTGATTTTTTTCTCTTGGTTCTTTTCCCATAAAGAATCAATTGGTATGCTGTTGACTTTATCCAAACTGTAGTAATCTGTTTGATTTGTTATCTTTTGAGCTAATGAACCTTTGTCAATTTCTTCGTACACATCGGCTAAAGCTAGATTTTTGCTTTTTGTTATCAATGAAGCTGTCACCGGAGCTAAAATGTTAACCAAATGACTTACCAAAATAAACACAAAATTAGGACCAGCCTTATGCAGTGAAAAATCATTCAATCAGATAGACTGGTATCAAGCCCATACAAGTAGCGGCCTACTACGATGATGAAACCAATGGTAAAAAAAATAATTCTACATCACAGGGGTATACAGAAGACTGTTTGTAAATTGAAAATGAAGTCACACAAGCAATCAGTACGTTTTATTCACGTAATTGATATGAGAATCGGTTGTTCGCATTTTGCTCAACGTCAACTTAAGTAATATTTAGCTAATCTCTACGAGGCACAAATTCATCAATATTTGCAGTTCTGTTTTGGTGTCTTGTATCATTGTAACCGACTGTTACATAGACATCTTCAATTTAACAAGAAAAAGTGTTTGGTTGACCTTTTCATTGTAGTTTTTTACAATCAATTAAGTCATACGTTTTTCTTGATTTCCATACTAACATATTGATTTTGTATGAAAATACTCATGCATGGGCTAATAACGCAACTTAATCAACAATACTGATGTGACATAAAATGTCCCAGGACAGACATATGTTTCTTTTGTCGATTAAAACATATGAGATTTATTGGTCAAAAGAAATATTTGCAATGTGACTCTCAGAATAGATAAAATTTATTTCAAATGTCTAAAATTTTGGTTTCTTATGGAATTCTATTGTGGTAATTAATAAATATAAGTATATTTTAAATATGATGTACACATTTTCTTACTACTAAATAGACTACTCATTAAGTAACAACTACCTTGTGTGCTCTGGTTTTGCATATCTGATATTTCTGCATTCTGCCTCAAATCTGAAAACTTTTGTGCTTGTAAGTTTTGTCGCGTCGTCTCCCTTCTGCAAACAATTTATTAAGGAATATTCACTCAATGAACGTTTTCGAATTAGACTTGAGAATGGGTATATCTTTAGGCGTACTACATTTATATTGTTTATATATGTCGAAGTATAATTTGGAGCTTGAAGGGGTTATGATTGTATATGTCAACATTATACCTAAGACATTATATCATTTGAACGCTACATTAAATAATTCAAACGCAAACATTTCTTCAATCCTCTTGAAACCCATGACCTTCGTCTATACATTAAAATGGTCGTTGTATGTCATAATCTATTCAAATAGTTAAGACATAACAATCTGGATCTATTTTACAATTTTTTTCAAAATTAAACACAAAAAAACGCGTAATCTATTTTTGTCTGAATTTCACGAAATGAACAAACTATAGTCTTCAGATTTTTTCTCCAATCGTCGATTTCAGAAAAAAAACTTTTAAAAATATTTGGACACCTAGGTTACCTCGACCTAGTGTTGTTAGCCATGGCAACGCCATAAACAATTCTGAATTGAACCGACCCATTATAACTTCTAATAAAGTTTCATTGAAATCTATCTGGTAGTTTCAGAGGAGAAGTCTAAGATAGGCGTGAACGACGCACACACATCCGCACATACACGCGTACATATGCACGCACAAATACCAATCACTACTAATTGTTGTATGTAAAAAGTTTCAGGTTGTATAGAAAAACGTTTTAAGTCTGTCTTAGATAAAAAAATATCAGAGGACTAAACTGGTTTTTTAAGTGGTAGACATAAACCTGAAAATATCATTGACTAATCAAAAAGATATATTAATCTAAAATTATTAAAAGGGAGGTTTAAAATGATAGATATCGCATCTTTATTAAATCCTTAAAATGACTTAGATTCTAAGACTCTTACAAAATGGCTCTAAATGTTTTAACTTTCAAATAATAACATGCCACTATAGAAAAGTAATCTGTAAATAAGAAAATATGCATTTTGGTAAGATGTTTTTCAATCATGATGTGTTTAACAAAAACAATCTATCCTCAAACGACATAGAATCTACGTGCATATGTATGGTTTAATAGAATATAAAGATAAACAATGGAATAATATAAGAAATATTACATCACCAGTATTATTAAAAAATAGAGTAAAACCAGCAGTTACTGACTGATGAAATTTTATACTGAAATACAACCCCAAAACAAATTTTCTAAAATATAAAAGCCGCATAAATTCAAGAAAAGAATACATAAAAACACTAAAGATACACCCCAACAATATCAAAACTAAATGCGTTTATTCTGTTTTACTTACAATTTTTTATCTAAAGAAAAGGGAATAAACATATGTTCTGATGTTTCAGAACAGATGATACATGTATATAAAGTTACACATTTACGGAAAATGTAGTTAATTTGTTTAGGATTGTCAACATGTTTATAATTTTGGAATGAATTAGGAATAATGTTTGAAAATAAAGGGAATTAATTAAGAAATATATTCCAAAAACGTCTTTCTTTGGTAATCCAAATAATTCGGAACAATTAAAACCTTTTTATTTTATATTTATTTCAGTGAGAAACTATCTAAATAATGTCAGATCAAACGATAGTAAACAAAATTTCACCGGTAAAAAAGAAAATTGGACTTTTGTATAACATTGAAAACAACAAGAATGATCAAGTTGGGAAAATCTTAAATATTTGAAAAATAATGACAATATATTAACAGTGTTTTATATTCTACATATATTTAATAATAACGAAATAAAAGTAAATTAGAAGTGTATAAAATAACCCTAAAGTATTTGAAATATTTATAATACATGTTTTATTTAATTACATGATGAGTTCCTAAAACATATAATTTCTAGCTTGATTTAATCCTCTCAATTAGCAATGTGCTTTGAATATATTGACGGAGAATTTATGAAATCATACAGTTAATATTCTTGTATACATTTTAATTGGAATCTGTATTTAAATTATGTTGAATTATAATATTTCATGTTTGATTTACAAAAACTAAAAGAATATAAAAAATTATTCCTCAATAGGGCTAACTTATGATAAGTAACCATACTAAGATGATGATATTGTCAGTAAAACTTGTATCGGGAAAGAACAATTCATGCACCTTTACAACAATTTTATCCAACCGTTTTTAAAGAGTAGACCATTTAGGTTATCGTTGGCTTCACTTGCGTTGTATTAAGTGAAAATGAAGTCAAAGCTTTCAGTTGATATCAGCCATGTTTAGTAAATTCTAAATCAAGTGTTACAATGGCTATTTATCATGTATAAAATGAATTGATCACATAGTTCGTCAACTATATACACTCATATGTATCTTTGTAGACCTTAGTTAAACTCATGGTAATAGTAACAACTACTGGACACTATATCACCGCACTTGGCCCTCATTTCGATGATTAAAAACAATGATGCGTTCATCATCAAGCACATATACGGGAATAATGTTGAGGTGATTAAATGTCGGATACACGTGAATGATATTTGTTGTTGATAAGGATACAATATTTTGGGATATTCAATCTGAGATGCCAACATTTATATTACTCGGAGAGAAGCAAATTCAATTTGAAGAGGCAAATGCCAGCAATTTGATAACTAAGATGTGGGTGTTAATTATAGTACAAAAAGGAAAGGTTAAAAAGAAAATTAAATAATATAATTATTTAAAAAACTATAACAAATGAACTTAATAGTATACTATATCGGGTTTTTGGTATTAATGTTTATGTAATTGGTCACTACAATTTTTCCAATACGCTTAAGCCCATGTTATAGTTTTATTTGATTCACAATTTTTTTTAAAAATCAAATATTATATAGCAGTTATAAAGGTCTTACATAACATTTTGTTTAAAACAGGACAATTTGTAAATAATTAACTGACATAATTAATATATGTGCAAAGCCGTTTAATGATAGATTGAAAGGAATCATTATAAACTATATGCAATTGGAATCGATAGAAATTATGCTTTTTCAGCTTCACATGGACGTTCAGGCTGCAAAGAAGCGTATCAAAAGAGGGAAATAATTTTTCCGTATTCTACCAACTTTAAAAATACCCCACTGTGTGTGTGTGTGTGTGTGTGTGTGTGTGTGTGTGTGTGTGTTATAAATACCTTTCGACACTAAATCCCATGAAGGATAAAAATAAAGATAAACTGACTTCGTCTGTAGAGGCAGACAGGCTACAAACACAAATAAACTAAAATGTTTGTTTAAAGAAAATCAATTAGAAAGGTGTCAATATCAGGTAAAGTTGAGTAATAGTTATGTTCAAGAGTACCCAGACAAGTACTGTTCTGTAGAACTATTTCAG
Source organism: Anadara kagoshimensis (assembly GCA_021292105.1). Taxonomy (NCBI): domain Eukaryota; kingdom Metazoa; phylum Mollusca; class Bivalvia; order Arcoida; family Arcidae; genus Anadara; species Anadara kagoshimensis. Next base: position 32,222,928 of record CM037860.1, read on the forward strand.
GGTTCAGATGGACTTTTACGAATCAGACTTCAACGTCGCATATAACATGTAGATGTAAGTGCACAAATACAAGTTAACACCAGAATTGTAAATATGGCAAGCACAAAAGCGAAAGTAGTTCTCTAAACCAGATAATTTATCGTAAAAACCATTATAATTTTTAACGAGTTATTTTGATTTTTACTGTTTATTTCTGAAATTACTGTGGTAATTAACCCGAAAATTTAAACCATTCAAGCGTGATCAAAAAAACATTTATAAAAAGGATTCCATTGACTTTCTCCAACATTAAAATGATGACAAATAAAATACTACTTCAAAACATAATACATTATATGATAATTCGTCATTGATTCAAATAATTTACTAGGTATTCATTTCTAGGATACATTCCCTATCAATTTCTAATATAATACCCTTCTTCCATACATAATATCTGGATCCCACGTAAACATCTGCTAATCAAAGACTTTTTGGATAAAAATGTTTTGCAGGTGAAAGACTTTCGTCATTGTCCTTGTCGCAATGGCAACTCTAGTTATTATCTGATCACGTTTTTGTCCAGTGTATTTCTCTAAAACGCATTAATCAATCAAATTAATTTTTAGGGTTAGTCCCCGTACTATTGAAGGTTTGCAATCTGGTATTTAAAGCGTCGGTGGTCCAATAGGGGAGGGACAGTTTTTAAACAATTATCGCCAGTGTTGTCGCAGGGTAGACTTGAGTAGGGATATGTGCTAACTTTAAAAGTTTAGAAATATCCACACCTAAACTAAATTTATTCTGGTTCTGTATGAAAACTGACTAAAGTGATACTAAATGAAAATCCATAGAGTCATTCCAGATGGATGTTGGTGATAGGCAGGATTAAGTACTTACTTTGAAACTGTTGCGATCCCCACCTAACACTATACATACCCTAGTTCTGTACGAACAGGTGAATAAAGTGATACTAAAGAAGATTTGATCATTCCAGATAGAGGATTGGGTAGGGCAAAATTAACTTTTAAATGCTGAGATCTCCACCCCTAGTCTTTGTATTTCTGGCTCTGTTTGAAGCGATGACTGGAGAACCCCTTGATCATTCATAACCCATTGTATTATGTCTAAAATCACTACTTTAAGGATCTAAAATCTCGACCGTTTAAAAGTTTTCACAATCTCATATCCATCTCCACCCATCACTGATACTCCCAGGCGAATTTTGTGATATGAATTGTTCATCTAAGTATGCTGTTCGTGAATATATATGGTTTTGTATTACAAAACAAATTATCAATGGCAAAAATGGTGATCATTGTTTTAACATCCCACACTCCTGTCCCTCCCCTATTTAATCGTCGAAGAATTAAATAGCTGATTGCATAACAAATAGCACATGTATCTACCCTGATAATTTTGAAAAGAATTGATTTTGATTTATGCGTTCAAGAGAAAAATGCAGGGTGTGATCAGGTGAAAATAATAATTACAAAACAGAAAAACAATGTTTTCCAACCACTATACTTGGTGAAAGATTTAACAATTCTATATGGGCAATATTACCTGTTCCGGATTACATAACATATAAAACTTGACTAAAAACTCTGTCCCGACTTAACAATGATACTAGACACTGAATGACTGAATATTGAATATATACTCAACCTAATTTAAACTACTATTATATATATTAAAATCTCAAGTGGTGCAGTCAAACTAATGTTGTATATACACCAAACCCATGAGTGATGACGTTAAGCTAGTATTATATATTGCCCTACCCATAAGTGTCGAGATTAGATCAATAATGTATATACAGTGAAACTGTTCTTTAAGGTCACCTCTATATGAGAACCAACTGCATTTAAAACAGTAAAATCTAGTATGCGTTTTTAAAATTGTTATGTGAATCTGTATATAAGGGCCACCTGCCCATAAAGGCCACTTTTAGCAGTTCCTTTGTGTGACCTCTATAAAAGCTTGACTATATAGACGCCTTTTATTTAACAACGTTGTAGAGAATCTATAAAATTGGAATATTAAATGTGATTTTTTAGTGTTAACTAGGAGGCTAAAGGGTATTGTAAGGAAAATGGCAAAAATGTCATTTAAAATTAATTTATTGATTACCTTAGTTTGTGTTTTCTCCTCTTCAAAACTTTTACCAACAAGACAAGTATTGCCATTAAAAGGATCATACAAGCAACTCCAGCAACGGATGCTATTATAAATATCGAATCATTGTTGTCTTGGCTGGCTAAAAACAAATAACAAATGAAGAAAATGACAATAAAAAAACAAAAATACAATGAACACAAAAATAACAAGCAATATACAAGCATAAGAAAATAAAAACATATACAACCTTTTCCTTATGTTTTGTTAACATCTCTGCTTAAAGACTAATAATGAATTTAACATTGAAGCATGCTTCAATATACTTCAAATGTTTTGTTTTAATACAACAATAATTTATCAATAAACATTATAATTTGGATTTTAAAAACACACGTATGGTAATGTATAGAAAGCACATTGGCAAAAGAATATAGTCAAACATTCTAGAGTAGTGCATCATGTGTATATAGGTATTTTTACAATTATAGAAATTATCCAAGAAAATTTAAAAAAATCAAACAAAATGAAAACCATCTCTGGTAGAAAGTTGATCGCAAATTTTGTTGAATTTTCTTTTTATTTACCTTGGTTACATAATGGTCCTTTAAAATCCTGGTAACAACCCCACAGACACTCAGCAGTAGATCTATCACAGCCAGAATCTATACATCCTCTACTACAAGATGATTCGCAATTAACTCCTGTGAAGCCAATTTTACACTCCAAACACGTAGTGTTTTCCACTGAACATACTTTACAGTTATCAATCCTGCAGTAAGACATGCCAGTTGTGGGTAACTTTGGTAACGCGACGGTTGAATCCGATATACATTTCCCAGCTGTTTTGTCACACGGTTTTAAACATTCTTCTTCACAGCTGCAAGTATTTCCAAACCATCCTGGTTTACATTGAAAACAAGATTCTAAATTTGTACATTTGGAACAATTTTGTGCACATTTTTGGTCACAGTAACTTCCAAAATATCCATCTTTGCACAAACTACAATTTCCTCCTTGGAATTGTCCAGAACAAGAGCTGCAACTTCCCGATTCCCGATGACATGATAAACATCTTGGGGATGGACATCGAACTTCGCAAGTTTCTTTGAAGAAACCCGGAGAACATAAGTTACATTTTCCCGAACTTTTGTCACATTCTTTATTTTGACAGTTTGGGTTACATTGCGAGTCGCAGTTGTCTCCGAACCAGCCTTTCACACAACTGACACATATTCCAGTACGATCACAAATGCAATTTTTTGGACATACAGAACACAGAGGACCCGTTACACCACTAATGTGTCCTTCTAAACAGTGCCCCGAATAGTTGCAGTTAAGATTAATGCAGTGATCGCAGATACATGAACAGTTTTCCCCATACGTTCCTAGGTTGCATGCTGTTAAATTCAAAAGAAAATAAAATCATAAAAAATGACATGTTAAATAAATACATATGAATTTTTCAAAACAAAGCTAAACCAGACGATATTTCGAACATATCAATATAAATGCATAAAAATAAATTATCCATACACGAAATTAGTAAAGCTTTTATTCTTACATAGATATCAATTATTGCCCTAGTCAGACAACTACTTTCACTATGATAACCTAAATCTTCTTTGGGATCTTCATGCCACTTGATATCACCACCTCCTTAGGTCTTAAAAAGTTACAGCAATTCGACCAATAAAAATATAATTTTTAGCGGGATATACCGAAGGTTTAGTTGTATGCAAACCAGAAATACTGCAAAAAGGAGTGATGATATCGAACTGGGAACGAAATGTATCAGCTGATTGGCCAGGTGGTATCATTTGAGCTAAGTGCGAAATATAAATTTGTTAATGTAGCACTAATGACCCAATAATAAAAGAATGACATTTTCATGAGGAACGTTGTATTTATTACATATTGCAAACATTAATTTTAAAACGATTTTTGCATCCAGCATATGGATTATGTAAAAGATAATTATTATGATTCTGCGCAAGACAGTAAATATAAATATTTGTCACATTAACTGAGTGTTAGAGTTTATTATCACAGTTGCACTTGCACTGAATTTAAGTAGCAAATCTTACCGTTCCTTCGAAGTAGTAGATTTATAATTGTATTCATTTTTAGAATATTTACAGCTTACGGGCATACAAATTAACAGGACAAATACTTATTAAATGTCGTCTTAATTCTTCGTTTTATTGTTATAAAAAGTGTACTAAACAAACCTATCTGAATCTTTATTAGAGTTATTGCTTCTTAAAGAAAAGAATTTCAACCTTAGTCCTTCCAGAACTTCTTGTCCGGAATAATTTTCAAAAACTATGAAACACTATTCCATGAAACTTGGTGCAAACTACCAACATTGATCTGATGCGAATATTTTGGCCCTTTAAAAATTGAAACAGTAAAAGTTTCTAACATCATGATGTGATATTTAGCTTTCCTTTAGTCTTTAAAATGATGGACAACGTCTTTTTGCGTTACATTTTGAAAAAAATGAAAACAAGGCCTTCAAATCGAATTAGTTTGTTTCTAAGGTGAAAGTAATAGTGAGATCCCTGAGCCTTGAATATAATTATCACAAAAAGGGAAACAAAGACAGATAAATTATTTTCAAAATCAGTTAACCAAGCTCAAAACCAAACTTTCTGCAGACATCAGATGTAACATAAAAATTAAATTGAGTCCAGAAGTGTTGTCCTCGTAATTAGGACGGACAAGCATTCCACATGTAATAGGGTTCATTAAAAAGATATGACTTTGTAAATATATTGAATATTTGAAACCTGTGTCAATTTTTAAAAAATAGTGTTTTTACAAAACATATCATTTGAAAAACATGCGACATAAGCATGTACAGCATTGGTAATTACAGTTTGAGAATGTCCATATCCATGCAGAAGAAGATTTTTGTTTTGTTTTGTTTTTCTTTTCTTTGATCCTATTGACATATAACAGAAGAAAGTCGGCTTTCTGTATTATTGCATATGCATTTATTCAATCTTTCTTTATTTAAATCCTCTGTAAAACAAATGTATAAACAACAGTTATAAATTTAAGCTTACTTAACATATTTACAAGAAATAGTTTGTATTATATTCTAATGTTTTACAGGCTATGCTTGACCAGCACAGAAGTGTCGGAGATTGTTCAGCAGCTCAAGGTTCAAGACATTTCGCAAAAATATAAGAACTTTGGTTTCGTCGTCCATGCTATTAGATGCACTAAAAATATAGACTTGTTGGTTTACACCATACAATGGAACTGAGTGTGTCGAAGCATAACATTTTTTACCACAGTTTAAAAAAGATGTTGGAAGACATCGCTATATACAGCATTGTATTTCTGGCAGGTTACAACAGCGACTGTCATAGGTTTTCTTTAAGTAAGAAATATATTGCAAGAGATAAAATTCGTCCTGTGTCTGAGGTAGTTTTCAGATGCAAGGAATAGCTGAGACTGGCCGGAGTTTTTAAAATCTGGTGAAATGTTGGAATATTTTCAGATGGTCGACATCAGATAATTTCAGGTTGAGCTACATATCACAACCATACAAAACTAAAGGTATAACTACTTTCTTAAAAAGACTCAATGCAGTCAATGAATTACACTCCGATATCCAAATTCCACTAATATAGAAGTAGGAGTTACGTCCCTTTTTACATATTTCTATAGTTCTAATGATCGAACTAAATTTGGAGTTAAGATTGATACCCAAGTGTACTGTGTCTGTAGAATATTGAACTTCGGTGTCGGAAAGGTAAAATTTAATATTATTTGGCACACGTGATTGTCCGCTCTTTGTGTAAACCATGATAGTAGATTTAGAACATTGAATGTAAAACGCCATTTATTAGCATACACGGAAGCCTGGTCGAGCATAGACTGAAGCCCCGTTGGTCACAAGCTCATACACACAACATCATCAGTCAGAGCTGGATTACCACAACTAATTTCGCTGACACAAGAGCGGACTCATTGGTTTTAAACATAAGTAATAAGTCATTAATGAAAAAAGATTATAATAATGCTCCATGGACAACCATCTAGATTGCTTGGAATTCATAAGTACAACACCTTTAGTGTTTGTATGACAATCGTTTATCAGTAACCATAATTTACTTGTGATACCTAGCTTGTAGAGTTTGTACATTAGCCCTAAGCGCTATATATCAAAACAAACAAAAATGTAATGATATTTTAAGCCACAAGTTATAATGGAAATTTTCGGAAGACGGAAACCAAATGACAAGTAACATACAGACGGAAAGAAAAAATCAGTACGTAGGTTGAAGACCCTGTTTGTATATGTCTATTGATGGATTTGCCGTGCTTTAAAAAAGCTTCAGAAACTACTAATGAATATGAATTTGAACTCGATTTAATAATTTACCAAAAACTTACCGTAAAATGTTAGTTCAGCGATATTCAAAGTAACATATCCGAACGCCTTCAGCGAAACATATTTTTTTTCGTCTTTAAAATTAGTCGTAAAAATATGCCACCCTTGATTATACGTAAAATTCTGACAGACCATTGAAAGTGCTTCGCCTTTATGGTATAAATTAATATCAGACGATCTACATATCTGATATTTTGTCGCTGAAAAAAAAAAAAATAAATAAATACCTATCAATGTCCCAACCACAATCCTGTTTATTTATTTATTTATCGTGTTTATTTTACTACTACACTAGTATGTAATAAAGAATAGATATAAAAGTAACCATAGAACGCCGAATTTTGGAAACAGAGACACTATACTTACGCTCGTATCAACAATATTTTGATGACGGCCATAACACTTTTTGAGGACATTGATAACTTTAGCATTGCAATATCTCTGGGTCAACAATTTATTTGAAAGCAGCTTGCTTCGTTGTATAAAGTAACCGTAATTAGGGCAAGGTCTTCCATAGCGTATTGTGAATCAAATACAACCTAAACAGAAGAAGCAGTATATTGCTGCATAGAAAAGAAAAGTTGACAGCTTATAATTTAGCCTCTCATTGGCGACATAATAGATGTATTAGTCTAAATATGAAGCAAAGCTAGACGAATCAGGCCTATCTTTAATTTCAAGCTAGCTGGGATAGATGACATCCGCATAATCTCCAAATCTGGGATTATTCATAAATAGAACGTAATTTATATATATATATATATATATATATATATATATATATATATAATATATATATTATTTACAATAGGAATTGACATTCTTTAAATGAACCTATTTGTTTTGCTTGAATTCAATTGCTCAAAGTGAGGCTCATGCCCTTTGATGACGTTACGCTTAAATATCCGATTACGTAATAGAATATCATTCTGTTACGTCACGTTTTGTTTGATTGGTCAGAATTCTAACTTAGTTCCGACGTTTCTATCCTTATTTAAAAAGGCTGTTCCATCAAGCCCATATCTTTGTCGGTATCTTGGATTACATAATTATATCATTGTAGTGATCATTTTATATAACAATTTTTTTATAATTGTAAATATAGGAAATAACATTGTATTTGATTGTACGCATTCGGTATTATGAATGAGAGTCAGGAATAGCATATTTAAAATTAATTGCTTCGCAGTTCATTCAACATGCTATTCTTGACCCTCATTCATAGTTTCGAAGGACACACCTAAATAAAATGTTATTTCTTAAGCATTTATTTTAAGCTCACTAGGATAGATGTCATCAACATAATCTTAATATGAATGAAATAATCAATACATACAGCATGATGACATAAGTTTTACCGTTTTTAGCCATTTTGAATATTATATTTTCTCTTCAATTTTATAAATAAAAAATAATACACAGTTTAATGAAAAATAAAGAGTGAGGCGTTTTTCATACTATCTACAGCACCCACTGACCTATTTATCAACCGGATGTTAAAGTCTCGTCTGCCTTCTAAGTGAGTTTGTAAACAATTGCCAACGGGGGAAGGAAATGTACTCTGAGACGAAACAAAATATTGTTCAGCTACTAAACGCGGGCCTTTAAAAAAAACAAAAAAAAAAAAAAAAAACAAACACTGTTGAAATTTTGAAAACGGCACGCACAGCGCCAAACTTCAGAAAATATTCTGAGAAGTGGGAGGCTTAGGAAAATGGATGACAAGAATATTAGACACCTGGAACGGGTACTTCGGGAGGATCGTACATCTACACTTCTTGATATTATATAATTACTAACAATTTTAATCATGTGAGTACGGTAAATATTTGTAAAAGAACAATTCAGAGAGCCCGACAGGTGAAAATAGATTAATATGGACAATAAAAAATATTTAGAAAAAAGTAATTTTTTCGGATGAAATGAAGGTTATTTTTGGTGGAGAAGGACTTGTCAACATTTTGAGGAAAAAAACGAAGTCTACCTTCCAGAATGCATTAGCCATATTCAGCAGTACAGGGGTCAACGTATTTCTATTATGGTTTTGGATGCATTACATTTTATGGTGTTGGAACTTTAACATTTGTAAATGGTAAGATGAATGGTTAAAATATATTGAGACACTTGATGATAATTTATGGAAGATTGTAATGAACCATTTTCCCAATAGACCATTCTTATTCTAGGATGACAATGCCTCGTGTCATGCCTTCTGTACTACAAAAGCCCGAAAGGAAAGAAATTTGATTCCGTGTCTTCCCTGGCCTGCTCAGTCACCGGATTTGAATATAATAGAAAATATCTGGCTTGTCAGGAAAAATCATGTGAAAAAACAAATTCAAACCATCCGGCATGCCGATGATCTCAAAGCCGTTTTGCTTCACACCTGGAGATCTCTTATTTAAATTACATCCAGAATCTATATTCACCCATTCCCAGACGACTACAGAAAGCAATAAGGTCAAAGGGCTACATTACCAAATATTAAATCATACGTATACAGAATGACAGGTAAGTCAGGTGAATTCAAAATGATCGAAAACGGGAAAACTTACGTCAACATGCTGTAGATATAGTCTGTATGCATATAAGGTGTACAACTCGCTTGTCCTGACAGCTACTGCTTACCTGGATACAAAACTTGTTGTTGCATTACTATTGAAATGGTTTTATATCTATAGCTTTGTAATAACGCATTAAGTAAGAACATCGCGTTTGGTAAAGAAAAATAAAACATCAACTAGGAAGAGAATATTAAGCGATTCCCCAATATCGGTAGAATATACAGATATTTCATATCATTGACACCGGATACTGATGAGATATCAGTAAAATCAAAATAACATCCGGTTTTTTCCAAACGTAGCGTATCCCTTCTCGTTTGACATCCTACACAAATTCTAATTTTTCAATAACGAATATTTTTACCGTTTTGTACTGCGTAACAAGCAATTCTTGGTTCGAAGATAAGTTTTTATGAGTCATTCTCCATAAGGACCAGACGATTTGCCTATATTTTGGAAATCACATGTCTCAGATTTTGATGATATTGCACATAATTGTTAAATACACATACAAAATCAAAACGAAAAGCCCCATGCAAAAATGAAATGACAAGACAGTGTATATAGTTAACAAGGTTTAACCAAATTTACCAACCAATTGTTAAAAATTCCTATAAAGTATAAGAATATTACGATGTTTCACTGCTTCTTAAAAGCATAAAAGCATAAAAGCATATTTATTAAATATTAGATATTTTTCATGGAATTAAAAAAAAAACGCAACAAAGAGAAAAGAAAATTCATTTTTTGTTAAACAAAGGGAGCTAAATTCTGTTGATAAAGGGGACCTATTACTACACATGTAAAATTCAAATACTTTTTCAAGTGTTTAATAAAATAGTTTATTACAAATATAATTTTTGTGCTTTATTGCCAGGAGGTTAATCAAAAAGTGTATAAGTAAATATACATATATTTTTTAAAAATAACTAATTGATTTAATGTTTGGCACTTACGAGATAAAACATATCAAAGAGAAAATAAATATCATATTGTTTACTAAGGGGAGATAATTCTTTCTTTAGAAGGGACCCTGCTAGAGCTACTTCTGTAACTTTGAAACTGATTTATTTTCTTTAATCAAAAAGTACCAGTCTAATTTTTTGATATTTTGTTGAAACCACTTTCCCCAATGTTTGTGATACTATTCCAGTGCCCGTGTTTTCAAAAATAATCAATCTCAAAGTTCGGCTAGTTTAGGTCAATTTTAGAGCATTTTTTGAGATAAAATTGACTCAAAATAAATGAAAACTTGTAAAATCATACAGTTTTGACTTGAAAAAGATAAAGATGACCATCAAAATTCCGAATAAAAACAGAATATTGAAGACAACCATTATAAGTGGCATATTCTAGCGGCATATTTGACCGAAAGTCCAGAGATTGGCCTCTTAGTAGTTGGTTACCATGGCAACGATATAAAAAAATTTAAGTTTGATAATTTTTTCTTGGTTTCTTATATGTAGGCATTGTTTAGGTAAAATATTTTCAAAATCTGTGACATGCGATTTCCAGAGGAGTTTGGTCCTTACAGAGAATGACTCTTATTAGTTCATTCACATCGTCGATAGAGATCGGGTGTTCATTGTTATTTTAATATGCCCCCAGTATAGTTTGGGGTGGTATATATGAAAGTCAATCATATCCGTCTCACTGTCAATCCACCCGTTTGCTTGACCATCTTTCTGTATGTCGGTCGGTCTGCTTGTCTATTCGTGTAAAGTCATTTTGACCACTCTGGGAACATATTTTAGCTAACATGAGAAGATATTTCCCGTACCACATATAGGTACATGGGTCAAAGAACAAATTCAAGATGAGACTGTTAACTTGAGAAACAACTCTAGTGTAAATTTATATCCGTTTTTTGCATCGTTTCTTTTGATAAATACATGTATTAATCATTTCCTAAACGTATTTCAAATAGGCTCATGGCATGTTTTCAAAATCGCTATTGGCTGCTAAATTCTGAGATTTGTTTCCTAAAAAAATAAACTCACAATTTTTCTGAAATCGCCATTTGCTACTCATTTCTGAGATTTTTAATTTTTTAAATTATTTAATCATTATTATTAATTATTTATCAAGAGGTTATAAAGCATAAATGCTCACGTGAGGATATGTCATATCTCATACAGAAGACCAATAAACAATAACAATAATTACAGGGACCTTTAAAGTTTCAGCAGTTAGGGCCTTATGGAAAAATATTGACACCTTAACAATAACTTGTTTTCAATATGCCACTATGCATTTAAATATCTGAGGTTTAGCTAAAGCATATTAAAATGTAAAAAAAGGACCGTTTCAGTATTCTTACACATCCGTGACCTTCACCTTTGATCACATGACTTTCATCCAGCTGTCAAAAATGATTGTTAGGTCAATGCATACAATATACTAATATACATGCCTATACATAAAGTTTAAAGTTTTCCGGATCATTGTTCATTTCAGAATTTGTTTACATTTGTGATCTTGACCTTTGAACCATGCCCTCAATTTCGGTATTTTTGTATCTGTGACCTTGACATTTTACTTATAACCTTGATCTATATATCAGAATGGCCGATAGGCTAATCTCTATGGTATTCTAATATACATTAACATGTACATGGCTATACAATACGTTAATAGATTTTCCCGATAATTAACCATTTCAGTATTTGTTTGCATCTGTGACCTAGACCTTTGAACCCATGGCCCAAAATAATATGTATGCATATCTTACCTTGACCTTTTAACTAATGACCTTCATCTATATAAGATTTATATCTTTTATATATTTAAATATTTAAGATGAACAACTTTGAACTACATTCCATATGTTTTTTTTTGTAGTTTGCACCACTGTTTTTATTTGTATATTGAACAATCATCAGACTATGTTGAAATTGAAATTTAAAATTTAACGCTATATCTATTTCTTAATGTTAACCTAAACCTTTATGTTTCTTATTAAAATACTCACTGCTGTATGCAAATATGTAACTACTAACTATAATTGTATTGTTTTCCATCGTCGATGTGAACAAGCCAACACTTACATAAGGATCAGTAGCACGAAAATTTACGCCTGTAATTGTGTCTCCATCTTCCAATTCATAAACAGTAAGGACTTTTCCATCACTACTACGTCTGCCATAATATGAAACTTTTTCTGAAAGAAACAATTCATATACTTTGCATCCATACAGGAGATTGATAAACATTTTAAAAATATGAATTGTATACAATACTTATTAATGCTTGCAACATAGGAACCCCTTTTCTCCCCATTTAATTTTACAAAAATATTCATTATTATTTCCAAAAAGTGATTACCAAAAATTGCTGAATTTAAGTCAAGGACAATCTTAGCTAAAAAATGATTGAAACAGGGGCCAGGTATACAAAACTTCTGTGTGGTTTACTATTGTAAGCAATAATACTCAACACATTTGTTTTGTCTAACGCTTATCAGGTTAATCAGAAACTATTACATCTTATGACAATAATAATTTCAAAAACAGTTTAAATCAGTTTCAAATGCTTTTTATGTATAAATATTTCTTCAATATGTTTCGGATAGATATGAAGAAATAAATATCGATGTTTGCCTACTGCCAGGAGAAGTTCTTCGAATCCATTTCTCATATTGCAAACTTTGTCACATAATACTGTCTTCTGAATCATGAGTGATATAGCACTAGTTCTTATATCCTTATACAAGAAATAGTGCAATATTGATGTATTGTGATAAAAAGGAAGAAATACATCTACTAGTGGAAAGTAAATGAAAAAATAATTTGCAATATAATAAAAGGGTCATTGAACTGATATTGTTAGATATTGGCGTCTTAGTCAATTTACGGAATCTAGCAAAGTGATTTGCCGTGGCTATTCAGCTGATAAAAATAGTTTTTTTCTTTTTGTTATAGAAAACTGAAAAAATCGACAATTTGCAATATGTAATTCGCTCTGCGAATTGTGTCGTGTATGATTAATGTCCAATTCATTCACTTTACGATAATAAAAGAAAAAAAAACTATATTCATTTATTTAACATTGTTGTAATTCGTTTCATAGAATGTTTCAAACAACAAATGATGGCATTCAATACTTTTACAACCATGATAATTCGCATCGATATTTCGTGGGAATATAGATTTATCTGGGTGTTGTTTACCCTTCCAAAGCACCCGGCCTAACTTACCTGGTGGACGTTCGCGTGTCTAAATTAACTTGTCAGTTCCAAAGTGTTTACTTTGCTTCTGGATTGTGTTTTGGACATGGATTGGTATGTTTGTTATTGATTATGATAAAATGAGGTCACATTGGTCTTATTGTTTTATAAAAATAACAGAAAATTGTGAAAATCTAAACCTTAAACAATTTTTATCAAGTTATAACTCCGGAATATTTTTTTCTATTCAGTGACAAATCTAATTATAAACGTCTAAAATAATTCAATAGTTAATTACTATTTGTTCAATGTACAATATGACTTTTGCTTATTAAACTAAATTGTCCATAGATACTTCACGAATTTTCAACGGATGAAAACCACTAAATTGTTGCTAAATACTATATCAACTAGCTGTTTAAACCATAAACTATCGCAATGTCGGTAACATGTGAGGCAAACTTTTATGCGTTTAGAATGAAAACTCGCAATAAATGCTTAAATGGCAATGGTTTGGAAAGCACAATCAGTTGTTTTAGTGCGGTTAAACGTGTAATTCCGTAGGATATTTTTTGTTTTTGTTTAGTTCAACTAAGTTTAGGCAAAGTAATAAGAAAATAGTGGGGTTTAATTTATTTGACCCCGTGCCTCCTTTTTAGCGCGGGGGGGGTTAAAATTAGGTCTTACTCTTGCATGATCTTAAATAAAACACGTTTACCTCTTAAAATTAAGATATTCTTTTTGTGTTGGAATATGAATATGTTTCTTAAATTAAAACTGACCCATTTCAACCCCTTCAATTTAACCGGAAGTGGTTACTGTTTGCTTCCTGTCACGTGAATTGTGTTTTGTTCTCTACTTTTTCGGTTTACTTAAATGTTTGATTTATACTAATTTGCATTTCATGCTCGTACTGTTTTTCGTTTCGTTCTGTTTCTGGTGCCTTTATGTATTCTTTGATCCTTTTGTAATGTGTGGAGGGACAATTGATGCATCATTGTCATGAATAAACAACTATTTTGGTTTTTGAATTCGTATACATTTCTAATGTTGTAATCGGAAATGATATATAATCTTTTCTACCTTTAAATGTACCGGGATTTGGTGTATATTTTGAGATTGACATAATCTATCAGGCACATAGTGCAGGTTATGCTTCCGGTTAGTCAGGAAAACTCCATACGAGTGATACGATGCTGTTAAACCTTCCTTAATCAGTCATTACTCGAGGCACTGCTCCCGACTTGGAACTTAAAAAATTACCATTTACATAGCAAAGCTATGGCATTTTATATAGATTAAAGTTTATACAACAATGACGTTTCATATAGATTGTTCAAATCCCAAATTGTTCCATGGATAAAAGAGAGACTAACGGCAGATTTATTTTTCTGATATATGGCATGTTTGCGCTGAAATGCATACTGATGCAAGCTGTGCATTCATAAGAAATATATTTTTTATCGTCTTATCGTCTCTACCTAGTCAATAAGTTTAAATGATTTCCCAGTTCTTTGTCAGTGTAGTGCCTGTTTACAAGTTATGATCCTCGTACATGTATTTGTGTCCCTTAATCTACTGCACTTCCCAATGTACAGAATAGCTCGTTCTGATATTCTTTATTCTTTAAGAGTTTGATCAAATATCTCAAACAGTGACGAAAATATATTCTCACCATGTTTTCGCCTTTGAAGATATTTACCAACAGCTTCTTGTATAACTGATAGCTTACAGTGATGTATAGCGATACATTCTCTTATATAGAAAGTCAGCCGTTATCTATCTGCAAGCCAAGTTTTGAAATCAAGTCCTTATAGAAGCCCATGTGTCACCTATTCTTGAATTCTAAATCTAGCCATTTACGTCATGTAGTACATGATCTCCGATTAATTCACGTCGTGGAGATCATTGAAGAATATTGCAGAAACGGGTCTTTTTTTTTACCAAGGGTGTGACCATCAAATAGGGCTCATTGTTATCTGTTGGTAAGGGAATCCCTTATCCACGCCTCATACAAAAAACGATGCACTTGGTATTATAACTTCTGTGTCGTTTTATCCATCATCTTTCAATAATTGTCATTTGTCGACAGATCCTGTTTTTCGACTTTCATGCTATATAAGTTATAACACTCTTCTTTAATATCTGACACTGTATCTTTAAAAGGTGACTTATAATAACTTACTATGATGTGATAAAGCAGTTTGTCAGCTTCTCTTTGATTTGATAATGAAGGTATATATATTTACCGGATTAAATGTGTTGAATACAAAACGCAACATCACATCATAATTGATATCATTAAAGAATCATGAGAACTTAATTCCGTATTTCAACTACAGTGCCTGTAAAAAGATGTCCAATAATGTTGTAATGTCGTCTTATTGAAGAGAATCTTTTTAAACATATTGTAAAATATAATTCGTAGGAATAGTAGAAGTTATTGTAAAGATGTTGAAAACAGGGACAAACACGTTGCTGTACAAACTCCAGTTTTATTTTATTGGGTGTGGATAAGGGACTCTCTTGCCAACAGATCAATGTAGCATTATTATGATCATATCTTTCACATAATTTATCATTAAAACCTATTTCCTTGCATTTTTCAGTACTTTTCATTCAATGTTCCACATTTGATTTTAAAATCGTCATAATTTAACATCAAGAATTCTCATATTTCTCAAAGGATCCTCTTGACATAAATTACTCAATGACTATGCCTTTTAATAAAAATAATTTAGAGTTAAAGGGCACCGGGAGATTTTAGATGAACTAACCAGTACAAAATAGCCAGCATATGAATAACAATTAGCTTTCTATATGAAAATGTGTATCAATGTTTGAAGAAACTGACCATTAGTACATATATATAGGTGGTTAGAATGTTAAAAAAATTATATTATTGACATCACAGTGTGAGATAGTTGGAAACTTGTATTTCTGAAATAAAACTAATAAAGGAGAATGATTATCAGAACTAGTCAGAGTCAAGATAGAGAATGCCAAAATGACGGGACACTATTGGTGAAGAAACACGTCACTTTGGGAAATCATTCAAAAGTAACAATTGGGTATTAGAGCAACCTCCATGAAACAATATAAACAATCTATGGAAAATATCAAATAAACTACTAAACGGACTGTCAGCTGTCCAGTTTTAATAAATGTGGTAAATGAAGCGAGCTTTGGTCATAAAACAATAGTTTTACAAAATCATATCACCGTATCATCATATTTCCTAATACTAACCGGGGATATTAAACTTCATTCTATACCCGGAATATTCGTGAGCGAACTTGAGTATGACAACTTCCGTTCGAGCTGAAGAAAAAGATTAATAAAATGGTCTAAATTACAAGATAATGATAAAAGAAAAGTTGTCCCCAGTTTAAACGTTAACAAAGTAGACCAAAAGAATATTTAAAAACTGGAACCTGGTAAAACAAAGCAAGAAATCAATGTTGGCATGGAATGTGAAGTGGAATTAAGCAAAATTGTAAGTAAAATAAAAAAGTAAAAAATAAAACACAATTTACGTGATCGGAAGCAAGCAGTAGCAACTCCCGGTGAAGTTATGGGGTTGATATTAATCAGTTTAAATTTAAAAGTTACTTCATATTTCAATATAAAATAATAAAAAAAACTTTCGAGTTCTAAGAGTTAAACATTTGTTGTTATCCAAACTTGTGAAGTTATAAAGCACAATTTACGTATCCGGAAGCAGACTGTAGCTACTTCCAGTCAAGTTAAGGGGTTGAACTTGATTATTTTTACTTAAAGGTTATTTCATATCTCAATATAAAAAGGAATGTATGAATCTTAAGAACTTATCATGTGTTTTATTCAAGATTAGCCATACAAGGGTATTTCTAAAATTCTTCCTTTATAAATAGAAGCAGGGTTAAAATTAAATTAACCATAACCATTTTGTTGATTGATTGATCAAAACTAAGTTATTAAACACCAAAATAGCAAATTTAGCAAGCAAAAATGTACGAAATCACATATCATAATACACAAGATGAGTTGTGAAAAGGGTTTTAAGTTGACAAAATCTGGGAGTAAGCAATAAAGGCTATAGGAGTGGGAAAATTTGAACCCCATTTTTTCGAATATCTTAATATCTTAACCGCATACCGAAGCAAAATTAATTAAGTACAAAAATCCTACCGGAGCTATTTTTCTGACACGTCATACCACATATTTTATCCACCAAAAATAATTTTTATTTTGAATCGATACATTGTCATGTTTTGGCTATTGTTAATCACAATAGTGTAAAGTAGTGGTCAAATGGGGAGGCTCTCCCGGGGTAGGATCCCCTTTATTTCTGTAAATGATATTTTATATATGAATAGCAAGCAATAGTCACTGAACCGATTACGTGCTATCAATTAGCAAAATGAAGGAAGCACTGTCGTACTGAAGCATCAAATCAAATAAGAATTTTTAATATTTTTAACTGACTAAAGGCCGCCCCACTGCCACTGTTATTTCTTCACTATAACCTGTATTGGATCTGTATTTGCTGACAGTCATTTTTCTGATTCCTGACAAAGTCTCCTTTGATTTTTTGTATGCATTTTGTTGTCGTAAATTTGTTCTGAAATCGTAGTATGTTGTAACAAGTTTTTGTAGGTGTTATTTACTTACTTTTTTGACATGTACTACCAAACCAGGATGATTGACAGATTGAACCTTGTTTGCAAGTTCCGTTGTTGTAACAATAGTTGTCGTGTCTTTGATATTGATATCTACAGTTACAATTCAACTGACAATGTTTTCCTATTTTAGACCACCTACAACCTTCAACTAAAATAATTATTTGTTCTTGTAAATATAAAGGAATTATTCAAATTATTCACACACACACACACACACACACACACACACACACACACACACACACACACACTGAAATTTATTGTATTTGAAAAGTGATCACATCGTAACACTTTATCTATTAACTTTACATATTGTCTTTGTTTTCTTAGGATCAGGGTGTCACTAATTAATACAATAGGTATACTAAACATAGACTAGGTATTTCTACCTGATCTAATGGCTTCAGTCACTGACACTAGAATAATGACTTCATCTATTTCTATGCTTAAACATCTTTGCTATTATAAAATTATAAAACTAAAAAAAGTATATATATACCCCAATGCACTTAGTCCACTTATCTTTCAGACTGTCTATACCTTTGAAATAGAAGTCTTTGGTATGGTCCTGAAACCATGCCTCTGTGGCAGCCTTAAGTCCACCATCATCAGGAAATCTGATTTCCAGTAAATGGGATTTAACATTTCTAAATAGGAAATAATCACTGGGTGCCAAATCGGGACTGTAGGGCGGGTGATTAAGTTGTTCGAACTTGCATTCACGAATCGCTGCTTGTGCAATCCTTGACTTGTGCACAGGAGCATTGTCGTGAAGAAGCAATACCCCTCGGCTCAACTTTCCCCTCCTTTTTAATCTAATATCAGCTGCTTCATTAGATTAGCATAGTAAGCCCCAGTGAAAGAGAATCCAGCAGGTTTATAATTGATTAACAGAACACCATTAGAATCCCAAAACACAGTGGTAATGACTTTGCAAGCGGATAGTTGGGTTTTGAATTTCTTTGGTGGGGTGGAACCAGGGTGCTTCCATTGAATAGACTCTTTTTCGGGTTCCAATAATGAATCCACGTTTCATCACTAGTTACTAAACGTAAATGAAGCTCTTCCGGTTATCGTTATAAATGCCAAGAAGCTCCAGACTTGACTGGGGTCTTTGAAAGCGATCCTGCACATTAAAGTTTCTGGGGACCCATCTTGCGGATATTTTTGACATCCCAAGATGCTCGTGGATAACCGTGTATACACTTCCATGTGAAATGTCACACTCCCTAGCTATGCCATCAATCCTAATTCGACGACCATTCATGATGAGGGTCTCTACAGACGTAACAATTTTCTTTTTGATGGCATCAGCTGGCCGACCTGATCGTGAGCCATCCTTCAGTTTTAAATTCAGCTGACCATTTTGCCACTGTGGAATAGGCAGGACCACTCTCACCGTATACCTCGGCCACTCGCCGGTGAATTTCTTTGGCATTTGATGCCTCTACTGTGACGAACTTTTTCACTGCCCTAAACTCTCCATCATTGCTTGATGGTCACCAACTTTGAATGCTTTTAAAAATTACACAAATATGTTGTGACAAATAAACTTGATATGTTTAAATTGGTGGAATGTTGTGTTGTCTAAATAAGTAAAGAAAACGTGTGTTACGCTTGGTTGAATACGCTGTTCTATGAACTTTCTGACTTTCCCTCGTATATATATATGGTCATTTTTGAAATTGTTATTTCTCTGCATTTATATTTAAATGTTTAAGATTCTACGTATCAAAAGTATTGTCTTTTGATTTTTTAAAAATAAAATAATTCTGTTAAAAGTAGCACAAGACAAATAATTGCCTCAGTGGGATTCGAGGGTTACCAGATGTCACTGCCAATAGGTAATGTTAAAACCATACCGGTCCAAGGTGAAATCACAATTGCAAAAGTAAAGTAAAAACTTTGAAAACTGACAAGAGTAGGATGGTATATTCCCACTTAGCCAACATTTTGAAATTTTGTACCTATAGGTAAGATTTTAAATGTTGGCTGATTGGGTATTGGTGTGCGTTGTTTGGATAGCAAAGACAAGAAGTCTTAATTACAGGTGAGGGTAAAGTCTGTTTCAGAAAATCAGTAACAATTTTTAAAATCGGAATAAAATTATTACTTAAAATTATTTATTAAATTGAATTATTTTACAGATTTACAAACTATATGCTTCAACTTCACATAATTTATTTTTTTTTAATTTTCAATTTGGTTTTAAGCACATACAAATGCTGCAAGTCAACAATTTTACCATCAAACAGACTGCAATTCCATGTGTTTGACAAAGTGGTAAATTAAAATAATTTTTGTTTGGCATAATATTTTATTTTAAATCCCATTAGAAGATTTAATCATATGTCCGTGAACGTTCCTTGAGTTCATTGTATTGATCATTTTAGAGCCTCTCTCTCATTGTTAAAAAGTTTGGAGGCACTAAGTTGTTATAGAACAGTTATATATTAATCTTTTGTCTAGGAAAAACTCAATTTATGAACTTTATAACTGTTTAACTGATAGAATTAGACATAAGTGTTCATTTTAATTTATCAAAATTTCGATTTAGCATTAAATTTAAAATTCTGTCATAAACTTCGAACATAAAACAGAAATCATCATGTCTCAATATACGAACTGATTTTAAACTGTTGTCAAAAACCATTAAAAATGAACATTTGAAGCAAAATTATGAAACTTTGAAAATTGCAATATTTCTAACCACCATAATGAGAAAAGTGGACAAATGTTGTGTTGAGTTGTTCTGTTATCACTTCTATCACGTGACATTTGCTGTTCATGAATAAAGATATTCAGCATTAACCACTGTATATAAAAACCAGGTACAAATAATAAAGGTTTGATTAATATTTTTAGGGTTTTGGTCATTTTTATAAGTAGTGTATGAGGTTTTAATCAGCGTTAGGGAAAGATTGCTAGATAGTTATTGCAAACCCCCCCCCCCACCAAAAAACCAAAAAAAAAAAAAAACCAGAAAAATGTCTGAAGTAACGAAATAAAAATAGTTGAATTTTATAATTCACATATGTAATTTTAATTATTTATTTATTTAATTATTTATTTATTATTTAATTAATTAAATTAATTAATTTATTTCTTTATTCATTTATTTATTTATTGTCGAAATTCCTTTTTAATTCCTATATATAAAATGCAATTTTCTAACATTAAAATATAAAAAACAATAATGTTTCACCAAATAAATTGTAGAATTATATATTACAAAATATCTGCACCACAAATCAAATTGTCTGAAAAAGACCTTAGCAAAAACTTTCCAGGTGAAATCTTAAATGGTTATTTAACAATGTTGGCTAAGTGGTAATGGCAAACTTTCAAATGTTGGCTAAGTGAAAAGACACTAGTAGGATAGCCAACTCGGCCAGTGCATTGATTTCACGTGCATTCAAGACGAACAAATGGTAAAAAAACGGCATTCATTCAAGGAGGTAAAATAACAAAAAAAATATTTTACTAAGATTGGTTGAATGTAGTTATCGCAAATGAAATAAATTCATTATACGACTACGCAGATACAAACCAACCAATAGCGTTATTACACTTAAGGATAAATTAATGTTTTACAGTGTGATATCATAAAAGAAAACTTACATATAGCTGTGGCACTGACAATGTCACTGTATATCCATCTATTGAAATTGCAGATGTATATCTTATTTGAAGACTCATCCACTATAACTATGTATGATAAACTCCAATTATCTGTACCTGTAAAATATACATAGAATATGATAGCGTGTCACTAATTGTATTTCCACAAATTCAGTGCACATGGAAAATGCAAGAATACAGTCGTATTTTCCAACAAACTCATAAAAAATATGTCAAAACTTAATACTGGCCTAATAGAAAAAAATATTTTTCATTCATGAAAAAAGTGAACTTAATTCTGTACAAAGAGCAATTTTTGAACGAGCAGTTATGTCATAATTGGAATATTCATGATGATCACACCTGAAAAACAAAACCGAACAACAATGACTTACCTGACCCTAAATGTCCTGATGTAACTTTGAATGAGGCCTACTCGGTGTATAAACTTGATTAAATTTCCAAAATTTTCGCAAAATTTTTCTATGTACAGGAAAACTGGACAATTATGTTTTTCATTAAAAATATAATTTGGTTAGGTCGGTGCATTATAAATTCATTTTATTGATAGTTTAATGGAAACATTTCCAATTAAAAAAAATAAATAAGAAAAACCTTGTGCACTCAGTTTATGGAACTACGGTAAGTTGTTCAGCAGAATAACGTACGACGAATGAGTTGTAATTTATTTTGTTGCATTCTTAAAGCCCCTGCTGTAAAAAGTATTATTATCATATGATTTCCTTGGGGCTATATGTTATATTTTTATGCTCATTTAAACTTTATCACTAACTCTTCACGGTTATATTAATAATTATGATAATTTATTCCGCCAACATAATTTGCAATAAGTACATTTAAAATATTGTGTATTTTATCAAAATAAAGTAAATGATATTGACATAAATGTTTCAAAAATTAATTTTCAGAATAACAAAATTTAAAACAAACCATTCCTAAGCCGGTTTTAGTATAGAAGTTCCATTTGGTCTATTTAAAAGTGTGCATTTAAAGAAGGAAAGATGAACATTAAAATATTACTTGCGTTTCTAGATGTGAATTTGCAGTAAACATCATTTGCAATTCGACTCGAAAATAAATTGCATAAAAAATTAATAAAACTATATCAACCAAACATCAGCAATATTCTTTGTTCAGTTCTTAAATGACGTTTGAAATTATTTTAAACATGATCTCAAATGATAGTTACATGTGTGATGTCAGTAAGTAAAAACATATATATGAATGATAAGAGCGTCTTAATGGAGCTGTTAAGGAATGTACCTTTAACCCCGATAATTTTGACTCAAAAAGCTAATATTATTTTTTCTTTTACTATTTTAGCTGTATATATATATATATATATATATATATATATATATATATATATATATATATATACTGTTACTAGACCTTAGCCATTTTAGATGTAGCATTCTTAGGACAAATAATTATTAATCTGCAACTACCCTTGGATTTCGGAACTAGCTGCTGAAAAGTTTTATGTTTTTTGTATTTAATGTAAATGACCATTTAACAGGTGAGCATTAATATCAATAGGCCTCTTGTTTTCTTAGATATCAGGTTTAGAAGATTAATTCACATAATATCCTCTACTCTCTAGGATATGTTGGCATTTATCTGAGGTTTGTGTCGTCAAAAATCTGTATTATACGACTGAAATAGAACAATTTACAAAAACCTCACTGAAATATTCAAAAGCCCATTAGGCTCATGATCAGAAAAATTTAAAGGCGTAATAACGCAAAATAAAGGGTTATAATGCAAAAAAGGCGTAAAAAACACGAAATAAAAGAGTTATAAGGCGAAATAAAGCCTTTGGAAAGGCGTAATAACGCAAAATCAAAGGGAATATAACGCAAAGTGAAAAGCGTTATAACGCGAAATAATGCGAAATGCAGGGCGTTAAAACGCCAAAGGAAAGGCGTAATAACGCGAACTTATGGGCGTAATGAAAAGATAAATAAATATATATGTATATCTTCAATATGAAATTTGTGTTCAAACGATTTGATGTTTCTTTGTTACAATTACCTTTTAAAACGGTAAGATAAGCATTTAGTTAAGTTGAATTCAATCTTTCACCAAATTAATTCTGTTGTCAGAGATTTTATTCCGATATTTGCAAGCAAATTATAATGCCTACGTTTTACTGCCTTAGGCATTCTAAATCACAATCAGATTCATGACTTGACATTTGAATTTTGAGTGTCACCATACCTTTAAACCTCAGACAGTACGACCATAAACACTATATGACCGCTGCGACAATTCCAGCTCCATAACGCGTACACCGGAGTTTACCGGAAACTACCGTATTTTAACAAATTGAGTGCACATGAAAAATGCAAGAATAAAGTCGTACTTTTTAATAAACTCACAAAAAAACTTGGTAAAAGATCTACAAACCTAATAGGAAAAAATATTTTTCATTTGCCTAAAAGTGAATTAAACCCTGTACATAGAGCAATTTTTGATGTTTTTAACAAAACAACAAATCAAACATGTTTAACTATGTCAAAATTATCCCCTTCTGTGCCTTCTTACTCTGTACAATTTTAAATGAGATGTTATAATCGGAATATTTAGATGATCACAACTGAAAAAACATGCAACAGTGACATAACTGTCTCTAAATACCCTGGTGTATCTTTGAATGAGGCCCATTTGGTAGATAAACTTGATGGGATTTCCAAAATTTTCCCTAAATTACTCTACCGCTGTATGTACGGGAGAACCTTAATAACAATGTTTCATTTAAAAATATAATTTGGTTGGGTCAGTGCGTTTTAAAGTCATTTTATTGATATTTCAATGGAAACATTTTCAATTGAAAAAATAGATAAAAAACCACGTGTATTCCATTTGTGGATATACAGTAGATCACTGATAACATTTTGTTTGTATAGCAACGAATGTGTGTGTGTGTGTGTGTGTGTGTGTGTGTGTGTGTGTGTAATATGGTGCATATTATTCTTTACTCCATTTGTATGTTATTATAGGTAAATGCCACTTTCACTTGAACTGAAGATGGATTTTTAAAAACAAAAATGAATATATGACTAATGTGTGAAATAAATCATTGAACATACGTACCATGTTTTTCTACCTGACAATGTGTTAGATCACCTAAATCCTTATGAGCATTAAATTCCAAGCTTGTTGTTGTACCACTTTCAAGTCTGTTGCCATAATTAGATTGAAATTTTTGACCAGCCGAGTTTTGGGAACCAAACAGTGTGATAGTAACGTCGTCGTCAGTACCGGGGACGATTTCGTTGGATGAAGTTTTCACATGCAATTGGTATATTTCCCCTGCAAGTGCAATTAACAGTGCAACGTATAAAATCAATACAAACTTTTCAACCGCCTTTGAAACATATCTTTTCACAATGTATAATCCTAAATTTGAAATTACTCTATCTAAATACTTGTAAATTTGATCTCTACAAGCCGTAAGAAAAAAGATTCTCAGCCCTCATGTTCAGATTTCTCTGTCCGTTCCCCACTACAAAGCATGGAACTATTCTTTTAATCTCAACCTGAGTGATGAGATTCTGTATTTTAAGACAAAAGCTTGCAGAAATTTGAAATGTCTGTCTTCACCACAAAACAGAGGTCGATTCGTTTCCCCCAGGTCCAATATATTCCTGTTTTGTAAAACTTTTATGATAAAATTATGCTTGTGAATTTATAACGAATGACGTCGCAATCTTAATTTTTAACGTAACAGTCAAAGTGACATCATATCACTTGTAGCTTGTTTAAACCCTAAGGCTGGCTAATTAAGTTTAACAACAAATAACACAAAATAACAAATAACTATAAAACAATGTTTATTTTCAATATTTAGCAAGACATTTTACTACATCGTCTTGTGTATTACTGTAAATACCTCATCAAAAAATTTTAAAAGTAAAACAGGAAACTAACTGTTCGAACTCTTTTTGTGTCGTTATCAGGTTTTCTAGAAGTTTTGAAATATTCTGTGGCACAAACAACACGAACTATTTGTCAGTCGAGCTCTCATTGTGGACACATAATATTTTTAAATGCAAAAGGTTTTGATATTTTTCTGTTTATGTGTCAACTTTCTAAAGTAAGCAATGGAATCAGTGAGGCGAAATGTGTTATAATTTTCCAGCACTAGACGACTGTTTCAGAATAAATTTCCTCATCAGAAGTGCTTTGACCAAAATTGTAGGAATCCAACTATTCTTTAAATAAGGAAAATACAAGTACGATTATTTTTTTTTTTCTTAATCCATGTCGATTAAGGAAAGACGCAAAAGTAACTTGTGTTGCTGTTTCGTATTAACCAATATGTCACACATGTATAGCTGTTGCGTATATAAACATAACACAAACAACTTGGTATTTACAAGACAATAACGGCTTTTGGAAGTCGTGAAAAATCTCGATATCAAAATATATAATCGAACACGTTCTTTCTCCTGAAATCCTTTTACATTAAGTAAGGTTTGTCGAACTATATTCTTTATATTGTAATGGGATGCAAGTAGGATATAAATTGTTTTTCCCTGGTGTTTAAACGATGTACTGCTTACCCATTTTCTGACATAAATTGAACTAATTTTCATTAGACATTTCTGAATTTGTAACAGTGGAATTAGTTTAGATCTGATTTAGACCTAGGTAGAGGTTCACTTCCTTTCGAATTCTCTGCATTCGAATAACTTTTCTTGTCTCTACTTTCAATAATTTTACATCGCGCATTTTATCAGTTTTCAAACCCGATATTACATTGCCTTTAATATATTCATATTTTGTAATAAATTAAATGTCTTAAAATGACGGATATCGCCAGCTTAACAGAAAGTGCTTACTTTTTCGATGCACCCAGTCACCCTTCTCTTAAAGAAAGTTCACTTTAATTCGCCAGTTTTCAAAGTTTTTACTTAAATGTTTTTGTAATTGTGATTTTGTGTCGTTTTGACATAATATTGTTTTTATTGAGAAAGATCAATTTTAACGTCGTTGCAATGATGTCGCCCCATGAATGCCATTTAATGTTGAATTTACTATATTGATGAATGTGACGCTGATAATTTT
Source organism: Anadara kagoshimensis (assembly GCA_021292105.1). Lineage (NCBI taxonomy): Eukaryota > Metazoa > Mollusca > Bivalvia > Arcoida > Arcidae > Anadara > Anadara kagoshimensis. Next base: position 32,249,541 of record CM037860.1, read on the forward strand.
TATACAATGATGACCACGTATTTTACAGATTTAAACGATTTATTAATAACTTCCTGTTTTAGAATTCCAAAAGTGTATATAATTGTTCTTCATCATCAACAATCCTTACACAGAATTAAATTTCAAGAAGAAGAGTGTTGACAATTAGACTAAACATGCCAACTCTGGATTATTTAAACCTGCTCGGGAAAAGATATTGAGAACGATGGTCACCGCCAATATCTTAAGTTACACTATGCTAACAAAGGCATAGATGGTATACACATTACAATCTAAAGTTCCTGCTTATTTCAAAATTAATTCGCCACCTCTAATTTTCTACTCCTACAATAAACCTATTGCATCGAAAATATTTTATTATAAACAAACATTGCAGTGTTTAAAATTTCATAATTTGACTCTATCTACCTGCTCTTGCTCGTCTTCTCCCTATATTTATGGACTAGCTGGACATGTGATAACTGGTGATCTCAATATAATCGAGAACACTAAATTAAGATCTTTATTTTCAAAAGGTCCTAAATATAGAGAAGCTCAACCTTTTACTTGGGGACAGGATTTCAGAATTGTAATGGATTCTGTTGAAGAGTACGCCAGACGTTGGGCTAAATTAGAAGATGTTGAGCATACCTTATGCGACTGGATTAAGGTTGTGAGATCTTTCGATAAAACTAGGATTGCCAAACTTACAGGGTCTATGAGTACTAAACCGTCTTCAGTACTCAAGGATCTAGAAATCAAGGCAATTCTAACAAAAATACACAACGGATATGTTGTTGTCCCAGCTGATAAGGCTTCCAACAAAATTATTTTCGTTTGTAAGAGATTTTACCTTGAACGTCTTATTGAGGAGCTTGGTTTAAATAGTATATCAAATAACCCTGCATATACTAGAACTAATTTTACCAAAGATGAAGTCCTTTCCAACCATAGGGGAGTTCTCGAGTCTTTTGGTATCAATCTTAAAGAGGGAGATCTTGATCTTCCGTACTTGTATTGGATTTCCAAACTCCATAAAAATCCATGTAAGGAAAGATATATAGCAGGCTCATCTAAATGTACTACTAAATCATTATCGGTAACTCTAACACAAATATTGACAATCGTCAAAGATGGTCTTCAGTCTTATTCAGAAAAAGTATATTCTACATCTGGAATCAACTAAATGTGGAATCTCTAAAATTCTAAAGAATTACTTGAACATCTTACTTCTAATACTCATGTAAAAAGTATAAAAACATTTGATTTTTCTACACTATACACCACTATCCCTCATTCTAAATTGAAAGAACGTCTTAAAGAAATTATTCACTTGTCTTTCTTTTACAAAAACGGTAAGCCAAGATACAAATATTTGGTGCTGAACAGGGGTTCTGGTTATTTTGTCAAGCATCATACGGATTCCAAACAAAAATATACCGAAGGTACCATCAACAAAATGTTGAAGTTTTTGATAGATAACATATTTATTGTGTTTGGTAATATAGTTTTTCAGCAAACAATCGATATACCAATGGGTACAAACTGTGCACCATTGCTTGCTGATTTGTTTCTTTATTCTTATGAAGCAGAATTAATGCAGAACCTTGTTTAATCTAGAGAAAGGATTGTCGCCAAATCATTCAACTCAACATACAGATATATAGATGACGTTCTGTCTCTTACCAATCCTAAATTCGCAGACTATATAAATGTCATCTATCCTAGTAAGCTTGAAATAAAAGACACTACTGTTTTCTCAAGTTCTGTGTCATATTTAGACATATATCTGAATTATGACGCACAAGAAAGGCTACATTTAAAACATTACGACTTCACTTTTTCTATTTTAAACTGTCCTTTTTTATGCAGCAATAAACCTGCATCTCCTGCTTATGGTGTATTTGCTCTCCAATTAATACGCTACGGTAGCGATTGTTTAAACTACAGGGACTTTGTACAACGAAATAAGCCGGTTGCAAATAAATTGTTGACTCAGGGATATTGCAAGCCTAGGCTTATCAAGGCCCTCCAAAAGTTGTATGGCCGTCATCACAGTACTGTTGATAAGTTTAATGTCTCTGTGTCCAGGATTGCCCTGGATATATTTGACGTCTCATAGTTCCATGTTCCTTTCACACAATTTTGATTACACACGTGGCAGTTGTAACTAGCTAAACAGAAGGTGCCTATCCTTCTGGAGCACTCGACCTCACTTTCCTTGTGGAAGTTCACGTGTCTAACCTAATTTGTCAGTTCCAAAGTTTTTACTCTGCTTCTGGATTGTGATTCGGACATGGATTAGTGTTTTTTATTTAAACTTAGTAGGAAGTAGTAATGCGGAGCCAAGGACGATGATTAATCATGTTTGTAATTCACACAACACTATTTAAGCATCATTTTTAAACGTTCCGGCTGTTTACGCTCAAAATTGCCATGTATAGTAATATTTGTACAATTGTGTCTAAAGTATGTGTTGTTCGAATAGGTATAGGAGGTGATAGTGTAAAATATCAATGAAGCAACCTTCAAAGGAATACCTTTCTTTAAATGTGCCAAAATTATTTATCCCTCACTCCCCTCTCTCTCCATACGTTAGCTAAGCTGCTAGAGTGTCCTCCCTGTATATGGGAGTTTGCGTGAGTTCGAATCGAATTCTGATTGGGTCTCACCAATATTTGAAAATAAGTGGCGGCGGTTCTTTCGCGAAGCACTTGGCATTTAGAAATAAAAGTCACAAGGTCTTTCGGAAGAGACCTTAAAATCGACTTCCGTTTCAAAACAGGAATTGCATGTAAAAGAACCCCTTCTGCACACTGCAAAAATCAAACTTTCTGCCACTTCACCTATAGCTGGTGACTTCCCGATGTAAGTGAAATATTCTTGATTGGGATGTAAAACAACATTCACTCAATCAATGAAAACGATCAATCATACAATATTTTAATTACTCTCTCTCTCTCTCTCTCTTTCTCTCTCTCTCTCTCTCTCTCCTTTTTCGAAATTACAAATCAACAACTTACCGTTAAAACTGCAAAAAAGTAAAGCTATATGGACACACAATATCGTTATATACACTGATGCATCCATCTTTACTAACAAACTGATGAAAAATATTAAAGTTTCTGTTTTAAAATTTATCATGATGAGCCTACTTGTAAACTTCGGAAACACTTGTTATAACTTTCCGTTAAATGCAAAATCATCTATTGTAATCTACAAATAGTACATTATATCATTTACAAACATTAGTGTGCATTTTATTACTCTCTCTCATAATACCGTTAGGGGATCTCGGTGGTTGAGTGGTTTAAATCGCATCTCACTGCAAAAGTTAGAATCACGCTCAGAACAGATACTTCTTTGAAAAAGGATGTTGGTGTGCTTGTCGCACAAGACCAAGTTGATTTTTTCTAGATTTTCACAATTTGTTCTTTCACAAAGTTCTTTCACAAATTACACATACTTTTTATTTTAACTGTTTCCAGTTTGAGACGCATGTTAAATCTCATGTATACCATTAAAATTCATGATTTGTTTTTACCTTACATTCAACTACGATTTAATTTGATCTAAAATCTTTGATTTAGATCAAAATGTCTTGTAAAAATTTTCAATTATTCTCATAAAATACTGCAAATAATTTAAAAAAAACAACAACCATTAAAATAAATATTTGTTTATTTCAATGTAAACAATATTTTATATTACGAGTGTACATTTGCAAATGTTCTTTAGTTAATGAAGTAATGCGCCAGTCAGGATAGTATCATTTGTAGCACTACAGTCTGATCTAATAAGTGTTTATATGCAGCTGTGTTATTGTTTTTTTTAATATTATTTCGTACTTTAAGAGCATATTGAAACGAAAACCATTTGTTTCCAATGTTTTAAAACACACACACACACACACACACACACACACACACACACACACACACACAGAGAGAGAGAGAGAGAGAGAGAGAGAGAGAGAGAGAGAGAGAGCAAGATGTTGTATGTACGAGTATAATCTGTCATATAGATAAGTTTTTGTCTTTTTTTTCTGTTTTAATTAGCTTTTGTTTCTACCAGTACATATCTAGAACAACTTGTAAACACGGACACTTATATAACTTGTAACAGATTTAAACAGTTCTTATATATTGGAATATATCATATCAACAATAAACACAGATAGACATACATGTCAAATATATCACACACAAGCCAGAATATATATAGTTTACTTCCTCGTATTAAAGTTGTTTTAAGTTCTAAATCGGAAACGCTTACACAAGAATCGACTTAAGCGAAACATACATGTACTTTAAATCAAAGTGATTTTCAATTTTAGACGCATGGTCAATCTCATGTATGCCATAATAATTCATGATTTGTTGTACCTTACATTCATCTAAATATGTGTTTGTACTATAAGAGCATATTGAAACGAAAACCAATTTCTTTCCAATTTTTAAATCACACACACACACACACACACACACACACACACACATAGAGAGAGAGAGAGGGAGTCAGAGAGTTTTATTTATGAGTACAATCAGTAGAGATACGTTTTTTTTGTTTGTCTTTTTTGCTGTTTTAATGACTTTTGTTTCGTATTATACATGTAAAGCAGTGTACCACAACAACATACCTAGAACAACTGGTAAACAGAGATATAACTTATAACGAATTTAAACATTTCTTTTATATGTAAGAATAAATATCAACAATAAACATGGATTCACATACAGGCCGAATATATCATATACAAGCACGAATATATACAATTGTATTACAATTGTTTTAAGTTCTAAATCGGAAACTCTTACACAAGAATCAACTTAGCCGAAACATACATGTACTTTAAATACATGTGATCAGATGATATTTAAGTGTTATGACACCAATAGTCGAGGTTAAATTTCTTCCTCCTTCGCTAGATTTTATAAGCACTAGACGATTTTATACAGTGTTATATCTGTATCCTTACAACATTATATATAATTTAGTAATATACTAGTAACAATAAGTAAAGACTACTCCAAATTCCTTTAAATACCCGTCTACTTTTTATTTGATCAATATATACGGTCTGAATCTGTTTACATGGTTTTAGGACAACCAGAACCACTTTTTCCCGAATCCGGAAGTAAACATCTACTGTACACACAGATAAAATCTACACGTTTTAAAACAAACCTACGATTCCAAGCATAAACTCGATCTTTTATTACCAAACATGTCCGTTATCTTTTTTTTTAAAAAAAATCCCGCGTTGTTGTGTCAGCATAGCTAGCTTGTGTCCGTGATGAATATTGAAATTAAAGGTCAAGCGGACAGGTCAAAGTTGTTTGCCTATGCTTTATGTCAAAGTGATCAGATGATATTTAAGTACTATGACACAAATAGTCGGGTTTAAATTTCTATCTCCTTCTTTATATTTTATAGACACTAAAATATTCTTATATAATTTAGTAATATGCTAGCAACAATAAGTAAAGATAATTCAAATTCCTTTAAACACTGCTTTTTATTGGTCAAAGTATACGGTTTAAATGTGTTCCAGGACTACCGGAACTACCTTTTTTCCCGAACTGAAAGCAAACATCTACTATACACACAGATAAAACCTACATATGTTATAAAATAAACCTACGATTCCAACTGTAAACTTAGTCTTCCAATTAACCAAAATCGTCCCTTAAAGTGTTCTTGTTTTCGCGTAACTGCCTAGGTTCTCTTAACGACCTGGTGACGGCGGTAACTAAGGACAACACTTTTGTACTGTATTGTTGTCATGCGTCACATTGCGGCAAAATTGTGTTTAATTTCATGTTTTAATTTCTTGTGACATAAATATCTTTTTTTAAATTATTGTTTTTAAAATAAAATGATAAGGTCTGACTATATTTTTATGGCCTAATCTAAAAAGATGAACTTTATTGTGGACACCGTAAACCGCAAAGCGTGTCATTTTCAATAGAAAAATAATACAATCAATGCTTGATAAAAAATACACCGATAGATTAGTTGCTTGGAATGTTTCACGTCACATTTTAAGATTTTACTTTTATCGAGACAGTCAGGCTTCTGATAGCGAAGGAAACCCCAGAACCTAAAAAAAAAACCCGACCTAAACTTACGGTTTCATGGAGACAAGTAGATGCACATCTCGGAAAAGTTGGAGATGGAACGCGTTTTTGTGGTCCTGGTCCCGGTTTAACAATCATTTCTTAGCTATTTTACTTAGCTTATATCTGGCAAAATTACAAATCTTTATAATTTCGTTAATTGTTTATATATGCAAGAGTTTAAAGTGCCATTTGGAAGATCACATTACACAATTTCGCACAATTTTGATTACACACGTGTCGGATGTAGCTTGCTTTCTTCATTATTATTACTATTATTATTATTATTATTATTATTATTATTATTATTATTAATCTACAAGATATATATATCTATGAATATAGTTCTTGGCTTAATTTTTAAAAAATTAAAAAATGCACCATATTTTTGTGGCACGATTGTTTACGTGTATAAAAACATTTGTATCGAGTTAGAAAGATCAGTTGCGAAGGATTCCAAAAATATATACTTTATACATTATATGTTTTTAATCTCTTAATCTGCAAGAGAAAACAAATTGTATTCATTCACTTATGTTTTGAAACATTAGTTTGTCGACAAAGAGTTAAATCATGCTTCTACTGGTATTTCTTGTACCCGGAAATAAATTCACGCTGGTTATTTGACGGAATTATGAACGCTATAAGAAAGTCCTGAGGTATCCAAGTTATTTCATAATCACTTGTCTATAAATGTAAAAGTTTGTATCATTTAACACAACAGGTGGTTCAGATTTGTTACTGTTATTCTAAATCAATATAAAGTTAAGATTTATTTGTGTTAAAGCTATGCCGTAGCTTAAATTATTAAAATTAAATAATGTAGAACGCGCATTATATTACAGCCTTAAGGTAACCAGCCAGGGATTTGAAGAACAGTGAAGTGAGGTAAACATTTGTATTAATTCGTCTGACAGGGAATGAAGATGACGGTATTTCGTATTGCTATCGTGGTTTTTGTTCTTCTAGCAGTTTTATCTTATGTATGTGCAACTGGAAAACAAAACAAACAAGACAAAGAGAAAAATGCAATAAGACGTATAAACAAACTTGTGAGAAAGGTGAAGTAAAATCTATATAAATTATTGTTCTTACGATTGTCAAAATAGAGCACAGCCAAATCGAAAGTTTAACACTAGGCTAACATCCTGTATTTGCTATATTTTGACAGCTTATTTGGCAGATATAACTTTGTCTGGACATGTTTTGGACAGGTATTATCTATATCTCGACATTTTTTGGCATTAACTATTTATAACCTGAGCTAATATCGGTTATCGAAATTCGGTTCTCTACAGGTACCAAAGTGTTAAACCTTCGACAGATCTGTATTGTATATGATCATATTGCGATTTTACAAAACCAGGTACAGGTGTTACATGTACAAATATAAAAAAGTGAAAAAAGAAAGGAAAGAAAAGAAAGAAAAACGCAAATTTCTCAAAAACTAAGGTATACTCCCTCATGCAAAGTATTTCCTTAGCTTAATTTGGTAAAATATATTTTGGTTCTTTTGGTAGCTTTTCAACATCTTCAAAACAATTTTTGTTTCATAATTTTGATCCAAGCACTACTGATGAGGAATTGTATTCCGAAACGGCCGTCTAGTGCTGTAAAATAAAACTGGTATAATATGTAATTACAGGTATTTATCAGAATAGCGATAGATAATTGATATCGAAATGTCTTTACGGTGAAAAGCATAAGTTTCATATTCCTTTCTTTCTCAATATTGGTTACACGCGTGACAGTTGTAACTGGGATCCACCCTTGCTTACCTTGTTGAGGCTCGCGCATGTGGTTTAGTTTGTCGGTTTTAACGATTTTTACTTTAAATAAAATAATTGTGGTTTGGACATGGAATGGTATGTTTGTTTTTAATCAAGATACAATTAATCGATAATGTTTTATGTATTCTAACGGTATTAAAGTAAGTTTATTTTACTTTTATTTCCACCAAAATTATTAAATTCAAATGTACTGTCAATATGTATAGATTTGCAGTTCGAAGTTCAAAATTTGATTTTAAAAATGAATTTTTAAATATAATTGTGAATTTAGTCTGTTTTTAAGGGACATTTAATTGTCTATCAAGTTTTTCAATTTTATCAATATTTTGTTTTTTTTTTTATTTTAACGAGAGCCTGAACCTTATAGCTAATGAAGATCGCCTTTCGAAGTTCGGTAACTCAAATATTTTGCCATAGACCTCGAGCCATCGAAGGTCTACTATATCTTACAATGCAAAGTCAGAATCTCATGTAACATTATTCATAAAGCTCATAGGCTTTTATGTACCATACGAAGACTTAGTAATTATCTTTTCTAAAGCCTCTTATAAAAAAACTCGGGAATATATTGTTTTTTGTTTTGTTCGATCAATATAAACTCTCAATAAGTTTCAATTGCACTTCAAAGATGAGTAATAGAGTATCATATGTAGACTTCTTATCAATGAATAAGATAAAATGATCTGAACACTTCCTTGTAATCCTTAATCTATGAAATGAAAATGTAATAAACTTTTTCAAAACTAATTATTACTTAATTACTTTTGTTATATATAGTTTAAAAGTGACATAGAAGCAGATACACAAAAAACGTACGACCAATTTAAAGCACAGAAATACAGAAAAGAGAAATCCGACACAGAAATTGCTTTGTTTATCAAGAGGTGAGACTTTTCTTACTTTTTAACTTAACTAACACTGATGTGTAATGATATGTGTAGCTAGGATTCGCAAAAATATGTGATCAATACTTGTGTATAACGTCAAGTCACTATTTAAGGTAGAAAGTTTACATGGTAATGTAATCCGTATAAATCAAACGCATGCATACCTTTCATGTTCAAACCACAATAAAAATAAAGAAGTAAAAAATTGTTAAGTCATGCATGTGAACTTTCATCAGGGAAAGCAGGAAAGGAAGCCGGCTGTTTCGGAAAGGTAAGCACCTACTATTGTTTCAGGGAACTTAGATAGTCGCTTTTTTGTTAATTAAGGTTTTATATTTTATGATTTAATGTAAAGGGGATTATATTTGCGGGGTAAAAATTTCGTAATTTTTTAAATCGGACATTTCGCGTGGGTGTAATTTTAGCGCAGCAATCGAAAGTATAATTACATTTCTCGCGATGCAACTGACACCGGGAGTTGTCTCCCTTTCAACACTACACGTATATATAAAGATAAAAGTGTTCACCCATGCAAATAAAATATCATTCCCGACCATTCAACAATGTAAATAATGCTCATGACTGAGTAAAAGTTATTTTCCTAACAATATTTGATGAACATACGTTATCATTTTGTAAAAATCCTTCGTTGGTTAAAAACGGCAAGTGAAAAAAATGTTAAACCAGGATTGCCAGACCCTGGAAAATGTCTAACTCCTGAAGAGGAAAAATTGAAAAGTTAAAAGAAGTTGTAGATTCTGAATATGTGAAAAATTCTGGCAGTTGAGGGAAAAAACGGAAAAGAGGAGAGTATACACATTATACCCCTGAAACTAAAGCAAAAATTGCTTATGCGAGATATGCAATTGAATTTGGACCGATTAAAGCAGCACGCCACTTCTCAAAAATTATGGATTGTAAAATTTCGGAGAGCACATTTCGTGGATTTAAAAGTTCTTATTTGCTCTAGAAAAATATATCAAAAGAGGATGAGGTAAAAGAGTTAACACCTAAAAACGTGGGAGACCAAATTGTTAGGAGATGAGCTAGACTCAGACGTTGTTCAATATATAAGAGATCTACATGAGGCTGGCGGAACAGTAAATTCCAACATTGTAATTAGTATTGGCCGTGGTGTTATTTTATAAAATGATTAACGATTGTTGTATGAACATGGTGGGGAAATTAGATTGACCCGGGACTGGGAAAGGTCGCTTCTTGACCGTATTAATTTCACTAAACGAAAATCCACAAAAGGAATAAAACATGTTCCATCAAATTTTCACGACAAAGAACGTGAGTTCATTACACGCATTAAAACTGTTATCAATAAAAATAACATTCCGTCAGATTTAGTTTTCAATTGGGACCAAACTTGGCTGAACATGGTCCCCCAGTGTTCGTCGACTATGGATAAAAAGGGTTCAAAACAAGTGAAAGTTGTTGGGTCTGGTGATAAGAGGCAGATCACTTGTTTATTGACATGTACTTTATCCGGTACACTTTTACCACCTCAACTAATCTACCAAGGTCTTACTGACCAATGCCATCCTAAAGTTAAGTTCCCGTCTGACTGGAACATATCAAACTCTGCTAACCACTGGAGCACAGAGGAAACTATGCTCGAATTTCTAGATAAAATTATAATACCATATGTCGAAAATATCCGTAAATCCCTACCCATTTCTCGAAATAATCAAACTGCTCTCGCTAGTTTTGATGTTTTTGCTGCTTATAGAAGTGAAAAGATTTTGGACCGATTAAAATAAGCAAACATCAGAGTCGTCTTTGTACCAGCAGGGTGCACTGACGAACTTCAACCCTTAGATCAAACCATTAATAAACGCTATAAGGATGGCATTAAAAATGAATTCTCTAATTGGTATTCCGAAAAGGTGAAAGCTAAAATAAAGGAAGCTAAGCAGAAGAACACGAAGGTTGATTTGTCTGACATTGACCTCAGAACAAGTACAATATAACCTTTTCACGCTCAATGGGTAATACTAAGACCCATAAAATGATGGGAAAAGAAAACATTTATTGTGAACGCCTTCACAAGTGCCGGTATTGATAACTCTTAACTTCTTTTCATGCACGACTGATTTTGAATATGGTCTAATTAGTGTACGATGTACATAATACTAACAGTAAGCATTTGATTTCATGCGCCAATGACTATGAATAAACTGTCTGGTAAAAGTCTTACGTATGTAAATAACACTAAATATTATCCAAAAGAATAAAATTCCATTCAATATTCTTTATTTTTAGATTTATTTCTTAAGTGTTGTTTGTTCACTTTTTTGTAATTTAGTTATGTCCCTTTAATTACACTCTCTTTCGAGAAAGTACGAAAATTTGTTTGATCCGAAATGTAACCAAAATTAATCAAAAGTATCCTCGACCATCCGTGATTCGAGACTCTAATAGAATACGAACTAAATTTGCTAACGCAACAAGAATTTGAGAGCTGAAAAATAGACAACTGATTTTTCTGGATAGTTTCACAGTAAATACCTAAATTTTGTCTTTAATGCATGAAATCGTAACTGCAGAGACGACACTCGCGTATAATAACTGAAAACAAAAAAGGCCTCGAATCTTAAGATGGTCTCGATTTTAGGACGGTCGACAATAATAGTATTGAATTTCAATGCTGTATTGCAGAAATTTTCGCGAGGATAAAATTTTCGCGATATTTTAATCAGCGCGAAATAAGGGAAAATTTTACCCTCGCTAATATTTCCCCCTTTACAGTATATCCAAGGTTATACATATTGGATCAAAAACAAACATACTAATCCATGTCCGAATCACAGTCCAGAAGCAAAGTAAAAACTCTGGAACTTACAAGTTAGGTTAGACACGAGAACTTCCACGAGGGATGTGAGGCCGGGTGCTCCGGAAGGGTAAGCACCTCCTGTTAAGCTAGCTACACCCGCTATGTGTCTAATCAAAATTGTGTGAAAGAAACATGGAACTATGAGACGTCAAATATATCCAGGACAATCCTGGACACAGAAATATCAAACTAATCAACAATAATGTGATGACGGCCATAAAACTTTTTGAGGGCCTTGATAAGCGTATGCTTGCAATATCCCTGAGTCAACAATTTATTTGCAAGCAGCATACTTCGTTGTACAAAGTTGAACAATTTGGCGACAGTCTTCTCTCCAGATTTAACAAGGTTCTGCATAAATTCTGCTTCGTAAGAATAAAGAAACAAATTAGCAAGCAATGGTGCACAGTTTGTACCCATTGATATACCGATTGTTTGCTGAAAAACTATATTACCAAACACAACAAATATGTTATCTATAAAAAAATCCATCATTTTGATTATGGTATCTTCAGTATATTTTTCTTTGGAATCTAAGATAAAAAGGCCAATTAAATGTAAAATAATAAGTGTTCTACAGCCTTCTGGTTTTGCTCTACATATAAAAAATTAACTGTTTTTCAAACACTGCACATATGCCCTCTCGTTATCCGTGCCTCGTATGCAAATTTAGAACATTGCATGAAGGGTAAGTATTATACATATACATGGATATAAGTAAAACCCGAACCACAAACCTGAAAGACAACCTTGTTTTTACCCGTGTGATAATAATGAGTATGCAGGTCAACTAGGTGTGATTTACAGCTATCTGAGGTACATTTAGGTATATATATATTAATGCCAATAATACAATACTTGATTTTATGTTAAAGATAAATCGACTATCTAAGTTACCTGGAACAAAAGTAAGTACCTCCTGTTTCCCCAGCTACACCCGCCATGGTTGAAATCAAAAAAGAGAATGGTAGGAACATGATTATTTCGGATACACAGAGACAGCATACATATTAATAATTCTGTTATAACGCTCGTCCAACTAGTCAAAAACCAAGGCAATACTTAATTTGTTAGCGGCTTAATTTGTTGTTTAAAGGTACCCTAGTCGGAAGATATAATGCGTTATGCCTCGGGTCTTTCGAATTGGTAAAACATGTTCTTGGATGCTCTTGATTGCCATGTTTTTTTATATGTTATTCAGTTACAAGTATTTAAATCATTAGGTAGGAAGTTTATAACAATTTTAGACATACCAGAACCGCATCTCGAAGTATAACCTGTAATCCATATCTGTTTTGATAAGCAATATACGCCTAGTCAGTTCTTGTGTACATTTTTCATGTCTACCCTTCCCTCTGTCTATCAGCTACGTTAGATCAGTTGGTATCTAGCGCCCTCTCCGTGTGTGGGAGGTCATGAGCCGAGACCTGAACAAGGTTTGAATATTGGCAGTGAGTGTTCTTTCACCAAGCACTGGGCATTTAGAAATGAAAGTCACATGGTCCTTTGGAAGAGACTGTAAACACAGGAGCCCTGAGTCACGACATGCGACATTACAGATTACAGAACTCTATCTACACATTGCTCTAAACACACAGTAAAGGTAAACAACTCTGTTTCTTCACCTATAGCTCGATTTAAGTGAAACATTCTTGACTGGGACATAAAACGCAACTCAATCAACCAATCTGTTTTTTAGCGATTTAATTAGATCGTGGAAATATATAACTTTGTCAACAAATACTTCCGGAATTTTTTTTCTTGATATAAAGAACATTATAAAACGACAACCATGTGTCCGTAATATTTGTAAAACTGGTAGTCTGTATATTACTTATCAAACGTACCAGCCCATGGTCAAACCACTATAAAGATAAAGAACTTAAAAAGTGTTTAATTAAACATATGAACCTATGAGGTATTCGAGAATGTTATTAATGCTAAGTAAAATGTAATTATTGATGTATTCTGAGAATATATTACTATATTACTTTGCTTCTGAATTGTAATTCGGACATGGATAATTATGTTTGTTTTGATTATAATCTAGGGATTAACAAATTAAGTTCTTGTCGTATTCTCCTGTATCACGACTGCAAATAACAATACCTTTGACTAATTAAGATTATGATTTGAACATGGACTTTTGTGGTTTTTTTCCATTTGTTATATACATCGTATTTCCAATAAGTAAAATTATTACAGGTGTGAAACATTTTTATTTAAGATAAATGATTTGATCATGGACGGGTATGTTTGTTTTTAATTTTATTAATAATTGTTTTTTTTTTAAATAGGTAAAAGTGTCAAAAGATAAGAATATACATGTGAAGCTCACTAAAGATAAAGGAAAAGGCAACAAGTTCATGTATCAGGCAGTACAAACAGAGAAATCCCATGATGATGAAATAAAACTATTTTAATTATCCTTATTATCTTACATTGGGCGAGATGGATAGTACTCTGAAACTGAAAAACCAAGTATAGGCAAACACGATTAACCTGTCCGTTTGACCTTTCATTAGAAATATTCATATATAAGTACCCAACGTAGTAATAAGAGTAGCAGTTAATAATAATATGTACACAAGTTAAGTGATTAGTATTGTCATTTTGTAAACAAATTAAACCCGTGCAATACTTATATCTAAATGCAGTTGTCCATAATAAATATATAAATTGAAGGTCAAACGGACAGGTCAAAGTTGTTTGTCTAAACATTGAAACGACTTATACAAGTTCCAACTTTTGAAAAAAATATGAAAGCTAAAATTGAAAACAATGTTTTTGGCAAATGACAGTAAACAGAACCGGAACATTACCATTACAACATAATACATATACATAATAAATTATACCACCACTCAAACGAAACACAAACATCAAAAACAAATATACCATATCCATGTCCAAATCACAATCTCAAAGCAAATGTAACAACAAGAAACTGGCAATTAAAGTGAAACACGTGTACCTCCAACAGGGAAGTGTGTGTGTGTGAATGTAAGGGGGTGCCCTGAAATGGTAGGACCATTCTGTGTGGCTAGCTATACCCACCACGTGTCAAATTTTGGAATTTTAACATCTTTATTAAGAACAACATATTTTATTTGGCGGTTGCATTGTTGGTTACAAAAAAACTATTCACATCCACTCTTTGTAAAAAGCGGAGTTGCCAAAAATATTTCACGCTTAAGGCGAGGTTATTTTACTGATATCGAGGCAGTCACTTCATTTTTAAAGGTAGAGGACATATGTGCTGGAGAAAAAACAATTACCCTCGGAATGCGCGTTGACAAAGTTCTTACAATAGGATCTGTTTCCCCAAAATCTTAGTAAAATGTATATAAAGGAAGCCCCTGCTCTGTCGGACCATGTTCTGAAATATTAAAGACACAATTTATTCATCCTTTATTACGTTTTAAATTTAACAAACTATTGCCGAGAAATGCCTTTTTAAGAATTGATGTAGAGTTAAAAAATGGAGGATGACAAGCCGTCCCAAATTTTGCTAAGAAAACAAAATAATGAGAAAAAAGATATTTTTAACTAGTTACAAATCGAGATTACCCGATGAAACCTACCGATCGGAACATAATGACGAAACAGTATCCAGTGGCGTGGTTGAAAAAACGTCATCAATCCATTCTTAATTTATCATCAGACGGGATAACAACAATCCTTTACTTACAATGACAAAAATTACACAATATGGATTATGGTACAACAATTAAAAACGCAGGCTAATAACTATTCATTATAGGCGGTTGTGATAGATAACTTCATTTCAAGCTGTTGATTATTAGGAAAATCGTAGTTTTCAAAAGTCATGACAGGTAAAATGAATATGGATAGATCGATATCAAAACCAAACATGTCAATCTATGTCCAAATCATAATTCCAAAGAAAAGCAAATTCTTTAAGACTGAAAAAGGAGTGTTAATAAAATGTGTTAACTTCAACCCTTGAATTAAGACCGGATGCACCGTCAGGGGAGGCAACTCCTGTTTAGAGTTTAGACACGTGTAAATAAAAATTGAGAACATGGAACTTTGTCCAGTGTATATTTTAGATACAGGGACATCATTCTTATCAATAATATTATGATGACAGCGACAAAGCCTTAACCTCGTCATGGTCTTGATAAGACAAGGTTTGCGATATCTGATAACATGAATTGATTAAATAATTTAAAAAATGACAAAACAGAATTGTTCTGGTTTATTCCATATTTATTAACCCACTAAAACAATAGTAAACATACGTTTTATTAACTTTATCTATACCACTTAAGTTTTTCCTTTGGTTTGCATATAAACTACATTTGTAGTTAATTAACAAAAGCAAATATAATTGACAACAATGGATTTATATCTACGTTTTGCCTGACTAATTGACACAGCAATGTTTACTAAACACTATGTTAAATTAATACTATTGTAATACAATCTCCAATACAAATAACAAATTTTTGAATAAAATTATATTTATTGGTATGTTTAACATTAATTTTGATACTCATATCTGTTATAATTGTTGAACAATATATCATTTATTGCAGTTTAAACAAGGTTTTGCTCGGTGTTATGTTGGGGTGTAAGTGAATCACATCAAACGCATGTTTGAACTTTGAAAAGGCCATGTATTATTCAATGACTTATACTATTACATTAGCATATGTAATCAATTTTACCACAAAATTCCGCCTAACTATCTATAATATCTGAAAAAGTTAAACTATCAAAAATGTGAAAGATAACAATTTGTTGATAAAATTGTTATAACGCATGCACAAATATTGTATAGCAACAAGGAAATATTGAAATCACCACTTTTAGAACAGGAGACAATCTGCCATAAAAAAATATAAAGTGGATTTATAAATGTATATTATGTTGATCCCCAAATCGAATGTTTGTTTAAACTGACGTTTCCACCCACAATAAAATCATACTTAATGTTTTACTTCGCACTCGTCAGTTGATAATTGCATTAAAGTGGTATGATAAAACACTTGTTCTGAATTTATTTTACAGTTTCAATATTATTTTATTATAAATTGATTCATTTTATATTCTGTTGAATAGATACAATCATATATTTTATACATCAACAACTACAATACCAATATAACACAAACTCCTTATTTATACATGTATATAAAACGTTAATAAATTAGAATAGAACCCTCATAATAATAAATTATTAAACTAATAAATAAATAAATAAACATGATACAATACTAAAATGAATAAGATTAACGATCGAAAACGATTGTATACATTTGTTAAAAATTGTTCGATTTTTGTTTATGAAAGGCATGGGGAAATAGGCGGTCCATCTATTGAAGTTGGACGTTACAGACATGTGAAAACAGGATAGAGAGACGTCCATTCTCTAACTTCTGATAAAACTAGACTAATAATCTTACAATAAATCCATTTTGCGCATTAACAAAACTTGCGTTAATGCATAAAGCAGAAAAATAAGTATGCGATTTATATTTATTTCTGCATAGCGAATTATGCTATGTGTGCAAAATGTGAAGTCCTTTTTTTCAATAACATAAAGAAATAAAATAATTTTTTTAAGTAAACTCATAGAATGTTAAACAACAAATCAACAATTTAAACAACAATATAATGAGTAAAACAATATGACAAATGGATTTAATATAGACATCTATAATCAGAGAATGTCGCTGACCCGATCCATTCATTCAAAAATAACGGTCAAGATCGGTAAAATCAAATTGCTAGAAACAAAGGCGAATTGGTTTATAATCCTATGAAATGCACATCACATATTTTAGTTGTATTTTGCGATAAATTGCAGTATTCCTTACCAGAAATTTTGAACAAACAATGAATATAAAATTCTTAATTCAAGTTTAATAAAAACACAGACTTCGTTGTGTTTTCAAAGAATTACATATACCATCCTTACAAACAAAACAAGTAGATTTTAAATGTATAACAAATTTAAACCTAGACAACTGATACAAATGAATATAAAAGAAATAGAATTCTCATTTAACAACGGTAGTTAAATGGGAACATTTGCTTAGACGTTTAAATTAATCATTGATGCAGAATCTAAAAGGAGAGGTAACAGAGGAGATATCGATGCATATTAGAGACTAGCAACTTGCATTAAATTATAATAGCTGTGAATGAAAACACTTTGCACACGTTATGCATACCAGGCTTCTGGAACTGGTACTGCTGACCGACCTTAAACCCACCTTTGTAATACTGTCCTAATCTTGATATAAGTTGGTTATCATAAGGCCCTGTAAGGGATAGGCTGCATGTATCGTAAGTTATACCAGCCCTCGCATTAGGGTAGTGAATTCCTATATACTGTCCCTTTTTAACATTAATTCTTGCAGATCCTGTCAGTGATAATCTTTGCACTCTTCCATCCCCGGTACTGCTTAACATTGTTCTTCCCACTAGGTTGTAGCTAAAACATAAACAAATATATGATTGAAGAACAAAGCAACATCCCACTACAAATTACTCTTTTTCTAAACAAAAACATGCACTCAAGAAAGACAAACAATAATCAAGAACACAGAAAAAACTTCCAGAAATATGATAAACACTGGATAAAATGACATAATTCAAATTTTGTATGTTGGTGAGGTTACAGAACTCTTTGAGTCAGTAAAAAGGTTGTACAAACGGTTGGTAATAAACCATTGGTTATAAAGGATCGGGATTGTTGAGACCATGCTAAAGTACTTTAAATACTCCACTGGTTGTAAAGTAAGCTGAACCGTTTGATCGTTGATACTGTACTGATTTTGAAATATGCGATAGTACTCTAACTACACCACTGCATAGATGATGATGTTTAACGCTCAAGAAATTGTTTGTAAAGATATAGAGGCGGTCTGTTCTATGTTTATTGAGGGGAAAAGTGCCAACGAGACTATCGCGCCACTGTGCATTGAATATTCATGTTCCCATTGAAAATAAAAAGTTTTACATTCGAGGCTCCCAATATGTGTTTGTCTCTACTCGTGTTGTTTAGTTAAGCTTATCGTTTACGTAATGTGTCGTGTTCTTGACTGCGTTGACTGTTTTAGTGTATGGTTTTCAGTTATAATTTATATTATTTTGTTTAAAACCAAAATGTTTTATTTTTGAAAGATTTTATTATTAAATCGAAAATGTAGGAAATTAAAAAGTATAGCCATCAGAGACTAATTTGTAAATACGCCCAATACAATACTAAGTATGTATGACTACAGTAACGATAAGACAAGATTATTTTTATTCAGCAGAAACAGCTGATTTCTATGTAGACGGCTTTAATATGAAACTAGTTTGGTATGATATTTTTATCTAACATTTCCAATTAGGTTATTTAAAATTATAAAAAAAAACAATACTTTTTGTGAGACAATTACATTTTACCACAGAAAGCCACTGAACTATGTTAACAGTTGACATGACGTGACGTCACAATGAGAATTTGCACGTGCACTTTACCTAACAGCTACGAAAAAAGGACGAGACCTGATACGAAGGGTTGTACATACACACTGTGTATATGATATTTTTATCTAACATTTCCTATTAGATAATTAAAATAATAAAATCCCAATTCTTTATGTGAAAAAAATACATTTTCCACAGAAAACCACTGAACTATGTTATGAGATTTTTTTTAGTAATGACGTCATTGTTTATATTTGACAAATCGGAGATTCCAAAATGACGTCACAATAAGAAATGCACGTGTACTTTACCGCCAATGTTGTATCACCACACTGTGGTGATACAAGATTCTGCATCACGCGTGTTCGATAAAACTTGTATTTCATCAAATACAAACAGAAAATTTAGTCTAATGTTAGATAAAAAATGTCATTAGGTAATTTTTTTAATCCCTCACAAGTCTAAGATTCTAATATTACACACACGACAAGTAAAATACAAAAATCACGTTATTTTGTCTACCGAGACAAAAAAAATCGTCTTTTAATAATTGTCCTTCAGACAATGCTCTTTGGCGACATTGTCGTATGGGCTTGGTGGATGAGTATTTAAAAGCAAACAACCCATACCGACTGACCGAAAATACTCGTGAAGTCATTGAAAATTCAAATCAATGGTTGCTATTAGTGAAGGCAGTGTTGTCACTCGGGTTGCTTTAATTAGATATATTTCTGAAGTTGAAGGAAGTCATGAACGTTCATTTGTTCCATCGAAATCGGCCTTTTAGGACTTAATAAGTTGATAATAAAGTGTCTAATAGCGCATGTTAATTTTTCTCACAGTTTAAACCCATCGAAAGCACGGAAGCTAGTTACTTTACAATCTATTAATATCAAGGTAGTACCTGTGTACTTTGAAAAATACCACTGTTTTCTTACATCAGTCATCTGGACGAGTGAATTAATGACTTGAATGTTCCAGTCAGAATGCTTTCCTACATAGGAAGGCTAGGATAAAGTTTGAATGTACGACTCAGAGGAATAAAATTCGCCGCTTTATGTCATACTTGATATATACATAAAAACGTACTAGTTTGCAGTAGTAGTATTCTCCCAGACTTGAAATGTAACCTGTCCTGGAAACAAGCTGTAAAATTTCCATTCCACTAAAATCCCATCTCTTGGAATTAAGTGTTGTTCATTCAATCCAAAATAAGCCTTGTAAGCACTGCCAACCCATCTACGTCTTACTATTGGCATAGGATTTACCAGCCATTCCATATCAGGTATCACTAAAACACACATCATTAAACGGTTTTTTAACTATACAAGTAAATAAAAGGATCGGTTATTTTTAATGATGGATAACGCATGTATGTATAACTGGATTCTATATCTAGGGCATAACAGAAATAAATCTAGCCCTTTAAAGAACTATGCATATGTTTGCAATAGTGACCATTATCGCGGGATTGTGAAATAAAATGAAATCAAAACCATTATTATGGTAGTAGAATGTCTTAATAAAAAAAGATAACGACATTAAAATGATATCAGATGATGTAATGAAAATTTGTTTATCTATTTATGGATAGTAAGAAAAAAAGAATGGTTTAGAATGGATACTCAGACGTATACTTTTTTTCATTTTTATGCAGACAACCAGATTGACAAATAAAATTAACTTTTACGAAGGAAGTCAAATTGGGTGATCCGGAAGAGTAAGTGTTTAGCTAGCTCAACCGCTTCTTGTCAATTCAAAATTGAAAGCGAAAAGAACATGAAACAAATAGAGTCAAATAAAAGTTTTGATATAGACACATTATACTTATTGATAATACTGTGATGGCGGCCATAACAGTTTAACAATATCGCTCAGTCAACAATTTCTTGGTTAATAGTTTGCTTCGATTTATTAAGCATGAAAATATGTTAAAATGTATCTAATAATTTAACAATGTGCCTAATAAGATAAATCTTTTAAGACAAGTATCTAATACAATAAATAATTCCTCAAGTTCTGCTTCACATTTAGACTTATACCTGAATTATGACGCCCACGAAATGCTACAGCTTGTTCCCACTACAGGGAAGCTGCTTGCAAATAAATTGTTGACTCGGGGATATTGCAAGCCTAGGCTTATCAAGGGCCTCAAAAAGTTTTATGGCCGTCATTTGGTTCTGGACAGTGACTCAGACATGGATTAGTACGTTTGTGCTTGATTATCTAAGATAAGCATACTTTTACAAATAGGTGTTGATCCAGAAAGAGTGCCATCTGTGTGACAGATTCTGAATAAATCTCCTTCAACAAGATGGTAGTTCTCTAAACATCTATAACCAAAAACATTTCCAACTGTTATACTTTCATAATTTCCAACCTCCAGGGTAAAGTTTCCAACGACGTCAGGTCTGAGACATGTTGCAACTGAAATAATAATACATTATAATTATTTAATGGTGATATTTTAAATCTGGCGATATGCAAATTCTTATGAGCTTCACATACCTGTATACATTTCTTAATAAAAAACCATACTAATCAATTTTTGAATCACAATCCAGAAGCAAACTAAAAACTTTGGAACTGACAAGGTTGTTTAAACACGGTAACTTCCACCTGGGAAGTGAGGCCGGATGCTCTGGAAGGGAGAACCCGGCCTCACTTCCCAGGTGGAAGTTCACGTTTCTAACCTAACTTGTCAGTTCCAAAATTTTTACTTTGCTTATTGATTGTGATTCGGACATGGATTAGTATGTTTGTTTTTGATATATATATATATATATATATGTGTGTGTGTGTGTGTGTGTGTGTGTGTGTGTGTGTGTGTGTGAAGCTAATCTTTGAAATACATTATATAATAGAGGATTTGATACTTTCAGGATTGAAAACAATTGCGAATCATTATAACCACTATTACCATCAGCGTTTCTTGGAGCACATACTCCACAAGTAAAAGGGCATTCATAATTTCTAAATTCTTCAAAATCTACACATGCTGTCGGTTTACGCTCTGTAAGTCTTTTGCAGTCGTTCCTCTGGTCAATACAACCTGT
Source organism: Anadara kagoshimensis (assembly GCA_021292105.1). Classification (NCBI taxonomy): domain Eukaryota; kingdom Metazoa; phylum Mollusca; class Bivalvia; order Arcoida; family Arcidae; genus Anadara; species Anadara kagoshimensis. The sequence goes on from CM037860.1 coordinate 32,271,663, forward strand.
TCTCTCTGAAATACCAAGGTTATAACGACAATAAAGATATTCTATTTACGTTGAAAGATGAAACAATTCCCTTATAATATAATAGACTAAAGTTGCAGTATTATTAAGTCTTGTGTTTATGTTGTCAGATATTTGAAATCCTCGCATCTTGCTATCGCTCAAAATTATAACAGACCAATATTTGTCTACAATTTTATATAATAAGATTAATAATAATAATAATAATAATAATAATAATAACAATAATAGTAATAATAACTAGAGATTGTAACTGGGATACCAGTTACGTATGATTCCCCACCATCCATAAATAATTTATGGCATATATCTGGTGAAAAGACCCTAGCAGGGTTAGCGCTGGGTTGGAAAAGTCTGTCGCCAAGCAAATCGCCAGTTGTGAAATTGTGTTGCCAGTTTCATTACTGTGTCGCCAATAAGGATACTTTTTTGACACGTACAACATTTGACGTAATACACTAGTCGAGTCGGGTACCTGCATGTGCAGGTAGTCTTACATCAAAGTTACGGCCTTTCATATATGAATTACAAGATTGAATAAAACAATATGTTGTTGTTTAGTTATTAATCAACAGGTAAATTTTGTGATTTTCGCGCCACATGCGTTTTTAATGTTGTGTATATATTGCCTTGATGAACGGTTACATTCTAAAGGCAGTTGTGTTTGAAGTACATTTGTACAGCGCCGACCTGGTAAACTAAAAAACATCATACCTTGATTACTTTTTTAGACTTCTTTGAAAGTTAAAGTAGATTTAAATTAAAGTTTTCGGTTGAGAAAAATCGTACATTGGAAGGCCTTCTCGGCATAGGAATTGACGTTTTTAATGAATTTCATTGAATAAGAAAACTCGTAGAACCCCTCTTAGGCCTCTGATTCGGCCTCGCCGCGTGTTACAATGAATGAACACGTATGAGAGGGTTTGCGCTGAGCATCGCCAACGTCGCCAATTTCGATTTTTTTTCTTTAACTGGCGACAAAAAAACGGCGCTTTGCGATTTTTCTGGCCACAAGTTTTCAAAGTTTACCGGTATCTTGGTCACCAGTAATTAACAGGTGATAACACATTGAAGCCAGTGACGGATCGGCGAGTGTCACTGAATAAACACATTAATTAACGACTGGTCTTAAAGAATGAGTTGATTAAGATCGTTGTCTTAGGTGTGAATGTAAGACCTTCTAATTATGGGCAGGTAGATCCAGGTAATATAGGAGCGTGTCGACATTGCATGAAGATATACCCAGGTGCCCTCCCGATGTCGTCAGACAGTATAAACACCGATGGACTCGGAATTATTGTAAAATCCAAAATAAAATATAATAAAAGTTACACTTTGTGATGTTTATTTAATATTTTTTTAAAAAGTTTATTGATTAATAATCGTGATTCAACGCGCAATACACATCGTATTTTAATTTCGCGACTTATATATCGGTTATTCCTATATGTTTGAGGTTCATGATCATAACGATATATCTACTCAGTCAAATATATGAATTTTTGTAACCCTAGTTAAGAATATTTCGTTCGGTCAAGAATATTCCTCATTTTTCATATATATATATATATATATATATATATATATATTATTTTCACTGAAAGTTTTACAATTTATGAGTGTATATACAATATAGTACAATATTTTGGCAATGTTCATGGAAATGGTACATTAAATTGAAATGTTTACAAAAAAATAATTATCCTATAATATACAAAATGGTAGTTATATAAACTTAATTTTATTTACAATTTTTGCCTTAATTTTACGAGTATGATTTCGGGAAAAATAAATATCAGTGCCTCATAGATCGTGATCACGACTAAGGGAACAAAATAGTTTTTCAAAAAATGTTCTAAATTTCATTTCAAATTTTAATATAATTCTCATCTTATGCATCACCATAGCGTCAATTTTCCAATATATTTCAACACACTATATAAAGTCCGGTTAAAGGAAAAAAACGACATACCGGTCATTAGGAAAGTGTCAGTCAGTAAAAGGAGAAATTTTATTGGTGTTAACTTAAAAAGTGGGCAGTCTTCTACTTCCACAGTCAATGATTAACAGAATACTCCGAAGCCATTTCGATACGCTTAACCTTTTTCGATCTATCAAGGCAAATTGTATACACCATTCAGCTCATTGTGTAAGGTTTTAATAACAGGCGTGTGACGTGACAAGCTGTGGTTGTAAAAATCGCGAAGTTTTTGATGGTCACTAATCGGATTAACTCATAGGTGAAAGCATTTGCTTGGTATGATTAAAGTGTCGTAACCAGCTTATGTCCATTCAGAATTAGTTTCCCCGGGTATTTAACTACGTATTAAATTAAGCAATTTACACCCACCCACCCACCCACCTTCAAGATAACGAAAATGAACATGTCTTGATTATCTACACAGACAACAGATTATTGGTACCAAATTTCATCTAAATCCATCAAGCCGTTCCCGAGATATGCTTCAGCATAAAAATAATAATAATAATAATAAGGAAAAGAAGAAACAGAACGAAAACAATATGATTCCCCACCTTCGGTGGTGGGGAATCATAATAATAAATTAATTTCATTTAAGACCTTGGACTGTCCTGGAGGCAGGCACATAGAATGACAAAGGACAGGGTGAAGTGGAGGCAACCGGTTGTGGCCTTGTGTCCCACCAGGGACAAAGAGGATAGAAAAAAATCATTTAAGCATAACGCTTTGAAATACATTGAACGGGGTTTTCGCTATAACTTGACTGAGGTTCAAGTCAGACTATAATTTCAATGTTAGCTATTATGTTACAAATGATCAATTTCTTCAACATACCCGAGAGATTTATCTTGCATATCACGCCTTTGAAGGTAATGCTATCACATGTTACACCGTGCCATGTTCCAGATTTTGACATGTATGCACATCCTAACTTCCGACCTACAATGTATATATTTAAAAGATAATGAATTAGCCATCTTTAATATGAACTTATTAGATCTATAGGCCACGTGTCACTCTGACAATCATCATCCTAAATTTGGTGTCATAAAATAAATGTCTAATGATCAAATGATTAGTAGAAATATTTAAAACCTGAAACAGATCATCAAATGTAACGGAAAACATGCACGACATATATACATTTTGGTTATTATTTTTATCAATGGAAAAGTACACATCTATAAAACAAACATACAATTACATGTTCACATCACAACGCAAAAACCAAAGCAATGTTAGTGAACCTACACCAGACAAGTGAGAACGGGTGCTCCGAAAGAGTAAGCACCTCTCTCTAAGTTTGCTAACACTCGTCATTTTTAGTTATGGTTATGGTTCATTAAAGTCTAAATATTTTCATGAATACTCATAATGCACATTTCCTTATTACACATTTTAATAAAAGGTGCAACCTTTACAATATGCCTTTACGGGATGATACTAACATTAATGTTGTGAGATATGTGATACGCATATTATCTTTTATAATACGTATATGGCTTACCATACGTAAAATTAGTATACGTAGCCGTGGCGCCATCATCTTCCCATGTCCAAGTATCAATTCCATTTTGTAGACTATATAATATGCCAATCCAGGCTTGATTTTGTCCATCTCTGTAATTGAATAAATATCATCTATGTGATCTTTTTAAATTTGTAATCGTCAGTGAAATTAAGATATAAAATATACTGTTGTCTAAATTTGCTGCTACTAGAAGTTCTCACAAACTTATGTTTACTTCCTTAATTAGAATATTTCCTTAGCTAAATCTGTTAAATATATTTTGGTTTTTAGCTAGCTACATATCATAAATTGGTGGCAGTCCTCCCTACAGATTTTCTGCATAGAAATTAAAATTCTAAATTCGTAAATAAACAACAGCAGCCATCTTGAAATTTTACAAAACTTGTTTTATCTAAATCTTAATTTACTCTACCTTGGGACCTTAAACACATAACTTGGTTCATATTTGTTCAATTTTAGTAAATGCTGTAGGGAAGACAATATGATGCAGCCAAAAAAGCACGCATAGACACAAACTTCAACACGTCACATTCCTAGCTGTCTGTAGCTAGATTAGCTAAACATGCCTAAAGTATAAATGTACCAGAGATAATTAATTAATGTGAAATATTGAATTTTGATAATCAAATAATATCCGAATAAGCGAAACATAATTACCTCATTTTGTCAATGAACAGCTGCTCTTCCAGTGATCTAATTGACACTATTTCTGACCCAAAACTTTTACAATATTGTTTTGATTCCTCTTTCATCATATATGTATTAAACAATCGGTAACACGCGTCTTTGTATGGTACCCAATTTTTAGGACATGCTAATGAAACAAAACATTATTCATTAGTGCATTGACAGTTATTGTTAAAATATTAATTTGAGCAAATATGCAGATAAGTTAAGATATGTTTCTAAGATCACCTAACTTATGCTTCAATTAAAAATCTTCTTCATCTTGGAAATTAATGTCTATGAAAAGCCGCATTTTTGTGAATCAGCTTTGGAAGTAATCAGACTTGTAGTCGATACAAACGATATTTACAGATGTATTGAATCTCGTCTGTGGTTTTGTATTTTTGTAAAACAGACGCACTTTAATCGGAAAACAAAAGTATTCAAAAAAGATTGTAAAAGGTCATTTAAATGCAAAAGCTAATAAGAATCAAGTAGAATCATAGTCTCAAACAATTTCAAAGAATAATCATGTTTCACTTTAAACATAACATTTTGACTATTATAGAAATGAAATTATTTTTTTTTCTTTTTGTTACGGTACTATATAAGAATTGGACATTTTCCACACTGAATTGTGTGAACAAAGAGACATGACACACTATAACTTTTATAATAGACCAAATTGGATGAATCGAGCTGGTTATTTTTGTTCAATAGCATATGCAAGTTAAATAGATTCCAACACTTTGGCTAGTGCTTTGAAACAGCTTATTGCTTATACCATTAAGTTATTTAATTGAATTTAGATATATATATATATATATATATATATATATATATATATATATATATATATATATATATATATATGCACAGATTATTTTCTTCTATTTTGTATTTTGGGTTACAGGTTTTGTGTTGTGTAGTATATATATAACGTAGCCTGACAAGTTTCTATATATTGTTTTTTCATTGGTTGTCTGTTTTTCCTGCAAAAAATTGGCCAGGGGACAACCCCTGGTTTGTATAGTGTCACCGGATATTTTGACAGAATCAAGTTATTGAATTTCTTATAAAAACCTAAATAAATCTTTTCTAGGCACAATGACAGGATTGGTAATAATTAAAAGATTAAGCGTAAATAATAAAAGAAATATAATGGGTATTACATTACATATTACACTAGTTTTGATTTTACAGTACTAGATGGTCTTTTCGTAATTAGTAGTGCTTGTACCACATTTGTGATGTTAAATGTATACCTAAAGGACCAAAATACATATTTACCAAATTTAGCTAAGGAAATACTTTCCATTTGACATATTTCATGTGAAATGTATGTTTTACTTTATTTTATTTTCATATATGGCATTATTTTGTAAAGTTTGTAAGATCATTCTTTTGTTTCACAGGTAATGGTTATTATGTTTATATCACAAGAAACCCTTATTCCCACAGTATGTGGTAAGCAATATTCATTACATTTAGTAATTAATGTAGTTATTTGTATTATTTTCTCACTCAAGGCTAGTTTTTATGTTTTTATGCATTTTATTCCATTAATGAATATATTTATTATTATTGACACATTGTTGATGTGTTCTATGTAAATTTATTATCAATTTTACTGAAATATCAAATATATTTTATATGGACAATAATAATACAGAGTTATATTTTTGGTAAATTCTAAATGTATATTACTTTAACAGTTTTGCAGTATAATTGGTTTTATTTTCGAGTATCAAATTATGTTACGTGTGCAAATTGTCCGATTCTTTGATACTTCCATCACTAAAAGAAATATTCATTAAATTGTTATAATGCAACTTATACAATTATTTCAACAACAAATAACCAATTGCAAATATTGCCGTATCAAGTAACAATAATAGCATCGCTATGGCGTAGGAATTCAAATGTTTCAGTGCGTCGTTCATAATACGATGAAGTCACTGAGAGGCAATCCATTTAATATGCAAACATAACAGAAAAGATCCTTACCAATCAAAATGAAACAAACGTGAGTTGAATTATTATCGAATTGAAGACTTTTACATCTAAAACAGGATATATATCGAATTATATACGATACTTTACTTACAGTGACAGACATAGTTAAGTGTTGACCATTCCCCATCCGTCATGCAAGTGATGTAGTTAAAGTCTACACCGCTTTTGCAATCATATCGTATTGTTTCACCAACAAAATATTCCGACTTTTTACTTGTTGTGGTTGCCTCCTTGCCCATACTAGCTGGTCTACTACATTTAACATCTTGAACTATTATGAAAAAAATAAATAAAATTATAAGTTTTAGTATTTCAGACTGAAAGACTTGTATAAATGCGCGGTTACCGTTAAAACATAACTAGCCTTAGTCTTTAATACCAGTTTGGAGAACAAAAATAGTTCATATATTCATATATAATTCTAAAAATATTCATAATTTGCCCCGAACACTTCTGATGATCCTTGGCAAGCAGTGAAATAAGAGAGGTATTACAAAGAGCATATTAAAAACATATGTATGACAACATGCTAAAAATATTTGCTGTCATATTCAAAGCTGAAGGTGGACAAAATGATGAAAAATAATATCGATTTGTGTTTCTGGGCAGTTGTTCATTACTTTTACAACATATGTTAATACAGACAAAGTTGTGTTTAAAATACAATACAAATGTGTTTGTTTTCATTTAGAAGCCTCCAACTTTGATTAACAAGTATATCATATTGGAATTATATACCTGGAGGCCCTCGAATGGCATCGTTGTTTGCGTTACAAGAACATTTTTTATTACAAACTCTACTCGCTTCTTCATCTGTACACTGGATTTCATCACATTGAGTTGATATGTCATAGCATGGCTCTGTAATCAAATATAAAAATTGTATAACTAGTGTTAAACTAATGATACGTTGTACCCCTAAAATGACCAACATATAACATTGTTTTAAAAGCCAATAATTGGCATATGTAGATAACGTTAAAGGATCAAGAATAACGAAACCACATACAAAGTTTACTTGTGACATCTTACCGTTTCGATTTATGAAAAACAATTAGTAACAAATCAAGCATACCGATTAATGTGCAAATCACAATCCATAATCAAAGTCATATCTTTGAAAGTGTCAATTTAAGCTGAACACGCGACCTTCCACTAGCGAATTGAGAAAGATAACAGTAAAATTTGCACTACTGGGTCGACACTTACAAAAATGATTTCCGTCACTAATTCCTTTTTCGGTAAAATCGATATTCTATTTTAGAAATGGCGTTTTTTACCACAGTCAAGACTACGATCGAGTCAATCAGTTCTGGAATAATGGGTAAAAAGCAGAAACCGTAGAAAAATAAACGTCCTTGGGAAACGATTTGAGGAACTTTTCATACCTAAATATGTTCGATTGTTTCATGATTCCAACCTAGGCGGCAAAACTTGCTCTTATCCATTAGCCGTAGTTTAGACCATTCAACTTGAAAAGGCCTCTTCTACATGTATTAATAAGAAAAAGTAGCAGATTTGTTACCTATTAAAGACACGTCACATGTATCAACCATGCACTGAGATGCTTCATAATAACACCATGGCTCTGTTCCAGATCCAGGACTTCTGCAATAATTTTCTTCTAAATGTTTGTTTATATCACTGGAATATAATATAATTAGTTTAATTCATAACTCAAGCATTGATTTAACATATGTCAGAATCATATAAAGTAACGAATTGTTTGCATGCTGAAGTCCTCATTTTTTCTTCATTACACCATCAGTTCGCACAGCTCAATTGTTCCTTTGGAGTACAATTTCATCTAAAAGCGTGTCGGCCAACGTGTTATATGAATACCATTTCATCTAAAAGCGTGTCGGCCAAAGTGTTATATGGAGACGGCCAATGAACTGAAAATAGTAGCGAGTTCTTTTCTATTATTTTTTATGAAATACTTACAATTTGTTGAAAGGATGATGCTCACAATGCGACACGTCCGCCCAATGTAAACAGGGTTTAAACGATCTGGTAAAATTGACTTTTCCCCTATATGATTCGCCATAGTCATTAGGTTTATATCGAAGTTCTCCCGCTGAAATGGTTAATTCAAACAAAATGTATGCAAATCAAACACAGAAAAGAAAAGTTATTTTAAAAATAAAAATTTCAAGAGTTTTGAGAACTTAGTTCAACAATTGAGTCACTGGGCAATAAAATTAAAAGTTTATTCCATACATATGGAAAGAAATGTTTGTGTCTGTTGATAAACAACATAACTTTGATTAACAATGCGATTTCATGAATTCCTATTAAAAACAGTTTCACTTCCATTTGTCGCTATGATAAATATTTGCAGTAGCTTATGAAAACAATATATAAGTTGTTAAGAAATAAGAAGTCGCTGATCGTAATAACTGCATGCCAAAATCGAAGTTTGCATTTGTAGTTATTAGGGATGGCAAGCACAGAATCGCAGTTTACAAGGAAAAGATCAGAGCAACCCACTAAAAGATAAAACAGAAAATTCCCTCTAACAGCACTTAAACAATACAACACAATGCTCATTAACTAAATTAATGTAATAAACAGTGTATTCTGTTGTTTTGTTTTGTTGTTTCGGTCGTCAAACAATACTGTGAAGTTTCTTCCGCTAAAGTTGGTTTTTGCCAAAAATAAAATCCTCTTGGTTATTGTCCAAAAAATAAATCCACGGTATCACACATACAATGATGAACAATAAACCCACAGAGTCAAAACAATAATTATGAAGTTTGATAAATCTTGTTTAAGTATAAATAACATGGAGACTTTTTATAAAAAGTATCAACTCCATGAGTTACATATACCCAGAACAGTAAATTTGTTCCTTACAAGATATAATGGTTTTCGTTAAAGACTGTGGAATGGATATTTGAATACTTACATGTTACAATAGAAACTGTTGCATTGAACCCTTTCATGCCAATCGAATAATCAGAACCAAATATAATAGTGACAAGATTATGAAGACTTCGTATTCCATAATTTATTCTCGTTCCACACATACTGTAATTATACAATAGAGTTTGTTTTCATAAATACATTTAGTAATGTTTTAAAATAAGTATAAAAATCTATTTCAGGTTCAATTAAAATTGTTCTCGAAACTAAAATTTTGAACGTTCGATTATATTATATATTTTAATCTTCTCGACCTTTTGAAGTAATTATTTTAGTATGTCGTATCTTTCTGTTCTAAACTAACCCAACCGATTCTCTTAAGGCTTGACATGTTAAATGCAATAAACAGACTGGATGTTTGTATTCTTCATCCGCATGTTTGTATGTGTGGTCGTTTGTTTACACACATTTTTGACTATTCCTCTGAATATACGAAACTGATTATAATAAATTTGATCAGAATTATAAATGATCCTGCCACTTTTGTAATCATAAATGAGAAACAAAGGGAAATGAAAATATGGAAGTCCAATGTATAAATCTTTTTATTTTTGTTATCCGAGACCGTTAATGACGGAGAAATCAATCGATTGTAATATTTTGTCTTGTCCCGATTGATTTTATTCTGATTCTTTATTGCATTACTTTTAGTTAGATGAAAAAAAATTAAAAAGTCAATACAAGACTTTGCGCTTCAGACGAGTTACATGAGTTTGACAACTATCTGGGATCAATCAAAATGCTTTACACTTTAATATTGTGTACTTGTTGAACGTTTTTTGGAAATCTACTGTTCAAGTTTGTCTGTTTGTGACACTGAATTATTCTTTGTTTCCATGAAAAATCAAATGAAACCAATAAAAATTGATATTTTACTCTTACTTGTACCTAACCGTAACAGGAAATCTGTATGCACATCCGCGACTGGTCTAGAGTCTAGAATATATCTGCACAGTGTAAAACGTTGGCGCTATGATAATTTAACATAAAGACAAGACAGGCAAATGGCGAATTCTGGTACGCATATGACGTAAAACGTCACAAAAGACATCATTCCCGTGAAAACATCGCCATTTTCGCCATGTTAAATCCCAATAGCGCCAACATTTTCCTTTCCACAGAAATACTTTATGACAATCGTGGTTGTGAATATAGAATTCCTTGTTTTGACTAGGTACAAGTAAGTAAATTATACATATAAATCTTTATTCAATTTTATTTGATTTTTATATAAAGAGTATTTCACTGTCACAAACACACCGACTTGAACAGTAGTTTAAGCAATTCTGCAATTGATATTAATTGAAGTATTATTGCTATATTGAACACAACTATTTTGCAGCAGTGAAAATCTAGTGACTTTTTACTTTTAACATCAATGGAATTCAATATGGTGTAAATTTCAATGTAAATGTCCAACGGGAACTTTTGAAAATTATTCAATATTATAACCAGATGTAACCAGTATAGTACCGCAACCGATACTATCTTATACAACTAATTTTCGTTTAAATTCATATGGAATAAGATCGCCTGAGTCTAATAGAAATTCAAATCTTTCACATGTTCAAGATAATATTCTACCTACAATATTTATTTTTTGTGAGCTCTTTCAATAAGCATTATATTCTGATAGTAACTCCTGAAAGAAAATTCAACTTACTATTTCCCTGACGATCCACAGCCGTAATATCTCACATCTATAAAGTCTGCACAAGACCCAGATATTGTATCTTCAATTTCATATTCATGTAAATGAACCAATATTTGCGAATCAACAGGACTCTGAAAAAATTGTAAACGATGTTGTTTGTATTAGGTAGCAAAATATTTAAAATAACAGAAGCTTAATTTTTACACGTATTTGGTACTTTAAGAATGATATTCTTAACAAACAAATATGTTAAATAGATTTATTAAAAACGTATACAAACCAGATCATCATTGTTTATACAATGCATTTTCGTGTTATGGTCATACACTGGTTCCCATATAAAACTATGTTTATTCATACTGGTTTATATGTAGTTTATATATGAAAAATTTACAAATAATTATGTACAAATAAAAAAAATATACAAATAATTACAGTTTTTATTTATTAGAGCACCAAATATTTCTTATATCAAAACAGCGTCCAACTTCGGTATCATTGGAGATGTTCATATAGTCGGCACTGCGGGCTAAGTCTACACCTTAGCCATGAAGTTTAATCAACAGAATTGCTTTTCTAAATACGTATTGGAGATGAATATATTAAAGATGTTCTAAAACACGATATAATATATATAAGGTTTGAGAGAAACTATTTCCTGAACAACATTTGTATAGGACAGAGATTAAAAACAAAGACAGTATCCGTGTTTCTAGAACACCTGTAATTATTTTTTGTTTTGAAATATTTTATTTTTCATAATTGAATGTGTCGACAATTTCATAAAAATGATGTCCAAATAAGGAACATATCTGTACTTTAAGCTATTATTTTTTTTGGTCATCAATTTTGATGCGGTTTTCGATATTGTAATTTTTAAAGTATTTTGTTTGTTGTTGTTCATTTCAAGTAATTTGAACAACTTTGAAATTAACATGATATATAAAGATTAATATGCTGTGCACGATTTATATCTATAAAATTAAGTGCAATATGGAACAATTTGTTTGAAATTAATATGCGAATAAAAAGTGTCGGCGATATCACATATCATCTAAAAATACGTAAAGATTAAATTACATATTATACCAGTTTAAATGTTACAACACTAGACGGCCATTTCGGAATACACTTCGTCATCAGTAGTGCTTGGGCCAAAATTGTGAAACCATTTTTTTTTCAAAATGTTGAAAAGATACCCAAAGACCTAAATAGTTTTTTTACGTTAGCTAAGGACATACTTTGCATAAAAGAGTATACCTTAGTTTTTTTTAGAATTTCAAATTTTAACTAGCAGCAGACAATGATATATTTCTGACAATAATAGAGTTATTTCCAACTGATTAACCCATTCCCTATAAAGTATCAAAAGGGAAGATAACCCGTTAATCACTGTAACATTAATATAATATGTATATGTCATCATAAGGTTTTCCTTACATATTGTTGTAACAAGTATTTAATTTATTTTCAATTAATTACCTTTATCATCCAATGACATCTTTTATAGTTAGGGTAAGGCAAGGGATAGTTCGGTGAAAGTATGGTGGCCGTTGGGTTTTGTTCTGTTAATTCAATAATGTCACCACAATCGTCTGAAATGAAGACCATGGCAGTATAAAATTTTGGTTTCGATGTATTGTAAAGAAAGGTGGTAGTAATAACGTACTTTCACCAGGAAAGTGAGGCCGGATTTTCTCCGTTTGAGTAAGCACCTCTTCCCCCGTCAGTCATACCCACCACCCGTACAATCAAAACTAGGAATGCAATTAAAACATAATTAGTTACTTTTAGCATCACAAAATACATTTGGATTATATGTTATTTTAAATGTTGACAAAGGATGTCCACGGTTTTTGCAAGCGATCGACCCACAGGCGTATTCCTGGTATAGCTTTAAGATTTAACCTGTATGAGGCCACTGTTATATAAAATAGTGTTTTCTGTCACTCAATCGATTGATAGCATTTCAGTTTAAATCCGAACTAAAAAGTGAATAAATTCTCCCAACCACTGAGCTACCGAAGCTTACCGAATGTTTTTATACACTATAATGTATGAGTAACGGACAAGGATAGTGGTTTAATTTTTAAGCGTTTTTCAACTTTTTACCATGATGACAGGCATTCCCGTAAATTACCTTTATATGAAAACTTAATAAAATACATTTTAACATCTGTTTTGCCTGCCATCATTATGGAAATGCAATATATATGCAGTCAAATGTATGGAAATCGCCACTTTTGCTTTGAATCAAAGTTTCCATATACATATTATTATACTTTTACATTACCAGATATATCAATATTGACATGACACTTTAGAACATACTTTATTCTATAGATAGAAAGTAATTTTAATCAATATTTCATTAATGTTAATTTTGACATACATGAAATTTTCCTATGGGTCATTTACTTATATTTTCCGTGGAGATCCTTTGTGATTAAAATCGGAAAATTATTATTCATTTTATTCTTCAAAATTAAACATTATAATTGGATTAGCTCCAGTGGTATAGTAACTAATGCGGCGTGAACATCAATTCTCAGGTATTGCAATTGAGCAGGAAATAAGCGACAGAACCGTGAAAAATTCACAATTATTAAACTTTTAATGTAAAATGTAATGCTTCTGTTGTTGAAAGTACAAAATGATGTTTGATCAATATTGTCATATAAGCATGTAAAGTAGTTTAGAATGTGGCAATTGCTTCGACAATGTGATAAGACCAAAAGAAATCACTATCACTACAACACAATATCATGAATCATAAGGAACACGTTTAAAATGTTTCATTACCTTCTTTCGAAGAATGTTTAAGCTTTGTCTTGTACAAATTGCGAGAGAACTAATAATAATAACAATAAAAATAATAATATAATGAGAATAATAATGCGTACCGTAATTAAGTTTATGATAATAACAGAAGAAAAATTCGTATTTGGTGCCTTTATAGTATTTCACCATGCGAGGCAACCATCCACCAAATTCCATAGTATTTTGTACAGTAATATTGTTCATTATAATGCTTTCGCTTATCACTGCCATATCTGAAATTAAGTCAAAAACATAACTGATTTGATGTTTAACATAGAAGAGTTTTTAAAATACGCATCAGAAACATCAAGTTTTAATTAAGGTTTTTGTTGTGATAGAAATATGAGGCAATCAGGCTATCATGTAAAAGAAAAAGAGTGTTAGTGTATAGAGTGTTAAAATAAATAAACAACTGGCATCGTTCTTTTATGGAGATTGAAGAGGAAAACGAATTTTCTGGAGAAAACATAATTTCCGCAAATGAATGTAAAATTGAATTTCGCTGTTGCAAATGTGCTTGAAAATTTTGAAAACCACTTGTAGCACCAATCTCATCACAGTCAAAAAAAGAATAAAAAACAAACACAACAGTCCATGTTGAAAACTAGACACAATAAAAAAGAATTTATATTTAGTAATTCAAATAATGTTACAATTGTGACATGAGATTGTTAAAATACAAGTTTTTCTAACAGCACACGCTAAAACCTGAAAAATTTCTTATAATCCTTATCTTTCCGGTAAATTTGAATTATGATATGACATTATAAGTAACAATGACAATTCATAGCTATAAGTATACAAACCTTTCACCTGTTGGCACCCAGAACTGGATTGCTGAAACAGAATAAAAGAATCGCTGTATGGAAAAACTATTTCATCGTCATAATTTCCGTCCTGCCTGCAACAAAAGTCGAGACGAGTGTGTGTTGTGTAGTTGCCGTCTGGAACAGTTCCTTGAGTCACTGGCGCCTGAGTATCCTCAAACTGAGCGAATCCGGACACAAATTCTGAATATATCAATAAAATGCATGTATAAAGACAATACAAAATAAAATACACGAGAAATAAGCAATAAATCAATTGTTATACTTAAAGGCTAACCTTAGTGAATATGAAAATAAGACAGGGTATCATAGCCAAACTCATAACCATAAAGTGTGGTATAATCAGTCTGCATCTTACAACTATGGTGAGGTAACAATTCAAATAATGGCAAAGTATTGCAAAGAAATGTTTTACATAATCTTAACGTAATAACATACATTTACTATGAAATAACAATTTATATAATGATAACTTATTTTGACCAATACGCAATTAAAAACAAACATACAAATACATGTCCAAATCACAATCCAGAAGCAAAATAAAAACTTTGAAATTGACAAATTAGGTTAAACACTTAAACTTTCATCAGGGGAATGAGACCAGATGCTCTGGAAGGATAAGCACCTCCTGTTTAGCTATCTATTCGCCATGTGTGTAATCGAAATTGAAAGCTCTGAGAACATGGAACTAATGGACGTCAAATATATCCAGGGCAATGCTTGACACAGAGACATCATACCTTTCAACTAACAAGCGGCATCGGTACAAGTTACTTAAATTTACATACTGATTAGGTTTGTCATAGATTACCTTAGTATAAGCACTGTCGCCCGGTATTATGTGATCATGACGTATCGGTAATATACGTAACAATTTACTAAATAATTTATTGTAGTCTTAGGCTGTGTTGAAAATTGCAGTTTACATAATGACAAAATACGGATAAATCGCGATTTTTGTTATCGTAAAATGCAGTAAAATGACAATTTTGTGGTTTATGTAATGACCAAATACGAAAAGACGGTACGTCACATAATGTAGCGTAAAATAAGGATTGCATAATTACCAAATACGTATAAATGACAATTACGTATTCAGGTATGGTAAAACGAAAATTATGTACCTTAAATAATAGATATTGTTAGGGTTCTGTAATGTTTCAATACAATGATTATACATTCTAAATGGATAGTTTATTTTAACAAAGTAATGAGCCCAATTTAGAATTTACAAATAGGGAAATATTACGATTTCTGTTATGACAAAATCAAGACATATGGCAATTTACATGACAATTATATAGTAAATAGAAATATTTTTCACGTTACCACGTATGTTAAAAATAGATTTGCCTTCCCGTGAATTATTTTGTTTATTTCATCTTCTACTTGTAACTGTTGTATTCTTTGTGCACTGCCTATGCCCAAAAACATTTTTCAGTTTTCCATGTTTTTTATATATAATTATGAATACAAACATTGGGGATACGTTACTAGGACGATACAATAAAGAATGGATTTTCTTGTAATTTACATTTGAGTAAAGTGGTTTTTGACGTATCCATATTGGAGGAAATTAACATCATTCACAAAACAAAAGAAACTGCATATTCATTGCTTTACCGACCTGGTGGGCAATTGCCGTGTTTTAATAAACAATACTGTCCTTTAGGAAATGATGGTCCACTTGAAGATGTTTTTGTACAGAACTTGTGCGTGATATCGTTTGCACCATCCACAAGGTCATAATGAAACGGAAAAGATGAATCTGTAGACACATCCCAATCTATATATTGCGTCACACTTCCAGAGCTAAAACCCAGAGGACATGGTTGGTCAATTGCCTTTAGAATTGAGTATGTACCACCAGGCCACTGAACCTTAGCTCCCTCATTAGCTACAAAGATGAAGAATATTCAAATAATGTAGTTGTATAAAGTTTGGGATATGTATTACTGTCATAACATCAAGGCATGTGGTCCCCGAAACATGCATTTAAATTTACTGTAATGTAAACTGTATTGTTTTAGAAAATAATTTATTTACTTTATTTTAGCATTGTTTTAAAGTTTCGCATTAGGACATATCCATGTATGGAAAGTAAATAAAATCAAACCTGTCTATAAAGACCACTCAAGGGAGCCAGTAAAAGTGGCCTTTATGGACAGGTGGCCTTTATATACAGGTTCAAATAATATGAATAAAGAACAAATGGGATATAATTCAGCTGGCCAAAATAAGCAGGTGACCCTAATAAAGAGGTGGCCGTAAAGGCAGGTTTGACTGTATGTTAAAATAAAATATCGTTACAGGTACTCTCTCAGAATTTTCTCTGCATGATGCACTGAATAAAAAACTGTACCTAATTTTAAACAGCAAAAAACGTGGATTTCCTTATTTGTGATTACGGAATTATTGTGATGATACTTTGAAATCAATAATTTTCGTGGTGTACAGGTTTTGTTGTTTTTGTGGACACCCTAAGCTATGATTTTTCATGTCAGCGAGAAAATATTTATTTGGAACCTAAACATACAACAAATTAAACGGCCCATGAAATCGTGTTTTTTCTTAAAACCTCGATAATTTGACATCATAAAAATAAAAAATTCACAGTAACTAAGAAATTATTAGTATATTCTAGATTTTGGAAACAAATGCCACCAACAAAACGACAATTACAGTCAAGCCTGTCTCTAAAGGACCCCAAGGGAACCAGCTAAAGTGGCCTTAAGGGCAGGTGACCTTAATATACAGGTTTCAATAATATGAATAAAGAACAATTGGGATACAATTCTATTGACCTTTATAAGTAGTTGGTCCTTATATAGAAGTGACCTTCAAGGCAGGTTCGACTGTACACTGTAAATTTAAAGAGTACTTGTTAGAAATCTGTTTTAAAATTTGAATGCTTTCAAAACGTTTAAAGATTATGACAGAATAAACATATATGTGTTCTATTTTCTAAGTATTTATTATGCGAATCCCTCAGTTCATGACAAAATTAAAGCATTATTTCTTATTAATAGTATTTCACTTAAATGATTGATGTAGTGTCTTAACAGGTGCAAAAATACTTCATCAAATACATTGATCGTTAATATTGCAAGCCTAGGTTTATCAAGGGCCTCAAAAAGTTTTATGGCCGTCATCACAGCATTGTTGATAAGTTTAATGTCTCTGTGTCCATGATCGCCCTGGATATATTTGACGTACCATAGTTCCATGTTCCTTTAACACAATTTTGATTACACACGTGGCGGATGTAGCTAGCTAAACAGGAGGTGCTTAGCCCTCCGGAACACCCGGCCTCACTTCCCTAGTGGAAGTGCATGTGTCTAACCTAACTATGTAGGTGTATATTGGTTTTTGGGGGTGTGTGATACTGTCATGACGTCAAGGCACGAGGTCCCAAAACCTGCATTTAAATTTACTGTTGTTATGTAAATTGTTTGTTCTTAAAAATGCAGATGATTTCTTTATTTATTAATAGCATTTTTCTTAAATGACTGAGTTATTGCATTAACAGGTGCAAAAAATTACTCTATGAATACTTCATTAAATGTATTGATCTTCATTAAAAGTATATTCAGCTTAGATTTAGTCAAAAGAGTTTGCGTTTTGTTGCATGTACACACTTTTGAGTTATATATGTCTTTCTTCTTATAGATCTTGATTGTTATACATCGTAGATCAAATTTAGTAAGGATCTAGTTAGCTAAAATTAAAGGGAATAATATGAATCTGAACCATGGATTAAAAAGTAAAAACGACAAGAACTTGAGGGACGGCAAGCAGTCAAACCGTCTTAATTTGTGGATTGTTTTAAAAACAATTCATGCCGTATATACATTTTTATTTGCATTATCAACGCAATGTAGTTTTGTCATAGAAATGTTTATATTTTTCAGATAATAATCCTAAATTTCTAAACGAGCAGATCTTAATATTCATGTTTTTGTCCATTTTTAAACACATAAATTCAAATGATTTTGTTAGAATATCATACTTACATCCTCTGTATATAGTTGTACAGTTAGTTTCAGGATCTAACCCTTCACAACATCTACATCCACATTTATTGTCATAGCCAAGTTGTGACATAAATCCTTCGTTTTCACATATTCTATCTGGACAGATGCCTGTTTAAACATTCATAAAAAACGGAAAAAATAAATTAAGCAGCTGCAGATTTGTTCTTAGAAGAAATTTACACTAAAGTAAGCTTTTAATCTAAGACATTTCTTAAATAATAAGAATGCAACTGTTGATATGTATAATAAAAAGGTACAATTTAATGCAATAAATATATAAAGAAAGTAATTCATGTCAAACGTGAATGAAATGAATCATAATAGGGAAATATATAATTTTAAAAAGGCAATATTTCAGCAAAAAAGATATATTATATTAAATCCATAATACTAGAAATATAAAACCCCAACTTTAAACAGAATCAGAATGGTGAATATATTAAGATATCGTTTGGAAATTTCCGATGACCAATACCGATCAATATCCTACTTCTCAGTTTTTTGTCAATTTCTATCGACAATGCTGGAAACACGATGTTCTAAAATACTCGATATTGGTTCAAATAAAAAACCATATCAATCCATGTCGAAATCACATTCCAAAAGCAAAGTAAAAACTTTAAAACAAATAAATTAGATTAAACACTTGACCATCCACCATGGGAGTGAGACCGGGTGCTCAGGAAGTGTAAGCACCCCCGTTTAGCTAGTTACACTTGGTACGTTTTAGATCAAAATTTCAACCAACCTATTTTATATCTAATCAATACGAGTATGATTTCTCCTAATGAACTGCAATGGCGACAACTTGATACTAAACATATCATATTTATAATAAAAAAACAAAGATACTATCCATGTCAAAATCACAATCCAGAAGCAAAGTAATTTTTTTTAAAACTGACAAGTTAGGTAAAACACGTGATCTTCCATTTGGGAAGTGAAGAAAATATTTACTGCAAAAGTGGGCAATAACGGAGATGTAATGACTTGAAAACAAAATATTTATCCCACTGCAATAAATGTGTATTGCATTAAGGGTGATCGGTAGGATGCAAACAATTAAGTTTTTCGTTGTTTAGACGGTATATAGAATCTGGTTCCCCCCAGATGTACATGTCCAAGAAGTAATGAACATTTTCAGGAATAGACTTTACAAATAAAATTCTTATTTAAAACCAGATGTTTGCACTTTTTTAACATCTTGAAATCGATGTTTCCATTCTTTGAAGTTTGAAAGAAATACCCCTACAAAAATATAAGGGGATGGAAATAAAAACGTATAATGTAGCACACGAAAATCTAAAATTTACAGACTTCTTAATATAAAGTGAGCTTTGTTGGTGTATTTTTACAATTTGTCAATAGTGGTAAAATAGACAATACACTCTATTCGGTGTGGTAGCTATATCGATTTTCATATGAGATGTTAATGGCAATTTCTGGATATTAATTTTACTTTGCGTCAATCAATATAACCTTAACCCAAATTTATCGAATATCGCCGGTTATTTCATTTTTAGTTAATTTATCGATAACTTGGTTTGCTTGATGATATTAATCAAATATTACGTGGTATTCAGTCTATTTTATGCTAATTTATTTAACCATCCAACTGCCTAAAATGTCTTTATAGTGTTAAAACTTCCATTGCCGTGCAAATCTTACAGATCAATAAAGCGCGTTACAATTAGTTTGATTTGCATGGTAATGAAGCTATAGCACTATAAACGCCATTTCTTGTCAGTTCAAGTATTTTATGTACTATTCATATTTAAAAAATTCTTATTTTTTGGTTTTTAAATCCAGAAATGAATTTAAAACACTGTCGTGTACGACATGTATTTCCAATCCTTGGAACAATGAACCTATGACATCACGCCTCTAAGCAAAAGCCAATAATGAGTGACGTTATTTTAGTCGTATAACTACATTTGATCTCAAACATATTAGAAAACATCACCAATGTAAATATTGATTCGTATCAGTAAAAGTTTGTGGAATACTTTACCTGCGCATCCATGAACTGCTTCCAAAGATTTGTGTAGATAGAATGAGTATAAGTCGGTGTTTATAAGTTCATACATGTGTATAAGATCATATGGTGCCATTGTCTGTAGACCTTGATTCCCAGAAGACTAAACGAAAATGATTTTTTTATTTTAAAATATCATTTTTGTGTATACCAGAACAACAACGAGATATGAACTTTTAAAGCAACAACACACAAATTAGCATCATTGTTCAGACACTATAATATATAGAAAATACTCAGATATGCTCAATATGATTATTAAAACATAAAAATACATGAAAAAGATGCCAAAATTTTTAACAAATACTCAAATTTGTCCCATTTTAAATTAATAGATAGAAAATGTTTAAGATCAGGAAGCATGGTCATCTACTAAAAGACAGTACCAATATAAAATCTCAGTTTAATTTTAATCCATTGACTAACTTTAAATTATCCTAAATATAGTACTCGAATATTTTCTGAAACCAATTTTGAAAACCTACACACGCTGCCTACGAATGGCCACGTATAATTCAAATCTCCCTTGTTTAAAGCAGTTTGATGGGTCAGATCTTTTTTGTCACGTTTGCATGAATGGATTGGCTGGCGGCTCTCAATGACGTCATCTTATCATTGACGACACACAGAGACATTTGAATTCCTACTATATAGCTATGCTATTTTTCTCTTGCTACGACTATATCTTTCTTTAAATTTATGATTTGTTGTTGAAATAAATATATATATTTTTGTTATGGAAATATGACAGAATTGGACATTTTGTAAACTGAATATTTCGCGTAGCGAACTATGTTGCATGTGCATTTTCCAATTCCTTTCCAAAACTTTTTGTATATTGAACCAAAATTACTTACGTATATACCATAATGTAAAATACTTCCAAAGTCATAGTGAAACCACTGGTCAGTATGATGCATTGACTTTTTTGTATACTGATTTCTCCAGCCTAAACAGAAATGCATTTTATTTTATTTTATTATTAAGATATAATAGAAAAATATTTTATACATGACAAAAGCCAATGCAATCAAGAACATTTTTATAAATAGCTAGGATTAAAAAGAGAAACAGATACCTACATTTAAACAAATAATTATAAAACTGCTAACTTAAAATTGGCACTGGGTGTATTGAAAAAGTTGTGTAGTAAAATCATTTCAGGGTAATCCCGTTTGTTATTTGTAAATCACAACCATTTAAAGGGTAAAAAATGCGCACTTATGTTTTACTTTTGAGGTAAGTCGAAACCTTCTTAGAAACATACATAAACACACAGAGGACCAAATATACTGTCAGAAAAGACACAAAGGTAGAAAGACCCCTAAATATTATAATATATTATAATAATGGTCGATAAATTCATCTCTACATTGCGTCTATCTGAAGAACTTGGTTTCGTTTGTGTCTGATATATTTCCACTAAGTTCGTGATTACGAAAATTTACATGTATAAATCAAAAACAATCATATTAGTCTATGTCCAAATTACAATTAGAAGCAAAGTAAAAACTTTGCAACTGACAAGTTAAGGTAAACACTTGAAGTGAGGACGGGTTCTCCGGAAGGGTAAGCTCCTGTTTAGCTAGCTACATCCGCCATGCGTGTAATCAAAATCGAGTGAAAGGAACATGGAACTGTGGGACGTCAAATATATTCAGAGCAATCCTTCACACAAAGAAATCAAGAAATCAAAGTTATTAACAATACTGTGATGGCGGCCATAACCTTTTTTGAGGGCCCTGATACAAGACAATCGTTATGTCACTGTTACGTTATAGATGGACGTGGTCTTGTTTGGCGGTTATAAATTTTCTATCCTTATGTCTCAATGCGCTAAAATGTCTACATACTATTGTATTTAAAGCACATGAGGCGAAAAATTTTCCCGAAATAGATTTCACACGGATACCCGATTACGAGGTTTGTTGAAGTGAAACGACATTTGCTTGTTTTTTTGTTTTTTCAGTAGTGTGCGTTTAATCTACCTTCCTTGAAACATTTGATACTCATTTAAAAATATCTCTGAGTGATAATTTCATGTTTGTAACAAGTCATGATATTTTAAACACAATAAAAGAATATTTATTAAGTAAGCACACAAAAAGAGTTCCCCATTTTCGCTGCCAGTTTACCACAAAATCAAAATTTCATAAAAAACTGTGAGATAGAAAACTACATATAGAGAGTTTGATTTATACTCGGTAAAATGAAAAAAATCCATATGCTTGGGTTGTTATTTTCGAGATATGGAAATGATATCACACCTACCCTTTACTTTTAAAATGCTTTTAAAAATAATAAACATCAAAATCACCTGTTAAAATACATTTGAATAACTAACGTTTGTAATCTTTACACGGACAATATTTTGTTAATTTTAACACGTTAAACGCTGCTAAACATTATATGTGATTGTATCAAGTAGAAATCGGTCAAAATCTCCACGTCAACATTTTCAGTATTGTGACGTAACAGTTGGAATAACGACGTCATCATTATACCGCGATCATTGCCGTGAAAACAGGTACCTGTGCGCCTTTATCAACAACACAGTGCTCAACATGGAGACAGATATTTTATACAACAAGCAAATGAATACTACATTTATGCTGCATGTGACTGAAAAATTGTACTTGACTTAAGGTCCCTAAATTGTTAGAATTTCCGATAATGTTTGCAAATTCAAGTAGTTTTGCTCGCATTTACAATTGGACGATACGTAAATAGCTACGTCATAAATGACATCATAACGTTGGTATTTGTTAGAATTTTTCAGTAAAATTTTGTAAAAAGATAGAGAATGAATTTTTATATATTTTAAAGACAAAAAATATTTTTGTGACAATTTGAGATTTAAATCAATTTCTACTTGATACAATCACATATGACCTTGTCAACGTGATTTATTCTAATAACATATTTTACATAAAACATGGTATTAAATTTGCTAATTTTCTATTAAAATGAGCCAAAACTCATTTCGATTACCGGAATGTGTCTACGCAACATTCTTCCTGATTCACATTTCATAGTCATCTGTTGTTTAGAAAAGTGTTCTTATCACATTCAATAGACAGAACTTACTTGGTATTATATAGTCCATGTTGACTTTTATGAAATGGTCCCTTATAGGATTGGCTTGTGAATGATGACCTCCCAAAGCATGCCCTATCTCGTGTTGAGCTGTAACCTGTAAAATGGACATAATCACTTTTATATCAATCGAAAAATATTCATAATAAAAACTCCAGTGTAGAAACCTTCATATATAATTATGTTTGAATCATCCACAAACATGCATGGGCCTAGTGGTACTGTCACTGGCTTTCTTAGTCAAGAGTTGTTGGTTAGAACCTCATTCGGGACTTAGAAATTTTCTGAGATGATTTTGATCTTTTGCCAATACTTGAGCTGTAAAAAGCTTTATTCCTGTATAGCTTTTTGGGTGAGACTGAACTAAAAAAACGAGATCCCGTGTCTTAGTGCACGCTAAAGACATATATGTAGAGTTCGAAAAAGAGTAGGCTCCTGTGACCGCTACAGAGGACGCCAACAACGACAAAGCGATTGGAACAGGCTGAGCAAAATAATAATATTCACATCACAATCCAATAAGAAAAGTAGAAACCTTTGATAACTGGCAAATTAAGTAAAATGAAGAGAATCCATGTGTACACAAAAAGTAAACATTTTCTGACTACTATTGTTCCAGGGAACTTAGATAATCGTTTTTTTTATCGATTATGCTTTTATGTTTAATGATTTATATTCAATGTTATACATTTTGAATCTAAAATATAAAAGCCCAATTAAATGTCAAAACATTGGTGTTCTACAGCCCTCTCTCTGGTTTAGCTCCACATACCGAAAATTAGTTGTTTTTCAAACACTACACATATGCCCTCTCGTTATTCGTGCCTCGTATGCAAATTTAGAGCATTGCATGAAGGGTAATTATTATACATATACATGAGCACGAGTAAAACTCGAACCGCACACCTGAAAGACAACATTGTTTTTACCCGTGTGATAATAATGAGTATGCAGGTCAACCAGGTGTGACATACACCTATCTGAGGTACATTTAGGTATATATACAATACATTGGTTTTTCTCTGTTATGAAAAACGACAAAAGTTTTGGTATGTACCTGCTTGGTAATTCAAGTTCAAGTCAGCAAACCGGTGATATGATTTTATTTACAGGAATATCAAACAAAGTACTACAGTTACAATACTAAATAAATCGACTATCTAAGTTACCTGGAACAATAGTAGCTAGATACTATTAGTTACAGTGACCTTATACGGAAATATATGGATTAATTAAAATTGATAATATTAATTTTAATGAATCCGTATCTTTCCGTAATAGGTCACTAAATCACTGTGTAACGAATTTACCCCACCAAAAATGTTGATCTTCAAGATTTGCATATGCAGAAACGACGCCATTGTGGCTGCTTGTTTCCTTATCTAGGTTTGCGAAAGTAATGTAATTTTATATTAATGTCCTCACCCCTCCACAAGCCGATATTTCCTGTCCCTGTTTAGCCCGCAAATTGCCAACAAATGACCAACATCTGAAAAAAGAAAACTAAACTGTAATTTTCATCTATTAAATATACAAACTGTTGTACATTAAATATGTTTTCAATATAGGTCCTAAATAAAGAGAAGCTCAACCATTTACTTGGGGACAGAATTTCAGACTCGTCATCGATTCTGTTGAACAGTATGCTAGACGTTGCGCTAAATTAGAGGATGTGGAGCGAGCGTGATACCTTATCCGACTGGATAACGATTGTGAGATCTTTCGTTAAAACGAGGAGTGCCAAACTAACAGAGTCTATGAGTACTAAACCGTCTTCAGTACTCGGGATACAGAAAATTCGGCAATTCTTAAAGACATACAACAAATATGTTGTTGTCGCAGTTAAGAAGGCTTCCTACAACATTATTCTCGTTTATAAGAGACTAGTTCGCATGTCTAATTAAGGAGCTTAGTTTAGACAGTATATCAGATAATTCTGCATATACTGGAACTAATTTTACCAAAGATGAAGTTCTTTCAAACCATAGATAAGTTCTTGAGTCTTTCGGTATCAATCGTAAAGAGGAAGAACTTGATCTTTCTTACTTGTATTAAATTCCAAAACTCCAAAAAATCAATACAAGGAAAGATGTATAGCAAGCTGGGCTCGTCTAAATGTACTACTAAAATATTACCAATAACTCTTAACACAAATTTTGACAATCGTCAAAGATGCTCTTCAGTCTTATTCAGAAAAAGTATATTCTGAATCTGGAATGAACCAAACGTGAATTCTTCAAAATTCTAAAGAAAAACTCCGTATACTTTATCTCGTGTAAAAAGTATAAAAAGGCATTTGATTTTAAAAAAATTATACGCCACTTTTTCTCATTCTAAATTGAAAGAACGTCTTTAACTAATCACTTGTCTTTTTTTTAAAAAAGACGGTAAGCCAAGATACAAATATCTGATGATGAGCAGGGGTTCTGGTTAAGCATCACATGGATTATAAACACAAATATACTGAATATACCATCAACAAAATGTTGGAGTGTTTGATAGATAATCGTAACATATTCTTATGTACCAGAATTTATGCAGAACCTTGTTAAATCTGGAGAGAAAACTGTCGCCAAACCATTCAACTCCAAATACATATATATATAGATGACGTTCTGTCACTTAACAATCCTAAGTTTGGAGACTATGTGAATTCTATCTATCCCAGTGAACTTGCAATAACAGATACGACTGATTCCACAAGTTATGCTAAATATGTAGACTTTTCTTTTCTATGCAGCAATATACCTGCTTCTCCTGCTTATGGTATATTTGTTTCCTAATTAATACGCTATGGTAGAGCTTGTGTCCACTACGGGGACTTTGTACAAAGAAGCAGGCTGCTTACAAATAAATTATTGACTCGGGGATATTGCAAGCCTAGGCTTATCAGGGCCCTCAAACAGTTTTATGGCCGTCATTACAGTATTGTTGATAAGTTTCATGTCTCTGTGTCCAGGATATTGCCCTGGGTATATTTGACTCCCATAGTTCAATGTTTCTTTCACACAATTTTGATTACACACGTGGCGGGTGTAGCTTTGTAAACAGAAGATGATTACCCTTCCGGAGCACCCGGACTCACTTCCTGATGAAAGTTCAAGTGTTTAAACTGACTTGTCAGTTTCAACATTTTTACTTTGCTTTTGAATTGTGATTCGGAAATTGATTAGTGGGTTTGTTTTTGATAATTTTCCTTGTATAGCATTAAACTCCATTGATTTGCTGTATGGCAAACGCGATGAGTTTACTCTATTTCCCTTTTCTATGCAGCAATATACTAACTTATGGTGTATTTGTTTTACACTTAATACGCACTATGGTAGAGCATGTTCCCACTAGGGAAACTTTGTACAACAATGCAAACTGCTTACAAATAAATTGTTGCTCTAGATATATTGCAAGCCTTGGCTTATAAAGATAATTAAAATGTTTATGGCCGTCATTACAGTATTGTTAAGTATGATGTCTCTGTGTCCAGGATTGTTCTGGATATATATTTGACGTCCTATAGTTAGTTCAACTCAAATTTGATTACACGCGTGGTGAATGTAGCTTGATGCACTAGAAGAGCTAACCCTTCAGGGGCACCCCGTCTCACTCCCCTGGTGGAAGTTCACTTGTTTAACCTCATTTGTCGGTTTCAATTTTTTGTGCTTTTGTTCTGAATTGCGATTAGGACATGGATCAGTATAGTTGAAAGCATTATTTAGGACATGGATCAGTACAGTTGAAAGCATTATTGGTGTTGGTATCGATACCATAACACTAAAACACAATTACTAAAGAGCCGTTCCAAGACGATACTCTGAATCATTGACCACAATTAGTATATTCCTTTTACTGTTCGTTTCCCTGTTTTTTAAATGTACTCATAGATGCATTAATGATTTCAAATAACTTTATTGTTTACAAATTTCTTCATTATCTTTAAAAATATGATGTTTCTCCAATCTATATTTTATTTAGAAATTAAAAAAAATCTGAAAAATAAAATATTTGAACCCAAGGAAATATAATTTTGTGAGGTATTCAACAAGCGTTGATCAAACGACATTGGATTTTACATTGGATTTCATATTGGATTTTATAATAAAAATAACAAAATACTATAGATCTATATAATAAATAACTTAATCGAATAAATAAAAAATAAAAAATATAATTTGTACTCTTACCCTGAAGATTTCACATGTATAAGATAATTACTATGTGTTAATTCGAATAACGCAGGTACTGATGAATTCCATTCTACAAATTTAAAGCTGGTCCAGTATTCAAACTTCCTGTGTGCTCGAATTCTTTCCCATACGTCATTTTCAACGGCTAGAATAAATATAATTAAAAATATAGAGCATCGATTTTAAAAATGTATAAAATTATGAATGAGTTCGTGGTTTTACAACGTTAAAGACCCTAACGTCTGAACATAAGAACTATAGCCATTCGATATGGAATGATTTCACGTCGCGTTTCTCGTAAAAAACGACGTTATTACGGGAATTTGCGATGTATACGTTTTCTAAAACGTCCCGGACAAACCCTAGAACGTGTTGATTACGTGGTAAAGCGGCAAACCCCATTGCTACTAACTGTAGTTTGTATCGTTTGAACGAAATGAATTAGAAACAAATTACTGTACATCTACTAAATGAGTGCACATGAAAAATAAACTCACAAAAAATTGTCAAAATATAATACAAAATCTACTGACCTAATAGAAAAAATTATATTCCATTTATCTAAAAATTAATGTAAATCTGAACATTTTGAAGTTTTTATTTAAGTCTTTAACGAAAATTTTGGTAATCTGTTTCTGGAACTACTGATGGATTTTTTTGTCAAAACTAAATGCAAATGTTTTAATCTAGAAGTGATCGTATGATTAAGACCTTAAATTACTTAATATCTTCAAAATTAAGAAAATTATAGAGGATTGAAATTTTGCAAAATTTAAGTAAAGGAAAATCTTAGCTAAGGAATGATTGTGAGACCGGGGCCTGTACCTTCTTACTCAGGGTAAATTTAACTGAGATGTCATAATTGGAATATTCATGATGATCACACCCGAAAAAAACCCGAACAACAATGTCCTACCTGACCCGAAATACCCTGATGCAACTTTAAAATAAGCTCAATTGGTGTATAAACTTTATACATAAGATTTAACGTCTAAAATTATCCCTAATTTTCTCTATGTACAAGAGAACTGAATAACAATGTTTTCAATTAAAAATATAATTTTGTTAGGTCAGTGCGTTTTAAATGCTTATTATTAATAGCTTAATGTAAACATTTTTAATAGAAATAAATAAATAATAAATACCATGTGCACTCCATTTATATAGGTCCGCCCAGCTGGTTTTGCACCCCCTTTTATAACCTTTGTAAAACATCAGTTTTTACGGTTTCAGTACTTGATGTTTTGTTAACTTATATTTCTCAAAGGACTATTTTATACACTACATAGAATGTTTTTCAAATGCCATTACTGATAAGAGGGCGCGGTGGCCTAATGGATAAGACGTCAGTCTTCAAATCCAGGGTCTCTCACCGCTGTGAGTTCGAGTCCCGCTCGGACCACATGTGGGAAAGTGAATTTTCCTTACCGTTGGCCTTCACTGATTCACCTGGTATCAGTATAATGGACTGGGGGAGTGGTACGCTTGTCTGCGGCGTACTGACTCTGTGAGCTAGCACGGTAAAGTCGCCCTGAGTGCGCGCTAGTACAAGGCAGACCATACAACACACTCGCACTTCATATGCACACACAAAAATTGTTCATAGATTAATCCATAGAGATTAATTAAATAGTTCTCGTCGCGAATAGCTGAAAAATTGCTGATGCGACGTTAAACAACATTCAACCAACCAACCATTACTGATAAAAGGATCAAATTTAGTTTTAGTGGACTGTGAGTGATAAAACAAATGTAAAGATTTGGGGAAATTTAATTTCTTCAAACATGGACTAAATTGACAGAAATACTGAAAATTGCTATAATTCTTAATTTCATGTGATTATCACGGACTTCCAATGGTAAACATGGATCAATTAATTAATTTATCCCATATTTGAAGAAATTTGATTCTTCCCAAATCTTTACATTGGTTTTTATCACTCGCAGTTCACTAAAGCTAAAAGTGATATGTCATTTAAAAACATTCTAGGTAGTATATAAAATAGTCCTTTGAGAAATATAAGTTAACAAAACATTAAATACTAAAACCGTCAAAACTTGTTTTACAAAGGTTATATCAGGGGTGCAAAACTTTCTTAAAGAACCTGTATCTTTTTGTTTTGTAATTGAATATATGTCACAATGTTATATAAATGCGTGTACCACGGGCATTTCACATTTCGGTCTACCATTACATGACACATCGTCATTTTTAATTTTTTTAATATTTATATATTACTGATCAAATGTTGTTACTCAGAATTTGCTCAATTTTTTGTAGACTTAGTTTAATAAATGTTGGTTGTCCGTCACATGCCAACAATGTGTTTGTTGTTATACAACGAAATGTAGTTAAAATGTGTATATCTAGCACTCGTGATTCACACACTGTTAAGGGTCATTTAAGTAGGAAAATTCAAGTGAAAACCATTTGGTTGAAAAGCGTGAAAGAGGGGTATAATTATGAAATTACCTACACAAGCGTGAAGATTCATAAACAAAAATACAGCAGGAATTGAAAATTTAAGAAATTTTAAAATATTTGTTGCATGTTTTTATGAAAATAGTGCAAAAATACACGTGTTGGGGAAAATAGTTTACACCTTGTATAACGAATTAATTTTAAAAAAAAAAAGATATTAAGAAAGTCAACATCATAGAGCAGTGCAAAGGGGTCAGAGTTTGTTAAAGAATTGCGAGGTTTTTGAAATCTCGACAATTTACGATTGAGGTTATCTACGATTTATTTTCCTTTTAAAAATGCGTGTACCAGGCGTGATAGTTCATATTCTAAGGCCACTAATAATCCGAAATACAACAAGTCACTAAAAGTGCACGGTCACACAATACTGTTCTATTTGAATTGAGGTGAATTTTGTTTGGTTTCAACAATCTTGAACTATATAAAACCGAATATGCCTCAACAATAATCAAGTAATTTACAAACTTAGCTTTTATAATCTTCCCTTGGATCGTTGGTAGCCTTAGAATATGAACTATCACGCCTGGTACACGCATTTTTTAAAGGAAAACAAATCATAGAAAACATCAACCGTAAATTGTCGAGTTTTCAAAAACCTCGTATTTCTTTAACAAAATCTGCCCCCTTTGCACTGCTCTATGACGTTGACTATCATAATATCGTTTCATTTTTTAAAATTAATTGGTTATACAAGGTGTAAGCTTTTTTTTTCCCAACACGTGTATTTTTGCACAATTTTCTTTAAAAAATGCAACAAATATTTTATAAACTCTTAAGTTATCAATTCCTACTTTATTTTTATTTATAAATCTTTACACTTGTGTAGGTAATTTCATAATTATACTCCTCTTTCACGCTTTTAAACCAAATGGTTTTCACTAGAATTTTCCTACTTAAATGACCCTTAAACACATTTATTTATGTCGACTGGCTAGGCACTACTATAACTGAATGAGTTGTTTGTGATGTTAATTTGCAGTGATGATGGGAAGTTAAAACGTCAATATAAAGAATGTCAAAAGTGCGTCATTGTACAAGACATATTAAGACAGAGTCACTTTTAAATCATGCTACATATGCAAGATAAGCTAAAAAGGTGGTGAACCGACGTAAGGAAATAGGCATTTAACCTTTAATACAGACCTGTCAAAAGTTTAACAGTGAGCTAATAAAAACGATGAGTTGAAGCTAGATTGCCAAGTGGCCGAGGTATGGACTGCTAGTAACAGAAAAAACCGTTGAAAATAGAAAACAGCTGCAGAGATAAAGGTACCCAGGGGCTAAGACGAGCTGTAAATTCAGCATAAATTCGTTAGCTTAGTGTTAAAATTCGTTAGCTTAGTGTTAAACTTTCGACAAGCTGTACTTTACCAACTTACGAATTTGAGCCATGTTATAGGGTACGATACATTTGTCCCATCTTAGTGTATCCGCTATTCCACCAGTGCCCTGAACAAACCTCTTCTTCCTACGTTTATGAGGGTAACTATGCTCCAATGGGACATTGTATTTTTCCTAAAAGATATCAGTTATTCGTTATGGTATCAAAAACAACCACATACTAATCCATGCCCGAATCGCAATCCAGAAGCAAAGTAAAAACTTTGGAACAGACAAGTTAGATTGGACAGGTGAACTTCCACCTGTGTGGTCATTTTTGCGTTGGAGTTCTTCGTTAACTTTACGTGCCTGATTTCGTAAAATAATCAAAAAAGTTCTTATGCAATCTGGACGACTTATTGTTCCTATACAGTGATTACGGCAATAGCGGATCTTAGTCAGTAACGGATCATTTTTTGAAATAAAGTTAATTTTTACCCTATCATTACGAGAAACCAATAAAACTCTGATATATTTCTGTAAAGCGGATAATTTTACTTCATTCTACGTATAATTTATTTTGATAAACGTCCCAATTCGTCAATTCTCGACGTTTTAATGCGAATGCCATAAGCGTCTCAACGACACGGATGTGTTTTCCAAACACTTACTTTCGATTTGGACAACGTGTTCAATACTTTCAAAGGTAACTTGAAATGATTGCAATAGCCATTTACAAACCTTAATATGTCTTTTTCACGACATAAACTTTTATTGAGCGTTACAGTTCTTGACAATAAAAAATAAACCAGTGTTCCGAAGGGTGCAAGTACGGCAATAACGGATCAGCTGCTGTATACTTCCAATATGTATCATTGTATGTACATACTGTTCTTGTCAGAATAAAATTTTCATGGACAACAGTATGTCATAATATTTATGACTTATAAGGTACAATTTTACTTTATTTTCTTCAATATTCTTTGCTTTTATATTTCAGTATTCAAGACAATGTTTATTGACTTAATTCATTTTTACATTCATATCAGAAACCTTGTGATGATTTGTTTTTTGTTATTTATTTGTTGATATTACCACTAAAATTCTTTTATATTGTTTCATGATTTGGAATTGTTGCAATTGAATGATGGAAACTCAAATTAATCATGTTTTGAGTTGATCCCCTATCGTTCTTTTGACACTAGGTGGCGTGATCCGCTACTCACAAATTGATTCGTTACTGACCTAAATACATGGGATACAAAACGCGTGGATTGTCCATACTTATAGTCGGACGATTTTTATTATCTAGTGATAAATTGAAAGAGTGGGGGAATGTCAATTGATAGTACCAAAAAATTACAATCGGCGGTGATGTTTTTTTCGGAGAGCAGTGAATATTGCACTAATGATCCGTTACTGCCGCAATCACTGTATATACATACTAATAGACAACAGCAAACAAAACCAAAAAAGTCGCACAATAACAGTTGTGAGAAATACACAAACAAAACAAAAACACGTTAGCATCCGCACTGATTATAAAACTCCCAAATATAGAGAATTTCATAATGTTAAATAAAGAAAATAATTCGTTTGAAAACTAATTCTTGTTCCAACGGTTCTTCTATAGTGACCGAGCCGATAAGCGAGAACAGTTCCCTCGGGAGAGGTCCATATTAGATTAGCATTGTACAATTAGAGGATACCGCTATTGTTCAACTAATCTTTGTAAAATAATCGATGACTTCATAAAATCGTTTTTCAGTGAAAACGTCATGTTTCGTTTTATACATCGATTGAATGGGATTGAATAGTCGAACTTGGAATTTAAACCAAATTTAATTGATAATCTCTTAAAAAAAACTTGATGTCTCAACGATGGATGATCGACTTTGGATGGCGTTAAACTGCAAAAACGATCTGACTGTATGGTGAAAACAAAATGGCGGATCTAAAAACGTATTTACGTTTTTGATCAAAATGAAGTATTATTGCCAAACATGGCAAATTTCCGTTTTATTTATGCTTTAGTTATCACTAAACGGATGTATTTATAGCCATTCGTAAAGTTATATAGCCCATATACATGTATATTATAAAAATACGTAATAATAAAATACGTGGTAATAACACATTTGTTATTGCCACGTACGGGGCAATATGAACATATTTTAAAAAAACATTTCTTCATTACATTGTGAAATTATTATTTCCCCTACATGCAGCAGTAATTTTGTAAATCCTTTTTGACCGTACAAGTAACAGTTTTTGAAACAAAGAATACCGGTTTTTGACAAAACTAAACACGGATGTTATAAGGTTGAAGTGATCCTTGGAATCGTATACCTGAAATATTTTCAAAATTAACAAAAATATTTAGATTTCAAATATTCCAGATTTAAGTTAAGGAAAATCTAAGTTTAGAAATAACTATGAATGTGGAACTTGGGTCATATGTGTTACAAACAATATAATGCATTATTATAAAATGATATGTTTCATGCACTTTCATTGGGCTAAAACTTGTAATGACCTGGCACGTGCATAAAAGTTGATTGAAAAAGTGTTATTGACCGGAGATTGCTTATCTCCCTTGGATTCGATTTTGACCATGTAAGATCTGAAAAGAAGCTGCTTAATTTACTCGGATTAATGGTGCTTCCAAAATAGGAGGAAGATTTGGAAAGACAACACATCGTAACAACAAGCGGCGGAAGGTTTGCGTCGTTGTCGACTGAAGAAACAGACGCTTTGTTCAATTGTCAAAATATTACAATAAATAACTTTTTTCCAAAAGTAAAGTGATATTATATCCGTATGTTGAATAAGTTGTTAATACTAAGTTTCTTATCATGTTCATTTTTAATAGCTTTGTCTTCTTTGAATTGTTTACCAATTTTATAATAAAACAATTATAGCATCAATTTTAGGTCAATATATGTTTAATTGCCCACTGGACATCATTATTGACCTCGGGCAAGCCCTCAGTCAATATTGCTATCCAGTGGTCAATAAAACATATATTGGTGCTATAATTGTATAATATACATGTACATATAATACAATTACGAATTTAATCAGAGAGCTATGCTATAACACCCCTCTTGTCCTTCATGTTTAGGGGACAGGTCACACGTCACTGGGGTACTACTTACCCTAAATTCTATACATTCTTGTGGATAGAGCACTTTTTTATCATCGATTCCAGCTAATTCAGCAGCACGACATTGTTGATAATATTCAAGACAGTCTTCTTCCTCATTTTGCATTTTCATCTCACGTCGTGTTTTATGACTCGCCATTTTCATCATCTCTGCCTAGAACAGATACAAAACACAAAACATTGCGTTAGGAGCGAGGAGAGCATAAACGCTACAACAAATTTCCCAAAATATATTTGTTTTGTTTTAATGGAGTTTGAAAAGCTTCTTAAATGAGATTTTGCAAGCAATGGGCAATACGATTTAATTGAAGAAATTAAAAATAAAAGCCAATAATTTCGTACAATACGTGAGAGTGGTTATGAAACAAAACATATTACTATGACAAAATTCCTAGAAATTCAATTTAAAGTTGTAAGACCGTTGAAAAACGTGACAAGAAAAGAAGTTGTGCATGCCTTTACGCGTAACGTATTAATTAGTTGTTCCGGCGATTGGAAATGCATTTCATACACCACAGTTAAGATTTTCAAAAAATACAAACGCTTGCGATTGTTATTGTGATTGCTTGGCACGGCAATAAAAGTTATTGTACTATTAACGTAGTTATTGCAATGTTTCTAGACAAGTCAATGATTAAGTTAACCCCTAAATCAAATAATAGATTGAATATCATAAAATACGGCTTATTGTAAATTTGTTAAGAAAACAATGTTGAAATAAAGTGGTTAATAAAATTAATTCCTGTGAAGATCTAAGACTCACCACTGCTTCCTTTTTCCGGAGATACCCCTCTAACGTATACTCTTTAGGTGTGTCCTCCATCAGGGTTTTACCATATGGCTTTGTTTTAACTCTTTTCTAAAGAAAGATGTTACAATAATAATACGTTGGCTTCAGATCGGTTAAGTGTTCGAAAATATATCGAAACAAAACAAGACTTTTGATTAATTTGTCATAAAAGCCGCTTTATTTTTCGACTAAGACTTTGAAAATCCGTGCTTACTCGGTAAAACGTGATAATAAACTCGACGAAAACACGCATTGTCCATTATCACAAGGACATTGCAAGCAACTGTAAGGCTAAATAACAAATTAAATTTAGCAAAATACGTTCGTTATAAACGATGTAATTTATCATTGACTTGAAAGTCACTAAGTTCTTTAAGCTTTTGGTTTTGATCAGAAGTTTTTTTGACACCATCTGTCTAGGACTTTTATAGTGATATGGCCATAATTGAAGTGATTCTTAGTTGGAGATGACTCGCCTTATTACATGTCATTTTAAAATGCACTACACTTGTCTGACGAGCTATTTTGTTAGAATGTAATCTTACAATATCACAGGACTAGTAAATATTTGTTTTCCAAACGCAGAGTTAGTTCCGATAATCCCTTAACTAAGAGTCAACCACTGCGGTAGCTCATTTACTAGAGTGCTCGCTCCGTAAATTGGAGGTCGTAGGTTCGAACCCCGACCCAAGACTTGATATGTGTAGTGAAAGTTCTTTCGCCAAGCAGTCGGCATTACGAAATGAAAGTCACAATTCTTTATTAAGGCTTTCAATTTGCCAAATTTAAGTTTAGGGTAATCTTATTTAGGAAACATATTTATATTGGACTATTGTTCAATCGGAACAAAGCAATATACAAGAAATATTATGGTAAACAAGAATGCACCTTGTGAAGCGTAAGGTTTACTCAGAGTGTCTAGGAAGGTAAGAAAATGGCAAGATTGTGAAACTGGAGCCAGATATACCGTTGTCATGTCTAATGCTAGCTGCAGAACTACTGAATCGTTCTTGTTAATGAAAACGTAACTTCATGGACATATGCATCTGTATATTTTGCAGTCTGATTAAATGTATTCTTACACTTTTCAATTTTTTGTTGCTTGGGTTTTCAGCTTTCACTTCATCCAATTCGATTTGAAGGCTTTCTTGTATGATGAAAATCACCAAAAAGCTGCAAATAACTCGGATATCCATTGTAGCCTCACAGGGGTGTCCCCGGACTGCTACCTAAAGAATAGAAGCGCAAACATTACCAATTTATGATTAACTTTTTTGTATAACAAAAATCAACCCCCCCCCAAAAAAAAAAAACACAAAAAAAAAAACGCAAGAAACTCGGATATCCATCGTAGCCTCACAGGGATGTCTACGGACTGCTATCTGAGGAACAGAAGCAAATACATTACCAGTATCACAGTGTATGAACGGAATTGTACAAAAATGGAAGCTCCTGTTCACCGAAGCAAGGAGAAGAATACAGTGTCCTAATAAGTCATTGTTTTCAACTGTTGTACCTGTTACTTTTGACTGATCGTGTATAATTTCCATTTGTTTGCAATATATAAGTTTTTGTAGAATGATGTCCTCTGCAACTGACAAAAGACAAATATCACGATTAGTATAAAAACGTGATTTGAACACTTCCGGTGTGGTAGAATGACAGCCGATCGTTGTCAGATTTTCAAGTAAAGTCCTGGTTTAGTTCTATCTTTTACCTGTATGTTGTCGATTTTATAATTACAAAACAAACGAATTTGCACCCGATTAAAATGATTTTACACAGAGATAAGTGATTTGTTTGAAAAATCGACTTTTCCATGTCGCCTCTAAAAATTAAAACTGTACCGGTAGTCAATCGGCAAAGGTTATTTATTGTACTGGTAGCTCCGTATATTTGCAAAATGTATTTTGAAAGTGTCAAAAATTGGTACGAATAAAACTTTTTTTTTTAATTTTAGATGGATGAACATTTCGAGCTTTCTGGGATGGAGGGGCCGTTTGTCGAGGAGAGAGCCGACGGAACAATTGCATGCAACCAATGCGAATTTCAAACAAAATATAAATCAAGTTTAAAGACATAAAAATTAAAGCACAGTCAAAATACTAAGCCAGATATTAATTTGCCAAAATGATATCTTATATGTGATCAGGGTGGAAAGAAATTTATAAGCAGAAAGGGCTTGAAGAGTCACGATAAAATGTACATACGGAAACGTTTAAGTACAGGTTCCGGTTTCACAATCATTCCTTAACTAAGATTTACCTTAACTTAAATTTAGCAAATTTTGGTAACCTCTGTTTAGAACTACAAATAAATATTTTTGTCAAAACTGAATGCAGATGTCATTAGCTTTATATATTCTTCAAAATGACACTTTAAAATTTCTTACATCTTAACAATTAACAAAATTATAAAGATTTTTATTTTGCCAGATTTAAGTTAAGGAAAATCTTAAGAAATAACTGTGAAACTGGGGCCAGGTGTTCCGTGTGTAACCGTGAATATAATGGCTTATGGAAGTTCAAAGGTCACTTGGCCACTCATCATCCTGTGATGAAAGAGATATGCAAGAAATGTGGAGCCAAATACCAGTACAAAAAAGTCTTCTTCGTCATGCCTATTATAAGCACCGCGATTTCACGAATTCCATACTGAATTGTACCCAGTGCAGTTTTGAATTTACAGACAAGGATTCTTTACGCCATCATACTCAGGCGCAACACTAAAAGGACTACAATATGTTTGTAAGTACTGCAGCAAACCCTACAAATGGCGGTCTAGCCTTTTATATCACAACAGATCTTGTACAAAGCTACTGACCTCTCTTCCAGACACTAGTACTAATGAATGACTTGTTAACTCTTTTTGTGCTTCATGTCGTGTGAATTATTAATTTGACATTATTTGTGCATTTTATTATTTCATTACCAAAATATTGTAGTAAGATTCTTTTGAAACCTTTTTTCATTACATGTAAACCACATACGAATTCACACATACACACACAGAGAGAGAAAGAGAGAGAGAGAGAGAGTATTGACATTTATGTTTTAGTTTAACAAATGTTGCCAAGGGTATTGTCAGCTTGATTTTTATTTAATGTTTTTTTTTATGTCAGTAGTTTTAATGCAATCAAAACATTATTTTGCTGTAATAACATACAAATTAATGATAATACATAACACAATGTTCTTTTGAATTTAAGTTTTTATGTTGTGTTTGCTTTCATAGCATGTTACA
Organism: Anadara kagoshimensis; assembly: GCA_021292105.1. NCBI lineage: Eukaryota > Metazoa > Mollusca > Bivalvia > Arcoida > Arcidae > Anadara > Anadara kagoshimensis. The sequence goes on from CM037860.1 coordinate 32,310,451, forward strand.
AGAAATTAAAACACATGCATAATACTGACTTGCCCTAAAAGTATAAATGATATATGTTATCTTGGACAATCTGTATAAGTATTCCCCTCACTTTTATTTCTGAAAATATACCAGTATCAAAGATAGTATATTGGTAAATTGTGAAGTTATTTGAACATTTAATCTAGTGAATAAGTTTTTCATGTTAAATCATGTTTATTGCTTGTTAATTAAAAACATTTTTGATGATATGTGTTTTCTGTGTTTAAAGTTCTTCATTTAAATCAATTCCGAGTCGGACATGAGGCGATATCTTGGATTCATCACGCCTATGGTGTTGTCCGACAGGCTGAACTCCCCTACTTGTAATTATGGGTTTACTTATTTACCCCCTCTTTCGCTTACAAAACTTTTAGCTGACTTCTTGCTTGCGAATTAAATATGTGGTTTCTGAAAATAATAGAACAGATTTGTTGAACTTTTACGCCAGTAGAAACATTGTGGTTTGACGTATCAAAGTGTATGTCAGTTCGTTCAGCCACTCATAAATCTTAAGAATTTCCCCTTGAATAACTTCAAAGCAACATCCAAAAATTGTTTTACAGTATCGGTGTCTGTCACTTCCAGAATACCATTTAAAAACAGCAAAAAGCATATGTTGGTCATTGGTAGAGTTTTATCTTTAAGGAGTGAAATTTCAAATGCGTATCTTGATGACCTTGATCATGTAGAGTTTCCAAAACATAGGGTAACATGGTAAACACTTCATGGAAAAGAACCTTGTCGAAGTTAACGTCCTTCGGTAGAGGAACAACAATCTTCTGTTTGACATGCTGATGCACCAGTGTTAGAACTAAAGTCATCAATAAAGTCTATGGAATCAACAGACATTCTGGAAACTAGATTACAGATCTCTGATACAAGATGTTGTTACGGGATTTTGTACAAATACTGCACGAGAGCTACCATTCCTCTCGCTTCGGTGAACAGGAGCTACCATTTTTTTACACTTTCGTTCATACACTGCAAGTATATCACGTAACATTTCGTCTTTCATAACTACCTTGTATTACAGGGTTATTGAACTGATATTGTGAAATAGTGTCCCGAGTTAACTCGACATTTGCACGAACTTGTAAATGTCGAGTCAACGAGGGACAATATTTCACAATATCAGTTCAATAACCCTTTTATTATATAGCAAAATAAATTTCGTTTACCTCCGTCAAGCATTTCATCTAAAATACCATTTTATCGTAAAAACATAAATATCACACTAGTTCTTGTAAATGGATATAAGAACTAGTGCAATATGACAACCACACTGCGATGACGTCGACAACAATCATATGACGTCATAAACGACAGCGTCGTGTGACAAAGCGTGCAGTATGAAAAAGTTGTTACGGGAAACCTCGGACTGGAACAAAGTTAGCGTGCAAATATCGATATTTATTGCATATCACATCTGTAACAATTAATTTGATTGGTCAAAAGCTGAGAAAATGATGAAAATAATACAGTGTACAAGACCGAACGGTCCATATATGGTGTATGGCTCGGGCTCGGGCCATATCAAAATGTTGGTCCGAATACTCGCCCTCGGGCAGTCTGTAAATCTTGATACTGCCCTCCGTAAATAATATATGGAATATATCCGATTAATAGACCTTAGAGTCTTACTTCTTTTCCAGGGTTTTCAACCGTCCAAGAATATAAGAGTGTTGTTAATCTTGATCACTAAGACGCTTTACTCTTTCCATCCTATAAATTCCATACACGAGATTTATTCCGTAAAATACACCTGAACTAACAAGACCCTCTACGTATTAAAATGTATGTCTTTCCCATAGATAGGGTCTTTTAACCGGACTGTATATAAAGCGCCGATCTATTTCAACACACTTTAAAAAGTCCGGTTAAAAGACCCTCTACACATAAAAATGCCCGTTTTTCCCATAGATGGGTCTTTTAACCGGACTATATATATAGCGCCGATCTATTTTATTTATAGTGTTTTCAATGATTTTTATTCCGTTGATTTTAAGTTTATTCAATTGTTTTAAAGGGTTTTCTTATGGGAGAGGCATGATATCAAAAGGGGCATGTTTATTTTTTGGTATTTTAAAACGCAAAGAAATGTGCATTTATAAATGTCTGGGCTAAAAAGACCCTCTGCGTGTTAAAAAGTATGTTTTCCCCATATATAGGGTCTTTAAACCGGACTGTATATATAGCGCCGATCTATTTCAAAACACTCGTTTTGTCAAAAAATGGGTACATTCTGGTAGGGTACGTTATGGTATGGGTACGTTTTGTCCTGCGGCCGTACAGATCTATTACTCAATTAAATTGTTTAGTGATAAGATTTCATGCTCGAGTGGACTTGTTTGACGATTACTAATCGGATTAACTCATAGGTGAAGGCATTGGCATGGTATTTTTAAAGTGTCGTAACCAGCTTATGTCCATTCAGAATTGGTTTCCCCGGGTCCTCAACGGCGTATTTAATTAAGCCATTTACACCTACCCACCTTCCAGATAAAGATAAAATGAACATGTCTAGCATATCTACACAGATAACAGATTATTGTTACCAAATTTCATCTAAATCAATCAAGCCGTTTTCGAGATCTGATCCAGCATATACTATGACAGTAGGTAAGGCGGAATAATAATTATACTTAGGAATGATAAGAAGAAACAGAACGAAAACAATATGATTCCCCACCTATGGTGGTGGGGAATCATAATAACATGCACTAAAGCCATATATTTATAATGCAACTATTCCGGTTATTGACTGATGAGAAATGTGTTTCAAATGTTTCCATTTTTGCAATATTTTAATCATTGTTTGGAAGATAAAAAACAAATTGTAGAACAGCGTCTTGTTTTATTAATATTTTTCCAATTTTGCACTCATGCAGACAACACAAAGACGAATGTGACACTTATATACACAATTAAATAACTATTATATGTTATACACACATGTTTACTTTTTAATCAAAATTTTCTTTTCAATTCTGAATACAATTTGATAGCTAGTGTCTAGCGGAAAATACAATTAATCGACATCTACTCACACAAAAGGGAAAAATATTGAAGTGACAGTTGGTCAACTATTTTTGGTAGCGAAATAAATTCCTTTACAAAGTGCTTAAAATTTGTTCTTTTTTTAGAACGAGGTCGATTCCATGTGTCGACATGTGTGGACCTACGTCACAGGCAGCTGTGACTGCAAAGCTAATTCTTATATTTTCCAAGCATTGTTATATTTATGATGTCATTTCTAATTTTCAAGATATGGATATTACCCATGAGGTTGCAAAGGCAACGGCCACTTTTACATTTATGCTTTGTTAGTCAAAGGCATGACGTAATACAAATAGGTGCACAATTGTGCACCATAACTTGTGATTGTTTCTTTATTTGTACGAAACAGAATTTATGCAGAACTTTGTTGAGATCTGGCGATAAGACTATCGTCAAACTAATAACAACATAAATATAGTGTCTGATCTTTTAATAATCCTAGATTTTTGAGATTATGTAAATGTAATCTACCTCAGTAAACTGAAAGTAAAAGATATTACTGGTTATGCGAGATTTGCTTCTTTTTTGGACTTACAATTTAACTATGACACCAGAGAATAACATTCATTTGAGGCTGTTTGACAAGGAACTGAGATAATTTTTTTTAATTCAGGATTCATTTAAAAGTGTATGAAAACCGAGATGACTTAATTCTTTTCAATTATCAACTTCCCTGTGCAGCAATATAACTGCTGCTTTTCTGATTATGGCGTATTTGTTTCACAGTTAATTTAAACCCCTGAGCCGATATCTCTGCTGGTGGCTGGTGCCCCGAGGATATCACCACTCAGTAGGCAATAATTTTGTATTATTGTCAGAAATATACTATAATTGTCTAAATTTCCTGAAAGTTAAAATTTGAAATTTCTCAAAAACTAAGGTATACTCCCTCATGCAAAGTATTCCCTTAGCTTAATTTGGTAAAATATATTTTGGTCCTTTGGGTAAGTTTTCAACATCTTCAAAAAAATTTGGTTTCATAATTTTGGTCCAAGCACTACTGATGAGGAATTGTATTCCGAAACGGTCGTCTAGTGCTGTAAAAATTAAAACTGGTATAATATGTAATTACTACACTATGTTATAGTTTGTTAACAGGATAGAAACTTTATCAAACAAAACTAATTACTTCACAAATATTAGGTTCATGGGTACAGCAAGCTTAAGTTTATCAAGGCCCTCAACAACGTATTATGGTCGTCATCACAATATTGTTGTATAAGTATGATGATTCTGTATCCAAACTTACCCTGGAAATAGCCATTCGTAGCTATTTAGAAAAAAATGCCGGGGCAACAGGCCTCACTTCCCCGGTTCACCTGTTTATTTAATATACTTTTTAAATTTTGTTTTTAATATGTTTTAGGGATTGTGATTTGAAGATGGAGAAGTATATATTATACCCCCGCAAACGAAGTTTAGGGGTATATAGGTATCACCCTGTCAGTCTGTCTGTCCATCGAGTTGTCCGTCCCAACAACCTGTCCGCTCCATACCTAAAAATGGATTTTGATCAAACTTGGCACAAATGTAACCCAACATGAGACGATGTGTCGCAAACCAAATTTATGTACATAAGTCAAATTTCAAGGTCAAGAGGTCAATGTTTGGGCGGGAGTATTTTGCTTTCAATAGAAGTTCTAGTTGTGGTTGATAATAAAGAATACTGAATCAAAATATAACAATGTCTTGACGTTTGTCCTCTCACACCTACAGCAACCCTGTTACAAACTTTGTATTCCATATTCCAAATAACGCAATCTGCCTGGTCTTCCCCGTAAATAAGCTTTGTAAAAAACAATAAAAGCTGTACGTTTATGTGTACACAACAAGATTCGTTGATAATAGACGAGCTTTATGTAGACAAGCTGTTTGCCAAACGACTATGATGTTCCTAAAACACGGCCAAATGAACTTCATGTTCAACATAATGACTAAAATTAAGGTATTATGAACAGCAAGAGACAAACAACCATATAACCATCCGTATCTTCTTATTTGGTAAGGTCATGTTGATGGCTAATTGATTGCGACGTCAGGGTTTGGAAATGTGATCCTAACCTAGGGTTGGATAAAGAAATCCCACATCGAATAGTCGATAAAAACTATTTTCAATCAAAACAAAAGATACTGATCTATGTTCCAATCACAATGTCAAATGCAAATACATGTGTATAATAAAGCTTAACATTGGAAGGTCAACCCTTCACTTGGCGCATGCTGGTGCGTGTACCTACTGACCTAGGTTTCATTTCCGTTTCTGGTTTTGCAATATCCGCTTTATCACTCGTTACCGTGGCGTTTTTGTCGACCGAGACGTCAACCTTTGGTTGCGGTGTAATGACAACATGTTTCTGTATATTGTCAACTGGTCGAAAACTGTCAAGATTATGCTCTGTTTTACCAAGCGACTCTATTTCTGACGTGTCTCTTAGATATTTGTTACTTTTGCTAGAAAGGCCCGAAGGTCCGACTTCAATGCTTCCGGCACGCGTCGCGGCTGATGTTGTACGGGTTTTACGGCACGATCTACCACAATGTGGTATTCCCCCGGTAAGCAACCTAGACCTGAAAATACATCATTATATTAATCTAATATTTGCTTTTTATGTAACAATTTTGTCTGATATGTAACATTGTTAACAGGATTAATTGTCAATAACAGCATAAGATCACAAGCTTGAGCTGATAACAAAGGTATTTAATCAAGATCAACCACAATAACTGTTTGTTTCTTACAACACATATTATATTACTCTTCCCTAACGGTGTAACTTTTGATCCATCATACATTTTTAACTTTATTTTAGACTCCTGTAAGTCTGGATTTCAATTTTGTACGATTTTACAATAGTCATTATAACTAATCAAATTACATGTTGACTGCGGCTTGTGTCCATCTGGTATCTCACTTTCCGGTTCTTACCATGTACAGACATTAACATGTTTACAAACCACTGGCTCTGAATGTCCTGTTTTTGTCCACAAATCGAATAAACTGATTCATCCGACAAATCTGAATCATGATCTGAATCCTCTTCAACGGCATGTACACGTTTAGATTTTTGACGACATACTGACTAAAAGTGATTTTGCTTTTTATATTTGTAACAAGTTTGTCCATATGCAGGGGTTTTCTGTTTGTCTTTCACATGAAAACCTCCACCATATTTACACTTTTGTTTCGTGTTCGACGAAGTGTCATGTTTTGAATCAGACGAGTATGTATTCTGTCGCTTGTTCTTCATTGTCTTATTTGAACGCATTTGTCCACGTTTTGTGTAGTTCACTGTTGCTCTGTAATAATTTCTTCAATTGTTCCTGTGCTTTTTAGCTAGCACGACACATATCAATTGCTTTGACCAAGTCTAATATGCTCTCTTAACATACGTGACCTAGCCTCGCTGTCTTTGTACCCAGTACAATTCTGTCCCGTATAAGTTCATCATGCAACAGTCCGAAATTCACATGTGGCAGCTAGTTTTCGCAATCTAGCTACATATTGGTCTATGCTCTCAGCTGACATTTGATCTGCGGTGTCAAATTGATATCTTTCGTATATAACGTTTGTTTTTGCCGAAAAGTGTGCTTGCAGGGTTGTGTTTATTCGAGCTATTTTTTCACGATCTGTTGGATCGATAAAGTTTATTAACATTGGCTTCAAACTATGAAATGTCTATCAAACCTCTGCCGTGCTTTCATGCGTCCCTTTGCGTGCGTTTGCTGTACTAGTAGGCATTCTGTCGCAGTTCTATGCCAACTTCTGACACCATGTTAGTGACAACTCTAAAGCCGCGTGTCTGCCATGAGTATTTATTAATCTACACATAAAGATATGACGTAGTAGTCGTGTACAATACAATACAAATAGGACCGGCTATAACATAAAATCCGGTAACACCATTTGCTCTTCCAAGTTACTCAGCATTGTAGCTATAAATACTCTAGTATAACAAATCCTAGGAAAAACATTGATTCGTTGAAAAAGAAGAGCTGTGTCAAACGGTTATGATATTCATATGGTAGGTCAAATGGGCTTTTAATTTGTCACAATGACAAAACTTCTTTACACGGCCCCTATAAAGAAATTGTTGTCACCTAGAGCTGGCCTTTTCATCAGCTATTTAAAACATTGGAATCTCGTGGTCAGATATTTTTCATTTCAAACTCGACGGAGCCTCGTTTGGGATAAAAATATCTGACAACTCGACTGGTATTTCCTTATCTCTGTCTAAAACTCGTTATAGATTATCTTGATCTAAGACGTTGATGTGTAGTATATTTTCTGTCAAGAACGACTTTTATTAAGTTCTGGACATTGGAAATATGCATTCGAGATTGAAAATATCTTTATTATACACAATAGCACGATACCTGTTCAATTTATATTGCAATTACCCTCTGACTTTGTTACTTTTTTTCACGCATGGATTCCGTACAAAAACTGTGCTTGTTAGATATATGGCCCATTGTACGAGTATAAACTCTTTATGCATGTTATTCGACTATTTGTTTCGACGTAAAATTAATGAAGTTGTTGAAAGCATTGTTTAGGGCTTTCGTATTTGAACACGAGGAACAGAAATATTTAAAACATGTGAAAGATATGGACCACTATGATATTTCAATTGCTTCTGTGTACCATAATAAACATAGCAAAGGTAAATCTCGAAGTATAAATCAGGTAAAAAGTTAAAATGCAAAACGTTTCACAACAGCTACTTCCGATGTCATCAGAAAAAATACGTCATATGATAGATAGAATTCTTTCGCCCTCTCAACGCGAAAAAGCTATGTCATATAAACACAATGACGATTTTGACACGATTTTGACCACTCAATTATGGTATAAACAGCTCTAACGATACCATATCAATAGGATTTTATGCTCCTTTGTCCAAGAAAATGATATTTTAAATATGAAAAACTACAAAAACAGGAATAATATTTGAAGTTAATCCTCACAGCTTTTTTTCAATTTTAACTTTGATAGTTTTTGATATTATCCCCAATTAAATTATACGTGTTAGTATCCAGTACATGCGCACAAGTAAGACAAATATTAGCAAGATACACACACAGGCACCAGTTTCATAATAAAATTTAAAAAATACAAATTTATTAGTCGTCTACTAAACACTAGACTTCGTCCAGTGCATAAGCCAAATGACGCACAAATCAAAAAATGACGTGCTCGAGCATGGCGCCTCTATCTTTGTTTAAATTACGGCAAATGGAATAACTATGTTACTACAGACGAGACCACGTTTTACATGGGTAGCAGTTATGGCCGTAGAAAAGTAAATTACATCCATGGAAATCAACATAATCGACAAAAAGTTATGTTGTAAAAGTTGCATTCGGATTTATGGTTTGGAGTGGCGTCAGTTTGTATGGTAAAACATCGCTGAGAATCATTATCAAACCTGTGAGAGCTAATTCGGACTATTACTTAACCTCTGAATTTAAAGCCATTTTTAATAAAGATGTTTCAAGATTGTTTAATGACAATGGAAATGATATATGGTGTTTCATAAGAACTCAGCGTCTTACAAACCATTGCATTTCTGCAGAAGCGTAAAGTCAGTTACAATACACTATCTGAGTGGATGCTAAACACACCAACAAAAAAAAAAAAAAAAACCTTAAGCACTCAAATGGATTATGGTCTCTTGGGATGATAAAAAAGTCGTCTTCAGAAACGAAAGATCTATACTCTTTCTGGCCCTAAAAGAACTGACAAAGATGAATGAATCAGAGGTACATCAATAAGGAGGTTTTTTATTGACTTTATAAGAGTGAAAAGGAACAAAACGTGGATTAACAGTCTACTGAACGAGTACTAACACTTAATATCGTTTTTGATAATTTTCAAACTATGTGTCTAGCTAGATATGATCATACGAATAATGTCAATTACTTTGTATATGTTTTACCACCTTTATGTATTTTTTCAAATAGAATGAGGAATTATTTTCAATGAACAGCTCCCTAAATTTTGTCCTTCTACTTTTCTTTCATTTCAACATCTTACAAATAATTTGGATTTCCTACTGATGATGAATTTTTATGCCGTCTGGCACTGCAAATCAAAACAAGTTTGATAAATTAATGATTAGTTCTATGTCGAAAAAGATAAAGCGGAGGCTAACTGAACAAAGCATGCAGAAACTAACATAAAGTCTTACTTGGTGTATAGGCATGCCTTTTCAGCTCTATTTCTTATAATTACCCTTTATCAAAATAAACGTGTTTGTAATAATACGGGTTATTTATACTCACTTTGAGACCTATACCAACTGAGGCATAATTTTATCTTGTGGTATGACGTGTTCCTTGGTAGCTGTGTGACTGTTGAGATCGCCAAAGAATTTGTCTAAAGAATTATATGTTCCTATCTTCTGTTCAAATTTGTAAAACATAACACGATAGTAAATTTCAGGTTTTTTTTCAGTGATGAGTGAGAACAAACATGAAGGCTGTGAGGTTCTATCTTGGTCATGTTGTTTGATATAACAGTTTCTACTGATCATGATGTATTTGTTTTACAAAGAATACGCTATGGTAGAGTTTGGTCCCACTATGGAAACTTTATACAACGAAGCAACCTGCTTACAAATTAATCATTTACCCAGGAATATTGCAAGCTTAGGTTTATCAGGGTCATCAAAAGGTGTTATGGCCGTTGTCAAAATGTTGATAAGCATGATGTCTCTTGTGCCCAGGATTACCCTGGATATATTTGACGCCACATAGTTCTCTTGTGTCCAGGATTACCCTGGATATATTTGACGCCACATAGTTCCATGTTCCGTTCATTCTCAGCTTTTGATTACACAATTTTGTGTGATTATTGTGGTAGGTGTATTTAGTCGAATCATTTAGACTCACTTCCCTAGTGGAAGTTACTGGGTTAAACTTATTTGTCAGTTTCAAAGTTGTTTTTTATTGGCTTTAGGATTGTGTTTCGGGCATGTATTAGTTCATTTGTTTTTGGTGATACCAGGACGTGCCAACAAGTAACCAGCCTAACTTATATCCACTTGTGATCCACCTCTACTTTTTCGATGTCAATACCCTCTAGTCTGATGCACTTATATCATAGGTATTGAAATGACATTAGAGTCGTTTCCATTGACCCGCTCCTCAAATGGCTTAATGATCTCTTCGTCAGACCGGAAATGACGACCACGGATATAATTTTTTAATTTTAGGAAAGGGAAGAAGTTGCTAAGAGCTTGGTAAGGCGAATAGACAAGTTGTGATATTTATTCATACATGTTTCCTTCGACAGAATCCGTTGCAACTTTGCAACTGTTGACTTTACTCTCGTTGCTCTGTTGCAGCAAAACACCTTTGCATGGTTTAACTCGGCGTTTTTTACGATTGATGGTTCTCTGCTGTTCTAACGAGTTCGGGTTGTACTTCTCTTGGGTAACATGTTGAACATAACAACACCTATGCGTCTAAATTACAGTGGTTGTCACCTTGACAGCAGATTGTAGTGTCTTAAACTCCTTTGGGCTCGGGATGTAGGCTTTACCATTGACGACTCTGAGCTTTATTAATTAAACCAAGTCTCAGCTATAGTCACCAGGCGCAAAAGAAAACCATCTTTTGACATGAAAAGCTTAAAAAAGATGCTGCAAACTGATGCTATGGTTGCCATTTGCTCAGCGCTAAGAGATTTGGAGACCAAACGGGCTGTTATCTTGCGCATACCAAAATGATCACATAAGAATGCTAAAACGCTTACATGTGAAATGCATAATACCTGAACTATTTCTTCCATCTAAATTTGACTATCAGAGTATACCTGATTCCATACTTTGTTACATATCTCTTCGTTGGCGGCATCCAATGGACCTCTAAATCTTGCTTCATCTTTTTAAAACGTAAAACCACGTTTGAATTTCCCTATCCAAAATCTAACTTGAGCATAAAATGGTGCAGAAGACCCATCAACATCGGCTTAACTCTCATTGTATTTTCTTTTTGCCTGTTTAACCTTTTAAATACAAATACCGAATTACAGCACGGTACTCAACTTTTGCATGAAAAGCATGCCCTTGTATCACAAGCCATGTTTGACGTTCAATATCTTAACTAAAGAATGGCTCGATACGCGTAAAATTTTGTATCTAGGTATTGAAACAAGACACGGAAATCATGACCGGGAATTGAATAGGCTTGTTACATATTGATTCGTCCTTGTAACTTGTTTAACTTTGCCAGTTTGCAAAGTCTTTCATGTGCTTGATTGTAATTTGGACATGACTTGGTTTTTTCTTTATTATCATATATGATCTAAAAATTGTAAACTAATTCTGAAATTACTCTGTTTATGGCAGTGAAATACTCTTTTTTCCATAGAAAATCAAATGAACTTCAATAAAGAATGATATTTTTCAATTACTTGTGCCTCACCGTAACAAGAATTCTGTATGCACAACCGCAATTAGCCTAGAATATAGCGGCACAGGGTAAAGCGTTGGCGCTATTTAACATGTAGATAAACCACGCAAATGTTGCGCATATGACGCAAAACGTCACCAAGGACCATTTACGTCATGTAAAATCCCAATGACCCCAATATTTTCCATTTCTACAGAAATACTTTATGACAATCGCTGATGCGCAAACGTTTTCAGTTACGACTAGATACAAGTAAGTGAAAATTATCAATATTTATTCGAATTTATTTGATTTTCTATGGAAGTAAAGAGCATTCCATTGTCATAAACACAGTAGTTCCAATTATAGTTTTAATATTTGGCTGAGGGACAGAAATATCTGTTAAAGTTTATGTCTAACTTATATTTCCTGTTGGTTAAAATAAATGTTACCCCGATTCAATTGAACAGACTTTTCCTTGTAAACAGTTATATACATCCTTTTTACTATTCAACAAAGTAGTCCGTTGTTCTGTTTTATTTCTCCCATAATTCACGGAGTTATTCCGTTGGTTGCTAGGTGTAAGATATCTCTTTCTTACACATGTGAGCTGGAAATCCCTTGTTTTTACCCATGTGGGATTTCCTTGTCTCACCCTAGGGTTGAGAAAGGCTACACGCTGAATTTCCCGCGTAGTTATATCTGCTTTGGATTTATCGTTGGGAGGACTCAATAATTTGAGAAAAGTTCAAAAGTCAACCAACAATTTCTCAACGTCACAATCACTTATACACGCATTGATGACGTCATAGTCATTTTACGTGAGAACCTCAACAGAAATTGATCACGTCATTTTCAGAAGGCACGGATGGGTACATGATAACTGAACATTTGCAGCAATTTTTTGTTTACAAATCATGTTTTATATTGCAAATGTGTGAGAAAAAGAATCCTACACGGGTAAGATATCTCAAACTCGGATGAATATTTTCAATGTCCAGAACGAGCTTTAGCGAATTCTGGACATTGAAAATATTCATCCGAAATTGAGATATCTCTGTCTTACCCTGAGATATCTCTGTCTTACCCTGTTACCGGTGTAAGATTCTATTATTCTCATACATGAGGCAGGGAAATACCGCGTTTTTACCCATGTGAGATTTTCCTGTCTCAACTCTAGGGAAAACTTGTCTCAACCAATTTGCAAAAGCAAAAGCTCGTTCTGGACAAGAAAATATTCATCCTCGTTTGAGATACATCTCTGTCTTACCCTGTTACCGGTGTAAGATTCTATTAATCTCAAACTCGGATGAACATTGTCAATGTTCATTTTCGTTTGAAATATCTTTGTCTTACACTGTTGCCGGTGTAAGATTCTATTAGTTAGCCTATGTTTTTTGTTTTTGTTTTTTTTAAAAGTTTCATCGTATGCCATATATTAGTTGCTGAATGAGGCTTGTGCGGGAGCACGTGCACATGGAACTTTTCCGTTCGCACGTGGAAACCTTTAGGTGAACACTAACTATTACGTGCGTATTTTTTGCATTTATAAATACATTGTAATGTAATTATTCATTAATAAATTAATGCTTGCCTGAAATGTGTAATACATGTGAGTAGTTCAAGGTTCTGGAACAAAGTAACTTGACATAATGGCAATAAAAGTAGGTTTCGACAGAGAAGGAAATGAGTAATATTTTTATACATAGAATTATGGTTGAATTTTAGTGTTACTTGATAGGCTACTTTAAAGTAGGAGAGCATATCTTTGGAATTGTGTTTTGAACAATCTTTGAAATCATGCATTTTAACAAGCATTATCGGGTCCTCAGTGGCAAAATAGCTTTTGTTGTAAAGACTGAAAAACATTTAGACTAAAGTATACCAATCAATAAAAAAAAAGATCATTCTAGCGCATGTGGGACAGAGATTGTTAAAGAGTACCTGTAACGGAAATTTTTTGTTTCATATTTGTATTAGATACCATTTTAATATCACAATATCGAAAACCGCATCAAATTTGATGACCAAATAAGAAAGTTATAGCGGTTTGAAGGCCTTAAATTTGGCCTTTTCTGGATAGCTGTAAGTGAAACGACCCATATCGAGGCTGATCCGTGTGTGACGTCATTTAAGTAACCTTTGTAGTAACTAACATGGTGGACAGTACTAATAATGCTGATGTAGCGACGTATAATATGATGACGTGCACCTACAGATGTTATATAATTCGTAATTATTTTGGGAAGAAATAGAAAACATTACCATTGATACAATTGGCGTTTAGTTGTATTTATTCCATCCAGAAACAGACCGCGATAATGCGATCAAACTGAGTTCTGAATGTTAGCCTAGACATAACCAAACACATGAGACGAGTATTATTTATGACATATCCGAAAATTGTCACTTGTTAAAATTTTAAAATAAATTAAATTTTAATATTTAATCATACAGAACCTGCTACAGACAGCACACCCTGCAAAATTTTCAACCAAACATCGATGAAACGTGGCACCAACTTCAAATACAACACAGGCAGTCGTTCACGCAATTAAATATTGTTTACTAAGTTAACTTATTTACAAAAGTTCAGTATATAACGCAAATAATTTAATAAATAAATAAATGTGATGTTGACAATTTTAAGTCCGAAAAGAGCCCAGATTTCCATACAATGTATTTCAAATGTCAAATTTTACCGATCATGACGAAAACGAAAACTAGAAACTTGATAAAAGTAAATGTTGTAAAGTTAAAATCATACATACATTTAAAAATACCCGTCTGGTCGCCAGCGTTCAATTAATATTAATCAAGCATCAAAACCTATCAAATTTCTACGATCCTGAACCGGCTTATGATGTACCTTTATTTATCAATTTATTCATTTATTTATTAAAAATTAAAAACTTACTTATTTATTTATTTAACATTAAAGATAAAATGACCGGTGGTAAAATTTTAATTAAAATTGTTATTTTAATTAGAGACATATATGTCTCTGTTTTAATGTTATCTTTCAAAATTAAATAATATTGTTAGTTATCAGTCTATTCATACTCCTATAACTCTAGTTTTTTTATACATAATTAGCTTTTCATAATCAGTTTACCTATGTGAAATTCTAAATCCAAGAAAACAGCAAATGATTCAAATAGTATATAAACAGGTGTCATAAAATTCCTCTATCCGAACACCTGTCAATCAAATTTGATTAAAGGTACGGGTCTCAATCTAAGAAATGTCTAATAAACAAACATTTTATCGAGGTGGACTAATAATAATTTGCTTAATTTTTGGTAGGTGTCGTTCGGATGTAAATTCCACTTTATCAAATGAATTTATCGTGAACTATAAAAAAAGATTTTTTAGCTAGTCCATTATATAAGTAATGTAGAGAAATTTTAATAAGTAACAATTAATTTTTGTATATTTGATAAATAATACTCGACGCATATATTTGGTTGTGTCTAGGCTAACATTCAGAAATTCTGGGTCTCCACTCAGTAAAGTACATCGTATCATTGTCTGTTTCTGGATCGTATAAATACAGCTAAACGCCAATTTCATCAATTTTAAGGTTGTCTATTTCTTCCCAAAAATAATGAGGAATCATATGACATATACAGATGAACGTCAGAGTCGTTAATTTTTTGTCCATTCATTATATAATACGTCGCTACATTAGCATTATTAGTACTGTCTACCATGTTAGTTACTACAACGGTTACTTAAATGACGTCACAAACGATCAGCCTCGATATGGGTCGCTTCG
Organism: Anadara kagoshimensis; assembly: GCA_021292105.1. NCBI lineage: Eukaryota > Metazoa > Mollusca > Bivalvia > Arcoida > Arcidae > Anadara > Anadara kagoshimensis. Next base: position 32,325,701 of record CM037860.1, read on the forward strand.
CTTACAGGTACCCAGAGAGGGCCAAATTCAAGACCTTCAAACCGCTATAACTTTCTTATTTGGTCATCAATTTTGATGCAGTTGTCGATATTGTGATATTTAAATGGTATTTAACAAATATATGAAATAAAAAAGTTCGTTACAGGTACTCTTTAAGGTGTTTGTTGTTTATAGGGAACATTTAGTGCTGAACATTATATTAATAATTGTCAAAGGATAAAGCATTTACAATCTAAAACTGGTTCGTTGGTAGCCTTAAAATACAAAATATCACGCCTGGGTAACGCGTTTTAGAAGGCAAATAAATCGCAAAAAAACTCACCTATAAATTGTCTAATTATCATGAAGCCTAAATTTTAAAAAAAAAACTAAAGCACCCATGTACTAGACAGAATTGGTCTCACTAATTGGTTAAGTTTATTTAAATTTACTCAGCCCTGACAAAGAAATTCGTTTTGCCGCGGATGACGAAAAAGATGAATCGAATTCAGTTTTAAAGATTTGTTTTAAAAATGAGGATAAACTTATATTTTCCTTACTTTAAGTAACATATCTAGTGACACCAAAATTCAAAAACAGTATTATATAATATGAAAAATTACGAAATTCCTTTCTCGGCTTTTTCCTACTTTAAACGATGCGTGTACCAGTTTTGCACCAGAACTCAAAGATCTGAAACATGGACCGTTTGAAAAGGCCCAAAATCTGAGTAATAAAATATCTGTTTCCTGTCGAGTACCCGATTATCCTATAGATCACTAATATGCATATATAAGATAGACTGAAATTTGAAAATATTTTGGTACATACGTAATGACTTACCTCACCAACCAGTAGGTAAATATGTATAGAGATGAAAATCTTTTGTCCATTTATATAATACTGTGATGGTATTGATTGACAGAATGTCAAGGCGACCGTAATCATATGTCGCTGTAACATTGAAAGGTAATTTTAAGTTGTTTTATTATACAAAAATTACATTTCTTTTATGAAGTAAATTATTTTTTTTCTTTAGGTAAGGCGATTATAAAAATCATACAATTTCACTAAACTGTTACCACATGCCACAAATGAAAATTTGATTTGTTTGTCAGAAAAACTTACTCAATATCATCCGGTCTGATTGCTGTTGCCGGTGTAAGATTCTATTAGTCTTACACTTCCTGTGTAAGACAAGCTACACTCGTTGTTTGGCTCGTCGTGACGTCAATGACGGATTAGATTACTTTTCTCAACCAACATTTCTTAACGTCAAAATCACTTACACACGCTTAATTGATGACGTTACAATCAATTGACATGAGGACTTCAACAAAAAAAACGATTACTTCATTTTCAGAAGGCACTGATGATTGCCTGAACACTGAATATTTGATATACCTTTTTGTTTACAAATAATGTTTTTATGCTGCAAATATGGGAGAAAAAAATCCTACACCAGTAATAGTGTAAGACAGAGATATTTTAAACTCGGATGAATATTTTTAATGTCCGAAACTCGCTAAAGATCGTTCTGGACAGGAAATTATTCATCCTCGTTTGAGATATCTCTGTCTTACACTGTTGTCGGTGTAAGATTCTATTATTCTCCCATATTTCACTGATTTATTACGTTGATTGCTAGGTGTCTATTATGAGTATCCATGTAGGATAGGAAAATTTCACCCGAGGGGTTGAATATATCAGTCGGAGACGGAGACGAGGCTTGCCGAGTGTCTGACAGATATATTCAACTCCAAGAGTAAGATTTCCCTATCCTACAAGGATAAACTCATGATTGATTCTTTTTCTTCCATTTTGATGACAATTTTTGGCTTCAAGTATCAGTCACAGTCGACATCGACGCCATCTTTGTAAATCTAATTTGTTATTTAACGTTTAACAAAAAATAAATATGACCATCGGACAGAAAGTAACTGATTGTGGTTTATACATAAGGTATGAACTGGAATACAAAGCCATTTATTCTAATCTCCCAAAATAAACATTTGAAACGCAGTGATACTATCTAAATTTTGGCGGTATATTGACATCCTGCTATATGCTCTATGCGCCTGCTTGTCAAACTTGTTTAGCAATAATTGCTTTAAGAAATAATTTCCCTATGGTAAAGTACTCGTATTTCTTTTTTTTTTTTTTTTTTTTTTTTTTTTTGTTCTTTCAAAATATCCCCTGTGATGTTTAAGAGTCAAGAAATACAATATTCCACATATTAGGGATTGCTAATCGGTCAAAAAATGTTGACCGGTTGCTCGTTTATTTCTCTATTGAGTACTGTACTAGTATTGGACAAGTTTCAATATTTAAAAAAAGTTGAACATTGAAATGACTTGTTTTATCAATTTAAAATATTAAAACACACCAAAATCATAATATTCAAAGTCTTTGGTAGGCTAAAAGATGGGATTGTTGTCGTTAAGTATAGAAACAGTAAACACGACGAATAGGACCTGATCATGATGTTTATAAGAGCGAGTTTAATCTACACAAAGTGTTATAGGTAAACAATATTGACATTTCCATTTGACCTTTAATTTAATTTTTTTTTATTAGCAACGAGTTTATGTATTTATAGGGAATGGACGTGCATAATGAGAAACACTAAACCCGAACACTGCGAATCCTAACTACAGGCCGCGGGGGCCTAATAGATAAGACGTGAGTCTACAAATTTAGGGTCTCTTACCGCTGATAGTTAGAGTCCCGCTCAGACCATATGTGAGAAAGTTAATTTTCCTTGTCGTTGCCCTTTACTGGTTCACCCGGTGTCGGTAAAATGTGAATGATTGAGTGATACGCTAGTCTGCGGCGTACTGGCTCTGTTAGTCTGTTAGCTAGCACCTTAAATCGCATTGAGAGCGCGCTGGTACAAGACAGAGCATAAAACAGACCCATACTTCACATGCATACACGGAAGTTTTCATAGATTAATCCATAAAGATTAATAAATAAGTTCTCTTCGCGAATAGCTGCAAAATTGCTTATGCGACGTTCAGCAACATTCAACAACAAAATCTGCGAACCGAAACACAATCAGTGTAATGGATGGATTCTTCTACGAGGGGAAGTCAGAAAGTTCATAGAACAGCGTATTCAGCCAAGCGTAACACACATTTTTTTTACTTATTAGACAACACAACATTCCGACATTTTAAACATACCAAATTTATTTGTCACAACATATTTGTGTAATTCTCAAAAGCATTCAAAGTTGGTGACCATCAAGCAATGATGGAAAATCAAAATGTTGAGTTTAGGGCAGTAATAAAGTTCCTCACAGTAGAGGGATCAATTGCCAAAGAAACTCATCGGCGAATGGCCGAGGTGTACGGTGACAGTGGTCCTGCCTATTCCACAGTGGCAAAATGGTCAGCTGAATTTAAACGTGGGCGCACCTCACTGAAGGATGACCCACGATCAGGTCGACCAGCTGATGCCATCACAAAGGAAATTGTCACGTCTGTGGAGACCCTCATCATGAATAGTCGACGAATTAGGATTGATGACATAGCTAGGGATGTAGTATTTCACATGGACGTGTATACACGGTTATCCACGAGCATCTTGGGATGTCTAAAGTATCCGCAAGATGGGTCCCCAGAAACCGTAATGTGCAGGATCGCATCCAACGACTCCAGTCAAGTGGGGAACTTCTTGACATTTATAATGATAACCCGGAGAGCTTCCATTTACGTTTAGTAACTGGTGATGAAACATGGATTTATCATTGGAACCCAGACACCAAAAAAGGGTCCATGCAATGGAAGCACCCTGGGTCACCCCCACCAAAGAAATTCAAAACCTAACCATCCGCTGGCAAAGTCATGGCCACTTTGTTTTGGGATTCTAAGGGTGTTTTGTTAATCAATTAAAAACCTGCTGGAATCTCTATCACTGGGGCTTACTATGCTGATCTAATGAAGCAGCTGAGAGCTGCTATTAAATTAAAAAAGAGGGGAAAGTTGAGCCGAGGGGTATTGTTTCTTCACGACAATGCTCCTGTACACAAGTCAAGGATTGAACAAGCAGCGATTCGTGAATGCAAGTTCGAACAACATAATCACCCACCCTTCAGTCCCGATTTGGCATCCAGTGATTATTTACTATTTAGAAATTTGAAATCCCATTTACGGGGAATCAGATTTCCTGATGATGATGGACTTAAGGCTACCACAGATGCATGGTTTCAGGACCAAACCAAAGACTTCTATTTCAAAAGTATAGACAGTCTGAAAGAAAAGTGGGCTAAGTGCATTGGGGTAAATGGAGACTTTATTAAAAAATAATAATAAAATGAATGGTTTGTTGCGGCAATATATACCCCGTTCTATGAACGTTTTGACCTCCCTCGTATATAAATATCAAGGTAAATGTTGTTAGCCTCTGTTTTTTGTTTTTGTTTTTTTTAAAGTTTCATCGTATGCCATATATTAGTTGCTGAATGAGGTTTGTGCGGGAGCACGTGCACGTGGAACTTTTCCGTTCGCACGTGGAAACCTTTAGATGAACACGAACTATTACGTGCGTATTTTTTGCATTTATTAATAATGTAATTATTCATTAATAAATTAATGCTTGCCTGAAATGTGTAATAGATGTGAGTAGTTCAAGGTTCTGGAACAAAGTAACTTGACATAATGGCAATAAAAGTAGTTTTCAACAGAGAAGGAAATAAGTAATATTTTTCATACATAGAATTATGTTTGAATTTTAGTGTTACTTGATAGGTTACTTTAAAGTAAGAAAGCATATCTTTGGAATTGTGTTTTCAACAATCTTTGAAATCATGCATTTTAACAAACATTATTGGGTCCTCAGTTGCAAAATAGTTTTGTTGTAAAGACTGAAAAACATTTAGACTAAAGTATACCAATAAATAATAAAAAGATCATTCTAGCGCATGTGGGACAGAGATTGTTAAAGAGTACCTGTAACGGAAATTTTTTATTTCATATTTGTATTAAATACCATTTTAATATCACAATATCGAAAACCGCATCAAATTTGATGACCAAATAAGAAAGTTATAGCGGTTTGAAGGCCTTGAATTTGGCCTTTTCTGGATAGCTGTAAGTTAAACGACCCATATCGAGGCTGATCCGTGTGTGACGACATTTAAGTAACCTTTGTAGTAACATGGTGGACAGTACTAATAATGCTGATGTAGCGACGTATAATATATGACGTGCACCTGCAAATGTTATAATTCGTAATTATTTTAGAAATAGAAAACCTTACTTGATAAATTGGGTTTAGTTGTATTTATTCCATCCAGAAACAGACCGCGAAAATGCGATCAAACTGAGTTCTGAATGTTAGCCTAGACATAACCAAACACATGAGACGAGTATTATTTATGACATAAACGAAAATTGTCACTTGTTAAAATTTTAAAATAAATTAAATTTTAATATTTAATCATACAAAACCTGCTACAGACAGCACACCCTGCAAAGTTTTCAACCAAACATCGATGAAACGTGGCACCGACTTCAAATACAACATAGGCAGTCGTTCACGCAATTAAATATTTTTTACTAAGTTAACTTATTGACAAAAGTTCAGTATATAACTCAAATAATTTAATAAATAAATAAATGTGATGTTGACAATTTTAAGTCCGAAAAGAGCCCATTTCCATACAATGTATTTCAAAGGCCAAATTTTACCGATCATGACGAAAACGAAAACTAGAAACTTGATAAAAGTAAATGTTGTAAAGTTAAAATCATACATACATTTAAAAATACCCGTCTGGTCGCCAGCGTTCAATTAATATTAATCAAGCATCAAAACCTATCAAATTTCTACGATCCTGAACCGGCTTATGATGTACCTTTATTTGTTTATTTATTCATTTATTTATTAAAATTAAAAATTTATTTATTTAGTTTATTTAACATTAAAAATAAAATGACCGGTGGTAAAATTTTAATTAAAATTGTTATTTTAATCAGAGACATATATGTCTCTGTTTTAATGTTATCTTTCAAAATTAAATAATATTGTTAGTTATCAGTCTATTCATACTCCTGTAACTCTAGTTTTTTTTATACATAATTAGCTTTTCATAATCAGTTTACCTATGTGAAATTCTAAATCCAAGAAAACAGCAAACGATTCAGATAGTATATTAACAGGTGTAATAAAATTCCTCTATCCGAAAACCTGTCAATCAATTTTGTTAATTGTAAGAACACATCCTGTTGATTAAAGGTACGGGTCTCAATCTAAGAAATGTCTAATAAACAAACTTTTTATCAAGGTGGGCTAATAATAATTTGCTTAATTATTGGTAGGTGTCATTCGGATGTAAATTCCACTTTATCAAATGAATTTATCGCGAAATATAAAAATATTTTTAGCTAGTCCATTATATAAGTAATGTAGAGAAATAGTATTCTATGGGGTCTGCTTACTTAAATGTCGTCACTGCACGGGGTCCCGAAAACCGAGCTTTTTGATTTGGATTAACGGGAGGTGTATTACAAATTCGCCGATATCTCCCTTATTTCAGCATGGATTTTTATAACATTTTCGCATTAAGTCATGTTTCAGTATGGAGAATAACATATGTAAAAATCAAAAATTCGTAAATTGTCAACATCACATTTATTTATTTATTTATTTATTTATTTATTTATTTATTACATTAGATACTGAACATTTGTAAATAAGTTAACTTAGTAAAAATCTTTAATAGTGTTAACAACTGCGGTGCCACGTTTCGATGTTGGGTTGAAAATTTTCAGGATGTCTGTAGCAGGTTCAATATAATTTAAATTAAAATTAATTTTAAAATTTTAATAAGTAACAATTAATTTTTGTATATTTGATAAATAATATTCGACCATATATTTGGTTATGTCTAGGCTAACATTCAGAAATTCTGGGTCTCCACTCAGTAAAGTACATCGTATCATCGTCTGTTTCTGGATCGAATAAATACAGCTAAACGCCAATTTCATCAATTTTAAGGTTGTCTATTTCTTCCCAAAATAATGAGGAATTATATGACATATACAGATGAACGTCAGAGTCGTGAATTTTTTGTCCATTCATTATATAATACGTCGCTACATTAGCATTATTAGTACTGTCTGCCATGTTAGTTACTACAACGGTTACTTAAATGACGTCACAAACGATCAGCATTGATATGGGTCGTTTCGCTTACAGGTACCCAGAGAGGGCCAAATTCAAGGCCTTCAAACCGCTATAACTTTCTTATTTGGCCATCAATTTTGATGCGGTTTTCGATATTGTGATATTTAAATAGTATTTAACAAATATATGAAATAAAAAAAACTTCGTTACAGGTACTTTTTAAGGTGTATATTGTTTATAGGGAACAGTGAGTGCTGAACAATATATAACTGAACATATATTGATAATAGTCAAAGGATAAAGCATTTACAATCTAAAACTGGTTCGTTGGTAGCCTTAGTCTAATACAAAGTATCACGCCTGGGTAACGCGTTTTAGAAGGCAAATAAATCGCAGAAAACTTCAGCCATAAATTGTCTAATTATCATGAAGCCTAAAATTTGTTGAAAAACTAAAGCACCCATGTACTGGACAGAATTGGACTCACTAATTGGTTACGTTTATTTAAATTTACTCAGCCCTGACAAAGAAAACCGTTTTGCCGCGGATGACGAAAATGGTGAATCAAATTCAGAGTTTTAAAGATTTGTTTTAAAAATGAGGATAAACTTATATTTTCCTTACTTCAAGTAACATATTTAGTGACACCAAAATTCAAAAACAATATGATATAATATCAAAAATTACGAAATTTCTTCCTCTACTTGTTCATACTTTAAATCCCCAAAAACGATGCGTGTATCATTTTTGCACCAGAATTCAAAGATCTGAAAAGTGAACCGTTTGAAAAGGCCCAAAATCACCGAGTACTCGGATTGTAGAAATGGAATATATGTTTCCGGTCGAGTACCCGATTACCCTGTAGATCACTGATATGCATATATAAGATAGACTGAAATTTGAAAATATTTTGGTAAATACGTAATAACTTACCTCACCAACTAGTAGGTAAATATGTATAGAGATGGAACAATTTTTGTCCATTTATATAATACTGTGATGGTATTGATTGACAGAATGTCAAGGCGACCGTAATCATATGTCGCTGTTATATTGAAAGGTAACTTTAAGTTGTTTTATTATACAATAATTAGATTTCTTTTATGAAGTAAATTATTTTTTTGATAGGTAAGGCGATTATAAAAATGCATACAATTTCACTAAACTGTAACCACATGCCACAAATGAAAATTTGATTTGTTTGTCAGAAAAACTTACTCAATATCATCCGGTCTGATTGCTCATGTGTTAAATGCCCTCGGTCAAAAGGAACTAACAAAATTTATTTTCAAACGAATTCTCTCTTATCTAATGTTTGTTCACCTAAAGAATACAAAGCAATTTAATTAAAGTGTTTAATCAGCGTTGCAACATCCACATAGTAGGTCTCTAGTTCCCATGAACTCAGATTTTTTATCTGTTCTGAAACCAATGATTGGGGACAAAATTTAATGACTGTGTGATGCTTGGATTTTGCATGAACTTAATCATTTAGTATGCTATACGCATTGTGACATTAATATCGTGACAATGTTATATTTCTGACTATTGGAACAGTCGATAGCGTACGTTTCATTTTTTACATTTTCTTGAAATCGCCTTTACAATAGATTCATGATCATGACCTAGTTTTTTATTTATCGTTGCCAGTTTGTTTCTTTGATTGTAATTTATATCTAATATTTGCATTTTGTATCATTGTTTTTTGCATGAAGTTAAGGGTGAAAGATTTGATCATGACAACAATTATGCTTTCTTGGTTCCTGTTGTTTTTCTGTTTTATCATACACTTGTCTTGTTGCAAATATCTTGGTTTAAATGATAATTTTTTCTTCTATTTTAAATTGCTATATCTTGACTTTATGTAACACGTATGATATAGGGGTTTTCAGTTTGTGTTTTTGTCCACAAATGTACTTCACAATATTAATGTCAACAAAGAAATCAAACTGATAATCCATATTGTGATATTTCATACGCGTGTGATAATGGTATACTGTGGTTGTGGTAGAGACCCTAATAGTATACTAACGGAAAAAAGAAACTGTGCAAGATATAAAATTTTAAATAAACAATAAGTTTCAAATCAAAATTTATAATTTTATTTCAGAATTTCGAAAGACACTTATCATCAAAAATTAATGCTCACAACATCTTTTACAGAACACTCATTTCATCACAAAGGTTCGAGAAATTGGAGTGATCTCTAAACCCAATTCACAAAGTTAGTATCAGTATGTCCACCATTGGCATTAATGCAAGCAATGAATCGACGCCTCATTGACCCAACAAGGTTATTAAAAATGCCTGGGGAATCGTGTTCCAGATTTCAATTAATGTACGTAAAAGTTGATCAAACGTCAACGGCTGATTTTCCAACTGACGTAGACGACGTTCAATTTCATCCCAAACGTGCCCTATCGGCGATAAATCAGGTGATAATGCTGGCCAGGGTAGCACATTCACATTCTGTTGAGTTAAATAACCATTTACAATACGTGCGACATGGGGTCTAGCATTGTCATGTTGCAGCGTAACGTCATGTTGCTGAACAAATGGAACAGCATGATTTTGCAATATTTCATCGCGATAACGTGCACCAGTCAACGACCCATCAATAACCGTTGAAGCAGTTCTACCATTGGCTGTCATTCCACCCCAGACCATTACGCTTCCTCCACTGAATGGTCGACGTTGCAAAACACAATTGTTTTGATAACGTTCTTCGACACGACGATACACCCTAGATCGGCCATCACTGCTGTCCAAATTAAACCTAAATTCATCAGTAAATAAAATACGTCTCCAATCACGTCTAGTAAAGCGTAGATGTCTTCTGCACCGATCAAGACGAGCAACTCGATGACGTTGTTGGAGAACAGGGCGAATAGCTGGGCGTCTTGGATGAATGCGGCGTTCACGTAAACGGTTCCTGACGCTTCTTGGACTTATTCTGCACAAACCAGGAATGTTTCTCACCGTAAAACTCGCAGTTTGAAAACGATTCCTTAGATGCTGCACCATAATAAAATTATCCTGCCGCACACGTCACACGCAGGCGACTTGATCTAGGACGGTCCCTGGTGTAACGAAATTGCTGAAAACGGTCCATAAAGCATTAAGTGTTTCTGTGAACTCCAAATCGCCTTGCAACAACACTACGAGCTGCACAAGCCTCCAACATTCCAACCGCTTGATTTCGGGCATTTGCATCAAGCCTGGGCATGGTGTACACATACTTAAACACAATTTAAACTGAAATTAAATTGTTTTTCTGTTTTTCGTGGATGTGAAGAAGGATACAATAGTAACAAAAACCTAAAATTTTGACTAACCAATCCTTTGGCTCAGAGAAACGCAAAATCCGTTCAATGGTCATGGTAAGCAAAGATCTAGTGCAACAGAGTTATTCACCCGTGAAAATTTATAAGATGTGTATACATGTTGTTCATATATTACATAAAGTTCAAACCCGTGATATTATTTCTAAAATATTATTTTCAAAGATGCACAGTTTCTTTTTTCCGTTAGTATATATTCATAGCAATTCGCTCTAATTAGGCACGAAGTATATATATGGTTCTCTCTAGCTTTAAATTCTTTACATGTGGATTTCTGAACTTTTCACTATTGCAAAAATTCTAGTAAGGTCAAACAATTTCTGTACACGTAGGTATATGGGATTTTCAATATTGGAGGAAGTTCTTGTAAATCAAACATGTATTTATTACATGTGGATTTCTAGAATCTTCAAAATAGGAACCAACTGTAGTAAGTTGAACAAATGTCTTTACTTATAGATTTCTTGCATAATCAATATAAGAACACATACTAGTAAGGCGAACAAGTTTCTTTACATGTGGATATTTGAAATTTTCAATATTGGAACAGGTTCAAATGAGTCAAACAAAAGTCTTTACATGTGGATTTCTGGAATTTTAAATAATGGAACAGGGTCCAAATGAGTCGAACAAAATGTTTTGCATGTTGATATCTGGAATCTTCAAGATAGGAATACGTTTCAGTTAGCCGAACAAGTTTTTTGTACTTGGGTGAGCAATAAGGCCCATACGCCTTTTGTGTATAAATGTTGTTCACGTAGTTTGACCTTTCTACAATAATACCGAGTGGTTCGTCTAAAAGTGTCAATTTGCCAATAATAAAATTGTTATAGGTATAAGTCGACTTTTTTTTATCAAACACAAACAATGGTATATCAATAAAGAAGAGTAATGCAACTGTCAAAAACATGTCGTGATGAGCTCGTTTCGATACAAAAAAGCAATAACAAAATATAAGATTTGAACTAGTTAAAAATAAAGTTCATAGGTCTTTTATATATAAATGCTTCTCACCACTGTTTGTCGCCTTTACTTTGTATAATTAATTTCTTTTTTGATTGAATCTGAACAATAACTATTGATTACAGCCTGTGCTACGATAGATATTGTTCGTGGGGTATAATTGGATCTTAAGGCGTTGTGATATTGTGTAATAAATGATAGTCTGAACTATTATTAAATATTAAGGTTACATATGAAATGCTATTAAATATTGTTATTGTGTGTCATTTCATATGGAGAGAGAATATTTAGTAAGAGTTTGGTTCTTATAACAGAAGATCAAGAATAGTTTCTAAACGTATTTCAGTTCAAACATGTTTAGGCAACAGTCCAGATTTCCTAAAGAATTTATCGCTTGTACATCCAAAATGATAGGGGTTTCGAATTCTTAGCACAACTTTGTGAACAATATACAAAGAAAGGTTCAATAATGTTATCTTACAAATGATGTGTTAAATACGCCAAGAACCATCGGATCAATTTAAGGGTTAACGGTGGGTCAACAGTATATATATAAAATACAAGTTATGAATTATATTTGTAATATGTTACGGGACCGCAAAAATACATTATAGCAGGTATAAATGAAACACAACCATACCGGTCCATGTCTAAATAACAATCCCAAATCCAAAGTAAACCTTTTAAAATAATACATTAAGTCACATAAATTTCCACCTTTGAATCGAGGCCGGGTGCACCGCAAAACTAAACACCTTCTGTCTAGCTAGCTAATACCGCCAAGTGTAAAATCGCAATTAACAATGATAGGAAAATGGTACCATAAGCCGTCAAATATATTTACAATAGCTAGATACTACCGCCAAATATGAAGTCGAAATAAACAATGAAAGGAACATGGTACTATCGGCCGTCAAATAAATTTACAATAGCTAGCTACTACCGCAAAATGTGAAGTCGAAATAAACAATGAAAGAAACATGGTTCTATGGTCCGTCAAATATATTCACAAAAGCTTTAGATAAAGAGACATCGTACGTATCACCAATATAATGATGACGGCCATAAAACATTTGAAGGCTTTGGAAAGTATACGGTTATTATAGTTAATCATTTTAATCTTTTTGATCAACTGAGCGAAAACCAGGGTTAATGATAAATGAAAAAGTAGTGCTTAGTAACAAATGTACAACCACCTCTATGAAATAATTTGATAAATATACATGATAAAATCATTCTATACAGGTCTAAATCACATTGATTATTATTTCAGTAGTGTGAGTCATCAAATGTTGAACGACCTAATACCTCCTTACTACAACAGAGCGGTTGTGCCATAACACGAATTATCATATATGAAATATAAAATGCTTTATCGAGAAGTATAGTTCACTAGTGTTACATTATATGAACTAAAAAGTACAAAGGTAAAAAAAAAAATTTCTATATGCTTCTTTGACCTTGGGTGTGGACAAATGATCAAAATTATTATGTCAGTACATACATTATCTTATATATGTGCCATTACAAAAGTTTATAATACGATTAACTACAATGTTTCTTTATAGAATCTGTTTTTGAAATAATTAGCCATTTTGTTATTCTTATGCATGTGACCTTGACATTTTAACCAATAGCCTTCATCTAAATATAAAATATAATACACATGTACATGCTTATACAAAATGTTACTATGTTCTAGATGACTATCATTTTTTATATTCGTATGTGTATGTGACTTTCCATCTATATATCAAGATGCTTAATTATTGTATATGTCTATACCAAAAGGTTCATGGTTTTCTTGATATATGGACAAATATAGTATTTTTAAGTATATCACTTTAAGAACCTTGCTTTTTCCAAAGTTTTGGACATACTGCTATGATTTTGCAAATCTGAAACGAAATATTACATATGTGAAAGTTTAATATTTTAAGAGGAAAATGCTTTAAAGCTTTTCACTATTTCTCTCCTAATGGGGGCCCAAGATGACATGACCCCTTCCTTTGTGCAAATCTGAAAGCCCTTCTCCTATAATGATAATTGTCATATATTATTAATTTTGGTCCAATAGTTTAAGAGATAAAAATGTTAATTTTACACAGGACAGACGATTGCAATAGCTCATACCGGATCGACTCTCCCTTTAGAGTCGCTTCCCCTGTCGCTAACGTAAACGACAAAACATGGCGAAAATCAATAAACATATTGCAAAACATTTTTATTCTGCTGGTATGGATTCAAAATGAATTTAGTATCATCAGATGAGATGCCAACGAAATGTCGAAAAAATGGCTGCTAGGCATATTTGGCGATATAATTTTTATAATAGAACATTATTTTAGTCAATTGTTTACCCGGAATCTTGAATAAGTTGGAAGAAAAGAAATTCTTTCATCAGCAATATATTCTATCTTCTTGTCATCGGTAGGTAAAAAACTACATGTGTTGTACTTATCTGTTACTTAATTATAAAGGGTCAGTAAAAGTTCATATGTCAAACGTTTTCTAGGTCGAATGAAGGTCAAATATTTACAACACTGTAGTGTAAAAAGAATATATAGCGGCGGCTTAACTGTTTTATCAAGCACAATAAATTATTCAATAAATAAAACTGGATACGACGAAAAATGCTGTCCAATTAACTTACAAAAGACTTAAGTTTCCTAGTTGTGTTCAACTTTTATTTAGTGCATGCTGGGTGTAAGGTTAATGTCTCATAATATTTATTTTTATTTTTTAATTCTTAAAATATACGTATTTATAGTCTAGTTATTTTCTTCATTTGACTGAAAAATGTTTCGGAATGCAATAATGGTTGCCCATCTGTCTCCTGTATAGGTTTCTTTTTGTACACATAATTCTGATGTATTCCTCTAGAAAGTTGTTATTAAATTGTATTCAGAAATGACAATGACATTTTGATTTAAAAGCAAACATATGCTTATAACAGATTATATGTATTAATGGGTGTCACTGTTATGACATTCCTCTGAGGTTTTGTTAATCTAGCGTAAAATATAATAAAAGCAGAAGATTTTGTTGGCACAAGCTCGAACTTTTACTTTATGTGGCCAAATTACCATAGCATCCTGTATTGTTAAAGGTAAATAGTTTTTTATTATTAAGCTAGTATGAAATTGGATCTGAAAATTAGTAATATTCATATAAAATAAGAAAATGTAGCCTAGTGACCTATATTCACAAATATAGCAAAAATAGATAAACCACAACACAAACAAAAATATTTTCGTTAGAATTGAACTTCTTTATTTGTTTTCGTGGCATTCAGTCGTTCTTGAATATGTTGTGGCTTTTGGCCTCTTAATAATATAAGTAACGCTAAACTATCTGGTTATATCACGCATTGTTTGATAAGAATTCTAAGCTAAGCCGGCATTTTTATCCTTATGTTTGTGTTACATATCCGATTATTTAAAAATAACAACCTTTTTGGGCGTTTGTTCGGAATGATTTGTGTTTCAGTGCAATCCTCACTCAAATTATCACCAAACTACTTTATAGTGCCAAAATTTGACAGAACCAAAGTAATGGTTGAATTAGGTTTTACTGTATATTTCGTTTAATATCAACATTAAATCTGGTCTTTGGTGACGAAACCCCCATCTATTATATTACATACAGGTTTTGATTTTACAGTACTAGACAACCGTTTTGGAATACAATTCCTTATAAGTAGTGATCAGACCAAAATTGCGAAACCAAAATTTACATGTTGAAAGATACACATAGGACTAAAATACATTTCCTCAAATTTAGCTGAGGAAATACTGTGCATGAGGGAGTATACCTTAGTTTTTGATGAATTTAGATTCTTTAAACAGCAAATTTAGACAATAGTTTACTTCTGGCAAAAATTAACAATTATTGTCTACTGAGTTTGTAATATCCTCGGGGAAATGTCCACCAGCAGTGATACCGACTCAGTGATTCAAATAACACATTATACCAGTTTTGATTTTACATCACTAGACAGCCGTTTCGGAATATAATTCCACATCAGTATTGCTTAGACCAGAAATGTGGAACCAAAATTATTTTTTCAAAAATGTTCAAAAGGACCAAAATACATTTTTTACCAAATTTAGCTAAGGAAATACTTTGCATTAGATAGTATGTTTTTAATGACCCTTCAATTCAGCAACAATATATTTCGATAACGACCAAATGAGCGGTCAAAAATGGTTAGTTACCCTTAATTTAAAAATCCGAAACTATGATAATATCTGAATATAAATATAGTTAAAAATAAATATCTTCGAGTTAACAGTTTTTGCAAGTACCTTGCTTCATTGTATAAATTTCCGTAGAGAGGACATACTCTACCTTACCGTATTACCTCAATACTTGGGGGCAAATACCTCATATACCAGAGGAGCAGGTATATTACTGGAAAATTGAATTCATCAGGTTATATAGCTTGAAATGCAGTCTTGGGATTTATAATTGAAGTACACGTCCACATGTGAATTATAATTATTAAGTTTTTATAAAAGTACTTCATATTTTAGTATGGAATATTCTTGGTTGGAATACCCTCCTTTATTCAATGGCAAAGAGGAGGGTGTTGTTAGAAATTTTAATTATGACTTCAATGTAAGCTTAAAAACTTTTTGAAAATCAGTATGTCAAAATGTGGATACCTTACTTGGATCATACTTTTTTTGAAAATTGGTTAAAAATCAAATCCAGGAATCTGAATATTCACAATAAAGCACAAGTATTGTAGGTTGAATAACCACAAAGTTTATTTAAAATCAAGTGGATGGAAAACGTGTCTTCTGACACCCAAACAACTAGCAAAATATCAGCATTAAGTTGTTTTTTTAAAATATCTTTTAATCTTAGTACCGCATAATCGGCAGTGGTAGGGGGCGAGTAGTGACTTGTGTTGCAGGGCATCGTGCCATATAACTAAGAGTACATCTTCAATTAAACCGAATATGATATAAAATTTATGTCACGTTTTGTTGAGCTCAATTTTCCGAACATTGTCAATACAATAAGAGGTCAAATGGATCTGATACTTATACTTGATTACTAATGACTAGTTAAATTGCTTAATGAAATAATAAAAAATAAAGGCACATTGTCAAAATCTTTATATATCAAAAACAAACATACTTATCCATGTCCGAATCACAATCCAGAGGCAAAGTAAAAAATTCGGAACAAGTCAGGTTAGACACGTAAAGTTTAAGACATTAAAACGTTTTAATCACCTTTATATCATCTATGTTTTGTACCCATAACAACGTCATGAAACAAATCTTAATTGCATCTGACCAAGTTTCATAAATCGCTGTCAAGTTGATAAAGTCAAAAAAAGCAATATCAACTCACACACGCACACATTGTTGGTCAGGCGAGCTTAAAATTGCTAAAGCAAGGTACTGTGTATGTTTGCATGGTGGCTATAAAGGAGCATCCAAGCATGTAGTTGAGCATTATGTAGGATAAGAATTTACATCATCATAAACGATATTGTTGTCGTACAAGTGGTGTATAATAAAGTGGTGTACCATAATAATGGTATAATAAACCCATTAATATAGAAAAAACAAACACAGAAACAAAGACAATGTACTTGTTTATTAGCTACAGTTATACATGTATACTCTCAAGGAAATATAACAGATCAATATAACGTTGGTCGTCACTTTCTCCAGCTTTAACAACCTATAAAACAGAGAATATATACAAATGTTAAGGATGTATATTGCTGAGGAGCCCAAAAATTACTGCATTAAACTTTTCTTTCCCAAATTTGTAGAAGGACGTGACTATAAAACCTTTTTCGACAATTTACCAGTTATTGGCATATTTATACCAATTTTTGAGACATTTTCACAATTCCTACATGTTACTTTTTTCATACTTTTCCCCAAAATAAATTTTATTTGTCTGAATAAATACAACGCAAAAAAAATCTATGTCACTTTAGATATAAAAATGTTTTGACAAATTTTGCTTTTTGGTGTTAAAAACAAAAAAAATTAAATTTCGACTTTATGAGAAGATAAATGATTGTAAAAATGCACACCAAAGAATTTTGTAAAAATAAATCAGATAAAGGATGTATGCTAATTTTGAAAAGCCAATTTTTGTAGAACCACCCCGTTTTCTCTATATTTTGGCCGACGTCATTGATCATTTTCAGGTTAGGAAATTAAAAATAAAACTGGAAATTACTTATCATAAACACATAATTTTTCCAAACAGTATAATGAGATTATAAGTATTGCTCAATTGATTAAAAATTTTCACATATTTTGAATTTTTTTTAAATGAGATTTCAGTGAGAATGGAACTTCACAAGCATGCATCATTAATTAAACTTTGAAACACTATAGTGTCCTTAAAATGATGATTTTGTTTATTGTGGTTTTATAATATTTAAACTTATTTTATTTGATAATCAAAACAAAACAGATTGATCGATTGATGAATTGATTGATTGAATAGGTTTCAAGTCACAAACAAAAATATTTCACTTTCAGCGAAACGTCACCAGCTATAGGTGAAGTGGCAGAAAGTTAAACCGATGTAGTGCGCTCATGGCAATCTGCAGGAAGGGTTCTTTAACGCCTGCTGTGACACAGGACACTGGTTTTCAGGTCTCTTCCGAAGGACCCTGTGACTTTCTGAGTGCTTGGCGAAAAAACGTACTACCTATTTCCAGTCTTGGAAAGACCTTGTTGGGGTTCGAACTCATGACCTCCGACACACCAAAACAATACGAGTTTGTTTATTTCAATAAGGATATTTTTCTTTTTTCTGGTTTTCTCTTTGTTTGTTTGCTTGGTGGTAATTTGAAAATAGAGTGAAACTTACGGCGTCCACCTGTGAATTGAGTTGACCAAGACAGACCAGATGCTTGACATCTGTACTGATGACATCCTGTATAAAATGTTTCTCCGTTGCGATAGCAACCACCATTAACAGTGCAACCTGCAATTAAAATGGAACATTGTATAAGTTGTATTTGACTTGTTATTGTGAGTAAAGCCCTGATCCCAACACATGGTGGTTTTTGTCGATAGATTCATGTTTGCTAAAATATACATGAACTTTTTTGCCCTTGTGTGTTTCAATTGTCAACTGGCAACAATTACAGTTATCCCCGATCACTTTTAACAGAAAACAATCAAACGAAATTAGAAAGAGTAAAGTAATTTGAGATAGGACATATTTAATGGTAAATATTAACTTCAGCTAATGAAGGCTAAAGGGGAACTTAGTTCGGGAAGCCTTATTAGTAGTTTCACTAAACTGTTTGTAGTTAGCCATGTTAGCCATGCTATGAAATTACCGGCACATAGTTATACATATATGACAATAGTAGTAACTACAGATTGCAACTTGGATATACATTAAGGATGATTCTTGCCACCCATCTACATCGCGTTGGTTTTATTTTCGCAATTCCTACACTGTCGGGAATATTTTTTTGAATTTTTACTTCTTGCAAACAATTACCACCATTATTATATTTCACATAACAACTCTTGCAAAATTAAATGACGAGGTTTTACTCAGATTTCCAGGCTGTACAATTAAATGTGGACAATATAATAATATATTTATATGGTGGTTATGGAGGGTATCCGATATTTTCAGTTATGGGAACATAGGTAGAACTGCGTGAGTAGAGAGCATAATCCAATATGGCATCATAAATTAGGAAATGGGCCTAAATATTTCAAAAAATAATGTTTGAGGTTAAGTAGGCATCTGAACAATTTTAGGGATTTCTTGCATAAGTAAAATTAAATGTGTGTGGCATGGTTATCTTTACCATACATAACATATACTGTTTAGGTGTGTGAGCTTTAACAAATTTAAGTATTAGGCAATATTAAAAACAATTATAATTATAAACAAGAAGAAAGTGATATAGTCCGTCAGCGATTTTTTGCAGAGTGATTATAAACACAGTTTATTCTACACAAATAGGTATTAATATCGTGTTATTATATAATTAATAAATTATATCTTTATGATTGGCTAAAACGGTAACACGTGACCATTGGATCTCACATCATATACCACGGATTTTCCGGTGAATATCAAATTCGGTGTACGTCATCGATTTTTGTTGACGTTCTCCGTAAAATGATTAGAACGTCATCAATTAAGTGTACGCAAGTGATTGTGTCTTATTATTTTTTCATAGAACGTTGACGTTATGGCATTATCAATTTACAATGTAGTGTGTAATTAATTGTGTCTCATCCGGAATGCCATTTATTTTTTCATAGAATCTAAAAAGTCAGATTGATCTAACTAATGCGGGATGCTTTTAGTGTGATCAACCAGGTGGGCAGGGAAATCTAACATCGGTAAAGTAGTTAGATTGCCTGGTCACAGATTTGAGTAAACATTGTCAACCGAAGTGCCACAGTGGCTAAATTATATAATAAAACAGTTATGGACTTTTTAGTGGTTGTATATGGTGTGATATTCACCGGAAAAATAAATATTGACCTCGGCTGTCGCCTCGATCAATATGTATTTTTCCGGTGAATATCACACCATATACAACCACTAAAAAGTCCATAATTGTATATTATTGTATGGGTATATTTACATCTTCATGCGTTCATTTGTCAAACCCGCCTCTATATAAGCTCCCTACTTACATTATATAGACTTTTTTATTTATTTTTTTTATTTAACATTCAACTTTAACATTGTAAATAACATAATAAAGTTAATAAACAAAAATATTTTCCCGTTTGATTTCAAGTCCCCGGGATCATAACTTTTCCATGTTTATAGACACTCTGTCAAAATATTGTTGATGGACTATATGACTACAAACTTTTGGTTGTATGGAATCATACTCATACTACTGCATTCCTAATTTCTATCAAAATCCGCAAATAAAATTTAAAATGAAGAAAATAGCTGTTCAAGTTTGCAACTGATTTTGAACTAGAAGTAGACGAATAAGCGTGATCAAAATTCGTTTTTTCTGTATCCTCTACACGAATACAATTTACTCCTATCTACAACATTATTTTTTAATTATTTCTAGGATTTTAATTAAATTATAAGAAAATTTACATATTGGATGAAGCCAAAATATTAAGTCACATGGAAAAAATGTATAAGCACATACCTGTTCCAACAGGTTTTAATTGCATGTGTATCCATCCTCCAGGTCCACCTGTCTTCTCACATCTTAATCTAGCGCACCTCTGGTTATCGAACATTTCCGATCCGGAAGCTCTAAAAACGCCATTCATACTGCAAGCTAAAAATTATTTGACATTCATTATTCAAACAGTTCTCCATTTACACGTACATTGAAAATATTTCAAGACATCAAATCCTCTGATTTTTACCGAATGATTCAATGGCTTACAATTATCCCTGAGAGGTAAGCATCTGTGATTCTTGAGAAAAATTGAGAATATCGCGGAAACGATTGGCGCATATTTCAAACATTTAAATATACAAACCTCCATCAACAATCTGGTCCTGATAAGATTCATAATTTCCGTGATTACTATACACACAGCGGTGATCAAATCTGTATAAACCTTTGTGTTCATACCATACTTCATTAGCATGTCTGCATCTTCCTTGATGCCAACATCCTATAAATATACCATAGAGGAGTTCTTCGATATATTAGATCTAAAAGAGGAAGAACTTGACATTCCTTATTTTCAATACATTCCAAAACTTCACAAAAACACATATAGGGGAAGAAATATAGTAAAATATAGATGAAAGTAGGTTTCTCTAAATGTGCTATTAATTCATATTTAGTCATTCTAACATAGCGTTTGACAGTAATGGATGACCTTTTGTCTTACTCAGATATTGTTGGCTACATCTGGAATCACCAAACTGTGGATTCTTAAAATTCTAAAGAAATTAGTGAATATCTTGTTTCCAATATCTCGTGTTAAAAGTATAAAACCTTTTTCTACACTGTTCAATAGTAATCTCGCCCCGGATATCCGGCCATATTTATAACTGTCACATTCAGACAGTCATACGTCAGATTGTTCACTCCATGAGTGAAGCCAGACAAGTGACGATAAATTATGTTTTTCTATGATAAAAAACTCAATTCAATAGAGACAAAAATTAAATTCATTTTTGAGAAAACCAACCGGAATTTTCAAATTATCAACGAAATGCAATTTGAAAGAAAAAAGTGCAGATATCATCGAGGAAATTCCTCCATTACACCACATTCCACACAGTCGTGTTTCACCGGGATTAAACCGGATATCCAGGGCGAGTTTAATTCTTTAAAGGACTCATTAAGCAAGTTAAATTGCCTAATGAACTAAAAATTAATGACTCGCGTCAAGGAATCCAGCACTCTGACCACGGACCAGGCAAATAGATCAACTTCTATCACTCGTGACTGATGCTTCAAGTTCTGTCTCATATTTGGACTTACAAATGTATACGTCAATTATGACACTCAAAAAAGCTACGTTTGAGGCTGTTTGAGAAAAGTGATGACTTCAATTATTCTATTGTAAACTTTCCTTACTTTCCTTTTCTATGCAGCAATATACACGTTTCTCATGTTTATGATGTATTTGTTTCACAGTTGAGGCGTTATGGTAGAGTGTGTTACTACTACGGAAACTTTATACAACGAAGCAAGCTTCTATCAATAAATTATTGACTCGAGGATAATAAAAGCTTGGCTAATATAGACTCTCAACAAGTTATATGGTCGTCATCTCGATATTACTTATAATTATGATACCTATATCCAAATTTAACTCGGATATACTGGACGTCCCAAAGTTTTGAATACATCATGGTGAATGTTGCAAAACAACAATGAGGTGTTTGCCTTTCTAGAGCACCCGGTCACGTTTCGTTATAGAATTTCGCCTGTTTAACTAAAATTTGGAAGTTTTCAAAAAAAAAATTAAAAACCTTGTTTGGGAAATTTGAGTGGTATATTTGTCACGCCAACATTTTTAACAAATTCATGTATATGAACAGAGATAGTAGGGCAATACACCAAGAATTTTAGTATTGCATAGATAAAATAATATCTGACTCTTAAAAGTTTAACTATCAACATTGAGTAACATGAATGTTTCAACGAACAAAGAATTTATTGAAAAATTGAAAAAATATAATATGAAAATTAAAATGAACATAAACGCAAGGTTTATTTATTTCTTCGGACTTTTTATCCTTGAATTGTAACTTCCACTTTTAAACACCTTGAACTATATACAGCGTTATTTTATTTTTTTTAATGATCACTCGGAAATCAAGGATAAAAAGATTTAATTTATAACATGAAAAACATACCACGACACATAGCAGCGGCATCTATCGTCGCCATACACATCACAAATAAAAGGCAGAACAGTATAGCTTTAGTATACATTTCTGTTTAGTTTTCTTCAACCACGACCAAACTGAAATATAAAAAATCGTCATTACTTTGTGGATTACTGAATGTAAGTCGCCAATAACAAGCTGTAACAAAATTGTTCTTGTTGTTAAAACAAAAATTTTGTAACTGGTATCCAAAGAGTAGCATTAATTGAACATTGCTATGTTCTTTATTGCTGATAGTTAATCAGATACCGTACTAAAAGTAAAATAAAACGAAATGCCCTGTTTTAATTGACATCATTATCTTTTCTTACCCTTACGGAGCACCCGGATTTACTTACTTCGTAAAAGTTCACGTATTTAATTTGACATTTTCAAAGATTTCTCTTTGCTTTAAATTTGTGAGATTAATATGCGTTAATATGTGTTAATATGCTTGTTTTTACTGTTATTATTAAGAGTTTGTGTTCGGTATGTTTTTGTTTACTCTTTAAAGTAGTAACAAGTGTGCAGTATCGAAATGGAAGCAATGATGACAAGATATAATTTTGTTCAAATTCTAATATTTATTTCAAACATACTAATTCATGTCCGAATTACAATCCAGAAGCAATGTAAAAACTTTGGAACTGACAAGTTGATTAATTAATTAATTTAATTATGGTATATATTTCACTCTTTTCTTTGAAAATTAGAGGTTATGGTAACGAAAAAAGTGGTGTGAACGAGCAAAGAACAGATTTTAATCAACAAATTAATATATCTTTTCATACAAATTTACTGTGAAACTAAGGACTTGAGACTGTTGTCTTAAATAATCTAAAAGTTGTATGATAGACGGCTAGTAATCACTAACTGAGTACGTTATATTTAAACTTTGCTCTGTTTAGATCAGATGTTATCAGAAATAAAAACAATCATAACTATTTATGTTTCTGAAAGTTACAAAAAAAGCAATTGCATTATTATTCAAGTTTTCATTCGCTTAGCGCTCCGGTGTGGCTTTAACGCTAAAATATTTTACCGGATGTACAGATTAATAACATAATAATATAAGATACTGGTCTAGATAATAGTGTTTTGATCAACCGGGTCTTAGAATTATTACATATTATACATACCCTGGATAAATTTAACGCCCCATAGTTTCATGTTCCTTTCACAAAATTTTGATTACACACGTGGCGGGTGTAGCTAGCTAAACGGAAGGTGTTTACCCTTCCAGAGCACTCGGCCTAACTTGCCTAACTTTCCTGTGGATGTTCATGTGTCTAACCTAACTTGTCAGTTCCAAAGTTTTTACTTTGCTTATGGATTGTGATTCGGACATGGATTAGTATGTTTGTTTTTGATGATTTATAAATTATACAGAAATTTTATAAGTACTTACAGCAAACCAACTCTCCTTTAAACACTGTACTGATAGAAGATACTTACTGTTCAACTTTGGGTCATGGGCTGCTTTATATATCCCTATGGTAATTAGTCAATATTGAAATAATGCTTTAATTTGACATAACTTTACAAATCGGAGCTTTTGACATTAAAACTACAATTATGAACACTAAAATAACAGCTATGATAGTTGTAATTACATGATATTTTACTATCTTTATATATGGCATTTCATGTTGTAACTTACATTAATACTTATTTGATTTGATAATTACTTTTATCAGATTGAAAAAATAAAATTGAGACAATTATTTTGATGAAACTAATAATAGCACTAAATTACCAAATGTGCTGGTACAAGGTCACTAAAAAACTCACTATACATTATATATTGTATCATACAGTTTGTAGATATGCTTATAAAAGATTGCCTTTTATGTTTTTTTTTCGGTGTTAATTCAAATATTTATTCAAAATTGACAAAATCTGTAATTAAAGACATTATTTTGTATTTTCTCAACCAAATGGCGAAACAAACAATCCTTATCCAGATTGACAATGTATAAAATATGTAAAATACTTGAAACACAACGGTATAAAGTACATTCACTCGGGTTAAATCGACCAAAGAGTCTGATAGTGCGTGTTGGTGCAAAATATCATATCTCCCGAAACTTTAATGTATTTTTGAACTTTAGTGAGATTTCCTAGATGGAACATTACAAGTATGAAAAAAATATTTAAATTATGATGTTTTTCTTGATCAACTCTAAGAAACCAAACGAAACATAAGTGTATAGTTTAGACATATTGCCATAATATTGTTGATAAGCATGGTGTCTCTGTATTCAAATTTATCATGGATATATTTGATGTCACATATGTCCATGTTCTTTGTATTCTCAATTTCGATTATACAAATGACGGGTATAGTTACTTAAGCAAGACGTTCTTACTCTCTCGAGGCATCCAATGTCACTTCTCTGGTGGAAATCCTTGTGTTTAAATTTGCCATTTGTGATTTGGACATACATCGCTATTTTTTTATTATAAGTTATTTATTTATTTATTTATTTATTCATTTACGTATTTATTTATTTATTTGTTTATTTATTTGCGTTTATGTCTTTAAAATTTTTGTGAAGTATGTAATTAAAAATGCACGTACAAATAAATATCTAGGTTTTGAACTGAAATAAACCCCTATAGTTAATAAATTAATTTGATAAATAAGTTTATATTTGTTTTATTTCATTATACATGTATGTTTTCAATTACTTTTTGCCTATATATTCCTTTAAATTTACTAAAACACAAATTTAAACTGAATGAAAAATCTGATATAACATACATAAATATAATTTGAGTTGATACGTATTTAAGATAGTAATATATACATATCATATACACAGTGTGTATGTACAACCCTCAGTATCAGGTCGAGTCTTTTTTCGTAGCCGTATCACTACTAGTAGCGCTTGCGCAAGGAGTAGTGATACAGCTACAAAAAAAGGTCGAGACCTGATACGAAGGGTTGTACATACACACTGTGTATATGATATTTTTATCTAACATTTCCAATTAGGTTATTTAAAATAATAAAAAAAACTATACTTTATGTGAAAAAATACATTTTACCACAGAAAACAACTGAACTATATTATGACAAATCGGAGATTTCCCAATGACGTCACAATGAGAAGTGCACGTGTTTTTGCCGCCAATGTCGTATCACCAGTGTGGTGAATACAAGATCCTGTATCATACGTGTTCGATAAAACTTTTATTTCGTCAAATCAAATAGAAAAACTAGTCTAATGTTAGATAAAATACAAACTAAGGATACCATACAGGGAAATATTTATAGGACGTTCCTCTACATGTACTACTAAATCATTATCAGAAATTCTAACACAAAGTTTAACAGTAGTGAAAAAATGACCTTCAGTCTTTGCAAGATCTATTTTACAAGTCTGACATCAATAAAAACGCAGATTCAAAAACATTCTACAAAATTACATATGAACATTTTTCTTTTTATATTTTAACCCTGTATAAATGTTGTTATTTTTTTAACATTTTACATCATTATTTTTCATGCTTAATTGTAGGAACGTATAACAATTCACTCAACAGGGATATTAGTTATTTTTTCTAACACCATACTTGCAATATAATTTAGCAACAAACAATTGGTATACCAATGGAAACAAACTGGGTAACATTACTTTTTTTTGTTGTTGTTGTTTTTTTTTTTTTTTTTTTTGTCGTTGTTTGTTATTCGTATTGAGCAGAATTTGAGCATAACCTGGTTAGACAGTTACAAAATTGATCAACCCCATATACAAAAATGACGTTCTATCTCTTACGTACTTTAAGAAACTACATGTTGGAATTTATCCTAATGGGCTTAAAATTCAAAATACAATAAATTCTTCAGGTTCTGTTTCATATTTAGACTTATACCCAATTATAACAGCCACAAAAAGCTTTATTTAAAACTTATGCTATACGTAATAAAAAATTATTGTTCACTTTCCTTTTTTAAACAGTAGTATATTGCATTCCTAGGCATTCCAATTACCCAAAATTGCCTAAATGTTTCATTACATGCTTTGTAGACCAACTTTTGTGGTTTTTATAACAGTTATAATTGTCCTGGACATGTTGCGTCACAGTTCCCTTTAAATAATTCCTCAGAGTGATGTACTATTCACCAAAACATCTTTGCATACTCTATCCGATGTTGTTGGCATTGATTTTGGATTTTTTATTTGATGCAATTCTATGCAATTTTCAATTTAGACATTGATATTTGTCTCGTATACTTGTCTTTTAACAAATGTCTTCTTTGAAACAAAGATCGTTATAAAGATAAACTCTTATTTAAAATGGTGTTCATTCTACGACTACCTTCACCATCATTTACTAGTACATGTATTACATTTCTTTGGTATTTTTCAGTGTACTTGTTACTAGTTGCTTGTTGCGTCTTAAAACACTGCCCCCTCTTTTGTTGATCATGTCCAAACATTTTACTAGAATCCAAATTTTTTACATCTAATATGGCACTCTAAAGGTCGGTTACTATATACAACATCACAGTTCCGCAATTCAAATGAGAATGGTATTTATCAAAAGCAAGGAATGCTTTACTTATTCTAAATATTTAAAATTCACTAGTTTCTCGATGCTTTTTTAAACACTGACCCCTCTTGTGTTGATCATGTCCCAAACATTTCACAAGGATCCAAATTTTTCCACATCAAATATGGCACTCTAAAGGGCGAGAATGATATTTATCAAAATCAAGAAATGCGTTACTTATTCTCAAAATTCAAAGTTCAATTTAACTATTTTATTTTATTTATTAAAAGCTGATTCAAACGATGTTAAACATGCTAGTTATGTCCTATTCGTTCATGATTTTTTAAATAATGACGATATTCGTTTCAGAAATACTCTTATAAAATTTTCAATATAATCTAGAGAATATCCTTACCTTATAATGACCTTATTCTCAAACACGATGATATTTTTCATGCCTCTGTGTGTAACTAACTGAACAGGATGTGCTTACCATTCCGGAACACTCGGTCTCGCTTTCATGGTGGTAGTTCGCGTGTTTTACTTAATTTGTCAGTTAAGTTTTTCTTTGCTTTGGCATTGTGATTTAGGCATCGCTCGGCAAGTTTGACAAATGATATTGAAGATGTTTTACTGTAAATGGTTGGAGAAAATCTTAATAGCTTTTCCTTTGTACAGTGACTGATTTTGCTGGGACGAATCAATGACGGTTAATTGTGTAATTATAATCGCCTCTGTATAATGGTCTGAAATTTTTCAAACACTAGCTTTTAACTATTTCCTTCGAATTTTAGTACACATTTCACATACTAATTCGGAGCACATCGGTCTTACATGCCTGGTGAAATGTCAGTTGTTGAACGTAATTTATAAGTTTTCAAGGTTTTGTTTTCTTGTTGGGAATTTTGAAGATGGATCGATATGTTTGTGTTTGTTTTAACTTACTTATATGTTTCTCATAATGATAATAATTGAATGAAAGTGAAACATATCTCTAACGTATACATGTAAGGTTGGTTGTGATACTGGTTTCAAATGTGCATATTTATAGATCATCATATAAAATGCATTTAATCCAAAGTCAAAAGATTTATTGTCTCTTCTTTGGCTGTTCTTTAATATGGTATCTGTATTAATGGTTTCATTTGATAATTCTCTCTTGCTAGAAATAAAAGATACGACTGATTCTTCAAGTTCTGTTACATATTTAGACTTGTTATGTATCTTAATTATGACTCCACGAAAGGATACATTTCAAGCTGTATTACAAACGCGATGACTTCAATTTCAAATTTTCTATTGCAAACTTTCCTTTTCTCTGTAGCAACATGTCTGCGTCTCCTGCTTGAGATAAATCTGTTGCTATGCTATGTTAGAGCTTGTTCCCACGATGGGATCTTCATACGAAGCAAGATGCTTACAAAGAATACAGATTGTTGATGAGTGGCGTAGCTGCCTTAAGGCCAAAAGGCACGTACCTACACATAATTTTGACAATAATATTGACGTATTAAGAATTATTTAAATAAATTCAATATTAATATAGGGTTTTCCTAATGTTTCTACTATGGGATTTTAAAACACCAGGCTTAGCTGAACAAGGCATACAAATTGAGACAAAAAATTACCATCGCCGGTTTGATTGGAGATGATCAGATCACGACCAAAAAATAACCATCTCCGGTTTGATTGGAGATGATCAGATCACAACCAAAAAATAACCATCTCCGGTTTGATTGGAGATGATCAGATCACAACCAAAAAATAACCATCTCCGGTTTGATTGGAGATGATCAGATCACGACCAAAACATAACCATCTCCGGTTTGACTGGAGATGATCAGATCACGACCAAAACATAACCATCTCCGGTTTGATTGGAGATGATCAGATCAGAACGAGTGATTTCAGATGTCCCCAGGTCTTTCTATTGGTTTGCAATGTCTAACAGGAGCACCACATTTCACCGTGGACGTCACAAGTAAACTATAACAATAAAAAAATTAGTCGAGATATTTTCTGTTTTCAAACTTAAACAATGACATGCTTGGAATATATTCAAAGATTGATTTTAATAGGAGTTTACACCCCAGTCAAAACTATTTCACTTATATTGAGACGTCACCAGCTATTATTGTAGTGACAAAAATTTATACCTTTGCAGTGTGCGTAGCGTATATTGAGTGTTTTATAGCGTGTGACAAGCGCATCGTTTTTAAAGATCTCATCCAAAAGATTTGTGACTATTTAGAACTAAATGCTTAAGACTGCCACTTTTCAAGCCTTTGGTCTGCCTGACCGGTATTCGAAACCCGACTTTCCATATACGAAGCGAGCATTAAATGAAGTCAATATTTCTCTTTGAATTAACAATTTTAAAGTCTAAATATTTTACGGCATACGATGTGTAATATAGACATTGAAACACTCGGCATTGCGTTTTTTCTCTAATATTTCAAAATTTTCCGGGGAAGGACCACCGAAACCACCCACCCCACCCCGCCAGATAGGAGGGGATTGCCTTTTCCCCACCCTCCACAGTAGGCGCTTTGCGCCTCATGCACAAATTTCGTCTGTGCCTACATGATATCTCGGGCCCAGCTACGCCCGTGAATGACCAAAGTATATTGCACGCCTAGGCTTATCAGGAACCTCTAAATGTTTTAATATTGTTGATAAGGATGATGTTTCTGTGTCCAGGATTGCCAATGATATATTTAACTTTCCATAATTCCATGTTCCTTTCACTCTCAGTTTTAATTACACACGTGGCGGTTTTAGTAGTTTTTACTTTGCTTTTTGGATTGTGATTTAAAGATGATCATGAATTGGTATTTGTTTGTTTTTCATTTTTCCATTTTAAATCGTACTTTTGTTCCATGAAGTATTTAAGGTGTAATAAGCTCATTTAATTTTTTTATTATTATTTTTATTATTCTTTCGTGTTTGCGGTGGAAATAAGAGTTTTTTAAAGGTTGCATTTCAGTTTGTCGGACATTTAATATAATATATGAAATAAAGTTCCACCGTTTTTTAATATTTAATGAGCAAATGGTACCGTACAAACATGTCGAAAGTTTAAAATTGAGCTGATGAAAAAAAGACAAAGCTCAACTGTCCAAATACTAATAGTTAGTGGCCGAAACACTACCTGTAGATAGATAACAGCTGCCCGAAAGTTGTTGAGATGTAGTCAACGAGAGGCCGCGATCAACTGCCAATTCGGCGCTAATCTGTTAGCTTAGCGATAAACTATCGACGGGGATGTACCGTGGCTATATTTGATTCTTTTATCAAGTCAAATTTGTTTTTGTGTTAAGTACACAATTTACACAGTCTTTTTGGACTGCCTTATTACTAGTCATATAGTGACAAGGTTTTGGTTTTATATGCCAACTATGTTTCAGAATTGACCGTATTATGGGTATGTACATATAAATGACACAAGTACATTCTGTTGTTTTTAACTATGCGACTCGTCAAATTATCCACATACATGTAATTACGCCACTTGTTAGCAGGGTTCAACTAGAAATATGACATTTTTTAAGTAATCAAATATGGAACACGATAACGTTTAGATAATGACAACATTTGTCATTAACCAGATAATTTCTCTGTTTTTCCGTTTTACTGGAGTTACATATAATTGACCGAGCTGTGGTATGGTATCTAAAACGTGGTAGAAGGAGTGGTAATAATCGCTAACATACAGTACTGTTGACCTGGTCTATAAATAAAATTAAGTTTCAGTTTGTTTTCGGCAATATTCAATCAATTAGTACATATTACATATATATCACATCCCCGAGGATAACATAAACTCTTGTACCAGAGCAGTCGGTCTTATTTTTGTGGTAGAAGATTACATGTTAAGTTATCAAAGTTTGTAACTTTCATTTTTGGGTTTTGATTTGAACATGAACTGATAATCTAGTTGATGATTAGAAATGGAAAATATTTTTATTCTGATATATTTAAAATCACTGATTTTTTCTTACATAACGTATTGATATACATGTAACTAACGTTTACACGATTCAGTAAACTAGCATGGCCTGCAATGTTGCAGTACGAGATATTGATGTACAAGGAATCTATTAGTTTTATAAATAGTTGAGTATTTTCAAACTTTGAGTTGAATTCGCTAGTTTTGATATCATGGTGAGATGTGCATCCAAGCTAGAATTGTTCCCGTTTGCTTTGTTGCCAAAAGAAAACATGTTTTTTAAGTTGGAAATTTCCTTTATCACTTTTCAGTATTAAATATATACACAATAAAACACAGAACAGTGTTCATTTTATTAGATGAATAACTTTTCATGTGGAATTATGGCTCGTCATCTTAAAAAAATACAATTCATCTGAATAAAGCAAGCCTGGGCTTTTCTGGGTCCTGTAAATGTTCTGTGTGCGTCACCACAGTATTGTATACAAGTATGGGGATTACCCTGGATATATTTGACGTCCCACATTTCGTTTTCACTATATTTTGATTCCATGCGTGGTGGGTGTAGCTGGCTAAACAGAAAATGCTTATCCTTCTAGAGCACCCGTCCCCACAACCCAGGTTGAAATTCACATGTTAAACCTAGTTTGCCAGCTTTAAAGATTTTACTTTGCTTTGGCATTGTTGTTTGGACATGAATTGGTATATTTCTTTTAGATAACGAATCTCTTAAATTTAGACTTTCGCTATGCATAATGACAATATGCCAATGAAATTTATTATATGGAACAACTAGTTATAGATTGTTAATAGGCGTTTAATTGTATTTCGAATATTAACATTTACGACTTACTTGGGATATTATTTTTCAAGCACAAAACCACATGCAACACAACTTTTTTGTTTGGTTTTTCAACCCCTTGAACAATTTTGTTTTGTCCATTTTGGTCCAAACACTACTGATGGATAAGGAATTGTATTCCGATACGACTGTTTAGTGTTGTAAAATCATTTGCTGTTTCCAACACAAACTAAACTTCAACACAACGCTGTATATAGGAAAACAACATTGACCTGTCCGCTTGACCTTTAATTTAAATATTATTTATGAAAGAGTATATTTAAATACATGTATTAGAAACGCACGCGTTATTTCCTCTACATAATGAGAAACACTAAACATGAACACTGTACATGTTTGTGTATGAACTGCGAATCCTAATACTATCAAGGTAATGAGTGGATTCTCCTATATGAATATTCCTAATGAAAGGTCAAGCAGACAGGTCATCTGTTCTTTGTCTATAATAAAGTAGTCTGACGGAAAAATAAAGATTGAAGTCCTGTTTATGTTATATACATTGCTGAGTTTTCCTTAATCTACGGTTATTCTAGATCTGTCTCTATCAAACAATATATTCTACTGTTGTACACACAACCAATACTCTATATTATCTGGTAAGGTCAGTTTCAGGTTTTACAACACCAATTCGGCTTACTAAAATGCCGTTTTGGAGGCTTAACGGCTTCTTCTAGCAAATGACTGCCGACTAGACTGTGCCAACTTCCGAGTAAATAACGTATCAATCCTTCTATGACGTTTGACATGCTACACATTTGAAAGCCTTCGAGGTCTTAGATTGTAGCACTCCATATACGGTTCTAATAAAACTTTCCTCATCTTGATGGCTTTTTCACGAAGATCCTTTTTGCAGTAGCAAAATATAAATAACATCTGTATCCTAAATTCTTTAAATCTCCAAGCATAGATGAATGGATTAATCAACCACTGGAATGATAAGATGACAAAACCGAAGGCCATTAAAATATCAATCCTCTTAATTTCAGGCTCAATTGACATGATGATAAGAAGGGTGACCAAGGACAAATAGGTCATAATGTAGACACATGATATTGCGATTATCTTCAAAGATGGTTTGAGATTTTGTCTCAGCATATCTCGTCGTGATCGAACATCGATGGTGGAAATTCGTGCTATAGTCTTTCTTGTGACCAGGATTATACCAATATAAGAAACCAAAATTAGACATAAACAAGGGACGACACTGATAATAAAAAATACTCGCTGAAATGAATCCAGAAGAATGGTGGTACAATCGGCATAACCGGAACTGTATACCACGGTAAACAAGCCTGCAGTGATCCAAAGAAATATACAGAAAGCTATAGTTTTTCTAATTGTAATGTGTAATTGATACTTCATAGCGAATTTGACACTAATAAACCTGTCTATGGCCAACGAAGTAGCTGAGAAAAGAGCCGACAGAATGAATAATACTGTGAGGTATTTTCGTGGATGACAGTTCCACAGATCCTCTGAGTCCCAGGAGAACTGGATGTGGAAGTATGATATAACCATTACCAAACCACTCGCAAGATCCGAGAAAGCAATGTTGATAGCTAATGCTTTCACTTGTTTCGCTATTTTCTGGGTTCTCCATAGACCTATTATACCAACGAGGTTTATTAATGCAATCAGAATTCCTATACCACATTGTAATGATTCTATAGTCTTTAGAAGCTGGCTTTCAGCTAAAGTATAATTTGCATTTGGATTCACAAAATCCGAAGTATTCGTTAAGGGTTCCATAACTACCAATCACCTGTAAAATATAAAGTATAATAATAATAATAATAATAATAATATTTATTTGCAAAGCAAAACAAAAATTGCTATAGCAATTGTACAGAAATTGTTATGGTAACAACATAGCAGAGAACAATATGTTAGTTATTAGATAAATCCATTCTTCTTTTCCATGATAACTGGAGGTAGCGACAAAGTTTCCTGAGTAAGAGTTTAGAATTGGCACTTAACAGTATAAGTAAAAAGAAATAATTTTCGCCCTTTTGTAATTTCTGACATTTTTACTGGTCGAAATATTTACGGATTTATATAACTAAGTACAGATCGATTATATATATTATTTTACGCGCGATACAAATTTTCGTGGAATATTTTCGATCATGAAATAAGCGAAAATTAGTACTACACTTACAGTATATATGTTATGTATGGATACTAAGTGAAAATAATACATGAGTTTCGAGTTTTAGCTGATGCACTAAATTCGAAAAGAATCGGTTTTTCTCTTTTGTAATTATTCCTGACTCTATGAAATTAGTCTATTGTAAATTTGAAAAGTAACTTTGTACAGTTTTATAGGTTGTAGTTAGTTTAACAGGGAGGGACTTATCCTTTCGGGACACCCGGTCTCAGTTATCTGGAAGTTCACGTGTTAAACTTATTTGCTAGTTTTAAAAGTTTTTACTTTGTTTATAAATTGTCAATAGGGCATAGATTGGTATGTTTGTTTTTAGTTGCTTTTCTTGTCACTGCAATAATATAACTTACAGGTATTTCAATAGAAATGTTGATGACCTGATTATCTGTGTTATTGAACTTATATCAGTTAAACTTTAAAATAACCGGGCGCTGTTTCAATGACCTGTTATCTAGCTTCAAAGCCATGACATCTAGCGTTTAACCTTGGCAGTGTTCTAACTTAATGGACCGATGTTACATGGGCCTTTACATGTATGTTTTATGCATTTAAAATATTTGCCCGAAAAATGAATGATCTGACTGGCTTTTGGTTCTGTATATGGAATGATTACCCATCCCAAGTACCAATCTTTAGTTTCTTGCTTCTAGCTACACTTTCAAAGTACAAGTATTCTCATTGTGTGGAAAATACTAATTTGAGAAAAAGTCGATTTAACTACCCCAGAGAAGTAATAATTTATTGAAATAATTTATTCGAAATTAGCAGTTCGCTAGGTTTTTTTCAAATTTTAAGTCATATAAAACTACCTATTACTACAAATTGTCATTTATACGTTTCAAATATTTCTTAGAAAACTATAATACTGCTATAAGTTTTGCGGAAAAATTATTGAAACTTAAATGCATTTATAGAAAGGTGCAGCTGGATGGCTTTTATATGAATCATAATAATAATAGCAACATTAATAATAATTATTATTGTTATATGTGATAACTAATTGATTAATTGACCTTTACCACAGGTGATAATAACTGTCAATTAACGTAATTGAAATGATATCTATACAATGTCAATGGGATGGTGTTACAATGATTAACCTTTTTTGTCTTCTTTTTTTGCGTCATGTCCTAAACAACCTCATCCACTGTTGATTATATCAGCTACTTTATCATGAAAAACGTCAGATCCCGGTTTCACAATCATTCTTTAGCTTAGATTTTCCTTAACTGAGTGTCCAAAGCAAAGTAAAAACTTTGAAATTGACAAATTGGGTTCAACACATGAAATTTCACCAGGGGAGTGAGAAGGGTTGTTTCGGAAGGGATATTGAGAGTGAAAAGAACTTTGCATGGATCTATTGGACGGCAAATATAGCCATGGCAATCCTGGACACAGAAATACCACATCTGAGGTCCCTGATAAGCCTGGGGTGGGTAACTCGAACCAATCTTAAATATGATTCATAAGTAGATGTTACGACGATCGTAAGTTTATACTGCGACAAATTTACACGGGTAACTCGAAACGTACTTAACGCGTACTTACGATCACGATTTACGTGTAGAGTTACGAATTCGTTTCGTTCGTATATTCTGTAATATACAGCGTTTTTCTTTTGTTTCTTCGTAGTTTCTTCTAATATTCGGTTACCCTGTTATTACTTGACAAAATAATTAAATGGCAGACAAAAGAAATTCGGCAAATTAAGTCACTAACTAAATAGCAACTGCTTCGAACAGGGTAAAACAAGTAACACTGGATTACGAAGTGGGCCTGTTGAATTTTGAAAACGTTAACCACATAAAATTCAATATACGAACATGAACTAATTATGTAATGTAGTAGTTTGAAAACGTGCATTTAAATAGGGAAATTTTCAGAGTGAAATTAAATTATAGTACACTACGAAAAAATTCTGCACTTATCTATGTTTTCACATTTTTGCATTTAGTTTCACAGATACTTCCAATGCAAATCTCTCTCTCTCTCTCTCTCTCTCTCTCTCTCTCTCTCTCTCTCTCTCTCTCTCTCTCTCTCTCTCTCTCTCTCTCAATATCAGAATCTAAAAGAAATATTGAAATTGGCATGGAAGTTAGGTTGGTTCATTTTCGAATATGAAAAGTATTGTATATATAATACATGTAGATACGTTTGCTAAATTTCATTGTGACTTTTAATAACATTGTGACATTCCCTTGTTTTCTTTATCTTATTTTGATTAAATAAGCATTCTTAATAACAAAATACGTGTCATATAACAATAAGCAAGTTTCAAAATGGAAAATCCTTGAAGCAAATTCGTCGAAAATTTTTTTTTTTAATTTAAATAAATTATACAGTTTCTGTAGTTTTCAAGAGAGCATGCTTCGCGCAGATCTGTAGTTTACATGAAATCTATTGAAATTTAAAATCCATAAATGATTCAGTGTCATACACAAGTTACTTTGTTAAATATTATGGAAAGAAAATGCACACAGACATAGGATAATTTTGACTAAAGACGCTAAAATAGCAGTATTCAGCTTGAAATGGTTAAATTCTACTGTGAAAAATATCCAAAGAGAAGGAATTACTAACAAACAATTTTGATGCAGTATGAAATGCTACACATGTAGATTCTTATGTCATTTATAAATATTAATCTTATTTTCCATAAAGATTACGACACACACACACACACACACACACACACACACACACACTCTCTCTCTCTCTCTCAATTAGATAATATTAAATGATTCAAGGTAAAACAAATGCTTACGGTTTTAAGCATAAGTTGAAAATTATCCCGATTAAATTTTAATTTAATAATTATTATCACAATATTATTAATGATCATAATTTTAAAATAAGACATTGTTGTTTTAAAAACACAGTCACTTTAATGACTAATTTTTAAAAAAAAAATTATCAACATGATCAAATAAACTTAAATTGATGATGTCAAAATTAAATAATAACTGGAACACATGCAATTAATGTGTAAATCTCTTGTTTGAATGTGCAATGTTACGCTAAGTATGGTCTAAGGGAGGTATCTGATTTCCGTAAAGTTAAGGACACGTTACGATGACTACCTTACTTACGACTGTTTCGAGTTACCCGATTTTATTCTACGAGTTTCGTAAGTAGGCGTTAAGTATTCGTAACTGTTAAGAGAGCTTCGAGTTACCCACCCCTGGTCTGGCAATATCAGTAGTTGTCATATACCATTTTTTAAATGTATTTTATGATTAAATTTAAAACATATGGTATATCCCAAAGTCAACAAGTGTTGGAGAACAAAGTGAATAAAAGATTTTAATTGTTTTGTGTTTATTGTACAAATTATAATCCGTATTATATGTACGTACGGCAATGTAGAAGGGTCAAATAAAAAAAGTATTGTCGTTTTTACGAATAAGTTTTCCAATTTGCCAACGTTCCCATTAAAAATGCTATACTGATTTGAGTATACTCAGTCATTCATATAGCACTACGGTAGCTCAGTTGATAGCATACTCGCTTCATACACAATGTTATTATACCCCCCGCTTAAAAAGTGGGGGGTATATAGTGATAGGGGTGTCCGTCCGTCCTTCCGTTACACCTTAAGGTACCTATCTCTTATCCGCAACTCCTCCTAAACCCTTCAATGGATTTTCATGAAATTTTCACACAATCTTTGTGATATAATTTAGATGTGCACCTCCTATTTTAAATTTGATCCGATGGATTTTTGGGATCGGGGGATATTTTTGTGAGCTTATAGCTAACAGTTTTTCTAGTTTTTTCTGTTCAATTGTCCTAATTTTAACATTTTCCATAACTAACTCGTTCATTCTACCTAGGGCTCAATTAATTTGTTCCTTAAAAGAATATACTAAAAAATAAACTTACCGTCTAAAAATGGACTGATAGTCTGCTTCGAGTAGGTCCTTTACATAATATTAAAGTATCTTCTTTTTGTTTTTATACTGCTATCGGGAGTGCTAAATACGAAAATGTGATAAATATCTTAACATTGGCAGCAAAACAATTTACCTTTTGCTATATAATGTTTCTAATAGTGATAATTGCGATATTATTTTTAATGACTTGTGAAAAAATAATTTGTCGAGGGATCAGTTGCCTAATAGGGATTTAGAAATCGTCTGGAAACCTCTACAACTAATGTATGTTCATCAGTGCTGCATTTTGGTCCGAATGAATGAATGACTGAATGTAATACTTTTTTACGTTTGACGAGGTACCAAGGATAACTCTGTGTCTAGAAGCGTGGTCGAAGCAACGAAGCCGGTACGGTGGCATGTGTTTCGAGCCATTATTTGTGGTAACTAAACTATAATTTGTACCACCGCTATTTGTATTAAGAAATGTAAAGACATGAGTATTTTTTCGTAATTCCGCAAAAGTATCCGAAAATATGAAATAACTATTGTGAGTATATGAAATACTATTTCGTAATTACGATGTAAATTTTTACACATGCCACCTTATGGTCTCCGTACTTTAAAAAGTGAGAAATGGAGAGAAAAAATAATTTTTTGACGTACATGTATGATTTTTTGGGACCACTGGTTATTAAATATATGGAATGCATTGTTGCAGTCTCATATAGCCAGTGATCTCTACAGCACATGCTTACTGAGCTAACGAAAAGTCGAAGCTCGACTGCTGAGTGGACAATACATGTATATGGTTAGGTAATGGAAGAAAAGATGCAGGCATAGAAAGAAGCTGCAGAAAAGCTGTAGAGGTATATTGAAATCAATCGAAGCTCGGCTGCCCAGTGATTGCCGAGATATAGATAGCTAAAGGAAGAAAAGATCCCCAGTAGATAGAAACTGTCGAATAGTTGTCGCAATGTCTAATAAAAAGAGTCGAACCTCGGCTACCAAGTGGCCGAGATTTAGATAGTTAATGGAAGAAAGGATGCATTGAAATGGTTAGAAGCTGCCGAATATCTGTCGAGATCTAGCTGCCGGTATTACTTCGTGAGCTTAGTGTTAAACTTCCGACATGACGGTATTGTATCATGTTTATATGTTTATCTGTATTGTCTTGTTTCATTCATTTGTTGTTTCTTGATCAAGTTCGTGATTTTCGGCTTCAAATTACCAGTAATGCATTACTTTGATTGTAGCAGTAATATTTCACCGACTAAACACTAGATGTGTTGGTTTACAGTACAGACCTGTCGGAAGTTTAACATTAAGC
Source organism: Anadara kagoshimensis (assembly GCA_021292105.1). NCBI lineage: Eukaryota > Metazoa > Mollusca > Bivalvia > Arcoida > Arcidae > Anadara > Anadara kagoshimensis. The sequence goes on from CM037860.1 coordinate 32,365,135, forward strand.
TAACGAAAAGGAATCGAAGCTAGACAAGGTCCGAGATATAAATAGCTGGTGGCCGATAGATAGCAACCTTCGAGGTATACAATACAGACCTGTCGGAAGTTTAACACTGGGCTAACGAAAAGGAATCAGAGTTCGGCCGCTGAGAGGCCGAAATATTGGCTAATGGCCCAGAAAAACTGCTGAAAAAAAAGATAACATCTAGGAAAGAAGCTGTAGAAGATATAGCTAACGAGATGTTGTGCCGAATTGCCACTAAATTATTAGCTTAATGTTTAACTTTCGACAGGTCTGTACTGTATATGTAACATGGGACCGAGACCAGCAACCGATTCGTCACAAATCTGATAGCTTAGTGTTAAACTGTCGATAGACCTGCACTGTATAGATAACACATTGCATTGCAAGTCCGAGTACAGGACAGACATGACGAAAGTTTAACACTAATTAGCTAACGCATTTTGGATTCTGAGTGTCCGAAATATAGATAGCTAGTAACCCGAAAAGCTGACAAGAAATAGATAACAGCTGTCGAGATATTTAGCTAACAAGGGGCTGAGATAGTGTTAAACTTGAGACAGGTTTGTGCTGTATATTTAATTCTGTTTATGAGTGTTTAGCATTGTCGACCGTGTATTTATATGATGTAATAGTATTTGACACGATTAATACCTAATTACAGTTTTAAAGTTAGGATCACATCTCCACGTTGTAAATAACCACGATGGTATTTATTAGAAGAAACGATTTTTTTTCTGTAGTGATAAATGAAAGAATTGGAAATTCTTCATTTCCTATAATTCAAGTTATATGGTTCTTTAAACAACAAATTAAAACAACGCAATCGTAATAAGTAACATTACAACGATATGGCGTAGGAATTCAAATGTCTCCATCCGTCTTCCATAATAAGATGTCATCACTGAACCTGATTGCCAATCCATTCATGCAAACATGAAAGATATCGGTCTAACCAATGAAAATGCTTGAATAAAATAAGCATTTGAATTATAAATTTATAATTCAAATTATCATGATAAATAAAATTCCAGCTCATTTTTACCAATAATTAAAGTTTTATGCAGTGGAGTGATAATGTTTTACGCCCAAGTCGATATTACACCAACAGTACAGACCTGTCGAAAGTTTTAAACACTAAGCTAACGAATTAGTACCGAATATACAACTCATTAAGGCTTCTCTGTGTTACCTATATCTCGAGAGCTTAATGCAGCTTTGCCTTTACTTTTGCAGCTCACCCGTCACTAGCCACATTCATATCTCGGTTTCTCTTTTTTGTTATCTCAGTGTTAAACTTTCGACAGGTCTGTACTGTATTATTTTAACACACAGATCCATATACAATAGTATGCAATCTTAAAAAAAACCATTAAAACTGAACCAATAGATCATTGTAAATGCATAAGATATATTTTTAATGTTAACTTCTATGAAAAATAACACAAGTTTAAATATCTATCTTGTGGACATGTTCAATACAGACATAGATTTCAAACGATTTGGCACATGCTAGAAAACGAAACTTCTTTTTTTTAAATATTTACAAATTGCATACGTTTCTGTTGTACCATCCTTATACATTTGTTATCTATATTCTATGTTGATGTAGTAGTAAATATAGATTAACCAAGAATGTTAGGTTAGTTCTGTTTAATGTTTGCTCTGATGACGTAATGGTTGTGTCTAATTTTGTTCCAAATACGTACCAACTGTTTCCTTTTAATTTGTTTCGTTTCGTAATACGCCTGTATGAATGTTGGTTGCCCCCATAATTTATAACCAACCAATCTTGTCTGGATAGATACATCGTAACGGACAAAGGGAAGTAACCCGCAAACAGGTGGCGATGACGACATCGAAGTGTTGTATAAATAAATAACAACTTTGTCATGAACTGCAACCATAACCTCGAGGTCATTTGGATCATAATGATCGGAGGGTTTAAAAGTTAACTTTATGCATCCATTTGAAGTGGCGCTGGGAGCAACGTAAGTAACATTTGGTGACGTCATTGGTTCAATGAGCGTAACATCTTTACTACGGAAACTCAAGGTCACATTATCAGATGTAAAGTTAGTTTTAGTATTCCTAACGACTACTTCCACTTTCCACAGTCCGATATTAAGTGGAACAAACCTAGTACGTTTTGAAAAGTTCCACAAACACTTACGTTTGTTTACCATATATGGGCATGTGTGGGTAGCGCCATTAGAAGCTACCAATAATACTTCAATATCGTTTTCGTTTTTATAATAATTGTCTTCATTAAAATGCCACGTGCACTGCATTTGATCATTTTTCTTTGTAAATTTAAAAATTCTACATTCCAAATTTGAAACCGAACGAGGACTATTTTCAACTTCGACATATTGTTTCCCAACGATTACATCTCGTTTATGCGCGTCAGAACTTCCGTTTCCTCTGCAGTAATAAGTCGTGGAATAATCTCTTGCATCTCCAACTTTGAAAGTTATATTTAAAGTTGTTCTATCAGCCGATATGCTCTTGTTGTAATCAAAATGGTCGTCTCCTTTGGTGAAGTATAGCCTGTCTACTGTAATGTTTTTATCGGTGCCAACATGGCACCACAAAGTCACTGTTTGTCCGCTGACAGTATAGATGTCTGATGGTCCAACGGAATTACATTTACAACAAAACAGACACGACGTTTTGTTCTTAACCACAGTAGCATCAATTAACATAAAGTTCGCCACAAACAGCAAAACAATTACCATGCTCCTATACATATTAAGCTCACTGAATGAATGTTTGTATTTGTTTGAAATTCTGAGCTGGACAATCAGCGTTAAAATAGTATATGTTTACTTGTCTCTGCAACTTCGACTAGAGCAGAAACTGCTTCGTGGTGGTGCACCGCCGTTTGAAGTTAACTATATCATACGCTACTGTCGTCTATCTATCAGGTGTATCGATTGTCCAGCGAACCATGCTGTTATATAAGTATACGGCTAAAATCCCCAAATGAATCATCTTCACGAAAATCCCAGTCTGTTCACCTGTTGGACGATATTCGTGGAAATCCATCTGAAGCCAGCAATTTTTATGATTCATTTTTACTTTCGCTGGAATTCCAGGTAGACACCATATTAAATAGAATTTTCACAAGGTTTTGTTTACCTGTTGACCCCAAAACATTACATGTTGTAGTAAATGACATTTAAATGCCATAAGCCATATAACGGTAAATCATATTATATATACTACAGACATGTCGAAAGTTTAACACTAGGCTTACTAACAAATTATTGCCAACTCGACAACTTATCCCGGTCTCTCATTAGCGACATCTCGGCAGATTATTTTCATCTCTTAGCAGCTTCTCGGTCATTAGCTATGCATATAAATGCCTCTTGTTAAAGGAGCTTCTACTCTTTTTTCGTAAGCTCCGTGTTAAACTTTTGACAGGTCTGTATTGTAGGGAAAGTACACCTTTGTCGTCAACTGAAATTAAAATCCGTTGTATAAACTTCCACTTTTGTACAAAAATATTTTACTTTTGTGATTATCAGTATTAAATCGAAATGAGTATGTGTGTTAAGGAATATTGGACATGACAGGGGTCAATTAAGTGTTGATTTGATTCGTGATTTACGGAAAAGTACTCGTGCACTTTTAGTAGTGGGATTACACATTGTGACGTCATTGGGAATTTCTGGTTTGTGAAATGAAAATAATGACGTCATTACTAAAAAAATATATGGTCCAGCGGCTGAGAAAAGGATCCCTCCAAAATCACCAATGAAAACACAGAAAATCGGTGTTTCCAGTGACGTATTCTTATTAAAATATTAATAATAAAAAGAATTGCCCATTGTCGCTTCTACTCGACTATTGCCTAATAGATCACGCTGATTTACACTTTAAAATCCAGTCTCGCATTAAATCAATAAACAAATATGAAAATATGCATTACAATCTATGTTTTGGTAAACATGTAGAAATATAACAAAATATGAAATAAGTGCACCATTAAAAAGTTATCGATATCAAGCATGCGTAGTGTAGCGAAATGTACATGTATCGCTGGCAATCTACATGTATGTCCGCCATATTTGTTTACCGCTTCAGAAAAGTGTCAATGCCCCTTTACGTTTGTGCAGCGTTTTGGAAAACGTTCACGTTGAAATTTCCTGGAATAACGTCATTTTAGGAAAACGTGAACTGAAGCGATTCCATCTACAATGAAAATAATTTTTCCACAGAAACGTAATACTATAGGGCACCACGTGGTACACTGGCGAACCATATTACTCTAATGACGGAAATGGCGATTTATTGGTGTACGCACAGTGCTCAGTTTTTATATAACCAGTGTACCACAAACACGCACAGGTTGAATTAATACACATCACATATTATGTATACAACGTAAAGTATGCTATAGCAATCAACATTATGAAATAATTTACAAACTCATTCCGATGTCTTTCTGTTATTGGTATTTGAACATATCCCGTGTTTATAAATGTTAAATCTTCATAACGTGTTGCCATGGTAACAAATATATGCATTTCACCTGATAAAATGTTTTTGAATGTGTAAAGTGTTCTAAAGACATTTGGTGACTTGTAGATATCTTCTCTCTATCTGTACTTCGTCTTTCCCTCTATCCATTCAGATTCATCAACAGCAGCAATGACACACAGGTCAGCATCACATGAGATAAAAGGTCTGAAATCTATAAGTATACTTTTATTAATTATTTAATACTCGTAGATATATATTGGAGTAACTATATCGAGATGATCAGTTTAGGGATGGTTACAGAAATCGGAGTGCCTTCAGAAAACACCCGACCTTGGGCAAGCGAACTGACAAAACTCCGACTTTTTTATACAAAGATACGAGGGGAGGTCAAAAAGTTCATAGAACGGGGTATATATTGCCGCAACAAACCATACATTTTCTTATTATTTTTCAATATAGTCCCCATTTACCACAATGCGCTTAGCCGACTTTTCTCTCAGGCTGTCTATAACTTTGAAATAGAAGTCTTCGGTTTGGTCCTGAAACCATGCCTCTGTGGCAGCCTTAAGTCCATCATCATCAGGAAATCTGATTCCCCGTAAATGGGATTTCAAATTTCTAAATAGGAAATAATCACTGGGTGCCAAATCGGGACTGATACCAGCTGATGGTTGGGTTTTGAATTTCTTTGGTGGTCGTGAGCCAGGGTGCTTCCATTGCATGGACTCATTTTTGGTTTCTGGGTCCCAATGATGAATCTTTGATTCATCACCAGTTCACAGGCGCTTGGGGTCAGGTATTTTTTTTTCAATTTATTATTTTATCGACCAAGCAATGATATATTTTGCTATTTTATCATATCTGACAATGTTCTGAACTAAATGCACCAGAAATAAACCGATTTTATTACACTTTAAAATTTTCTTGATTTTCTCTATATAAAAAAGAACAAGGCATGCAACTCAAAATTTGCTATAAATAGACTCACGAGGTTCCCCCTTTGTTTCTTCGTTTTTAAGCGCTATTTAATTGCCGTTGGTGCATGGTTAAATCTAAATCGATATTATCTTTAGGATTTCCATTTCAATAACGCATCAAATTAACTTTTCCTGGCGAAAACAACAAAATTTTAATTCAAGCGACGAAACCACTGAGCGATCACGGAAGTGAAGAATCTGCTTGTTTCTGTTAGAGTTTCTCTCTACAGAAAGGCATACTAAACCTATATCCGAGGTGTTCCGATAATCATGCGATAAACGGTAACTTCCGAGGACTCTCACTTTTGACATTGCGTAATAAAATGTTCGCCCAAAATCTAATATTGAATGACCATAATTTATGTTTAACTGGCCAAGCAGGGACAGGAAAATCCTTTGTCATAAAGGAAACGGTAAAATCACTGAGACATAATGGTGTTAAAGCAGCTCTTACTTGTTCTACTGGTATAGGCACTAGGTGTGTATGGTAATGAAAAAGCCTCAACCCTGCATAAATGGGCGGGGATACAGGACGGTCGTTTTGATAATGAAAAGCATTGAATTTAAGCATAAATGATGAAAAATACGAATCAATAAAAAAATGATATTAAAACAACACAGTATCTTTTTGTTGACAAGGTGTCAATGATAAGTCAAAAAATTCTGTCACAAGTGGAGTTTATTTGTCGAAATGTGAGAAATACTGGATTGTATTTTGGTGGACTTGTTGTCATTCTGTCCGATGACTTTTGGCAATTACCCTACAGTATACGGCAATGAACTGTATGGTGATTTTGGTCACCATTGCTTTACTGTCAAATGGTTTAATAATGTTTTTCCACACAGAGTGAATCATAGTTGAGTATTATTCACCGTCAAACTGATCAAATGTTGATTACTGCAGTAAATGAGTTGGAAAATGGAAAACCATCAGATTTATCTATTGCTTTTATACAATCTTCAATACAATTATTTTTTAATTTAAGCTTTACATTTTGACACAGTTTAATATCTTACATATAATCTACTTGGTACTGTGGCAAATGTGAATAAATTTCCACTTGTCACTGGACTGTTTTAACCTGGGCAGGGCCAGTGGCCAAGTACTTTAATTTGTCTGAGCCCTATAGTGGTCTTTATATATTGGTTTGTTAGCTATTTGAAATGGATTAGTATGTTTGTTTTTGTTTATTAGCTATTTGTAATAGCTAAACATAGCCTTAAATCACATTAGACAGGTGGATTATATACTAGGTCAGACAGTCATTGGTTCTTAAAATAACTTAACAGAACATGGCACACAATTCTTTGAATTTGAATTCCTTTGAAAGACTAAAATTTAAATTCTTTTGAAAGACTATAGTGTTTACAATCTCGTGGCCTGAAGAAAAAGGGGTGGGGATACACACCTTTTTTGCAAAATTTCATTCAGCAAGAAATGGTATTTCATATTTTTTTGTATTTAAATTTTAGTCCCTTTTCAAATTTGCTACTAAGGACCTGATCCCCAAGTTTGAATGGAGATGAAATTCTCAATGTGCCACAGTTCATCTGGTCAGATATGAAGTTCTTAATGTGCCACAGTTCATCTGGTCAGATATGAAGTTCTCAATGCTCTACAGTCAGGAGTCATTTAAAGACGTTTATTGTTTATAATGTTACATTTTTTCAGAACATTAATAGATTTAAACTTACCACGAAACCAAATTCTGTTTGATATCTATATTTTTGGCTGCAAATTTGTTACCCCCGTTTCAGTCGTATTTAGCGGTTTTGTATTTAGCGCCGCAATGTCAAAAGTGAGAGTCCTCGGAAGTTACCGTTTATCGCATGATTATCGGAACACCTCGGATATAGGTTTAGTATGCCTTTCTGTAGAGAGAAACTCTAACAGAAACAAGCAGATTCTTCACTTCCGTGATCGCTCAGTGGTTTCGTCGCTTGAATTAAAATTTTGTTGTTTTCGCCAGGAAAAGTTAATTTGATGCGTTATTGAAATGGAAATCCTAAAGATAATATCGATTTAGATTTAACCATGCACCAACGGCAATTAAATAGCGCTTAAAAACGAAGAAACAAAGGGGGAACGTCGTGAGTCTATTTATAGCAAATTTTGAGTTGCATGCCTTGTTCTTTTTTATATAGAGAAAATCAAGAAAATTTTAAAGTGTAATAAAATCGGTTTATTTCTGGTGCATTTAGTTCAGAACATTGTCAGATATGATAAAATAGCAAAATATATCATTGCTTGGTCGATAAAATAATAAATTGAAAAAAAAAAAATACCTGACCCCAAGCGCCTGTGCACCAGTTGCTAAACGTAAATGGAAGCTCTCTGGGTTATAATTATAAATGCCAAGAAGCTCCCGACTTGACTGGAGTCTTTCGAAGCGATCCTGCACATTAAGGTTCTGGTGACCCATCTTGCAGATACTTTTGACATTCCAAGATGCTCGTGGATGACCGTGTGTACACTTCCATGTGAAATGTCACACTCCCTAGCTACATTGTATGTCATTAATCCTAATTTGACGATCATCCATGATGAGGGTCTCAAAAGACAATTTCCTTTGTGATGGCATCAGCTGGCCGACCTGACCGTGGGTCATCCTTTAGTGAGGTGCGCCCACGTTTAAATTCAGCTGACTATTTTGCCACTGTGGAATAGGCAGGACCACTGTCACCGTACAGCTCGGCCATTCGCCGGTAAATTTCTTTGGCATTTGATTCTTCTACTATGAGGAACTTCATTACTGCTCTAAACTCAACATTTTGATTTTCCATCATTGCTTGATGGTCACCAACTTTGAATGCTTTTGAGAATTACACAAATATGTTGTGACAAATAAACTTGATATTTAAAATGGCGGAATGTTGTGTTGTCTAAATAAGTAAAGAAAATGTTTGTTACGCTTGGCTGAATACGATGTTCTATGAACTTTCTGCCCGAGTTGGGTTCGAATCTAGTCGCTGAGCTCTAGACCAGTCCATTACCAAGGCAAGTCGACTACTGAGGCAACTTGGCCACCGAGTCCACTCAGCCAACGAGGCCGTCTTTTCATTTTATAGGTAGACATAGGAATAAAAATAGCATATGAGATTTAAAAGTTATATTTTCTTAGCGTTTTTTTAAAAAAGGTGTATTATGAAATATTTTTAATCGCTAAGGACATTTATTTAAAACATATGTTATATTTAACATATCTATTTGGTTATTCGAATACAAATGGTTAAAATCAGATTTAAAGCAATGGAACTTTAAATGGGGGTGTATTTTATAGCATTTCAGTAATTAGATAATTACATGTAATTATATTGCCCACATATCGTGATTGACGTATATGCGTTTATTTTGGCTTTAAAATCGGAAGTATACCACTCTGTTGATGGCAACTAAAATGTAAATAACGTTTTAGAAACAAACTACATTAAATATCTGTCGAAAATTTAGCAACAAGCTAACAGCTAATCTCGGCCCCACATTAGCTGTATGCGTTTTTTTTTTTTTTTTTTTTTTTGCTTTAAAATCTGAAGTATCCCACCCTGTTCATGGCAACTAAAATGTAAATGACCACTAAGTTTTAGAAACAAATTAAACATCTGTCGAAAGTTTAGCAACAAGCTAACAGCTAATCTCGACCCTACGTTAGCTATATCTCGACATTCTCTTTTTAAGATTTAATTATTATTAAGTTTTTCGTATCTGCCATCTATCTCTTGGTAGGAGCTTCCGCAGGCTCCCTTTTAATACACTAGTTATCCATATCTCTCTGCCGATCGGTAGCCAAGCTTCGACTACCTCTCGTTTACTTGATGTTAAACTTGATTTTCTTCAGGCCTGTTCTGTAGCTTAATATGTGTTACAGTTATACCTGGGTTGTTGAAACAACTCAGTGGGATATGTCGACAATGAGGTAGCTTATTCGTGTTATTTATGCAATATTTTGCACAAAATAATATATTTACCATAATTAAAAAGATTTCATCATAGTTGATTTAACGCGAAATACATCATATATGAATATCCCTAATGAAAGGTCAAGTGGACAGGTCAATGTTGTTTGTCGCTATATCAATCAATTTCAACACTACCAATGCATGGGGTGGGTCATCAAGTGGACAGGGTCAGTGCTGTTTTACAACTATCTTGACAGTTTTGTAATTAACTTTCAAATCGCATACTACGAGTGTATTTATATTAAACATTTCTTTGTCATTCAGATATATCTGGAGATGGAGATTGTATGATTCCTGTCAATTAAACTTTATTATAACATTTTCAACATTAGATAATATGGTGCCAACTTCAGTTTAATACAACATGCATCCTTATATACTGTGAATGGTTTTTAATTCGTTGGGCCCAATTTTCGTGGAATCGGTAAAAATAGCGTTTCGTTGGGACGTAAATTCGTGGTTTTACTAAAATATCAAAAATGTAGTTTGCTCTTTGAGCCTTGATAAGGGGTAGGAAGTCATCATTTGTTTGTTTATCGTCACCTATAGCATGAATTATTTGTGGAATTACAAAAGCATTAAGTACAGAAAAAATAATTCGTCTTACACAAGTCACCAAAATCTTTTTAATCCAATGAAACATCTAACATGCACATTGAATCAGTGATTGATTTTTACATCATTCCAAATACGTTACACTGATCATTACCGATAAGGTGTGGAATTTCTGTGACAGGTTGACTGTCCAAATGAACCGGTTAGTATCTCAATGCAATCACTTCCTAAGATCGAATCTGGTCCCACTATGGCTGACCTGTCAATTCGATTGTCAAAGGTCAGTGATTTTCTTCGATTTTCCCCATTGCTGCAGAACCACTGTGGTAGCTCAGTTGGTAGAGTGTTCGCTCCGTAAGTGGGAGGTTCTGGGTTCCAACCTCGACCTGGTCTGACCCAAGAACTGATAATGGGCAGTGACTGTTCATTCGCCAAGTACTCGGCATTACGAAATGAAAGTCACGGTTCTTTTAGATGGGAACCTAAAATTAGTCATGCACGGTCGGCGATAAAATGGATAATGTCATCAGCGCAACACACAGGCCAAATTTCCGAACCTTCGCCTATGGCTGACGACATCTCGATATAAGTGAAATATTCTTGACTTGGACGGTAAAAACCATTACTAAACTCAAAACCATTGTTGGAGACTGTATGACTGACAGACACTAGTGAAAGAGTCTTGCCTGTGTAACACTGTTTTCCAATGCATGGAAACAGTGCATAAAAGCATGCGGAGTTGCAACAACGACTATGTGTATTAGACTCTACAACACAGCGTTATTATCATGCTATAATGTTTGATTATTTCATTCAGAAAATTCAAAAATTGAAACACGGCATTATTGTTGTTGTTATTATTATTATTGTTATTATTATTATTATACTCTTTATGTCTACTGTGCAGTTTGTTACTATTTTTCTATGTCTTTGATCTACCGTTCCTTACTCAGAATGTACTTTTTTAATTAAAAAGAAAAAATAATAATCAAAATGGTGATACTATAGACAATACTATCATGCTAATGGCGTACACGGATGAATGACGCGAAACCATAAATTACTATATATATCCACAAATTGAGCGCACATGGAAAATACAAGAATAAAGTCATACTTTCCAACAAACTCTAAAAATCGTCAAACCATGATACAAAATCTGCTGACATAATAGAAAAAATATTTTTCATTGATTTAAAAGTGAATTTAAATCTGTACATAGAGCAATTTTATGTCAAAATTATCCCTTCTGTACCGTCTTACTCGGGACAACTTTACCTTAGTCAAAGTTGAATGGCGATCACACCTGGGAAAAAATAACCCGAACAATAATGACCTACCTGGCCTAAATACTCTGACGTAACTTTAAATGAGGAACAATCGGTGTATAAACTTGATCAAACCAAAATTTTCTCAAAATTTCTCTATGTACAGGAAAACTAATAACAATGTTTTCATTTAAAAATATAATTTGGTTAGGTCAGTGCATTTTAAATCATTTTATTGATAATGTAATGGAAACATTTTCAATTGAAATAAATAAATGATAAAAAAACCTTGTGTACTGCGTTTATGGATATACAGTAGTATAACTACAATTAGAAAAACTGTGAGCCACAAGCTCACCCCCCCCCCCCCCCCCCCCCCCCCCCGCTCCCAAAAATCAATCGGATCAATTTTTAAATAAGAGGTGCACATTTACATTATATCACAAAGATTATGTGAAAGTTTCATGCAAATCTTTTGAAGGGTTTAGGAGGAGTTGCGGATAAGAGATAGGTACCCTAAGGTGTAACGGAAGGACAGAAAGACGGACGGACACCCCTATCACTATATACCCACTTTTTAAGCGGGGGTATAATTACATCAACCAAAGATGATTGCGACATTTATCAGATCGAGTAACAGTTGTTATAGACAATAGACGATTAATGTTAAACTCGTCTGATTACTGTATTTCAAAGAATTCAATGGACATGGAAAATCCAAAAATAAAATCGCATATTCCAAAAATATCAAAACGTCATACAGCTGTCACATACCATTTTTTAAAAATATAATCATAAAATACATTCAAAAATGGTATATGGCATTTTTTTTAATGTATTTTATGATTAAATTTAAAAAAATGGTATACGACAGAGCGTTTACTGACCTAAACGGAATTCATTGATAAATAAAAACATTTAATTAAAAGCATGTGCAATGAATATAAGGAAATATAGCTGTATAAATGATCTATTAAACCAATGCTATTTAATTGGCAACATATCATGTTTTTTACCGTTACAGCAACCTCAGTTAACTGGCAATTTAAAACATGAATAATTTTGTAACAGCAAAAATTAAATACAAGAGGTTTTATACTTCAAAACTATTGACTAATTTTGTTAACAGTAAACATGAGTAAAGATTAATTAATAAATACTTCAAAACAACCATAGATTTGTACTTGTTACTTGTCTGTCTATTTCCAAAAATGAAATTAAATAAGCCAGACTCCAAAGATATTAACAGCATTCTATTTTATAAAACAACCGGTAATTTTTATCAACAGAACTTTTATTTAGTATCGGCAAACAACATTGACCTGTCCGTTTGACCTTTCATTACGAATATTCATGTAGGAGGGTCCACAGGTAGCGTTAAGATTCGAAGTTAATACATATACACATTGCCCATGATTAGTGTTCACATCAGGTATACGAAAAATATATACGCATGGTCTATGACTTCAAATTACTCGTCCGTAATGACTATTTAAATCAAAGGTCAAGCGGACAGGTCAATGTTGTTTACCTATATAAATTATATCAATAGGTAAACAAACTGTCTGGTTTTAAATATACATAGTCAAAACAAAATTATCTAATACCATGCGTTACAACATAGACTGCATATGTGATTGATTAGTGCCAGATTTACAAATCCAATTAGTGTTGGTCAAACAGTACACAGTGTTTGTAAAACAGTACACGTACTAACAGATAACAAAATGCAACCATATCACATGCTATGTTTTGTAAAAACCAAATCACAATAATCATAACGTTCCTACCCCAATGCCAGCAGATGTGCTATATTTCGATGTGAATTGGAGTTAGAAATTGGCGCATCCAGTTGAAAGTCTCCATTTTCAATATACTTCCATATTCTCCTTTGAACAGACAATGATTTAGGAAATTCTGAATCAAAGGCCTCAATGTAAACCGGTTGACCCCAGAGCTTGAGCCAACTGACCTTGACTTGAATGGAAACGTTGTAGTGAATAAAGGGCAACACGTCACAAATCGGTGGCGACTGCGAGGTTGTTCTGTTATAATCAAATATAAACTCCTTGTTGTGGTAAGCTATTTTAACTTTAGGAGTATTTTGTGCAGATTTCGGTAACGATGCATCGAATGAGAATACAAAACAACCATCGGCGTTAACTTTAACCATTGGTCTAGAGACTGGCTCGAAATATGTCACATCCGCGCTATCGAATACCAAAGAACTTGTGAGAGACGAATTATTCTTTCTGTTTTTAACGGTGACGTTAACCTGCCATTGGCCTACGTCAACTGGGATATGTCCAGCGGAGCTCCCGAAGACGTTCCATCGACATTCATGTTTATCCAATAATTGTGGGCAGTTATGGAACTTTCCATTAAATCCGGTAACATTCACGTCTATATCGTTTTCATTTTGGTAATAATTATCCTGATTGAAATCCCATGTACATTTCATTTCTTCATTTGGTCGATAAATCCGACATTCTAGATTTGTTATATTTCTTAACGGACGTTCTATCCTTACTGCCTGGCGACCTACAACCGTTGATCGTAATTTCAAATGCGATGACGAAGTCTTGTTGATTAAACAGTAGTATGTGCCAATAAACTTTTGTGGATCATCAATATAAAACTCTATTCTAAACGTTTTTTGTTTTCGCTGATTGTTGAAGTATAACTGAACTGTTCGTTACCTCTCAGAAAGAACACGTTGTCTGCGGTCAGATTGAAGTCTCTGTCTAGCTCACACCATAGTCCAACCTTTCTCCCAGCGATGAAATAAGGATCATTTGGCCCTACGTTACCACAATTACAACACGTAAAACAAGTTCCCCTTTTTGACACCTCTTTACACGAACTCTTAAAAACAAATATCGTTAACAAAATAACTAAAGTAATTTTGAAGTTAAATTCCATATTTCCTTTCCCGATCCAAACTTAAAATGATTTCTGTGACCTACTTCTGATATTCTACTTCTGTGAATGGGGTCAAGACTTATTTTTCGGAAATAGTGTGATAAGAGATTAACTTTTACCTACGCTGAATGAATTTTATCGTTTGGCGGGGGCTATCCACGGGGAAGATATGCAATAATAGTGTATAAATAGAATTTGGAATTCCGCAATCACTATCATAATTATCGCTTTCATTATGATTTCTAACCGGAGCCCACAAAAGTGTGGGGGTGTGAGCGTACGGTACTGTCATATACCATTTTTTATTTAATCATAAAATACATTCAAAAATGGTATATTGTCATATATACTAATTTCGAATGTATTTTATGATTAAATTAAAAAAATGGTATATGACAGTACAATTAATGAGAAGCAAATCTTAACAAATTAAAGACACGCACGTGTTTGATACCAGCACAGCATGAGGAAGTGTCAGTTAAGAGGCTCGGATGCAGGTTTTTTTCTTAGTATACATGTGATGTATAATAGCTACGGAAGCGTTATTAGGACCACTTTTAATATATTTAAATTTCTATGAACATCGTGAAGGTATTGTCCGCGAGGTTCTTGATTGAAAATATAGTATCTTATTTACAACTGTAGAGTTGAGTAATGGTGTCTAACACCCAAGTCAAGAATATTTCACTTATATTGAGACGTCGCCAGCTATTGTGCAGAAATTGGCCCTGTACGTTGCGCTGGCAGGGTTCTTTCTAGTGCCACGCTTACTGTAACACGAGACCTCGTTTCTTTTAGTTTCCATAAGAAGAACCGTGGCTTTCATTTCGTAATGCCGAGTGCTTGGCGAATAAAACAGTCACTTCCCACTTTCAAGTCTTTGGAAATATTCGGTTATGGTTTGATCCCACGACCGCTAACCTACGGAGCGAGGACTCTACCAACTAAGCTACCGCAGTGGTATATAATGTCTATATAACATCGCCTTTATTTCTAATGTGCAGTGGATAGAGTAATGGGGTTTCACGCTCCAGTCAAGAATGTTTGATTTGTACTCTAGTTTTGGTCCTCTTTACAAAATTTGGTTTTTATAACCCCAAAAAAACCTCAAGTTTCAGATCAGATTTTCAAAAATTCTACAAAAAATAACACGTCCATTGTATAGTCCGTTGGAACATTTTCTGGAAAATGTTGTGTTCCAATTAGTACTCTCAGCGTAGAGGTCATGTTTAAAATCTAATTCTTCACTTATTCACGTGTCACTGTAATACAAAATACGTACTTAGTTTAAGAGAATATAAAAAATAGTTCTATTCTGATAAAAATTAAAGTTCCACGAAAAATACCGTCATATTTTTTATCATTTATTTTAGTTGGGTAACTAAGTGGGTCTTGATGAAACTTCATATAATTATATAATTAATTGTTGGTTGGTGAACACAGGGGCCAGTTTCATAATAAAATTTTAAACATAGCACTGTCGTGCTGTTGTACGGCGTAGTTGGGAAAATGGTGTTGTGGCAAGACAGAATATAACCGAAAATTCGGGGGGGGGGGGGTTCGATATGTATAGTACGACATGTTTTTTGGAAAAAGAAACAATGTACCAAACATGTATTGCTAAATTAAATGGAGACAATAATAATTTCATAAATATATGAAAAAGACAATCAGTAATTAAAATTTACTAAAGTCGGATAGAGAAAAAGTAGAGTTTTGCAGACCCTACCGTCGCTATGAGGGGGTACATTCTAGCGGTTGTATGTAACTGGGTCATCTGCTGTTAAATCTGGGTTTTAATAAACTGCTGATTATCACTCAGTCACAATATTCCCGTTTCATGTTAATGGTGAAGTATTTATAAAATCCGCATGTGGTCATTTGCACACAACGCTGTACGAATTATCTCCCTTTCACGAAAGTGAAATCTAATCGATAAACAGTTTTAAAATATGACACCTTAACATCAAAATACGTTATCATACCCTTAAAAATAAATTTAAATTACCGTAGATTTCATGAAGAATTAATTAAATCAACCTGCTGTTTATTTCATAAAAAGTTATGATTTTACATCGTAGGACGCAAACTTCTCGGACTACTTTTTATTGTAAACACGAGATCAGTTCGCCAAATTGCAGAAATTATTGGAATATTTTACTAGATTCCGAAATGTATTCCGAAAATTTATTCCAAATGTGCATATGTAACCAAATGCATTACCCGTCTCAGAATACTATCTCACAATAAAACAGATATATATTTTTTTCACGCTCATTTACCAAGCGCACTATTTCCATGTGTACTCATATTTTATAATTTCATAGCAAAGAAGCCCGATATCTTGGAAGAAAGCGATAGCAAAGTACGCGTTCACTATCGTGAAACGCCGTACAAAAATACCCATAACAAAATAGGATACAATAGCTTGTAGATTTAGAAGTGAGTAACGGTTACCTTTGAAATTTTTTGCTTTTTATTTAGTTTTCCGATCCACATCAGCATTTGTAGTTGACACGGACGCTGATAGTGAAAAACATGATCGTAATGCGAATTTTAAGCTACCTTTACATGAACGGGCTTAGCTACATTGGGCAAATTCACAACGTTTTTCTGTGTGGTCCGTGTGAACATTTGATTAAGATGTTAAATAATGTCCAAAAATTGAATGTCAATTTAAAGAACATTTATTTGGGAACAAAATGACACCAACATCACGATGATCGGACACATATTAAAAAAGTAATGTAGAATTTTGTCGAAGCACCTATAAGTGAAAGATCTGATTCATTGTTCCCCTTTTACTTTTTTATATACTAATGGGTATTTTTTAAATTTTATTATGAAACTGGCCCCTGTGGTTGGTGAAGATATATTTTTCAATTTAGTTTCTATGGTAACTGGTCAGGTGACCAAATAAAGCGCCAAGACTAGAATTAGATAGAATTATGATGCCTTGGATGCATTTACGCTTTCAACTGAACTTGAGCCACTTGACACACTTCCCACGCTTGGAAGGTTTTGAAAATTGTGAAAAACTTTTGCATTTGGGCTCTTCTAGTTATCTTCTTATCCTACACCGTACAGTCAGTTTCAACAATGGTTCTGATCCCATATCAATATCAACATCGGTGTGGTTCTGATCCCACAATCAGTGTCAACAATGGTGTGGCCCTATTACTACAGTCAGTGTCAACAATAGTGTGGTTATAATCCCACAATCAGTGTCAACAATGGTGTGGTCCTGTTACTACAGTCAGTGTCAACAATTGTGTGGTTCTGATCCCACAATCAGTGTCAACAATGGTGTGTTCCTGTTACTACAGTCAGTGTCAACAGTGGTGCGGTTCTGATTCCGCGGTCAGAGTTAACAATTGTGTGGTTCTGATCCCACAATCAGTGTCTCTTATCCCATCATCAGCGTCAACAATAGTGTAGTTCTGATCACACAGTCAGTATCAACAACGGTGTGTTTCTGATCCTACAGTCAGTGTCAACTATGGTGTGGTTCTGACCCTAGAGTCAGTGTCAACAATGTCGTGTTTCTGATCCAACAGTCGATGTCAACAATGGCGTGTTTCTATTCCCACAGTCAGTGTCAACAATGGCATGTTGCTGTTCCTACAGTCAGTGTCAACAATCGCGAGGTCCTGATCCTACAGTCGATGTCAACAATGGTGTGGTTCTGACCATACAGTCAGTGTCAACAATGGTGTTATTCTTCTAGTCAGTGTCAACAATAGTGATAGTGTGGTTTTTTATCCTAAAGTCAATGTAAACAATCGTGTTGTTCTGACTCCACAATCGGTGCCTAAATTGGTGTGGTTCTCGGCCTACAGTCATTATCAACAATGGTGTCGTTAAAATACCACAATCAGTGCCTAAATTGATGTGGTTCTCGTTCTACAGTATGATTCTAATCCTACAGTCAGTGTCAACAGTGGCGTGGTTCTGATCCTACAGTCAGTGTCAACAGTGGTATGGTTCTGATCCTACAGTCAGTGTCAACAGTGGCGTGGTTCTGATCCTACAGTCAGTGTCAACAGTGGTATGGTTCTGATCCTACAGTCAGTGTGAACAGTGGTATGGTTCTGATCCTACAGTCAGTGTCAACAGTGGTGTGATTCTAATCCTACAGTCAATGTCAACAATGGTGTGATTCGAATCCTACTGTCAGTGTCAACGATAATGTTGTTCTGATCCTACAATCGGTGTCAACAATGGTGTGATTCTGAAACTACAGTCAGTTCAACAATGGTGTGGTTCTGATCCTACAATTAGTGTCAACAATAATGCGATTCTAATCCTAGTCAGTGCCAATGGTGCGATTCTGATCTTACAGTCAATGTCAACGATGGTATTATTTTAAACCTAAAGTCAATGTCAACAATGGTGTTGCTCTGATCCTACAATCAGTGTCAACTATGGTGTGGTTCTGATCCTTAAAGCGTCGACAATGGTGTGGTTCTGATCCTACAGCCAGTGTCAACAATGGTGTGGTTATGACCCCACAGTCAGTGTCAACAATGGTGTGGTTATGATCCCACAGTCAGTGTCAACAATGGTGTGGTTATGATCCCATATCAGTTTCAACAATGGTGTGGTATGATCCCACAGTCAGTGTCAACAATGGTGTGGTTCTGATCCTACAGCCAGTGTCAACAATGATTTGGTTATGATCCCACAATCAGTGTCAACAATGGTGTGGTTATGATCCCACAGTCAGTGTCAACAGTGGTGTGGTTATGATCCCACATTCAGTGTCAACAGTGGTGTTGTTATGATCCCGCAGTCAGTGTCAACAATGGTGTGGTTATATTCCCACAGTCAGTGTCAACAGTGGTGTGGTTGTAATCCTACAGTCAGTGTCAACAATGGTGTGGTTATGATCCCAGTCAGTGTTAACAGTAATGTGGTTATGATCCTACAGTCAGTGTCTACAATGGTGTGATTATGATCCCACAGTCAGTGTCTATAGTGGTGTGGTTATGATCCCACAATCAGCATAAACAATGGTGTGGTTATTATCCCACATTCAGTGTCAACAACGGGGTGGTTATGATCCCACAATCAGTATCAACAATGCTGTGGCTATGATCCCACAGTCAATGCCAACAATGGCGTGGTTCTGATCCTACAGTCAATGTCAACAAAGATGTGGTTCTGATCCTAAAAGTGTCAACAATGGTGTGGTTCTGATCCTGCAGCCAATGTCAACAATGGTGTGGTTAAAATACCACAATCAGTGCCTAAATTGATGTGGTTCTCGTTCTACAGTATGATTCTAATCCTACAGTCAGTGTCAACAGTGGCGTGGTTCTGATCCTACAGTCAGTGTCAACAGTGGTATGGTTCTGATCCTACAGTCAGTGTCAACAGTGGTGTGATTCTAATCCTACAGTCAATGTCAACAATGGTGTGATTCGAATCCTACTGTCAGTGTCAACGATAATGTTGTTCTGATCCTACAATCGGTGTCAACAATGGTGTGATTCTGAAACTACAGTCAGTGTCAACAATGGTGTGGTTCTGATCCTACAATCAGTGTCAACAATAATGCGATTCTAATCCTAGTCAGTGCCAATGGTGCGATTCTGATCTTACAGTCAATGTCAACGATGGTATTATTTTAAACCTAAAGTCAATGTCAACAATGGTGTTGCTCTGATCCTACAATCAGTGTCAACTATGGTGTGGTTCTGATCCTTAAAGCGTCGACAATGGTGTGGTTCTGATCCTACAGCCAGTGTCAACAATGGTGTGGTTATGACCCCACAGTCAGTGTCAACAATGGTGTGGTTATGATCCCACAGTCAGTGTCAACAATGGTGTGGTTATGATCTCATATCAGTTTCAACAATGGTGTGGTATGATCCCACAGTCAGTGTCAACAATGGTGTGGTTCTGATCCTACAGCCAGTGTCAACAATGATTTGGTTATGATCCCACAATCAGTGTCAACAATGGTGTGGTTATGATCCCACAGTCAGTGTCAACAGTGGTGTGGTTATGTTCCCACATTCAGTGTCACCAGTGGTGTTGTTATGATCCCGCAGTCAGTGTCAACAATGGTGTGGTTATAATCCCACAGTCAGTGTCAACAGTGGTGTGGTTGTAATCCTACAGTCAGTGTCAACAATGGTGTGGTTATGATCCCAGTCAGTGTCAACAGTGGTGTGGTTATGATCCTACAGTCAGTGTCTACAATGGTGTGATTATGATCCCACAGTCAGTGTCTATAGTGGTGTGGTTATGATCCCACAATCAGCATAAACAATGGTGTGGTTATTATCCCACATTCAGTGTCAACAACGGGGTGGTTATGATCCAACAATCAGTATCAACAATGCTGTGGCTATGATCCCACAGTCAATGCCAACAATGGCGTGGTTCTGATCCTACAGTCAATGTCAACAATGATGTGGTTCTGATCCTAAAAGTGTCAACAATGGTGTGGTTCTGATCCTGCAGCCAATGTAAACAGTGGTATGGTTATGACCCCACAGTCAGTGTCAACAATGGTGTGGTTATGATCCCATATCAGTTTCAAAAATGGTGTGATTATAATCCCACAGTCAGTGTCAACAATAGTGTGGTTCTGATCCTACAATTAGTGTCAACAGTGGTGTGGTTATGGTTGCACAGTCAGTGTCAACAGTGGTGTGGTTATGATCCCACAGTCAATGTCAACAGTGGTGTGGTTATGATCCCACAGTCAGTGTCAACAGTGGTGTTGTTATGATCCCGCAGTCAGTGTCAACAATGGTGTGGTTATGATCCCACAGTCAGTGTCAACAGTGGTGTGGTTATGATCCTACAGTCAGTGTCAACAATGGTGTGGTTACGAGCCCACAGTCAGTGTCAACAATGGTGTGGTTTCGATCCTACAATCAGTGTCAACAATGGTGTGCTAATGACCCCACAGTCAGTGTCAACAATGGCATGGTTATGATCCCACAGTCAGTGTCAACAATGGTATGGTTATGATCCCACAGTCAGTGTTAACAGTGGTGTTGTTATAATCCCACAGTCAGTGTCAACAATGGTGTGATTCTCCTTCAGTCAGTGTTAACAATAGTGTGGCTATGATCCCACAGTCAGTGTCAACAATGCTGTGATTCTGATCTTACTTCAGCGTCAACAATGGTGTGGTTCTTATCCTACAGTCAGTGTCAACAATGGTGTGGTTTTTATCCTACAGTCAGTGTCAACAATGTGTGGTTATGATCCCACAATCAGTATCAACAACAGTGTTGTTCTGATTCTAAAGTCAGTGTCATCAATGGTGTGCTTTTGTTCCTACAAGCTCTGTCAATAATGTTGTGTTTCTGTTCCCACAGTCAGTGACCAAGATAATCATAACTGAACAGTTACATGAAGGACATGAAGGAATGTAAAAGAATGCTTAATCTCTCTGAGTTTGGATTGGATTATAAAACAATTTATTGCATGTATAGAAACCACTGGTGGATTACCGTCATGTAACACATTTCTGAAATTTAAAAAAAAAAAAAAGAAAAAAAACCCAAAACACCTTCAATTAAAAAAATAATAAATTGATTTAATGAAAAAATTGCAAAATAATAGATAGATTGACAATGTCATTTACAAAAAACTTGCAATGTTTCAAATAGTGATCCGTACACAAGTTAAAACTGTTATTTTTTACTAACAGATTGTAAACAAATGTTATTCAATATTGCAACATTATAAAATGTGTGATTAATTTAAAAAAAAATAATAAAATAAAATAAAAAGCAGCTTGCTTCTAAACAGTGGCCATTAAGTTTTAACACCAAGCATCATCCTAAAACTTGTTACCCACAATTATCACTTATTATATGAAAACACACATACAGTAATTATTATCTATAAGATTAGTTCACAACATTCCCATATTGTGGTGGTATAGGGATATAACTCATATTAAACAATCAAGCAGTGACACAATTTTATAATATGCAGATATCCAGTTCATAACAAATGCATGTACCAAGTTCCAACGACAAATAATCCCAAGTTCTTCAGTTCACACAATAGAATTTTTCTTTTTTTTTTTTCATTTCGAGATGAGTAAAATTGTTTTACAAATATTTTCTCTGCACCCAATTTATCTCAAAACAAGAACGGAAGCATTCTCAAAAAGGCTTAATAACCCATTTCCCCTGACAAAAAAGAAAAATTAATGTACAAGTTTTATCATTTGCACAGATAAAAGTCCTAGCAAATGTGATATACATGTATTAATATAGCAAATTTCATGATAATCTTATAACCTTTTGATGTAAAGTCAAACCTGTCTATAAAGACCACCTAAGGGAACTAGTTAAAGTGACCTTAATGGACAGCTAACCCTTATAAACAGGTTCAAATAACATTAAATAAGAACAATTGGAGTTAAATGTTAAAGGCCTTACAAGCAGGTGGCCCTTTTATAGAGGTGGTCTTAAAAGCAGGGCTGACTGTAGTAATTTTACTATACAACATTCAACTTAATTTGCTGACAGTACATAAACATGAAGAGATGGCTTAATTTACATTGTTTTCTGGTGTAACAAAACTTGAAGCACATATTAGAGATCATGTTAAGTTTTTGCACATAAGATATACAGTCCAGCCTACTTTAAAGGCCATCTCTTTATAAGGATCACCTGCTTATAAAGGCCAGTAGAATTGTATTCAAATTGTTCTTTATTAATATTATTTGAACCTGTATATAAAGGCCACCTGTCCATAAAGCACATTTTTACTGGTTTCCTTGGGTGGCCTCTATAGATAGATTTGACTGTTTATTGTATAATAATCTTACAATCTTTCAATGTAGTACTTTTACAACAATCCACCCAAGTTATTGACAGTACATTAACATTTGAAGATGGCATAACAGTTTTCTGGCATAACAAACAAGGAAGCACACAAACTGAGATCTATTTTTCTGAAAGCCCTGGTAAAATGTAATGGTTTATAAAATAATAGATTGATTAAGTTTAAACTGACAAAAGTCTCTGTATAACTAAACTAAACATCTAATTCAAACTATAAGTTACTATCAACTACTTTAATTTCACACTCATTTTGAGTATTTGAACCAATACACATTGTACTACTTTGCCACACAAAACTTTCATTATTTCCTGTCCATAATTTGATTACTTGTTATTCATAATCTGATTACTTCTTATTCATGACTTTCACCATTTCCTGTTAGTCATGTGATCATTTATTATTCATAACTTTTCGAAACTTTCACCATTTCCTGTTCATCAAATGATCACTTCAGTAAATTTTAACCATTTCCTGTTAAGTCATGTGATCATTTGTTATTTGTACTGTTTAAAGCTTTCACCATTTTCTGTTAAGTCATGTGATCACTTGTTATTCATAACTGTTCAAAACTTTCACCATTTCCTGTTCATCAAATGATCACTTCATTAAATGACTTCTGTGTGAAATTCTATGTTCATGCACTTTTTGTCTCATAAATGTTCACACAACAATTTCTTTCACAACAAATTGTGTCCAATACTATAAAATCATACACATAACCTGCTTCATAACAACTGACACATAACAAAATAAGTGAAAGATCAGCATCTCAACCGTGACAGCAGGCAAGTGATGCAGGCAGCGTATTTATTCCGTGAATAATTCACTTGTGCTCCACCTTCTTTCATGGCTAACAGCATGCATCTTTAGCAATGGATAAACCCAATGTATTCCACAGACTGCTACTCATCTTCCTGCAATAGAAGTCAAAGCATTAATTTTGTTTACAGTTCTTATGATATAAATAGAAGAAAATGGGTAGAACCATTGCATGCTACCCAAATAATCACTAGTTTTACAAAAACCACAGCAGTAGCTCAGCTGGTAGAGTGTTCGCTCTGTAAGTGAGAGGTCGTGGGTTCAAGCCCTGAATGGGTATGCCCCAAGACATGAAAGTGGGTAGAGACTTTTCTTTCTCTAAGCACTCCACATTTAAAAAATAAAAGTCACAGTATTTTCGGATCAGAACCTTAAATATAGGAGGTTCCGTGTCACGGCGGGCTTGGCAGGATAAAGAACCCTGCTGTATAATGCCATCAGTGCAATGCACAGACAACATTTCTGCACCTTCTCCTATAACTGGGACATCTTGATAAAAGTGAAATATTCTTGACTGGGATGTTAAACACCATTACTCTTTTCAACTCAACTAGTTTCAGAAATAAGTTGGGTTTTTAGAAGAACAAAAAATATGTCTTTTTAAATAAGAATCAATACATGTATACAGTGTTACAAGAGAAAAAACATAATTATGACAAAGGGCACTTAGAAGGCATCAGAGATAATTGGGTTTTTGTCACAAAGCTATTTGCTGAGAATCAAGAATTGTACTATATGTGCTGTGCACTGCACATCAAACCATGGAGACCTATATATATATAGCATTACAATACAGCAGTTTTTAATTGAGCATTTTACATATTATTATGGCATGTGAAACATTGTAAAATTATTGAAAATTTGCTATAATGCAATATATTGTATAATCACCCCCAAAATCCATTCAATAATGCATGCAATAAAAATTGTATTATACATGTAGTGACATGTGTAATATTGCTCACATTCCCATGGTTACTGACATCATACAATTCTTGTAGCATATTATGATGTCATATTTCAGACAGCGAGATCTGTAGTTTTGCAGCCATTTATTCTATTATAGCTGAGAAAACATTTTTCCTATATTGTACAATAAACAGAATCTTATATTTATGTTAACTTATATTAAATTTATTAAACTTGATATAATGCAATAAAATCATTCTGGTGTAGTATTTTTTCATTTTAATGGTACAAATAAAAATCTTAACTGTCCTTCTTAGTTTGTCATAAAGACACCTTTTCTACTTCATGAAATATGCTTCTAACAAAATTCTAAGTATGAATAACAACAAAGGACAATAATTTTTAAGTAATGCAAAAGAGAGTTATTTTTCTTGTACAAAGCTCTTGCATCAACTTATGATGTTTCATGCTTATACCTCTAAACAGTTTTGGAGTTGGGTTCCATACAAAATAATGATTTCCATTTGGACAGATGGAAGGATAGAAAGATAGATGAAAAAGTGAAACTATATGCTCTCCCTTCAGAGATCTTGCAGAAAGTACAAAACCATTTACTATTCCACTATCTCCGAGCCAAAAAACATATTCCATTTTATCAAACTATGGTAAAATAGCATAGTTGGAAATGTATAATGAAAGATGGTGTGGGGTTTTTTTAACTAAAGGGGTGCAACTCCTGTTTAAAAAATTGTTAGATCACTTAAGCAGAAGTTTCAAGGAGGCCTATTTTTATTTATTCTTTTTTTTTTGTTGTTGTTGTTGATAGTGTATACTGTAGAAATGGCCAAAGAAAGAAGTTTTACAATAAGAAGAATTGATGAGTTTTTAACATGAAAATATTGTATTTTTCTTTTCAAACCTGTCTGTAAAGGCCACCCAAGGGAACTAGTGGCCTTTACAGACAGGTTGTCCTTATATACATGTCCAAATAATGTAAATAATGAGCAGTTGGGATAATTTTTACTGGTCATTAAAACAGGTGGCCCTTATATAGAGGAGGCCTTTAAGGCAGGTCTGACAGTCAGACAAAACATAATAATTGCACACGTGTATGTACCTTTCAATGACGATATTAATTACAGATATTGGACTTTCAAAACATTATGTGGGACCTGCCAAAATAAAGGCAAAAGGTCCTTGACCTTCCATTACAAAACATAATTTTTAACCCCTGCATCTTATTAATTAACCTGTCTGTTTCTTACACATACCCAAAATCATCAAATTTGATGGAAGCCACAAACATGGTTCCATTTTAGATTTTCAAAATTTCTTGTTTTAATGTGCACTATATGCTCAGAGCAATTCTTTCTAAATGTTGCTGTTTGGTTTCTTCACAGACAGGGGCCATATCAGTATAAAATTTAAATTGACCTTCTGCAAGGTAATCCGACAAAATTTCTTGCAACCTGCAAAAGTGGATTAAGTGATATACTGCATTCCCATAAATTAGAGCTTTAAACTAATCTGCCACCAAAACCCAGTACTACAATAGGTTCTGTATATATAAGAAGAAACATTTGCAAGGAAAAAATATTCTCAATTTTCATACCGACTCTTGGATCGCGAATATATATCTTCTTAACTAAAATTTCAAATTCTTATGCAAAGATTTTGTTTACAAAACGTAACGACATAATTCATCCTTGTAAACAAATATTTTGTTCTATTTAAACATCAATATTTATTAGCCATTTGTATTTCTAAGAATAAAATCATTATACCTATGGATATCAGTACTTTAGTGATAGAACTATATTTGTGTTGTGGGGTAACAATACAGGTCTACATTGATGCGTCTGTAACTGTAGCATCGGAAATCTTCATTTATTCAATTAATTTGAGCATTATTTTTCGATTTGCATTAGAATGGAGATAACTATGTTACATTTGAAGAGTTCTGACCGTAAAACGTGGATTTTACTGTCGCATATACCGTTTACCTGGCTACACAAGCGTCGCCAGGTAGAACTCATTTTGCGACAGTAAAATCTATGTTTTACAGTCGGAACTCTTCAAATGTAACATAGTTATCTCCTAATTTATCTTCGTACCCTTTCCCTATTGGGAACTATGAAAATTTCTTACTGTGATAAAGTCAAGAAGATCAAAACCAGGAAATTTTCCTAATTTGCCGCTAACATTTCTTCTTATACAGTATGATGGATTGATAAACAAGACCATGCCTTGAAAAAATTTCTTTTATATTCAAATACCTGTATAAGCATGTGACCCACGTATTCCTTTTTGTCTTAACAATTTCCAATCGAAATTAAAGTCATATTTATAGTTGAGCGTCCAGAACAATGTACGGAAGAGTCGTCTTAAATACTGGTAATCTGGTGCTTCTTCAAATCCTAATTTCCGACAATAATTCAAATACATGACAAACTCTCCAGGAAAACCCTAAATATCAAGTAAAATAAAATATATAAAAATATAAAACAATAGAAAAAAAATTTATGACAGAATATTACAGATTTTACACAAAAATGTGTTGTGTTTTTTTCTTCTTATTGTGTGTAATCCAATTATTTTTTCAAGAAGAATTCTTGTATTATTCTAGTCTTTTTTTATTTTATTCTGGACGAAATCTCTAAATTCAGTGATTGATAAATTTGCCGAGACACATCAAGATACAGAATCCTAATAATAAATAACGAAAAATCTGCATCAACCAAGAAATTAGTTCTATTCAGCCCAGTAGTTTTACAGGAAATTTTCAAACAAGTCCTGTATTGCCAAATTGGCAATATTTTTGCATTTGAATTTCAAATAGCTATGCCAAACACAATTTTCCATGGCATAAGCTCAGCTGGCTATCATTAGATGAGCTACAATCCAGTGAAAAATGACTTTCATGTTTAATACTGGTATTAACTTTGATTCTAATTTCATGTTTTGCAAGAGTTTCTAAAATTGTTATGAAGAAATAATTGGCCACATCTGTGTTGCCAATCATCCAAATAAATCTTATATAAATATTCCTAAATATGGTTCTAAAGAAGCAAATTTGGTGAATATTGGAATTATTAGTTTTTAAACTGTTGATAATCAACAGTTTGAGAGCACTACCTCAAGAGAAAATGACAAAATAAGTCTTATTAAGAATATGTGTATTCCCTATATTGTTAATAATGTCCACTAAGCTTTGCAAGCTTCTGATAAATCGTTTTTGAGATTTACTCCGAACAAGAATTTCTTATTGAAAAGGGTCATATCTGAGTAATCTTCCAATAAAAATTGCAAACCAACTTGGGGGTTAACAGTTTTTTTTTTTTAGAATTACTCCAGACAACAAATAGGAAGGACAGAAGAATTATAAACAAAACTTTGAAATTTAATATCTCCATATTTACTTTGTCTAAAGATGGGGTATAATAACTTATTTCACTGAATTGATAAACACAAACCACATACCTTACAAAGCACATCAACTGGTGTTGACATCTTTTTCTCCATTATTTTTTCATACTTTTGTTTTTTGGTTGCTCCCTAAAGCAAAGAAACAATATGGTCATTATTTCAGACACATCAAACAATTATATATATAAATTATTCTTACAAAATTTGTTTGATAACTATGGCTAATCCTATTACCTTGTGAACTACAGTAGCTCAATTGGTAGAGTGCATGCTTGTTCATGTGTTCGAACCTCAGTCTGATCTGATCAAGTCTTAAAAATAGGTAGCAACTGTTCTTTCGCCAAGCACTAGACATTTAGAAATAAAAGTAATAGGGTCCTTCTGAGAGACCTTATAAATCGTTGTCCTGTGTCATTGCATTGCCCTGAATGCACTGCTCAATGTTAAATAAAGCCCTCCAAGACCTTAACAATGGGATCATTTCGAAAAATAAGGGACCAATGGCCCCATAGCCCCCTTCTATATACTGAACAGTTACAATGATGTGGACATGTAATGATGTTCAAAATTAAGAACAACAAGATAAACACTTAATTTCTATACCCCAGTTTTAAAATTACTATATGTGGAAATTATGTGTAACCAAATCTCAAATAATGTTCACAATATATTTACATTTTGTACACTTCATGTTTGTGCATGTTCAAAAATTCTATATTTACCTTTAATCCTTGCCATGGTAGAGCACCTCTGTTAAAATACATTAGAACATAGCCTAAAGCTTCTAAATCATCTCTACGACTTTGTTCTATACCTAAATGAGCATTGACGCTGGCATATCTGGCAGTGCCTGTCAAATTCTTGTCTTCTCTGTAAGTTAAGTGCCTTTTTGTTCTATCATCTCTATATTTTTTGGCAAGTCCAAAATCTATCAAGAATAGCTAAAATAAAATAAAATATTTGCTACTGTCAATGCAAACCATAACATACACACACAATTTTATCATTCAACAACACGAGAGAGAGAGAGAGAGAGAGAGAGAGAGAGAAACTAGTGTGTAGAACAGTGTATCCATTTCAAAATGTATCAGAATATCTTTTACATGTATATTGAATAATCGTTAAAAATTAGGACTGAATAAAATTAGTGTTTGTTGGCACAGAACAGTAACCTTTGTTAACAGCATGCCCATTTACTGCACTAAGCTAGTACTTGGTAATTTACAAAAGTAAATGTGTTACGGACCAACTTGGAATGAGCGCTAGAAATGTGTGACCCCTCTATGGAGGTAATCACTACCTCAGGTCTTACTGTATCTGATTATTTCCACAACACTTTATTTCCTCCAAGACAATACCACTGTGGTAGGTTAGTTGGTAGAGTGCTCGCTCCATAAGTGGGAGGTCATGGGTTCAAACCACAACCGAGTCTGACTTAAAACTTGAAAGTAGGTAGTGACTGTTCTATCACCAAGCACTTGGTATTACAAAATGAAAGTCATGGTTCTTTCAGATGGAGACTTAAAATAATCGAGGTCCCATGTCATGATAAAGAACTCTGCTGTATAATGCCATTAGCACAACACACAGGCAGAATTTCTGCACCTTCACCTATAGCTGTCGATGTCTAGATATAAGTGTTATATTCTTGGCAGGGTTGTTAAACACCATTACTCATCTCAACTCCTCGAAGTCATGTAACTTAGACAATTTTCTTATCATTCTCAAAAACTGAAGGTACCCATTTAATACATTCACAAAAATACTAGTATATATAATTTTAAAATTATTTTTCAGGGATGAAATTCATCAATTTTGAGTTTGGTGAAAGTTCGCTTCATAAAAGAAGTTTTTATGGTAATAAATAGGTCAAATATGTCAAACGTAAGGGCCAAGGAGCACAGGCTACTGAGTCCATGTTCATCTTGATCCCTGATTTTGAATTTCTGTAAAGGTGAACATTTTTGTGTGGGTAAAATTTTTTGCTTATTTCGTGCTAAAGAAATTACTGCAAACAGTTTACCCACATGAAAATGTCTACCATACAGGTTAATGTAGCATAATATATAGAATATACACCCATTTACATTGGTTACACGAAAACTACACTAACATGAAATGGCAGAATTCAGAAATCACGAAATTGTCACTCAGCAAAAGTAATCCCCTTTACTGTATACAAACCTTGTTGCAATGTTTGGTACCATGACCCATAAGGAAGTTGTCTGGTTTGATGTCTCTATGAATGAAGTCATTACAGTGGACAAATTCTATTCTGTTTAACATCTGAAAAAAATAATAAAATTTTTATAAAGGAAACTGTTAGCAAAAAGTATGTTTTAAAATCCTCAGTATATCAACTTATATTAATTAACTACAATTCTTAGTAACAAAAAGTAATACTCAATGTTACATTATATCTCTTGAGATCCCTAATTTGCGATATGTTGGTGGTGAAAACTTTACTTATATGTGAGCACTTAACACCAAAACTGAAAAAGTCCCTAGACCTGCAATCAGAAGTAACAAACAGTACAAAATTTACAAAGACAAAGGGGTCTGAAAATTCCTTAGATATAGTTTATTGTATTTGTTATTTAATAAAGGTCTCTCTTAAATCTATGTGAAACTGAGAATATAAGAATCCAATATGAGTATTCATGTAGGAAAGAGAAAACTCACGAGGGGTTGAATAATTCAGCCAGAGACAAGGTTTTCTGAGTCTGATGGAAATATCTAAACCTGCTGATCTAGTAACAATTTTTTTTATCAAGGGGAGGTAACTAGTAAAAAGTAAATAAATCTAAGATTGTATGAGTAAGTTATATTAATGAATAAATCTGAGTGACTTTTGAATAAAACTGCCAAATGAAATGTCGGCTGCAAAACAGATTTTAGACTACTAGTTTTTTAAGTTGCCAGGCTTTCCAAAAAATAAAGAATTAGTGAGTGATGATGACACGTACACTGTTCCATCTGAATAAGCTAAAAGAAATTAAACATAAACAGTGTCAGACTATTTTTATTACTATTTATATAGCATTTGTCTACCCATTTGTGTGAGATTTAAATATAGTGAATTTTGCCTTATATCTCACATGTTAATATTCAGTATTCCACATAATGATGCCCGAACATCTAAAACTTTTCAGATTGGCACTGATTTTCTACTAGTTCGTCTGACCAGCCACTGATGTTTTACAGGTCCTTCCAAATTTTTACTGGTCACTGTCTAACAAGCCAGCATTAGTGTCAAACTCTGTGTCTACCGATTGGTATGAGATTTAAATAATGTGTTTTTGTTGTGTGTGGGGGATGGGGTTGCTTTAAAGAAGTTTTCTGTTTTATTTATTGTACCTGATCAGCTAACATCAGCACTGTTTTCAAAGTAAATCTTCTAGAACAATAATTGAACAGATCTTCCATACTTGGACCAAGTAAATCCATAACTAGAACATTGTGATGTTTTTCTTCACCAAAATATCTGCAACAAAAATTCAAATTCAATTGCCAGCATCTCTTACATGAGGTAAAAATGAACTGTTAAAAGATCACAATTAATGTTACATACATATATTTTAGAAGACAAATAGCTAAGTGACAACATATATAATATCCCACTAGAAACTATGAGACAGGTGTGCTATAATGATGTCTACAAAGATTTAAGATGTTATACATTTCTAAAAATATATACCCATGGTACTATATATATATTTATAAAAACGAGTATTCATTTTTAAAAAATTTATAATGAATCTGGCTCCTGTAGTGATGTCTTTCATTTCTTGACCTGGGACAAGTTGTGCATCACCATTCATCATAAGTCGATGTGTCATGAATCATGTTGAAATATGTAGGGCACAAATTTAGGTTGTGCACTAGTGTTGGGAATCAGTTGCAATTTCATAACTGATGGTTGGTTCGACTCAACCAATTAATCATCAGTTATAATCGATTAACAGCATGTTATCTAATTTTATTCAACATCAGCTATTATTAATCAGGGGTCAGTTGTTAGAAGCCTGATTAGTTTAATCAATTGATTGGTCAAAATTTGAATGTTGCATAATTTCAGATATATTGTGAACTTCATGTGGAAAATAAATAAAATTTTCATCAAACTAAAGCAAACTGTAATAAAAATATTGATTCGATAATGATAATATATTGATTTCTATTTATGTTTTAAATTTCTGCTAATCATTGATTAAACTTATCAAGCTTTGAACAACTGGGTCCAGCTGTTTCATTTCCAGTTATCCGTTACTAGCGAGGAAAATGAACAGCAACCAATGAGAAGGAGGCTTTCAAATGTGTAATGGTAAAAAGTAAGATAGTTTAAGAAGGATAATTGGGGAAAATATCTCAAAAATTGGGAAAATATTAATAATGTTTTAAATTTTGCCATTTTGCCAATTTCAGCCCTAAATTCTTGGTGGAAAAAAATTTTGACTTTTGTCAACTTTTTGAAGACTTTAAGAAAAATAATTTGTCGTGTTGAGAATCATCTTTAGTTTGTCAATTCTCTATTCTAGTGTTGTCCAAAAAAGTTATTTGTAATACACGTCCCATTAAACTAATTAAACATCAGTTTTCATTCTAGAAGGGGGGCATGGGACCATTGATAGTTTTTTTTGCCAAATGGTCCCAATGTTAAAGCCTCAGTGGGTCATATTTAACATGGACTGACTTCGACCTAGATCTCTGGATTCCCTGGAGATCAAACAGACATGAATGTAAAAATATTGATGTAACAGTGTTTTAGAGTTGAGTTGAGTAATGGTGTTTAATGTTTTAGAGGATCTAATCATCTTTTTTTAAATGACCCCATCTGAAAAATCCTAGAATGACTAAACGAACACTGCACTGTTAGATTAACAAAATGTCATTCTCAGTTAATGAATGGTTTATGGTCAAACTAACTTCAGGCGAGTCTTTGTCAATTTAAGTATAAAAAAAATAAAGGGATCAATATGTCAATGTGTTAGTAAGAATTCTTGAAATAAAGCTGATCTCATACATGTTTGGGCGAGTCAACCCTTTGTATGATTTAATCAGTCATACAATAGTCATTTTTATTAAACCAAAACATTTTACCACAGGCATTTGTTTCTATGAATGAAAAAAAAATCGAGAAATTACTATATAATAACACATTATATAGTAATTTCTCGATTTTTTTTTCATTCATAGAAACAAATGCCTGTGCATTTTACAAAGGGGTACAAAACTAGTCTTAACCTTTTTATTTTATAAATTTATATTTTATGTAGATCTATAATTATGTACATGAATGAAAAAGGTAAAATTGCTAGATAGCTAGATCTAATTAATATAAACTAACAAAAAAACCAAACAAAAACAAGAATCATGCAAGTCATTGTCATCATAAACAATTAAAATAAAATAAAATAATAAAATAAAATAAAAAAATAAAAATACTGACCTGACACGTGGTATACCATTAGCCCCGCCCTGTAACACTCTATATACTCTACTTTCATAATATAACTGTGGGTGTTTGGTCTTTGATGATTCCAATTTTACAGCCACTTCCTGGTTTGGACAGACAAAAGAAAATTTGTAAACTTTTTACAAAAATAAATTTCTAATCCGATTTTCACAGTGAACTTAGAAAATTTGGCATAAATGATCAGAAAATAACAAAGAAAGTAGTTAACTCCCGTTTTAAACACATACCTCTCCACTCAGGACATCTATCCCTAAATAAATATCGCCAAACGAACCGCTACCAACTTTTCTCACCAGACGATATTGTCCACCAACGTGAAATTCACGTTTAGAAGAGCCAGCACTCGCCATTGTTTCAGTAAATAAGTGAAATACATAAATATTTCTAACTAAGTTTATCTACAAAGTCTAGATATAGTCATTGTTCTACTTTCAGCTGATCAATTCGTCATGAAGTTGTTCATTCGTGACGTGACTTCATTTCTTTGTTAGCAAATAGGTCGACTATTTATATATATCCAGTGGTATTGTGGGATCGTCGGTATCATCGTTGCTAAGGACCCACTTCCGGATCCAACAAAGCGTTTTTGTCTGGTGGTAAAATATTTGTTTGTCCATTGACCGGGAGCAAAGTTGGGCCGTTAATAAAAACCTTGAACTTAAATCCATTTTGCCGTAAAACTTGATTTTCAGTAAAATTTTAAATACTTGTTGAATTAATTATTAATTTAAGGGTCATTTAAGTAGAAAAATTCAAGTGAAAACCGTTTGGTTGAAAGGCGTGAAAGGGGGGTATAGTTATGAAATTACCTACACAAACGTGAAGATTTATAAATAATTATCATTGATAATTTAAGAGTTTTTAAAATATTTGTTGCATTTTTTAAAGGAAAATGTGCAAAAATACACGCGTTTGGGAAAATAGTTTACACTTTGTTTAATATGACTTGACGAATTAATTTAAAACAAGAGGCCCATTGGCCTGATCAATACGCTCACCTGATAAATAATGGCTAGCTGATAGATTTCAAGAAAACATAAATACTGAAACCCCAATGACTTTTCTTAATATCAAAATGATCGTTGTATCAATACCTACAACATTGTAATATACATGCCTATACAAAAAGTTAATAGTTTTCAAGATAATTAACCATTTCAGTATTGTTTCGCATCTGTGACCTTGACCTTTGAACCCATGACCTTAATCTATATATCAAAATGATCTGAACACCAGTACCAACAATGTCTAAATAAAAAGTTAATAGTTTTCAAGATAATTAACCATTTCGGTATTGTTTGGCATCTGTGATCTTGACCTTTGAATTTATGACCTTTTTGTATACATCAAAATGATCGTTAAATCAATACCTACAACATTCTGATATACATGCCTATACAAAAAGTTTATAGTTTTCGAGATAAATAACCATTTCGGTATTGTTTCGCATCTGTGACCTTGACCTTTGAACCCATGACTTTTTTTCTATACATCAACATGGTCGTTGTATCAATACCTACAACATTCTAATATACATGCCTATATAAATCGTTTATAGTTTTCCAGATAATAATTAAAATCAGAGGTAGAAAAATATGGTCATGACCTTTACAATTGACCTTGACCCCATTTTGAAGATAATTACAAGAATATGTCAAAGTATTCCGGGCCAGTCGCACAAACAACATGCAGACTGTCTCTAGAGATTTGGTTTTGCGTGTTCAAAAATTTCCCTTCACATGTACAAGACCGATTATAATATGTTCTCGAAACGTGAGAAAGCGTTTTTAGCAATTTCTGAGTCTATTTTAATATTTTCGCAACATAACTATTTTTTAAAAAGCGTGTTTGAATCTTCTAAGTAGTTTTGTCTCGCAAAATTAGACACGAGTATAGTGTCGTTTCACTCGACACACCGTTTTTTTTGTTTGAGTGAAACGCTAAAAAAAGTTTTACCGTTAGTGAATTTGATTACCTGCGGGAATATAGGCTTAACACATTGCAGCGCAGTTCTCTTGCACGTAAAGAGAAATCAGCCAAATGCACATACAGTGCGTGCATCCCGTTCACATATCAGCATATTAAAACAAAACATTTACTAAAAAAAACTACATTTACTATTTTTTTAGTATTTTTTTCCGATTGTCTACAACTTTACCGAAAATATACATCTTTTCTCATTAACCGCATTTTGTTGTTCTTCTTTTTTTTCATTTTGCATGTTATGTGCACGTTTCGTCCTTTAGCGATTGTTAAGTTACATCCTGCTTCATTCACAATTTGCTGATTTCGCTGAATGCATTAACAGAGGCACACAAAACATTACAATCTCGGGTTCGACCCGTTACTGAGAACTGCCGGATTGTGTAGTCATACAAAGGACTGACTGTGTCGTCAAAGAAAAAACTGATTGTGGCGTCATAGACAAGAGCATCTTCTATGACGTCACAATCAATATGGCAAAAGTATTCCGAGTGTCAGTGAAACATACAGACGGTCAGCTTTTGTGTGTTCAAATGTACGCGAAATGTACATGACTCGTTTTATGTTAAAGAGAATTACGCCGAACGAAGTGTGTAAAAGCGATGCAAGGAATTTTTAAGTACATTTTTGAGTATTTTCGCAACAAAACTGTAACAAAGTAGTTTTCTATAAAATTACAAAAATTAAAATTACAACAATTTTTGAAAAACGTTAACGTTGTATTACATTTTATCTTGCTCAGTCCGTTTCAATCGCTTCTGCTCTATGACGTTGGATATATTAATATTCTTTCATTTTTTAAATTAATATTCGTCACACAAGGCGAAAATCATCTTTCCCCAACACGTGTGATTTTGCACAATTTCCATACAAAGATATGCAACAAATATTTTAAAAATTCTTAAATTATCAATTCCTGCTTTAATGTCATTTATAAATCTTCACACTTGTGTAGGTAATTTCATAATTGTACCCCTCCGAGTTTTACGTTTTCCAACCAAATTGTTTTCACTTGAATTTCATTGTTTGTAATATGTAATTATATATATTGTAAATCCAATAAGTTGTAATTAACTTACGGAATAAGTGAATTGACCCTTAAGTATCGGCATATGAAAACAAAACACATTGCACAAAACAACTTCAACACAATTCGTTTTAATGTAAATGGAATCTTTCCGATTGCCTACGAGTTTAGCGTATACACATGTATATATATGTACATCTTTTCTCATTAGCCGTTTTGATCTTTTTTTTTCATTTTGCATGTTCTGTGCACATTTCGTCCTTTTAGTGATTCTTAAGTTACAGCCTGTTTCATTCGCACTTTGCAGATTTCGCTGAGGCACAAAAACATAACAATCTCGAATTCGATCTCGTTACTAAGAATTAATTGTGGCATCATAAACAAGAACATTCTCTATGTTCCAAGCGTCTATAAAACAAAACGAAATGGTACATGTATATTTCGCACGAGTTATTCCTCTTTGCTTATAGTGTATTTAGATCTTGAAATCGTTTTCAAATCGCCTGTCTATTATCCGTTTAAACATTAAACTCAAAAAGATAATTATAAAAATAAATAAAAAATAATAAAAAACAAACATATTCGCACCATTTTGTTGCTTAATTATCAACAGTCGAACAAAAATTTTAAAGATGATGCGTAAGATATGCTGCCGATTGATGCCCTTACGTAGCACGCACATTTTGATCGTGACTATAGATTGGAGTGTTTTTGAACATCATCATTACAGCATTGAAATTTCACCCTGAACTTGTTAAAATTATCCATCAGACTTTTCTACAAATGAATTAAGGATAATTATACTACATTTACAGAAGCAATATTCTTTAATGATCCTTTCTATAAATGCAACCTATTGCGCAAACAGATATGTTCCCAGTTTGCAATTTTTTTCGCTAAGTTCATTGGTTGGTTGAATGGTGTTTTATGTCACATCAATATTTTTCAGCTATTCGTGAAGAAAGATTTTTATTTCAATCATCGGAACTTGTGGTTGAGTTCGACTTGCACAAGTACCTACATTAAGTTATTATGAATTTTAGTATCTTGCCCCTTTAAAACGATCACAGAACTATTACTGACGAAAGTCATTTTACTATCAAAACCCAGGGATATATCCTTTTTAAATGGCCAAGATACTGAAATTAATAACTTAATATAGTGACTTGTGCAAGTCAATACTGTAACTGAAATTTCTGATTTTATTGTAAGGATTGCTTCCCCTTAGCTGTTATTGGAAATGAAAACGTGATATGGTATTTTTTGCAATTTGATCACATTTAAAGAAAGAAATAAGGACGAAAAAATAAATAATGGATAAATAGATAATAACAAAATCATGACTTATTTTATTGCTTTATAAAGTTTGAAATTGGTAAAACCAAATTCCCATTTATCAGGGATTAAGATAAGCAGGAACTCAGTAGCTCATGGCTCCTAAATGTAAGCCTAGGTTCCTAACTTAGGCTATTTATTACTACAATAGCTTCTTTTCTGTAGTGATCGGGGCCCTGACTCAAAAAAGTTGAGCTTCATCCGTCTTTATAATATCAAAATGCTCTTAATTTTTAGTTGAAAATATCATTCGACTAAAAAGGTGTTGTTACCTTTGTTAGGTATGCGGCTACTTTTTAATGTATTATTTCATAAAAAACAACATCTTTAAAAATAGGCTTTCCCCAGAAAAATAAATTCAACGCCTAAAATGTGTAGGTTTGTTTTCAAGAAACAATCTAATAAAATTAGACCAGTAAATTAAGATATCACTTTCAAACGTTGCAAAACCAATATTTCAGTAATATGAATGAAATCTGTCATTAACTGGCAGAATTAGAAATCCTTGTGTGCCGCTTTTACTCTGTGAATATAATAATAATAAGAAGAAAATGAAAAAGAAGAAGAACTGTCATATACCATTTTTTAAAATGTATTTTAAGATTAAATTTTAAAAAATGGTATATGACAGCCCTGTAATTTACCGTTTCAAAATTGTCTTCTTTATTTTTTCCACGACTGCTGTGCCATATACGATTTAAAAAAATAATAATCATAAAATGAATTCAAAAATGATGTATAGCTATTGTCATACACCGTTTTAATGTTTTTTATGATTAAATCAATAAAATATATATATATATAAAATAAAAAGGCATATATTACAACCGCATTGATTTTACTAAATTGTATATGTATACGTTTTGTATCAGATGATCAAAACATAAATATCACAATATAATTTAGAAACTGTACTTATTCTAAAGAAAAAAAAATAGCCGAGTATTCTGCGTTAATGTTGGTAAGACTTTTTTTATATATATTACTACTACGGTGGTAGTAATATAAAAAATACCTTGCCATCGTTAAAGCAGTTAATTCGGCCTAAGAAAAGAAAATGCAATATTTTGCTATGACTTTTTAATCACTTTGATTTACAAAATTGATAAATATTCAACCGAAACGTTTGTCGTTTTTCATACGTATAGAGGTTTCATTTTTAAACGTTATGGTCACGTTTCCCACTTTAGCGAAACACAACAGTGTTAAAACGATTCGCAATCGTTTAACTTAAATTTTCATTAACCTAATTTAGCTAATTTTGGTGATCGTTTATTTTTTTATTTTTATTTTTTTTAACTGAATAAACATACACGTATTTGACATAACTACATGTATATGTTATAAACTCCAATTGCTTTACAAAATGACGCCTTCAACTTCTGAATATCTTTGACATTAACAGATTATTAGGAATATGTAAATGTTTAAGGAAAATCTAATTTAGGAAATGATTATGAAACTGGGTTCTGAGCGCTTTCGGTTATTGTTCAATTTTAAAAATCATTTGTGAAATATGTTAAACTCGTAAAAGATTGAATTATATATATGCACTATAAAAACTAATGACCACTGGTTTTTTTAGGTACACGTAGACACAAATATTTTGTTACAATTTGTTAAACATAGTATTTACTTTTTAAATTTTTTTTTTGTGCAGAAAGGACACAGTTAAAATAAAAAAAGAAAGAAAAACGACGTATTACTGGATTTTATTTAGATTACGATTAGGTGATAACGTTTGTTCATTTAGAAATAAAACCTATTATAAGTATAAAAAAAAAATAAATGATCACATAGAATGAAAACAAAATCCTTTACTTATTGTATACCATCAGTGAATTTAACAATTTTGTTCTTGCCTTGATCGTATTGGCTACGAGTGGTAAGATAGTTCTAAAATAAGATACAGAACCGGCCTGCTAAAAGTTTAACACTGAGTTAGCGAATTCGTGCCGAATTGACAGTTTTTATCGGAATCGGTCCGTCGTTAGCGCTAGCTTTTCGGCGACTGCTATCCATCCTTCAGCAGTCGAGCTTTGACTCCTTTTCGTTAGCTCGTTGTTAAACTTTCGACAGGTCTGTAATGTATAGAATTTATATAGATTTAGAATCCCAAACACAGTAGTCACGACTTTACCGGCCTGATTGGGTTTTGAATTTCTATGGTGGTGTGAGTCTGGGTCTTCCATTGCAAAGACCATTTTTTTTGGTTTTTGTCCCTATGATGAATCTGCCATGTTCCATCGCCAGTCAATATAGTACATGGAAGGTCTCTGGGTTCTCG
Organism: Anadara kagoshimensis; assembly: GCA_021292105.1. Taxonomy (NCBI): domain Eukaryota; kingdom Metazoa; phylum Mollusca; class Bivalvia; order Arcoida; family Arcidae; genus Anadara; species Anadara kagoshimensis. The sequence continues at coordinate 32,405,408 of CM037860.1, forward strand.
TTTTAGATGCCAAAAAACTCCCAACTTGACTAAAATTTTTGAAAACGATCCTACACATTGACAATGGTGAATACATCTTGTACAGGTATTAACATCCGAAAAATCCCAAATTTTTTATAGATAAGCCTTGCAGTTGACCATTGCTAGAACTACTATCAACGTATACCTCGACCATTCGCAGGTGATATTCTTCGGCATTTAATTTCGTGTACGAGAGGAACTTTAATTTTTTACTGCCTTACAATACTTTAATTTTGCATTATTCCTTGATGGCTTGCTCCTTGAAATCGTTCGAGAATCGCACAAATACACTGTTACAAGTGAATTTTGTATTTTTAAAGTAGTGTTGGGAAATACAAATGCAGTAAAACCTCGTTATAATGCCCCTCAATAATTTCGCCACTTCGCTTATCGCCACACTATTTTGAAGTCCCAAAATCTATTTTGTTTATGTTTTTCTTTATCAGCCTCCCTCAATTTATCGCCAAACCCCTTTATAATGCCAAAATATGACTGAACAACTGATGGCGATGAATGGAGGTTTTACTTTGTATTAAAATTGTTTAAGTTATTGGATTTTCTATGAAAAGTTTCTGATATTTGCTTCAAGAAACGGAACAACATAAAAAGTGGTACATGTAGCTTACTTCACCGTGTTATTTGCTTTGTGGTATTTACTCTATGATATAAGAACACCCCCACCCCCACCAACCACCAAACGTATATGTGCGAACGTCTTAATTGATTCCATGCAACATGATTTGGGCTATGTGTTTTGATAGAATAAAAAGAATACACAAGGTATTCCTTACTACAACATTTACTCTCTAGGGCCAAATCTCCCACGCAAATATATCTGCAACCTGTTTTAAGAATACTCATAAACTACAAAAAATTAGAAGCAAAGATTGCTCAATTTGCCATTTTTCAACCCATGATTCATACTACCCACACATAGAGTAATCTCCCTTATATCATCTCATTATTAGTATAAATCATAATATATTGATACAAGACTCATCGGGAGACGCAATAATATGCTTTCTTGCTTAAGAAATGACTTCCTGTTCTTCCTGGGGAGGCCATTACAATTACCATGATTAAAGCATCATGGGATGTCGTTACACATGTAAACGTAAGCATTTACCAAATCCTGATATGTTTATTACTCCAATGAAGATGAATTATTGCTAAATTGGCGCGGTCTTACAAGTACGGATCATTGCCCTGACGAGGCAAACATTTAAAGATCCTTTACTCAGTTTAGTTCATTGTTGAATGATATGTCTATTTCACGCTTGTTACAATTCCCTTTTTGCTGTTTTCCTATGTATATATCGGTAAATACACACATCTGTTCAAGATTTCTAAAAGCGATGGAGAAATCTGCACTCGGATGATTTTGTTTAGAACATTAAAATTAGAAATATGTGCTTTGTGGTACAAAAACCCAAAATTGATGATTTGAACATATGAAGAAAGTGGAGAATTGATCAAAAGTATACAACCGCCTCATTTAATTTGACAAAAGATCACAAGCTCGTTACTAGAAATGACTTTACGCACAATTTCCACTGCATTTTTACATAAGTGAAAAACATCACCTTTGTCCTGCTTCGTTTAGGCTAAATGTTGATCTACAAGATGAATGATATTTGCATACTTCTGCGAAGAGTTTAGATACAGTCTGAGAGAAATCGTCAGCTGTCTCTAGGCCTAAGTAAATTAAAATGTCAGAATGGCTCGCCGACTGTAAATGTTATTCATTTCATAGTTAAACGCATACCATCGTCCCTCTTTTACTTATACCAGCTTGACAAGCTACGGTATAGATATTACGCAAAAATGCATATATCTTTAAACAGCTGTCCATTAACTGTAAATTAGCCCGCACACTATTTCTTCTTATTAGTTTTTCTTTGTTAATATTCACATTTTCTATTATTTCCTTTTCATCATCTGATTGTGTCTTGATAATTCTGCCTTTTCTGTTATCTTTTTTCTCTGCTGAAGGCAATATTGTTATTTCAAGTGAGATTACGGTATATATACCACTTCTCCGGACCGATCGGAATTTTACTTTCTCCCCACACTTGTTTGTCTTTTCAGCAAACAGTTTGATTATATTTGATGATAAAATTGTTATTTTTCTTTCTAGATTAAACAATAGCCCTACCACAGTTATTGTCTGTGTGTTCTGAATCATCAGAATTAGGATGCAGTACTATACTTTTGTTAAACAATGACTTTACACTTCAATTTGTTTTAGGGACCGGTTGTTCAAAGTTCTGATATCTCAACCAGTGAGTTATTGAAAATTAATATCTTGTGTTTGAAATTTCTTTTCAAAACTATATGTATACAATTGCTATTAACAATTTCAATCAATGTGAATAAAAATTGTACACTACAAAATGTACAATAAATATTTTGATGATTGTTCAATGTTCACTTGAACATTTGGTTAAGCTGACGAAGCTAACCTGCTCGAGATTATTTATTAAGGCCAAATTGTAGTCCAACATTGTTGATCATCCGAATTTTTAGACGTTTGTTTCAAGCGTTTGTTAATAAAGGCAAAGCGTGTGTTTATTAAAGCAAAATAGCAGATTTTTTTACGCGTACTATTTATCATGCAATTATTTTTAGCCGTTTGTTTATTAATAGGCAATATAAATTTTATTGACCATTCGAATTCCCAAGACATTTTTCAGTATGTTTATTTATTAAGTCAAAATCGCAGTCCAAAACTGTTTACCATTCGACTGTACATGAAATAAGGAAAGGTTTTATTTATTTATTTATTTATTTATTTATTTATTTATTTATTTAAGAAAATGTTTGTGCAAAAATTAATTGACATAAAACAACAAAGCACGAGTAAAAACTAAGACTAAAATTAGAATTTTAAAAAAAGTTTTCAAATCATAGATGCTTGCCTACTCTTTCTGTTCACAGTAAGGATACATGTATACCGAAGATGAAAGGATATTTTTTGCAACAATATCGATGTCATGAAACAGTAAATAACTAGGTAAACTAAAGCTAAAACCAAATAATAATAATAATAATAATAATGAAAAAAAAATAAAATTAAAAACAACTTTTAATGTTTACAAATCCTAGACGCTTGCCTACTTTTCCTCATTTTCAACGTATCCTATCGAGGATACAAGACAATATTGTTGCAATGATACCGCTGTCATAAAAACCGTGAATAAATAACTAGTTAAACTAAAGCTAAAACTAAAAAAATTTAGAAAATTACAAAAATGAATAACAACTAATAATGTTTTTCAAATCCTAGACGCTTGCCTTCTTATCCTGTTCAGGGTAACCTATCGAGGATAAAAGACAATATTTTTGCAATGATACCGCTAATGATGCCGTGAATGAATAACAAGTTAAACTAAAAGTAAAAATAATAGAATGAAATAAAATATTTAAAAAATATTGTTTTAAAATCATAGATAAAAAAACTTTTAATGTTTTAAAATTACAGACGCTCGCCGTCTTTTCCTCTTCTGAGTATCATAAACCGTTACAGAAATATGGTTGTTTGAATGTTTTAAATCGTAAAAACATTGCTTTAAAGTTTATCAGTAATTGAAATATTTGGTGCCTCACTCGAAAGGATATATACATTTTATAGCTCAAAGTCAAAGTATCAATCCAAAGGTTTAGAGAAATGTAATAATTAAGGGGTGTAATTCAACCGATGACTGGGGTTGCCTTTGTTTAAAAGGTCCTATTTAAAACCCCTGACACTTCTCAAAGTATTTAAGAAACAACAAAAATTCTAATTTTCATTCCATGTGTAAATACAAACGATAACGTTTCTCTTTCAACTTGGCATATCACCTTACGTGAAAACATTGATTAATAGAAAGCCATATATCTTTCTCCAAAAACAAATAACTCCCTAAGCGTTTAACACTCCAAAAACTTTCGGAAGCGGCCATAAACGCCGTAATTTAAGACAGATATTCCTAAGATAAAAGCTGTAAGACAATATTTGTGACAAATGACATTTTTATTGTGAACGGAAATTTAAGTCGCTTAATTTCGCGGTAAATTATTGGCAGAACGGTTCTTTGAAGCAAAGCGTATTGAATATTACTCAATAATTTCAAAGCAAGCTTCAGATTTATAGGTTTACATAACTAAAATAAGATAAAACAACTTTTAAGTCAAACGATGTTTGTTTTGTCTTTATCTCACAGGGTGCAGCAGTGCAATCACGCGGTTTAAGACCCGTATCTGTCGTAAATAATAATATGACGGTGTCAGAACCCGGGAAAAAGGTTATATCTGTACGAATACTAAATATTAACTTAGACCATTGTGCCACCACCGCCCTCCACAAAAATAAATCACTTCGGTCTTGTTTCAAAAACTAAGATAACATATTTAAAAAATGTAACAAGTAATAACTGAAATGGGTTGCCATTTCAAAAGTACCACGCCACCAAACGAACACCGTCGAAGCCCTTTGAACTCAACCATGAAAATGACCAAAATACGAAAAGCCAATGACACATCTGCGTCACCTAAGGATATTTCTGCGAAATTTCATAAAGATATGTTGAATAGATTTGGAGAAAAATGCGGACAGAATGTTGACCGATATTAACTGTTAACAATGAAGCTATCCTAGCAAAATATGATGGCCATGTTCCGAGCGTTTGAATAATTATATAAATAACAAAAACAAACATGCCAATCCATGTCCAAATTACAATCCCAAAGCAAAGTAAAAACTTTGAAACTGACAAATTAAGGTAAACTTCCTCCAGAGAAGTGAGACCGGGTGCTCCGGAAGGATGTAATCAAAATTGACAGTGAAATTAACTATGGGACTTCAAATATATCAATGACAATCCTTGACACAGACACATTATGTTCATCAACAATACTGTGATGACGACTATTAATATAAGCAATGGATTTGTAACAAAAAAAAAAAAAAACATTTATGCATTATGTCATTAAACGTCAATACCACTATATTTAAAAACAAAACGAATTTATTACACTTTTAAAATAACTAAAACGTTTCAGACGAAACAGTAAATCATAATAAACACATTCGTGTACTTTAATCTTGGGTTTGTTGTTGAATCAATGTTGACTCTATTTGACGAATCATTCGCGGTCGACTGCGGGAGTAGTTGTGCCTCTCATTTGCAGTGACCGATATGTAAATGTATTTGTCACCAGCAAAACCCACTTGGAAGGGATGTTCGCTTGTCGGCGACAGGAGTACATGTGTCTCTCAGTGGAATACTGGAGTATTGGTTCTGTAAGGAAGGTACCGTTATCTTTAACAGACGCGGAATTAATGCAACTCCAGACTCCAGAAAATTCAATGCGTAAACGGTTACAGATGGAAAGAAATATTACATAATTTATGATGATTATAATATTTAATATAATGATATAAATGTTTATTCAAAATAATCCTAAAACCCATATCACTTGGTGTTCGCTAAACTGTTCCTAACAAAAACAAACGGGAAAATTAATGACACCAAGGAATATATAAACCCGTGGAAAGATTAATCACTTGGGGTATAGTCGCGCAAGAAGCATTTATCGTTTTCAGGTTTGGTCAAGCCAATATCTGATATGTATGGTCTCTCGGTGTCAAAGGTAGATGATCACTAAACCAAATAAACGTCTTTGAATCGACCAAATAGATACCCAAGAAATTACACATGTTAAATGCTCGTCCAAAGTAGGTTCTTTTTCCTTGCAGATTTTGCTTACCTATACACCATAAATGTAAGAATTGTAAGTTTTTTTTTTAAGTTTTTAAATTTAGATTCATTTATATTTTGAAGTTACGATTTCGTTAATTTGTGTTATAAACCATTCTTAAAACAGATTAAATATGTCATACATGTATATCATTTTTTTAATTTAATCATAAAATACATTCAAAAAATGGTATATGACAAATACATTAAAATAATGGTATTTGACAATTAATGGCTATGCCAATAGCATCGATCTCTAAGTCAGTCTTATAAATCAGTGCATTTAAACATGAATAATTTTGTTCAAAATCAGGACTCAGTTGCGCAAAGCTTGTTTAGTGTTATCGGTTGATTTGTCATATTTTTTATATTGCATAATTTATGAGTTTAAATTAATTTTGAAAATGTAAAAAATGAATAGAATTTCATCAAATTAAGGAATGCTGTTACAAAATTATTGATTTTGCTAATGATATTGTTATTTTTATTGACATATTGATTTTGTGTTAATTATTGATTGAACTAATCAAGCTTCGAGTAATTGGGTCCTGATCTCCATCGAGGGTTTAGATGAGCATGATTTCAAATCGAGGTAATTTGCATACAATGCTGTCTTTTATAAAATGAACTTGACGTGCATATTGGAAAATGACAGTTAACTTTAAAAATGGCGAATTAATTTTGTACCGTCAGAAGTCCGTCATGCTTAACCATACGTGTATGTACATGTACTTAACAAAAAAGTTGAGAACCACATCAAAAATATTTTTAATTTTGCAGAATGTAAATCATATTGTTTCATTTTTCACACTTCTCGTAATTTCATTAATTTAATTTATTACATCATTTGAAACAAGAACAAAATACAGATGGATATATATTTTTCAGTTTTAAATGTTTAATTAAAATTTTACATCGGTCGCTATCTTTTTTTTGTTGAGTATATTATTATCGTTAGTAAAATGTTGATGAAAAAAAACATGTGTGAAGTTTGTATTGCTTCATTTCTGCTTTCTATAGTCTCGCGAGTTATGGGTAAAACTATTGAAATTATATTCCTAAAATTGGAAATTAATACAAAAACTGCTTATTTTGTTGGCAAAAGAATTCGCCAACATATAAGCAAAGTTTGTCATTCCACAAGTCTATGAAGAGGTGAAATTAATTAGACGTGATATCTTTGGAACGGCACATTAGTCGTATGTGAAATATTTGAAATTATTAGCAACATGAAGCGTTTACTTAAATTAATATACTTATCTGAATCAAAGCCATTCCTTTTGGAAATATAAAGGGTATATTTTACTACTAAAATTCTTAGCAATTTTATCTCACTTTTAAATCCTTATCCTTAAATGTTTATCATAATATTACTCAACCAGGACATATATTAAATTTCCAAGGATTCAATTTGAAATGCTATTTCTCGCCTTACCAAAATTAAAGTTAATGAACAATTGGTACTTTGAATGTTTAACCAAAGATGACAGTACTTCTGATGTCGCTACATAATGTGGACAGGTGCTCGAAACATTTGTGACAAGGTCCGGGGATATCTTTGCCTTTCTGGCGTTTGATGTTTTTATCATTTATCCATTTTACCCCATGTGAGCATCATAGAATTGTTCCAAGTACATTAATTACTTTCCTTCTAATACAGCTGTTATATGGAATAAAATACAGACCTGTCGAAAGTTTAACACCAGATTAACTAATTAGTGTCAAATAGGTAGCTTAACTCGACCCCATATCTCCGCAGCTTTGTGGCAGTGGTTTATTATCTCTCGACAGCTTCTCAGCCACTTGCTGTCCATACCTCAAACGACCAACAGCCTGCTTTGAATCCTTTTCCTTTATTCATTGTTAAATTTTCGACAGGTCTGTACTGTAGTTAGTGAAGTGGCCTAGTGTGTCTGTGTGATCGTCAAGAAATGTATTTACAAATCTTTGTCCGATCTGTTTAATGGCTAATAATTACAATGATGATAGGGCAATGATTTTCCTCAGTGATTTTCCTTTCACGGTTTTGTGGTTAATCACACACAAGTGAGACTTGAAATCGAATCTATAATGTTCTGTGTTGTCTATTAAATTTTGTCAATTTCCCAACACACTTAATCTTCTAGAGAAGCGATGCTTAAGTAATCATTTGTTGAATTGGAAATCTTTAGGTATAACAATAATTTGATTTTTGCAAGATCTAAAATTTATTAGTGAGATGGGAATAGAAAACTGTTTACCAGTTTTTAGTTTAAGCTACGTCAATAATGACATTATTCCTATTCTATCTAGCTGAACAGTTTGTCCAGCGGCGTCTTACAAACATAATTACCATAGAATATAACTTGATAAATGCGAAAATATTAGTTAAGCTGATAAAGGGCAATATGACAAGGAGGAAACCGGCTGCTAGACTTGCATTATAATAAGAATCTTCACAACTCAGAGAGAATACTGTTACATCTGTAAGGGTATAATCTGACTAAACGATGTCCGGATTTCTGCGCTTTTGAATTCTGAAGTTGTAATAATAATTAACCAAATGAATTGAATTTGTTCCATTTAAATTGGAATATTGTTCTTATTATCCGTGGGCAATGATTTTAAATTCATAAATATTTGATTAGAATGTCATTTTATTCCGCTATTTATTCAATAGAGAAACTTCACTAAACATTTACTAGTATTTGTTCCCATGACAGAAAACAGTATTGAGTAATCGTGAATAAAAAAAAAAAGAAAAACCACCAAAGATTAGGATTTTTTAAAACATAATTTTTAATTCATGTAAACATAAATATACATGTAGTGTATGAGTATTAAAAATTTGAGTTTTGGAATATTGATGGACTTAATAAGAATTACATATTATACCAGTTTTAATTTTACAGCACTAGACGACCGTTTCGGAATGCAATTCCTCATCAGTAGTGCTTGGACCAAAATTATGAATTCAAAATTATTTTGAAGATGTTGAAAAGCTACCCAAAGGACCAAAGTATATTTTACCAAATGAAGCTAAGGAAATACTTTGCATGAGGTAGTATACCTTAGTTTTTGAGAAATTTCAAATTTTAACTTGCATGAAATTTAGACAATTATACATGTAGTGTTTTTCTGACAATAATACGAAATTATTGCCTATATTATTGTTATATCCTCGGGAATTCATTTAAAAACGAGACTTTCAGACCGTATAAAAATGATCATGTTACAAGAACGCTTCTGCTTGTCTTTTGGCCAAAATGAAAATTTAAATTTTAGATTCGAAATCCGTATGGTGTGTTTGTTTGTTTGTTTGTTTAAATCGAGTAGGCGTTCGGGTAATAAACCAAATTATCATCCTTATAATCAGTGCATAAAATGCATAATATAAAGTGCATTTTGTGATTTTTCGGAAACAAAAGTTTAATCTGCATGAACTAAAACACACCGTAACAGAACATAATTAACAAGAATGCATAATTAACTGTCTATACTAATACTATACATATTTATGTTGCTGTGGCTGATTACATTTGCATGCTTATTATATCAAACAGAAAGTTAAGACAACTAATTATCACAATTACCCAACAATAAGCATTACTGCAAAGACCAAACTTAAAATGACGCATGACGCACGTATCTATATTATCAAAAAACTAAACTGTCATAATAGACGTAATTGACATGTGCTAAGTTTTGAATTCTTTATTTCAAATCTTGAAAATAGTATATGGCATTATGAAAAATATTAAAATAATATTGTAAGAGAGTACTCTGTGTAAACATATGTAATATGGCTGTTTTAGCTGAACTAGGGAGATATAGATTTTTAGAATTGCGTCATTGTCAAATTCTCAAGTTTTGGTTAATAGTTGTGTAAAATTAAATGTTGTGTAAAATATATAGTTGTATCCTGTGCATGAAAATGGTTGTTATATAGCTATAAACATGATTGTAATATGTTTAATACTAATAAACTGAATTGAATTGAAATTTATTGATACTATTGGTATTATTATGAACACCTGACATCTCGTCTTTAGTCAAAGTATTCTATACGATTCGTCATTTACTATTTCTTATTTGAATCAGTTGCTGCATTGCATTTGTACTATCGTTATCTTACAAACAGAAATTGTAGCTTTGTGCAATTTGTTACCTTACAATTAGATGAAATAGATTATTTATTTCTCATAAATGTAGTTTTTCATTCTGTTTAAACTTATAACGCCGATTAACGATTGAATTATATGTATTATTTTTAAAATATGTATATCTGTAAAACAAACATTAACAGTATTAAATAGTGTCTTGTGAAAATTTAATTGCTTTTTATTCAATTGGCATGTGGTGATTTTTAAAAACTTTATTTCATAAAAATTAGGACCTGACATTAGTTCTAACCCAACAATGTGCTAGAGATATTATTTAAAACCATATTGTTAATATGTTACAAAAATTCAGTTGATGTCTCTCTTTATATGCAATTTAATGTTCAAAAAAATGTAATGGCTAATCTCTCTTTCTCTCTCTCCCTCTCTCTCATTTTTAATTTAAACAAACCAGGTAAACTTTAGCAATAAGATTTTGTTTATTAGTTTTACAACAGTACTTGTAGAGAGTACCGTAACTCATGTCAGTACATACCCGGGTATATAACCCCACTCAAGATTCTGCTGAAAGTTTATAATGAAATAAAAAAGTGTGATTAAACAGTCATAATAATTATAATCTTCTTTCAATTGTGCTTGAAATTTTTGTCCACATTTATATACATAATTTATATGATTCTATGTGTATTTTATAGGTTCTCTCTGTTAAATAAGTTTGTTCGTGTTGTTATATAGTTGACACTTTAACTTGTAAATTTTACAATTTAATGGTATATAATACTGCTACTTAACACCCCTTATCTTACCAGTCTGATACAAAACAAGTGTGAAGAATGTAAAATAAGTTTATAGAATTCAATAAATTATTATAATCAGTGTTTTTCTTTGTTTTATAGGTGTGAACTTTTATTGGTATCGTTTTGTGGTCATTTGACCTACATGGGACAAAACTGAATAAAAGTACTTCTTCTAGTAGATCTTGTTTGTTCCAAAGTTCCAATGGCAATTTTATTGGTATCGTTTTGTGGTCATTTGACCTACATGGGACAAAACTGAATAAAAGTACTTCTTCTAGTAGATCTTGTTTGTTCCAAAGTTCTAATTGCAATTTTATTGATATCGTTTTGTGGTCATTTGACCTACATGGGACAAAACTGAATAAAAGTACTTCTTCTTGTAGATCTTGATTGTCCCAAAGTTCCAATTGCAATTTTATTGGTATCGTTTTGTGGTCATTTGACCTACATGGAACAAAACTGAATAAAAGTACTTCTTCTAGTAGATCTTGATTGTCCCAAAGTTCCAATTGCAATTTTATTGGTATCGTTTTGTGGTCATTTGACCTACATGGAACAAAACTGAATAAAAGTACTTCTTCTAGTAGATCTTGTTTGTTCCAAAGTTCTAATTGCAATTTTATTGGTATCGTTTTGTGGCCATTTGACCTACATGGAACAAAACTGAATAAAAGTACTTCTTCTAGTAGATCTTGTTTGTTCCAAAGTTCTAATTGCAATTTTATTGGTATCGTTTTGTGGCCATTTGACCTACATGGGACAAAACTGAATAAAAGTACTTCTTCTTGTAGATCTTGATTGTCCCAAAGTTCCAATTGCAATTTTATTGGTATCGTTTTGTGGTCATTTGACCTACATTGAACAAAACTGAATAAAAGTACTTCTTCTTGTAGATCTTGATTTTTCCAAAATTAAAGTTCCAATGGCAATTTTATTGGTATCGTTTTGTTGTCATTTTACCTACATGGGACAAAACTGAATAAAAGTACTTCTTCTTGTAGACCTTGATTTTTCCAAAATTAAAGTTCCAATGACAATTTTATTGATATCGTTTTGTGGTCATTTGACCTACATGGGACAAAACTAAATGAAAGTACTTCTTATAAATCTTGATTGTTTCAAAGTTTCAATTGCAATTTTATTGGTATCGTTGTATAGTCATTTGACCTACAATGGGCCAAAATTGAATACTCTTTCTAGTTCTTGATTTTTCTTATTTCTGTTTCATTCAAATTTCCCCGGCAAGTCTCGACAATTCTGGAAGGGATATGTTTTTGAAATCATTTGGTCTACATGAAACAAGAGTGAATGCAAGGACTTCTTGAATATCTTGATTGTTGCAATTGCAATTTTATTGGTATCGTTTTATGGTCATTCGACCCACATGGGCCGAAATTGAATACTTTTTCTAGTTCTTGAGTTTTTATTTCTATTTCATTCAAATTTCCCCGGTAAGTCAGGACAATTCTTGAAGAGATATGTTTTGTAATACATTTGGTCTACAGGGAACAATAATGAATAAAAGCACTTCTTCTTGTAGATCTTGATTGTCCAAAGTTCCTATTGCAGTTTTATTGGTATCGTTTTGTTGTCATTTAGTCTACATGGTAAAAATTGAATACAAGTACTTCTTTTTATATATCTTGATTTTTCCTAGTTCCATTTGCAACTTTATTGGTATCGTTTTGTGGTCATTTAATTTTTTTACCTGTATGGGACAAAATTGGATGCAAGTACTTCTTGTAGATCTTGGTTATTCGTAGTTCCAATTGCAATTTTATTGGTCTCGCTTTGTGGTCATTTTACCCACATGGGACAAAATTGAATGCAAGTACTGCTTGTAGATCTTTTATATTCCCCTAGTTCCAAATCAAACAAAGTACCAAGTATGTCTCGACAAAACTGGAAAGAATATGTTTAGTAAATCAAAACATATTTCTCTTGCTACCAATACCCAAGCACATATAATAAATATGTTTATGGTATCATGATAAATAGGTGTTTAGATCTTTTGGCACCAACAGTAGGCTAAATTGATTTTAAAAGAGAGTTAGATACATTGGCATCACTAGTTATTATAGATCTTTGAATCTTTTATCTGTAATTTTTCAGTTACCCCGCTGGTAGTCACGTTAACGTAAACCGATGAACGCCGGAAGTAAAACTGTTCCTTCATATCTTCTGAAACACCTTTGTTACATACACCATCTTTGTTTAGCTAGCTAAACAGGAAGTGCTTACCTGTCCGGAGCACCCAGTCTCCATTTGCCAGTTTCTAAGTTTTTACTTTTGTTCTGGGATTTCTGTTTGGACAAGGATTGGTATGTTTGTTTTATATTAATAAAATTGCGCGTATTGCTATTTGTTAACAAAGCGAATCATTTATCTAAATCCGATTTGATCTGAAGCAGTTTGGATTAATTGATTATCACAACTGTTTATACAATACACAATTATAGAGCATCATCTTATGTTGATATTAGATACTTCTCATATTGCAAGCTGATTACAAAGCTTCAAACATAATCTTCCGTTTTATAGAAGCATTGATTAAAGCATCGATGCATCGATATAGGTTAATCCATCGACTGTGATTTTTTCCTTTGTTGAAGTTACTGATTTGTATATAGTAGAAGGTGCTAATTTGTTCTAACGTTTTATTTTAATTACTGGTACAAAACATTTATATTACAGATTGGGAGGCGTTTTAAATGTGAGGAGCATATACGTAAAGTTTTGTCAAAGTCACGACCATATCGTATCAAAACTGTTTTCAGTAATGCTAATATTAATTTATTTTATTTCTACAAAATCGTTATTGCTGTAAATTCTCATTAGTTTTATATACAGTATATAAATGGCGTTTATGTTACCAGATATTAGAAAATATATCAAAAACCACCTTTTCCCACCTCTACTATAAGAGATCCGTGCAAAACGGAAACAATGTAACTGTTTCCTGAAGCATGTTTTTTTCTAGCAAATTTCTAGTATATTAGCAATATACTTTCCTTTACAAATATGAAACAGAGCAAAAAATCTTTGTGGATTAAAACATAATAATTTATTTCTTTATGCCACTGCTCTAATTGTTAAATAATAAAAACAAACATACCAATTTATTTCTAAACCAAATACGAAAAGCAAAGCAAAACAAATATACCAGTCTATATTCAAACCACAATCCCAAAGCAAAGTAGAAACAAACATGCCAATCCATTTTCAAACCACAATCGCAAAGCAAAGTAAAACAAACATACCAATCAATGTTCAAACCACAATCGCAAATAAGGTAAAAATAAACATACCAATCAATGTCCAAACCACAATCCCAAAGCAAAGTAAAAACAAACATACCAATCCATATTTAAACCACAATCCCAAAGCAAAGTAGAAACAAACAAACCAATCAATTTTCAAACCACAATCCCAAAGCAAAGTAAAAACAAACATACTAATCCATGTCCAAATCACAATTCCAAAGAAAAGTTAAAACAAACATAACAATCCATGTCCAAACCACAATCTCAAAGCAAAGTAAAAACTGCCAAATTTGATTAAAAACGTGAACTTCGGACAAGGCAGTGAGGCTGGGTGCTCCGGAAGGAATACCACCTTCTGTTTAGCTAACTATACAACCGTTATGCGTGAAATCAAAAATTGGGAGCGAACGGAACATGGAACTATGGGACGTCAAACATATCCAGAGTATTCTTGGGAACAGAGACATCGTACTTATCAACTATATTGCAACTATATTGTGGTGACGGCCATAACTGTGAAATTCAGCAATATTCCTCTCATTCAGCATTGTGTGTTACTTATGTTATCACTGAAATGTTGTATCTTTATCATTTCATTGTCTGATCGGTTTGATGCCCAGAAACAGGTGTTTGTTAAGGAATATGACAGAATATGATTATCTGTAGAAGAAAGATTCATAGTAATCTCCAAAGATTTATCTAAGCCATCTGCCAAAACAATACACCAGTGCATTGTAATAATTAATCAACGATGTGCCGATTAAGTGGATGAAGTGAGGTAGCTGGAATGGTGCTCACTCCCGTCAAAATTATTCTACTCATAACGAGGTGATTAATTCTGAAATAGTAGAGGAAATCCCGGATTCTCCAGAGACTGTCCCCTGTTTCACAATCATTCCTTTACAAAGATTTTTTTTAACTTTTATCTGGCAAATTTAACTTCAATTTTAATAATTGTGTTAATTTTTAAAATAATAAGTAATCTAAGGTGACGTTTTTAAGATCTTTGCAACTTAAAGCAGTCTTATTGTGTTTTGTCAAAAATATTTATTAGTAGTTCCAAAACGATTACCAGAATTTGCTCATTTTAAGTTAAGGAATAATTTAAAACGTGGGGGCTGGTCTTCGGCATTCGTTGCGAAGACTTTATATACATGCATCGACCTGAAATTACCAAAACAACTTACGTCAACAACAAATACAACGTCATCGTATATATTGGTCCAAGTTGGAAGGATGTATAGCAACTAACAACAGAAACTCGAAACATATTACTGGCTATCACTTTGGAATAATGACATTAAGCACCTGTCAAACACCAAGTGTTCAAGTTTATAATCAGTGGTCAAAATAGGTGTTGATGTTGTCTAATCATGTTGTGTTTTATTGCCTTGGCTATTGTCAAGTATATCGTGTTTAGTTGCTTTGGTTATTGACAAGTACATGTGCGTGTTGTTATGCCGTGTTCTTGGTTGTTTTGGTGGTTGTCAAGTAAACAGTTTTGTTAAGTCAGGTCTTTTGTTGCTTTGGCTATTGTCAAATATTTTAAACTACATGTTTTTTATGACGTGGATAGTTGCTTTTTAAACTACATGCTGTACGCCGTGTTTTAGTTGTTTTGGCAAATGCATGTTGCTTTTTAACTACGACTTTTTAAGTCACGTTTTAGCTATTTTTATGCACATGTTTTGTATGTCCATTTCTGTAACTAAATATGAAAAATGGTATACCCCATGTGTAACTACACGATGCATATATTTAAATTTGTATTAAATACCAGGGTATACCACAATATACATGTTTTGTATATGTATGTACTCTTGTTTCGTTTGTCTATTCTTATCTCTGCATGATCTTGTACACATATTTACTTTTTCTCACCAAAATCCTGACATATGGTTATTAAGCCGTCTATTCTCCGTTACTATTTCATGTTTTTATACGACGAAGTGTTAAATATGTTATTTTCGTTATAAGCCTGCATGTGGTCTTGTCAATATGTTCTGGTATAATATTTCTTTAAATACACGTTAGAATATCAAAATTACAATATATATTTCAATAATGAGTTTAAAATCATAATAACAACGATTGAGAACATCCATGACGAGCCTTACCCTGAATTAACCCATTAGGTGGTCATGACTTCTCTAGATGTTTGGCGACACTGTTCCCTCCGATTACTTTCGCTGGTTACTCCGACCAACTCGTTAGTTAAATATTTATTGTGCTAAGATAATTATAATGTACATTTGTGCATAGTAATATAATTACAGATAAAGATCCGAATCAGTATCTGCGTTTTACTATTAAATTGGCTGCACGTTTCTTAATCCAGAGATGCTTGTTAAATTATTAAAAATATCCAGTCTGTGTTTTGGCTCTAGGCAAAAATATTTTTACTAATGCTACATTTTTCAATATGGTTCATTTTTATCACTATTTAATCATTTTTATTCAAATTTTAAAATATATCCACACATAATGATTTTTATATTTAAACCTTAAAAAACAAATATTGTTACTGATAATATGCACGTTTGTAAAACGCCAGTAGAAGTCCCAAAGTACAAAATTTATTGCTGTTTAGCAAAATCATTGTTTGACCTAACCAGAACGTTGGCAATATTCTGTATATCCACCAAAACATGTGGTCACTTTTAGTATTTCGTTAGTTTATTTTTAATCATGTTATTATTATTATTATTATTATTATTATTATTTATTCTATCTATTTACTTATTATTATATTATTATTGCAATACTTATCACTCGTGCACTTGCTGCAGTATTATACATGTATATACAATAAACAAGATTGCACAAAGAGTCGAAATGGTTTATTATTTTCATGTTATTAATACTTGCATTCATAGTAAGCGCACATTGTACAGTACAGACCTGTCTAAAGTTTAACACTAAGCTAACGAATAACGAATTATTAGTTCATATCGAACCCTCGCTAGCGTTATCTCGACATTGACGACATCTATATCGCTACAGTTTCTCGTCACTAGCTATCCGCATCTCGACCACCCTTCATTAGCCTAGTGTCAAACTTTCGACAGGTCTGTAACGTAATTTGTTAAACCATTTCCAATCAAATTTAAAATTTTCAATTTATTTCGTTGATCCTTAATAAAGTGTTCATGTATAATCGGTTGTTATATCATTTGTTTCTTTGTGCTCTTGTTTCGGTTTTTGTGTGTGTGTGTGTGTGTGTGTGTGTGTGTGTGTGTGTGTGTGTGTGTGTGTGTGTGTTGTGTGTGTGTGTGTGTGTGTATGTGTGTGTGTGTGTGTGTGTGTGTGTGTGTTGTCGCATTTCTAAGGTTTCTTTTATACAATTAAGCTAACATGTATCCGGGGTATAAATCTGTTCCTCCCTTATTACATGAACTATTAACTATATAAAGATGACGACCGGCTTACCAAACATTGTCATTAAATAAACAGAACAACTATATTCGCTATATCAAGATATAAATGATAAGTATTCATTATTGCATATAGGAATTTTTTAAAGAGGTTATCGTCTTAGATGAAAATGTTTTCATCATCACATGCCAATCCGTGTCCCAAGCATACGAGTAATACCAAAGCAAAGTAGAACCTTTGAAAACTGGCAAATGAAGTTTGAAACATGATCTTTCACCAGGGAATTGAGGCAGAGACCTCTGGAGGGATAAGTAAGCACCTCCTGTTTAGCTAGCTACACCCTCTACGTGTGTAATCAAATTGTAGATTGACAATACAAGCAATCAAGGGTTTGTTTTGTACAATGCTAAATATAAAAAAATGAAACCCAGAGAGAAAGAGAGAGAGAGAGAAAGAGATCTACCCGGGTAGATAAGCATTTTAAAGATACTAATTCTGATGTTAATAGTTATTACACAGCAATGGTGTCAACAAGTAGGTAAATATTTATCACTTTGATGTTACAGCTCCGACAGATTTACACAGCCTTTCATTTTTCAACTGCTTCTAATCTATTGTTAATAGATTTGTGATTCAAATAAAATATCAAATTCTTTAACACATTTTCTGTGTAAGATTACTCACAGAGACATAAATCATTTTAGCTGCCTTAAGGGTCAGATTTCGGTCCTATTTTTGGTACAAAAGTGTAGTCGATAAATAGCCAAAGGTCGCCAAAGTACATCATCCCCTTTAACTTTTTTTCAGAAAAATGAATATTTAAACAATTCTGTTATTTCCTCTTAAAATGAAATTTTATATTTAGGCATTATCATCCGGCGTAAGTTTTAAAGAAAAAGCAGTTCCTTAATGCTTTAAATATATGAAAATGCAAATCTGGGTGCGCCTTTAAAGAAATTCATTTGAACACTGCTTGTTAAAACCTTTATAGACTTTTATCACCTTTTCTCTATTCTTTCTAACGTGTTTCCGAAATGAAAATTGTCTACTTAAATGAAAAAGAAATATTCAAATATATTTTTGACCAAAAAAAGAAGAAACAATACGACGAAATTCATCTCTGATTAACCATT
Organism: Anadara kagoshimensis; assembly: GCA_021292105.1. Taxonomy (NCBI): domain Eukaryota; kingdom Metazoa; phylum Mollusca; class Bivalvia; order Arcoida; family Arcidae; genus Anadara; species Anadara kagoshimensis. The sequence goes on from CM037860.1 coordinate 32,423,835, forward strand.
AAAAATGGACGATTTTATGAAATAAGACTGATATAAATACGTATTGTTTGGGACCACTGGTTGTAAGATAAGTGAGATGGTTAAGACTTTATAATCTGGGTGCTAGACCCCACCACCATTCATATCGGTAGTGTCATTACATCTCGTGTCCGTCAATATTTAGGAATTTTCTTATCAAAGACCTGAATGTGTGTGTGTGTGTGTGTGTGTGTGTGTGTGTGTGTGTTTTAATTTATGTCTTTAGCATTTACAAATAATATGACAACATTTTTATTTTTGTCCACATTAGCATAAGTAAACATTCTTGTAATAGGAACACGTGTTTTGAATATTTTTTTAGATTGTTATTTAAAAAACTGAAACATTTGTTGTCCCTTCAAGTCTGAATTGGTGTTTTCACGATAAATTGAGAATGCATTAAGAATTGAAGGACGCAAATAAATAAATATTTGTTTAAAAGTATGTATTTAATCTTTATAAATTTGTTAAGATATTCTCAAATTATTTGAAATGCCATGATAATTACTCAGTCTCGAAGGTTAATATCCGAGCTTGGGTGCATATGTCTCATGTTAAGGTCCTTTACTTTGGATGACAGACAGACTAAACTAAATCACAATTAAAGTTATAAACTGAATTTTGTTCCTTTTCTTCTCAATTTTGATTTTACACTAACGTGTTCAGCTAGCTAGACATGAGCTGCTTAACCTCACAGAGCACCCGGCCTCACTTCTCTCCTGTTGATGTTTACGTGTTTACTAAACTCGATTGGGTGTTTTTCAGAATTTCTGTTTTTAGGGCGATATTGATTTGGATTAAAACGGGTCGGTATGTTGGCATCACTTAACTAAATTTTTACTTTTACTTTCCTCTGGGTCGTAGATTGGACATGCATTGGTATGTTTGTTTTTATTGATTAATTGATATATCATGACTACATATAATATTAGAAATGCTTTATCAAAACCTAGTACATGTATTGCCTTTTGTTGCGACAATACTGATACAAAAAGTAATGATGAGTTTAGTACATCACACGACCATAAGAGCATAGAAAATTTCTGGATATTTGATGGTAGTTAAAATTCCAACATCTACACTTATCACACTATAACTACATAGACGCCATCTTTATGCTGCTGGAAAATCTGCTCAATGAAAAAAAGGAAAAGTTTTTAAAAACAATTTTTGTTGATTATTGAAAAAAATTCAAAAATTTGACCATGAAAGTTCAATGAAATGTCAAACGGTATTTTAGCGCTCTCTATCCACATCAAAAAGAAAGAACTCCAACAAGCTAAGATCTCATAATATCATCGTGCAGCGCATAGCGCTCTCTATCCACATCAAAAAGAAAGAACTCCAACAAGCTAAGATCTCATAATATCATCGTGCAGCGCATAGCGCTCTCTATCCACATCAAAAAGAAAGAACTCCAACAAGCTAAGATCTCATAATATCATCGTGCAGCGCATAGCGCTCTCTATCCACATCAAAAAGAAAGAACTCCAACAAGCTAAGATCTCATAATATCATCGTGCAGCACACTAGTCTGTATACAGTCAATCAATCAAATTTTACCATGTGCTGTACTAATTCATGAAGCTGCACCTTTTTGGCGCACACTATATGTCTTGTATTCAACGCTTGTATTTTCTCCTCTTGATAAACATAATTTCAGGTTGTTTCTTTTTATCGGCTCCAGTAATGCCAAAAAATCAACGTACTGCTACATTAATTCATGATAGAACTACATTACGCTGTACTCTAAAAATACTGCATATCAAACACAATATTAGATGCTACTGATAAAAAGAAGTGTTGGTTATCTTTAATTTGAAAAATAATAATCTTCTCTGCTTTATATATTTTTAAATGCCTCATTTCTTTGTTTGAAGTCAAAATATATTCTAGCTTGCTTTCACGAGTAACTTGCAATTTCCAGGCCACAACATTGTAGTAGTTGTTGTGGTGTTATTGTTGTTGCTGCTGCTGCTGCTGTTGTTGTTGCTTTAAACATACATGAACTAAAACTGTTGTTTATTTATTCCTATATCAAATGCTGGTTGATTTGTAAAAATGTATGAATATTATGATTAAAACAAAAAAATCTAAAATATTTCTAAATATAGGACCATCTGTAGTTCTGCTGGCATATGGATATTGCATCGTCAAAATAAACGTAAGTGAATGTCCTTATAGAGTGTTTGTAGACAGAAGTACTTATCTTCTATTTTTATATTTTTACATGTTTCTTTAACATACAAAACAATTTCAAAAGATTCCTTTGTTATTAGAAAGTGAAATGTGTAAATATATTGTTTTGAGAAAAACCAACATAAGCTCAGGTTCCATACCGTTCACAACTTGGGTGAACTAAGAACACAAACATGACCTAAAATAAGCCTATCATATCTTCATTAATCTGACCAGCAGGAAAACCAATATTTGTTTTAATTAGTTTAATAACTGTTTTATTCTAAAAGTAAACAAAGAACGGTCACCGACTGCGCTAAAATTGTAAAGACTTATAGATTTTGTACAACTATCCTCCTAATCCGAGATCAAGACAATGCTGAGAGCTCTGTGTGATCCTGTTCAGCGTCATTCCAATTTAAAAATAAAGTTTACATTGGTAAATCAATAATGTTTCATTGCCATACAGAATTATATGGTATATATTTGTAAAATAAACATACAACACTTTGATTTGTATTTACAAAGGGCTAACAAAGCAACGCACAGCTGGGGAGGGGCCTCTACTCCCGTGAAAATCTAATTACACCATCTTGTATAAGTTTGAAAAATAAACTTTGTGTATAACTAAACAAACATTGATATATGTATACTCAGTTTATCGATAGATTCAATAGGCTACATTTCAAATTAATATGAGAATTCAAAATTTTAAATGAATGCAATAGTTTCAATAGACAGCCATGGTATTCACGTTCCTTCTCAATTCCAATGTTGAGGTTAATGCGGACGTCGGACACTTGGGATTATTTGCTTAACCGGAATTAAACTTAAACGTAATTGATAATCTTTCAATAACATTTATTAAAAATCTCAATGTTTTTTCCTATTTTGTTTATACACAAATGCTTAATCTCTTAAAGTTAATATTATTTTTTCCGTCAAATTAACTACTCACCTGTACTCTAATTGTGTTAAGGTAATTCAAGTTTACATAATTTTTATTCTGCACAAAAATGCACCACGCCTGCAATATTTTATTATTAATTTTTGCAGGATTTAAAAATCTAATAGACATGTGTTAAAAGCAAGAAAAAAATTAAACCCTTCTTTGAAGTTTTAAATAAACAATGTTTGATCGCATTATACTTCGTGTTAGTGTGTTCTTATATTTTAATGAGCGTTTTAAATCGGCCCTGTAGATTTGGAATTATGTGCGTTAACCCTTAATTAAAAATAGGCTCCCTAAAGCAAACTGTGAATTTGGAACAATCGGTTAATCTGACATGACCTGTTTATCAAAGCCTAGCGCCTTCTTCTTTCCTTTAGCAAAAGATTAAATTGAAAGAAAAATACTTATTTTAATTTTTAACAACGTTATAAGCGTCTTAAAAATTAGAGAAGGAAAATGTATATTTATATCATAATCGTATGTATGAGTTGTATATGATCATCTAAATCCTGGTTTTTGATTTCTATAAGAGTTTTATAAACCACAAGTATATATAAACCAGCTATAACTGCCGCGTATTACTGTGCAATGTTTATCCTGTAACTAAGCTAAGAATCTCCTTTTTGTACTCTTTTGAGTAAGTCGGAGAGTCAATCTTCTAAAATTAATTGTTTTAAAGCTTTTAGATACCTTATGATTCATACTGGACGCATTAGTGTACTTGCGTGTTCTTTCACGTTGGTTCCGTACAGAAATGTCTGCAATGGGTCAAACTGACCTTAAACTGGATTAATTCCAACTTGAAACGTGTTTAAATGTCGGGAACCAATACATGCAATAAAAGCAATATTTAAAAAAAGAAGAAAACGACGTTGTTTCTTTATGAAACAAATCCATGTACTAGTATTATGAATTATTTTGTAATCATGATTTGACAGTGTTTAAGCGGTCGATCCATTACGTAGTGAGCATTCATTTTCTTCAGTCGAAAAAATAGACGAACAGTTCAAACAGCAGTAAAGTAATCATTTTTATCAAATTAACATGCGTATAACAACACATTATCATTTCTAAAATTTTACCCAGCACAAACATGTGTCTATCCATGTTCAGCTTACCATCCCAAGTACACAGTAAAAATTTGAGAAATGAGAGTGGACCCTGTAAGCATCTCTAGTATGCAGCCGTGAAGTTCGTTATATATAGATCTCGTGGAAGACACGAGTTCAAATTCTAAGATTTCCTTTAACGTTATTTTAGATTTTAAAAAAAAAACATTCATGGTACTAGAAATAATTAATTATTTTTTACAATATTTACTGATGTTGAATTAATGAACAATTTGAAAGTCAATTATTATTTGGCAAAACAATAAAACAAACACAATATATTCAACCACCTTCAATACTTGGGTTTCTTGAAAATTAACAAAAAATTGCATAATTGATAGCTAATGAAAGCTTATGAAACTTGATTTGTCTAGATAAATCTTCTCTGTTTTAAATAAGCTGACTTCTGGTAAGTTAAAGCCTAGTTAAGTATGACTACTCTTCCATTCCTGGTAGTCAAAATAACTTTGGCTCCTCAATTTTAAAAAGTAACTTGTTCCAGCAAATGTGAAAAAATATTTAAAAAGGACTATTTTCAGAATTGGAAATTGGCTACTTATAAGTTTGTGGAAACACGTGGCAGATGTAGCTAGCTAAACAGTAAGTGCTTATTATTCCGGAACACCCGGTCTCACTTCCTTCTTGAAAGTTCACATGTGGTAACTTAATTTGACAGCTCTAAAGTTTTTACTCTCCTTTTGGATAGTGATTTGAACATGGATTGTTATGTTTGTTTTTACTTTGCTTTTGGATTGTGGTTTGGACATGGATTGTTATGTTTGTTTTTACTTTGCTTTTGGATTGTGGTTTGGACATGGATTGTTATGTTTGTTTTTACTTTGCTTTTGGATTGTGGTGTGGACATGGATTGTTATGTTTGTTTTTACTTTGCTTTTGGATTGTGGTTTAGACATGGATTGTTATGTTTGTTTTTACTTTGCTTTTGGATTGTGATTTGAACATGGATTGTTATGTTTGTTTTTACTTGGCTTTTGGATTGTGATTTGGACATAAATTGGTATGTTTGTTTTTACTTGGCTTGGACATAGATTGGTATGTTTGTTTTTTTTTTATTATTATATAATGATAATGGTTAGTATGTTAAAACATGCATCATCACACGCAGGATGTACACTTGTTGCCAATCGTTAATTAAGATACTCATGCTGATGATGTAGATTTCAGATTGTTTTCTGATGGTAAACTAATATTTCTGTTTGAAAATAAAATGCATGTTGTTCATTTGCCAAACTTATAATGTTTGAAACAGGCGCCAACTAATATTTCTTGCTTTCTAATTTTTTTATGTTAAAAAATTCCTGAATTTTTAACCCGATGTTTTATCATTTACAAACAACATTTTTATTGCTTTAAAGTCTAGATCAAGGCTTCGGGGGTTGAGTTATCTACAGCGCATGGTTCAGGCAATATTCCATTGTCAATGCTTGAAGCTGAATCGAACAGACCATAGTGTGAAATAGTTTGTTGAAGTTTGGTTGTTACTCTTCCATCATCCAAGAACTTGCAACCTCGCTGTACCCGAAAAATGACTGCGAAGTAAACTTTAGCAATCAAATACTTACTGAATACTGAAATTACAAACAGAGCTTGAACATAAAAGCTAAGTTTCATTCTGTCTACAAATTAAAAGAATACAAAATCAAACAATTGAATAAATCTTACATACGATTTCTGATTGACAAAGTGGTGCGTCTACATGTGACCTGTTGGACAGGTCACTATGATGTACAGACCGTTTTTACAGGATACAGATTTTAACGGAAACTGTCTTTTTATATCGCAATATAGCATATATTGGCAAATGGCACACGAAAGTAGATAATAATTTTTCATATATCGCAATATTGAATCATGATGATTTTCGGGATGTAAAGTCTACATCATTTGTGTCAGGCCATGATTTCATAATCATTTCTTGACTAAGATTTTCCTTATTTTGAATTTGGCAACTTTGAAACCTTTATAATTGTTGCGATACCCGATAATTTAAGGTGTCGTTTTAAAGATTCGTTTAAGCTTCTGCATTTAGTTTATTCGTATTTCCAAAAAAGAGCTCGCCAAAATTTGCTTTATTCAAATTAAGAAAAAACTTAGTTAACTTGAGAATGATTAACCAGGCTCCGGTTTCCAAACCAATCCTTAACTAAGATTTTCCTTAAATTAAATCTGGCAAATTTGAAATCTTAATAATTTTTAAATTGTTCAGGTATTCAGGAATTCAAGGTGCCATTTTGAATATCATTTCTGACTTGTGACTTCTGCATTTAGTTTTGACAAAAATATCCATTCGTAGTCCCAAGATCAGCTTTCCAAAATTTGCTTCATTCAAAATAAGAAAAATCTTAGTTAAGGAATGATTTTGAAACTGGGGCCAGCTTCATTACGCGTGTATTAGAAGGCTTTGGTATGATTAATCATTGGTATTCCCGTTTGTATGTATTAAGTAGGCAAGGTTTTAATCAAATGTATATGATTGAACTTCTTAGTCCAAAATCTTAATTGAAATTCCAAGAACAGATAAACATGTTATATTATGTTCACTTGTCTTGATTTACTTCAAGTAAATAGTATTGCTCCGATATGTTATGATTCTCTCAATTTCGCTTATGTAAACTTTCCCACTAACGAAATACTTGTGATCTTTCCGCTGAAATAACCTTACTTTTGATGTAAATAAACACTACACGTCATAAACGCTTATTTAAAAGCAATATATGCTCTGTAACCAGGAGCCCGGTTTTAATATGAATAGAAAACTAGAATTTATGAATTTACAAAGCGATAAGAGTAGACTTATTGTGTCCATTTGGAGTTATTTTGAGTGATCCGAGATTTATATTATTGTGTTTGAGAACAAGATCTAATAGAAATTAAATGTAAACCTCTCTGTTTGTACTGCTTTTCAATCGTTTTCCTGATTACCAGTAATAAATTCTAAGACGTCTTGTCACACGGGCTCATGAATATAAAAATTAGCATTTTATAATCAAGTGTAAGTTAAAAAATATGAATGAACACGTGCACAATTTATTTCGACATGGTCCCAAAAATCTGTTCATTCGTTAAGCTAATATATGACATCTGGGCTGCACTTTTTATTGCCGTCAATTTTCTCTCAATCATATCGATTAGGGGTCTTAATATTCGGAAATGTGTTTAACATTTCAAGAACCCCCTTCGGAACACCTCATCCCTTTATATATTTATTACAGTATCATTTTCATTGAAGTTCGATGAGATTTTCGATAACCTATGTAGCAAAAACAAACAGAGGTACTAGTAATTTGAATTTTTTCACGATAATATCAAAGAAATGGTCTCCCGTATCCGGGGGATCGTCAAGTGTGTTTGTTCAGTAAAACCAATTGCTTGAGAATTTTAGCACAGCATTTCGCTATATATCTCAATATAGTTAATATTAAATCAAATATTGTATGTACTTAACGTTGATGTAAACTCCTTGATGTTATTTTGTATTATATTCTTATTTTAATGGCATTTTAATTTTTTCTTGTGCATGTATGATAAAATGGGTATTTTTACTGAGTTTTTTAAACTCATACACTTATTTGTGCTAGCATGAAAAATCCTAAGGAAAAAAATGTTGTCAAAAAATTTTTAAAAAATGCTCAAACCACGAAATATATCTTAAATATGTAAATTTGTATTTTTATGTAGTGTCTCGTAAGTCTGCGTGGTCGGATATAAAACTTTTTAAGAAGCTTAAAATATTTTGTATATAAATATTGAGTTTTTAATGTGACACCTTAATGTGAGACCTCCAATGGGACATACATAGCCCCAATGTATTTCTTCAATTTCTTCAATGGTTCTTTCATATGTTGTTATAGCCAGGAAGACTTTTAAACTTTTTTTATTTCAGTATATTTCGTTAACTTCTTGCCATTTAACTTTGTTGCAACACTTTGTTGATTTTGATGTCCATTGGCGGAAGCCTATGTTAATGCTTCCTAGCAACACTTGGTTGATTTTGATGTCCATTGGCGGAAGCCTATGTTAATACTTCCGATTTACAACTCCCCAAAAACACTGACAATGATACAGTTGAAAACCCGATACAAAGCTCGATACTTTTTAGAAGTTGGAAGTGTAAAACGGGCACCTGTTTTATTGTGTTTTGTTTTCAAAAAAAGACTTCAGATTATACAAATTATGCTAGTTGTTAGTTTTTAATTGTTTTGCAGTGTCATCATTCGAATGGTTAATTAGTTATCATAATATTATTATTTTCTTCATTTATAGGCACTTAGCAATAACTTCAATATTGTATGTCAGTTTTTTTATCGTCGCCATTTTTTCTTTTTCCTTTCGCATTAATTGGTCTTATTTAGATTCTGTTAGACATCTACACAAGTTGTAGAGTTTACCGTACAAAGCCTTATGATTTCACTAATTAATTGATGAAACTATACATGTAGTTTATCAACTTTGAATCATCCATTCATAGTTTAGTAATTACAAAATGTGTATGTTTACAAATTGGTTTGGTTGGCTGGTTTGGTTGGTTGGTTTGGTTGAATGTTGCTTAACGTCGCATCAGCAATTTTTCAGCTATTCGCGACGAGAACTATTTCATTAATCTCTATGGATTAATCTATGAACAATTTGTGTGTATGCATGTGAAGTGCGAGTGTGTTGTATGGTCTGCCTTGTACTAGCGCGCACTCAGGGCGACTTTGCCGTGCTAGCTCACAGAGTCAGTACGCCGCAGACAAGCGTACCACTCCCCCAGTCCATTATACTGATGCCAGGTGAATCAGTAAAGGCCAACGGTAAGGAAAGAAATTGGAATTGGCTTTCTGTTGGTTTCGCTTATGAATTCATTATACATATAAATAATGTTGTCGGACGTTAACGTCCACGTTTGGACTGTCGGCCTGTGCAGATTGTTTCATTATAAATTGGTGAATGTTGGATTTTTAGGTCTATCGGCCGGCACAAAGACCGTTTCTTATAAATGTGGGTGATCCACAACAGGAACTGAAAAAAAGTTATCTAATAAATCCGTCCATTTGATACCAGTGACTTGTAACATGGCTCGTATATCATCACTGTTTTATTAAAAGAAAAATTACCCCCTCCCCAACCGTGTCCTATCTTAATCACCCATCATGTAACCAATTTGTTATATATGTAAACTTTACCTCCCCCAAGATCGTGTGAAATTACACTAGAAATACACACAATTCCCAAACCAAACAGCAATTCTCGCAACAGAAATAACATACTTTCTCCTACTTCATGCAATATATAACGGCTGTGAAGATCATAAGATTGCATAAAATCTAAGATCTAGACTGTTAAACATTAGTCACGCTTCCGACAACTCGCAATAAATTTTGTGAATTTTGAAAAATGATTGATTGCTCACATTGATAATTTAAGAAATAATAATAATAATATATAATAATAATAATAATAATAATAATAATAATAATAATAATAAGAATTCGACATTATTATTATTATTATTATTATTATTACTATTATACCAATTATATGGCAATTTTACAACACAACAACAACAACATAATAATAATAATGATAATATTGAATAAAATGATAATATCTTTTCTTAAGTATTACTAACATGAAATTAAGACCCGTTTCAAGTTTTACAAGTCAAATGCTAAAGGCCTACATGCTTGCATTGTTTCCGTTTTGCCACATAAAATGATAAACCACTTTCGCGCCTTAAAAATAAAAAAGAAGCTATCTATCACCTTTTCTAATAATGTAAAAAAAATCGTCTTATCATTAAACTATTGACGAATAAGTTAAAAGATATTACACAATGAGCAAGAGACTTCAATTATCTTAATTAATACAAAGTCATTTAAGAAGCCGATATAATACTGGTCACATCAAACACGATCTATCAGTTGGAAATATCCGTTCGTACTGTTGCCGGTTCACGGGGTGCAACCTAATACCCGGATTAAAAATTAAAATCAACCTGACGGACAGGATCAAAGGTAGATAACTAATTGTCTATTGACACCTTTCCGTTTACAAATTTTGACGTAATCCGTATTTGGATTAGCTCCTATAGGTTTCAAAATGTTATGGTTCTAGCTTTTATCTTATCATCCAAACGCACTTAACACCTAGATTTAGCTAGATTGATCACAAAATGATGTGACTTTTTGAAACAAATCTCATTCGCAAATAGTCTAATTCACAAATAGGATAGCTGTTTTGTTTGCCCGTAATCCGACCTATCTTGAATACTTGTCAGAAAACAAAAAGGACCGAATTCTTAAACTTGTTAAACACTGACTTGTTACTAATACATGTCTACATATACAAATAAAAAAAACTAACACGAGGTATATTTGTGATCTTTTTATTTTATTTTATTTTATTTTATTTTATTTTATTTTATTTTATTTTATTTTATTTTATTTTATTTTATTTTTTTATGTCAAAAAATTACTGAAGTTGAGTCTTTGTCTAGCCACGTTTTTCTGTGCTCTATCTGACCTTTTAGTGTCAAAAAAGATCAATTGGTATATTTCAGCTCATCTTCAAATAACAAATCAGTTTTTTAATATTTTGCTTTCGTACTTTTGTCATTCTATAATTTCTATATAATATCAAAGAGTATAAGAATTGGAATTTGACGAGAGAGAGAAAAAAGTAAGGTTTCTCAAAAATAATGTTGCTATGAACGTTGAAGACGAGACACTACAAATAAGAAATCATCTCATCATCTGTGAAAATAGAGCACTCGAGTGGATTCTTATGGCCTTAGGGTTGGTAAAAACTTCCACTTGGGTTGACATTAAACATTAAAATCGACAAATTTTTTATTGTATCTGAGTATTCACGAAGTTAACATTAATAGACTATAGGAAATGCGTACATGTAAGGCTACAGTTAATATAAACGTGAATTCTGTTAGGCGAAGAAGAGCGTGTTTACGACTAAAATAATATAATTTGAATGTTTTAGTAATTAGTTAATTACTCACCAAGATAAAGACAACGGGTTAAATGGAAAGTTTTTTACAAGGATTCAGTAATGTTTTCTATGATGAACTATTGATATGCCGCGGTTGTTTGTCAAAGATTATCAATATTGTTTGTTGTTTTGACGTCAATTCCAACAACATGTTTTAATTATCAACAAAGCAGTACTAAAGGGGTTTAAGCTGAGAGACTGAAAACATGGAACAAATACATGTATAGCATTTCGGTGCAAATATGTTTTGTCCAAAAATTAGGAGTCCAAAACAAACATACCAAAAACCATGTCCAAACCACAACGTTAACCCAAATACGAAGTAAAAACTTTGAAGCTTTTTAAAGGCAAATTATTTTAATCTCGTGAGCTTTTACCAGGGAAGTGAGGCCGTGTGCTCAGGAGGGTTAAGCAATTCCTGATTGTTACAGTTTATTCTGTCGTAAAACCGCTGCAAAATGACTTATTAAATCAAAAGAAAAAATACAAAATTGATAGGATTCTGGAAACAGAGATAATATCTAGTATGTAACCGGTCTCTCTTATACATTAAAAAATTATTGCATGTATTGTCAAAATTATCAAATTCGTATAAATCCCCTGAGTTAAGAAATTAAATTAAGATAATTTTGTCGTGTCAGAATTGTTCGGGGTGAATGGATTAGACAAAATCTAGAAGACTGCAGTTATGTCATGTGCTACTTTTGAATTTTTATGAAATAATATAATTCAAAAGTAGCACATGACAGATAGGCACATGTTGAGATCACTGATTATAAAACGGTCATCAGACTAATGGTATCCTGTGACATTGTTCAAGTACATGCAATTCCATAGATCCAAACATTTTCAGATCCAAAAAAGATTGAAGAGGTGCAACCGTCGTAATGTAGGTATTGTTTTTTGTTTTTTGAGAAAGAATGATAGTTGTATTGACTACCACTCAGCAGAGCTAGTGTGCATGTTCCATTGCATATACTTGGGTACGTTTCACGAACCATACTTAGGACAACTAGTATGACTTTGGAACAATAGTCCGTTCTAGAAACCGTAGAAATGTTCCCAAGTTTTTCCTAAAGATAGGACAGGTACATAGTTCACTTGAGAAATAACTTGACATGACAGCTGCCTATATTTATATGTTACCGCGGCGGCAGATTCGGTGACAGCTTAATTTTAGAAACACAATTAATTCGCTTGGAAAGAACTTAAGAACGAATTTGGGAAACGTACGTGAAACGCGCCCCAGATGGGTAGTATGAAAATGCGCACCTGTATTGCTATTTATAGTTTCATTTTGACCACGTCCCAATAAAATAGTTGATGCACTTTTGGGTGAATGATGGAAGTTTTTCTTGTACAGAGTGATATGGAGTAATTGAGTTTCACGCCACAGTCAAGATTATTTCTTTATATCATGGGGTCAGTTCTGGGATGAACGAGGAAACCGGAATGCCCGAAGAAAACCACCAGCAAGCACTGACAAACTCTCTAGGATATGTCCTAAAAGGGATTTCAGCCTAGACAGTGAGAGTTACCATGGTCCGTAAGCGTGAAATCTTCGGACCTTTCTGCTACCTATCATGTACAAAAAGAATGCTCAAACGTATTCCAAAAAATAGTTCATATTGTGAGCTTTTCTCCTATATTACCATCCTTGATTTCATGACTCCAGATAACAAAGTCATAATATTGAAACTGTAATAAAGTCTTATTGCAGCCATGTCTTGTAACCATTCTACCTAACAAGTACCTTATGAAGTGTTTGATTACAGAGTAACATGTTATCTCGGTCCGGGGTTTGTTTGTGTTGTCTGTGATAATATTACTAGCAAACAGCTTTACTTGAAATTACTTTTCTCAACAAATCAAGATCAAATAAAATTTGAGCGAAACAAAATAATTATTTTTCCCGGGCTTTATCCAGTATATTGCCTAAAGAAGGCACTTGAAATAGTCATCTCCATCCTTACACAAACAAAACCTAACCTTTTGTTAGCTGTTATGGTGTCATTGTATGCAAACTATCGCCATGATTTATACAATATGAAAGCATACTCGGTGTCGTAAATACTCATAAAATTCTGCTTGCAAAATATTTGTACAAGATCACAACATGTTCACAATTCATTATTGATCTAAACGACAGATAACAGAGATTAGTTTGGGTCAATTTGCAGCAAAACATGGCAATATAACTGCTTGGATATCGTTCCGCGATGAAATATAGACCACTTGTAAAGGAACTTTATAATGCCTACCGGTATCTTAACACCCATTGATTGATTATATAGGACAATATAGTTGGGGTGATTTATTTTAATTGATATTTTTACTACATCTTGATCTTTTCAATGATGAATGTTATTCCTATACGGTTTATTGGCACAGTATACTCAATCTGGTTTGCATCGACGTGAGAAATCTGACGATTTACGTTTGTCGTAATATAAAACCGTTTACGGTAGTCGTAATTGCCCTAATTTACTCCCTTGTGAGATTTCACGCATCTACTTTATTACAATGCGTTCAGAACAATATTTGTACAAATTGAATAATTGATTGGATTTCCATTTTGATCTTGATTTCTTCATTATCCTAATTCCAGCAATAAACTGAGTTAACAAGACTAAGCTTTATTAGCAAATAAAAAATAAGTGTAATAATATGTCTAAATCACAAAAATATAAAGTCTGGAAATCAATTAGAAATATTTTTAATACTTTGTTAATTGCTGCAAAATTTATGGGCGTCATCACAGGATTGTTAAATTTAACATTAAAGGTATGGAACTTTCAGTCTATCAAATATAAACATGTTCATTCCAATAAGTAAATTTTAAGGCTGGATGTGGTAGTTGAATGGGATATTGAGGCTTGCGTTCGTCTTGGCTTAAACATTCGGATTGCCTATGCGTTTTGTGGGCTTTTGGTGACCAGGTCCCTTCACTGCATTATTGTTTTCTTCTGCCATGTATATATTTTTATATTTTATTGCCATGCGACAAAAAGTGCTTTCATTTTTTTCATAATCGACATCAAATGCATGTACTATTTTTTTTTTTTTTTTTTTTTTTTTTTTTTAACAAGACAAAAGCAATGTATTGGGTATTGCAAGGTGCCTCTCAGCCCTCTAAAAACTTGGTTTTTATAAGTATTAATCAATAAGGTTATATATCATGGGTATAAAACCGATATAATTGCTTTACTAGGAAAAAACACTTTAATTATTGTATATGCCATTTATGACGTCATGGTGACGTCAACAACATCTGTTGTTTTAAAGAAAACAATGCTGAATCATTTTCCGCAGAAACAAATCTTGCGACCTTTGATTTCAGTTGTCGCCTACCTAAATGTTTCTCGTCCTAAAGTATCTAGTTGGAGGCAGCGGTCTCATGGTGTTTCTAATGACGGATTTGTCCTTTTAATTTTTAGAGAGAATACTTTCTGTCTTGAAATATTTATCTTTCAATATTTGGTGAATTCTCAACTTCACCAGTTGAAATTGCCAATTACAAGGTCAAATACATGTATTTAAAAATCTAAAGTACATGTGACTTGTCAAAATTCTTATGAGAAATTCTCAGCCAAACAGTTCTGATTTTATCTATCATGAATTATATATCATGCCTCTCACTTCCGTGTCCACATGATGTGATCTGGTGTCACAGAAATGCCGCGGATTTGGGGCCTTATTCTTCAGGGGTATCAAGTGTTTCAGAATGCGACATTACATGTTAGAAACAAGTCAATGTCATCTACACGTACTTATACAGAGTTGCCTAGAAAACACCACAATAATTATTGCTAAAGATAGGCAAAAATCACTGATTATAAAATGGTCTGCTTTGGACAGATACCCGACATTATGAAAGAAAACGATACGTTATTGTATTATCCAATTATGGTCCTAACCACCCACCCTATCGTAAAGACAAATTTTAAAATTCACAATGTTCTTCAGCTGTTGGTCTAACTATTGCTCTATAGCGTTTGGCCGCTAAACAAATGAACATGTTCTCTGTATGTGATTTATCTCCCCTCATTTTGATTTTGATTTTTTTTTCAATTCTCACGAGAAGCCAACTCAAAACTGCACTTATCAGAATAATAATGTAACGACAATAATTTATTCTAGTTCTCTCTTTTAGGGTGCTTGACGTTGTATTTTTGGGAGCATGTGGCATTTATTGCCCAAAAAGCAAACAGTAATGTTTACAGACCAAACCTTAATACTTTGAAAATGTTATCACTGCTTCTTTAGGCCTCTTCTTATGTTGGTATAAGTTAAATAAACGCTATAAATCCTGTTGACAGTTAGTTTAGTCACTGGTAAATACGACGAAATAAGACGATTTACACGTATATAGTGCAGGTCTGTCCAAAAGTTTAACACCCAGCTAACGAATGAAAACGGAATCGCAGCACAACCCCCCCCCCTCCCCCTCGTGAGTTAGCTTGTCAGCAGCTGCTATCTATCTCTTGGCAATTTTTGTGGTCGCTAGCTATCCATATCCTGGCCATTTTGCAGCTAAGCTTTTTGTCTCCTTTATGATGGATCGGTGTTAAACTTTCGACAGGACTGTACTGTAGATTAACAAAAGAA
The DNA here is from genome assembly GCA_021292105.1 of Anadara kagoshimensis. Classification (NCBI taxonomy): domain Eukaryota; kingdom Metazoa; phylum Mollusca; class Bivalvia; order Arcoida; family Arcidae; genus Anadara; species Anadara kagoshimensis. Next base: position 32,439,705 of record CM037860.1, read on the forward strand.
GAAAAACGTAACTTTTATGAAAAAATATTTAAGTCGCGTTTAATGCCTTAACGGCTTCCCGATATGTACCGCTATTTAGTTGTAACAATATTATTCCTTTCCTACATTTGTTCTGCTGAAATAATGTTTTTCACAAGTCTGTTTGAAAGTTTAAAGTTTTCTCAAGGCTTTAGAAAAAAGCGCGACTGGAATAAGTTATTATGTCAATATTTTTAAAACGCTTCCATATTCGAATCAATCAACAAAACAAATGTAATGTTAACTTGTAATTCAAAGAAACTAATCTATTTATTTTTCCGATTTTAGCCCAGGTCTTTATCTATTTGACTTTTAAGTATATATTTATTTTAGGATAATAGAGTTTGTTGTCGGAAATAAATAAAAAATAAACAACATGCTTTGACCTTTTGTCTTACCGGTGTTATAAATATGGTAACCTTTTAGTGTTTTGTTTAGGTTTAACAAGAATTCTATCTTTTCACAAAACAATATTGTACATTGATGTTTGGGATCAACTTTTATTTTTGAAATTGTGTGAATTTTTGCGCTGAATTGAAAATTGTAATATAAATAAAACACAGGCAATAAAATACATTTACAACTTCAACAGTTATGACGAATTTTGATGCAATAAAAGTACCCGAAAATCGCACCTACTCGGTGTGTCATATACCATTTTTTTTAAAATTTAATCATAAAATACATTTGAAAAATGGTATATGACAATAGTACAAAAACACTAAACTACAGGGGATATAATTTTTTATGAATTAGATTGCAATATATTTTTGACTATCAATGTTAGACATTTTGCCACTGTTATTGTATTATATATATACAACGAGTTAGTGAGTTAATTATGATTAATAATTTCCTACATGGGTATGTTTTATGTGTATCTATTACATGTATATACTGTATGTTCTCTGTATTGATAAAACTCAGTATGAGAAAAAAAGAAACTTGAAACTTGAGTAATATCTTTTTGTTTAACAATAATAATCTGTAATAGTTGAATAATAATAATAATCTATAGTAATAATAATAATAATAATATAATAATAATATAAAATGTATAAGATTTATGGTTTTTATTTTATCTATTAATCTATTTTTTTATATATTTTTTTAAAAATTATTTTATGTTTTTATTGATTTTATTTTTAATTTTATTTTGTACGTTTTAACGCCATATGACATACACAGCTTTTCAGCAAGATTGTATTACAAGTCGTGATCTTGTTCCCATCTGTTTGTAATTTGTCAAACTGAAATATCACTAAATGTGCTATTTACAGTTATTTACGAATAGTTGTATTTAGTCTGAAATGCATAAAATAACAACAACATACAGGCAAAAATTAACTAATAATAATAATAATAATAATAATAATAATGGTATTTCCCTTTCCCCTAGATTTATGTTGACACTCTTATAATTGAAGATTCCTTATCAATTCAGAAATCACTTTTTTACTTTATTAAAAATTACTATTATTTTATTAATATTATTATTTTATTATTATTTTATTATTATTATTATTATTATTATTATTATTATTATTATTAAATATGTATACAGGATGGCTTGTTTCTGATGCTACGAAATGTTAAAATAATACATCATCACTATCTAAGATGCAAACCTTAGATACTTATTAATAACGGATGATGCTGGCTAATCTCTTCCGTGTATATATAATCATCCCTTATCTGCTAGGATACTGAAAAAATCGGGAAAATTTAGAATTATCCATTTAATCTAATGAATTACCCCCTGATTTTATAAATCCATATCTGCTATTTAATTCATTAATATTACATAAGTTTACATATTTTCACACCTCACATAAGTTGTAATTTTTGTATTAAATGCTTGTAAAGTATAATATCCGTGATATATGGAGGGACATCGTGGCGTTATCAATTATTTCTCATTCAAACCGGACTAAAACTTTAAATCCGATTTTCGCATTTATATAAAATATCGTTATTATATCAAAACAAATGTTTTTATTGAACAAAAATATGACTAATAATGGAATGATTGAACAGATTAAATAATTTTGTTGTAATAAAGAAATTATTATTACTATTATTATTATTATTATTATTATTATTATTATTATTATCATTATTATTATTATTATTATTATTATTATTTACAATTTTTTATTGATCAAAATAGACACTATACCATTTTTTAATGAATTGCATGATTACTTTTTAATGGTATACGACATCATTATGATATTATTATTATTATTATTATTATTATTATTATTATTATTATTATTATTATTACAGAAAGATATAAACATTAACACCAGGCATAACAATGAAAACTCGATATTTTCAGGGAAATAAATACTAAAATGTCAGTATTAATTTTACTTCAATTTTGTAGATCACTGTCCCAAGATCTAAATGACTGGGTATTCGAAGTATATGAAATATTTATTGTACGCAAAAAGAACTACTATCAAGATTATTTTATGAATAAAAATAAAAGTATATTCCACAAGTACTGTTATGATAAAATTATTTTTTCTGTACACACAATATTCTGATGATAAAAAGAAAGAAACATGAAATAAAACAAAGGACAATATTTAGTTTTAAAATCAAGATAATTTTACCATGTGCTAATTTTCAAATTTTCATAAAATGAATAATTTTAAAAATTGGCAAATGGCAATTTCATCAAAATATATTTTGGTTTTATTTGTCAAAAAACAATTCAGCCAAAATATACTATCTATTCCAGGGGAAAATCTTCTATTCAAATGATTACCATATGGTTTATTTTGAAACAATTTGTAATTTTAAGATTCACACACTGATAAAGAAATTGATACTTTTTCCTGACTTTGAAATCTTTATGAAATAATCGTTTCACAGAAACTTTCAGAGTCTACTACAATTTAAGATAAGTGAAATATACTCTTGACTGTTCATTTCAATATTATTCCTAACTGAATAAAATTATTGCTATTTCTGTCATATACTTTTTCATTTAAAAAATCATGTAAATGAAAAAATGGCTTATGACATTTCAACTGAATTTCGAATTGATCAGTGTATTTAAATATTACACGATTTTGTAGTCATCACAGTTGTTTTCTCTTGTACCTATACCGTTTAGTTTAACAAATTATCACATTCAAAATATTTCAGGATGAAACCACGTTTCGTTGTCACAATTTTTTTTAGCAGATAATATGAATTGAAACTTTTAGCAAATTATTGTCAATGTCAAATAATATTTTTTTGAATTGTAATCTACCATTTTTTAAAATGTATTTATTAATTAATTTAAAAAATGGTATATGACATCAAAGTTAAACAGTAGGACGATTTATATTTGATTAATTGAACCCTATTATAAAAAGAACCGAAATAATAAAAATAACAATATTTATATATTTTTTAAAGTATTTTATGTATATACATAAAAGCACTACATGTATATAGTATCAACAAGACAAATTGACAATACACAAATCTTTGGTTAAAAGTTTTTTTTCTCAAAAATTGTTAAATTTCTAGCGTCATATGCATCACATAAACTTAATCTGAATAAAAATTAAAGCTATTACCATTGAACTTTTTAAAAAATATATAAAATACAAAATTTGAAATATTAATTGCTGATTTCATTAAAATATTACTACGACTAGAGACATATGTCGTGTCTCTGCTATGACTAAAATGTGAAAAATGAACTATACTTAATAATTACAATCGTTTCAATGAAAATATTTGCACTGTTTTTTGTAAATTTGTTATTTGAACACAATTAAAACGATTAACAATAAATAAAATGTCAAATTTACACTGGAAATATATATAATTTTACTATGGATGTCTCACCGTTGCCATCCTGCCAGACCACAAGCTTGCAGGTATTGTCTGTATTTTTCAATGTCCAATGCATTTGGTAATGAAGCAGTTTGGAACTGAGCTAAAAATGTAGCCGGATTTCCCGACCTTGTCATATCAAAAAGTCCTGGTCTAACTCCGGCCATTGAGGTCGGTAATGAAATGTTTGACGATATTGTTGCTCTTGATGACGTAACTGAATGTGGGACTGAAGATGCTGGACTAGAAGCTGGACTACTGTTAGACTTTTTGGAACTTTCCGTATTTCCTATAATACTGTCTATTGAAAATCCTGGTTTTGAAGTAGTTGAAGCAGGCGTCGAAGCCGGACTAGGTGTAGATGGCGCATGTGGGGAAATTGCAAATCCCCGCCCGCCGTGTGATATAGGCGTTTCCCTTAGACTATGAGGCAAAGCATTAAATGGTATTGCTGTTTGCAATGACTGACGAGCATTGTTGAGTCCATTTAAATGAATTTCCCCTTGAGTTAAGAATGGCAGGTGCGATGGAGCCATTGTGGGGCTAAAATATGGATACGGCAAACCGGTCGCTGCGATTGATGGATGATGTCCGTGAGAATGAGCGGCCAAGAATCCGTGGTGATGAAAATACGGATCCGATGCGGTCATAAATGCGGTAGGTTGTTGCATCATGTCACTGTGACGTTTGTACCTTTTGCGACGTCTCAAGAAACTTCCATTATCAAACATGTCCTCACTAGCTGGGTCCAGGGTCCAGTAATTCCCCTTCCCTGGGTTTCCAGGCTCCCTTGGAATTTTCACGAAGCAGTCATTTAAAGATAAGTTATGGAATACTGTTTTGCCAAGCTGGAAACTTTTCACGGTAATATGGAAATCTGTTCATAATGAATTCACAAATGCCTGACAAAGTTAATCTTTTTCTAGATGATTGCAAAATTGACATTGTTATCAAAGCTATATAAGAATATGGAGGTTTAACCAAATTGGTCTTACCAACTTTTTTCCCAGAACCATCTTTACTTTCTCCTTCCGTATCAGAGTTTGCAGAAGTTCCAATTTTCTCCATTTCATTTTCGCAGTTATCATTTGACGGCGATGGAATTGGCGACATATCGGAGTTTATATCGTCGCTGTCGACAATATCAATTTCCTCGTCCTCGTCACTGAAGTCATCTGCTCTCAAATGTTCTTTTGCCCATCTTTCTGTGTGTTCCACATGTCTTAGAAAATTTCCATTTTGTTCCATATTAAATTTAATATCAGATTTAATATTGTCCGTATTTTGTCCATTTTCTGATTGCAAGTGCATATGATTGTCTGCTTGAACCACTGACCTTTCTGGACTTGTATTTTCCATGTCGAATCTCATTTTAAATAACTAAATATTTCAATTTAAGATGCATAAGTTACACATTTGCAAGTTTCTTCAAAAATGTTATTTCAAATATCGCATCAAATAATTGTAAGTTACTCGTTACTGGTATGCTTTCAACTTTGTTAAATTCCGAGTTAAAATTTGAACATTTCCTTGTTAACGTGGTAATACTTCGAAAGTTTTGAGTTTTTGTGACCACCTACGATTCACTAAACGTATATTTATAAACATAATCTTTATAATTTGACAGGTCGAAATAAGAGTATTGTACCAAGTTCTCATGACTGTCAATCACGAACCTATTATTAGTCACGTGACGATTGATGCCATACACAAAACTTACAGCGGAATATCCAGTTGATAACACCTCCCATTTCTCCGCCCATTTTACAACTTAAACTGTTTTCGTTAGCAAACAAATTGTAACAAATCTCCACTAACTATTGCTGATCATAAATAGCGTTATCTTAAGATTAAATTCATATTGATGGTGATTTAAGAAAGTTATTTAACAACTTAACTTTGTGCCAAGTTAAATTAAGTTCAAAATGAAATAAAGATTTGACACAAATATGAGATTGAAAATAGATGCCGTAAAATTTAAACAAATTGTTTTGAAATGCAGATTCTTTACAGAGTTTCAAAAGAATTGTCAATTAAAACTTAATTAATTAATGAAATTAAATCGTTGTTAGTTTATATTTAAATTCTATTTTATCTGTTTTATTTTAAAATAATAATCGTTTATTTCGTCCATTCAAAATTAGAACGAGTCATTTCTTATAACAAAAAATGCATTATTTATTTATTTATTTATTTATTTATTTATTTATTTATTTATTTATTTATTGTTGGTTTAATTTTTCGGAATAAATTGTATTTTAGCGTAGCATATTTTATGTGATTGTTTAAGGTGGATTAATTACTTGTCTGATTGGTGTTTAACGCCATAAGTCCATTTTTGGCTACAATAAGGAGAATTTGAGGAAGGTTTAGTGTATATTATTGCATTTTTTACCCAGTCTATGTAGTTCAAATTTTCATTTACTGCTGTTAATGTGGTTTAGGCAGTCGGGATTTCATTCATTCTTCATTTAGTTTCTCTACATTATATCCTCTGCAATTTTTTTTATTTTTCATAAATAAAAGCGTCCTCTTTTTTCGGAATCCTTCATTAAAAATTAGCGTGGTATTCCAATGATAAAAATTATTGATGATGTATGTGTATAACTTATTATTTTTAATTTTTAAAACTAATTTTTAAAATCCTTTAACCTTTCGGATTATAAAATTTGTCATGTGAAAGTTTAGAATTTTATTAAATTAATTTATTTCAGGAAAACACTGTGTGGTACTTTTTAGTAAAAATACATAATAAAATACATGAAAATATTGAATATTTTATGCAAATTTAAATTAATATATTTCATTACAGCACACGGTGCATTAGTGGCGTTTAGACGAGATATTTTATTTTGTTGAAAATATTGCATAATTTTGAGACAAGAAACTAATATTTTGATTATTTTGTATAAATCATTAGAAATATTAATATCTTGAACTCTACTAATCCCTCTTCTGGGATTATCTCTCCATCTTGTGCATGTTCTCGATCAAAATTAACAGTGATATTGATAATAGTAAAAGCTATGATCCGTCTAAGTGGTCATTAGTATGTCCAGTTAGAGCTTTGAGATTCTGGAGTTCTCCATGGTCAGTCCAGTAATTTGTTTATAACAGGTGGGATTTTCAGATTATCATCTTATCAAAGTGTATAAGACAAACCATGAACCCTATCACTTGACACTCTCGAGTATATCGAAAGTTGTTACATCTTTGGCCATTTAAAATTGTATCAACATTACTAATAACAATGTTTTGATCTTACGTCAACTACCAGCATGGAAAACAGTGGGATACAGTGTTATGATAATAGAAAAGTTTTATATTAACCTCACTCGGTTTTAGCAAAACATTTGGTAACACATATCGTCCCCGGCGCGAACAAGCTGTTTGGTAAATATTTCCACGTATACGACAAATTGTTCACAAACCAATATCTTTTTCACGCTGAGCTTTTGATGTTAATTTCAATACATTGTAAGACTGAGTGTAATTGACACACAAACAACGGAAGATTTTCTACAAGTTTGGTCGAATAACGCCCCTTTTTAAATGTTAAACTGAAGATAGGGCAATATGATTAAATCAAGATCACTTTACTTGTGTATATAACAATGTTTTTGGTGGACACTTGTTACAGTTTAAGAAAGCTAAATATTTGCTCTCTTTAACAGATAGTGTGGTAAATTTTCCAGCAAAACTCAACTATCAAACATTTCTTCCACAAAATCTTTGGTATTATATAAACAAATGTTTAATCTAAAAGTACTTGAAATATCATCTATTCATTTCCATGTTGTATTTATAGTACAACACCTGTGATTTAGAAATAGAAAAAAATTGAAGATTATTAAAAGCAAACATTTATTTGTAAAATTGTCCTTTCTCATAATAATTTCCTGCTCGTTAATTTAATGAGTAGTGCCAGGCGCACTTGTTGGGGTATATTTACACTCCCTTGGATAAATGTGTATATAGACCCCCTCATAAAATTGTCAAAATTCTGTATAATACTCTTATACTATCTATTGAAAATTACCGTGCGTTATGGAAAAGTAGCTAAATTATTTGAAATTCACATGATGTGATGACACGGTGCTATATCAGTTTGGCAATAAACATGGGTGGTTTTTATCTGTATACACGAAATCTTTAGAATTATCTATTATATTATGAAATAACCCCTCATTTGTCAACGATGTGTCTGTATAAGATGACCCTAAGTCAGTGAAAACTAAACAAATATATAGCAATATATCTGATACCCGTTGATTTATTTATGAGCCTATTGTAGACATATATCCCCATCCTGTTGAGTAGAGAGGAGATGAGATTCCCAGTTGCCTGGTTTGTCAAAATTTGTGCATGGTTTAACGGGTTTATCACTGGCGTGTCAGGGGTTTGTTTTTCTTTGGTCAACAGAAATAACTGTATTTTATGGGAAATAAATTTTTTGGTATAATTTGAAAATATAAATGGATCTTGTCAAATTATTTATTTTTATAAATGGTTTAAAGTAATTATTTTGTCATTACTTAAAAATAAAAGTGATGTATTTATCTGTTTCGAATCATAACATACCATGATGTATTCGTATTTTTGACAACTTAATTTTCCGACAAAAGCACAGTTTGTAGAAAAAAATGTGAAAGCTTATATACATTCAATTACATGAAATAGTTTTAAATTTCAAGTTTATCTAAAACATCCAAATTCCTAACTTGTAAGAAAAATCAAAATAACGAGATTGTTTGTAAGAAACTTCACACATGCTGTGACATACCCTACGAACAGAAACTTGTGACAGCTTTAGCGGCATAAATACTAATTTCTGACATAAACCTATTTATTTATTTATTTATTTATTTATTTATTTATTTATTTATATTATATAAATTAATAAAAATCACAAAATCACAAAATAATAATAAAATAATAATTAATAATAATAATAATAATAATAATAATAATATATTTATATATATTATAATAATTGTTTCTAAAGTATCACTTTAAAATGAACCTAACATTAACGTGACTCAATATATCACAAGTGTATGCCTGACAGCAAAATATATTGGCTTATGAGACACTTTTATACCAGAGATACAAACATGTATACGGTCGCATTATTTATAATTAATAGCTATATTAAACGTCAACATTACAAAAATTAGTACAGGCCCCGGTTCCACAATCATTTCTTAACTATGTTTTTCCTTAAATTAAATTTGGTAAATTTTATACTGCAATAGTTTGGTTAATTTTTAAGATATTCAGGAATTTAAGCTATCATTTTGAAGACCAACCAAAGCTTATTTCAGCTATAATTTAATTTCGTCGAAATTTTGTATCCGCAGTACCACAAAACGTGGTCAAAAGTTAACAGATTTAAATTAAGGAAAATCTTAGTAAACGAATGATTGTGAAACTGGGACCTAATCGATGTTGTAAATATGCTATAAATTCGGTAAACGCAAACTTTAGATATAAATTGACACATACTACCAGGCATTTCCGTAGAGTCTTGCCACCTAAGACAAGTTTCCTTTGAAATAAAATTGACGTAGATTCACCGGAAATAATTTAACTGAAGCTAGCTAAACCGGAAGTGCATACTCCCGAAGCACCGGTCTCACTTCCCTGGTAGGGTCCACTTGTTTAACCGGCAAATTTGACAGTTTCAAATGGATCGTGGTCTGGACATGGATTGGTATGTTTGTATTGGATTCTCAATCATTAATATTTTATTTTATGAAGTAAAATCTACCCATGAGAAAAATTTGGATAATTTATTTATATATTAAAAAATACATGTTGCGATTTTCACATACTCCATTTAATTTGTGCAAAGTTAAATGATTTATTTGCTTAAAAAGATGGATTTGATTACAGTCTCTTGACCAAATTGTATCTATAAGCTAAGCGTTTTGTAGGAAAAAAGATTATTATAACTTAATTAATATTTTACTCTCGCCCTCTTCTGAAGTTTTCTGATGCAAGATCCGATCTATTTTTCGGAAACATAGTGAAACCAAAAAAAAAAATAAAATAAAAAAAAAATAAAAATAAAATAAATAAATAAAAAAAATAAATAAATGAGAAAAATCAAAATCGATGTTCCTTTGATTCACAATTTTGATTACACGCAGGCGGTTGTAGCTAGCTTAACAGGAGGTGTTTACCCTTCCAGAGCACCCGGTCTCACTTCCCTGATTTCCTGATGAAAGTTTACATGTTTAAACTAATTTTCTAGCATTAAAGTGTATGCTTGTTTGTTTTTTATCACAAGATATTCAACGCGTTTTGCATATTTATTGTAACAGTTTTTAAATTTTTTTTTGTGGTTATAGCCCTTTTATTATTTTTACTTGTTTTATAATAATACAAACCGTTTATCCTGCTCAAAACCAAAACCACAACCTTGAATGATGAGCAGGGGAACTGAAATATCTGAATTTAAATAATTCATTTACACAAACGACTGATTAAAACTGACCGTACTTGAAATGTCATAAACATTTTTTGTTCTTTCATTCAATACCGGTTTAAAAATTGCATACAACAGAAGGAAATAAGGGAATTTTTGGCGCAATATAATGCAAATTGTCGCAAAGGAAGGACATAGAGTAATAGAACTGTATTTTTAAAATACATTCAAAAAGTGGTATATGACAGAACAGAAAATGCCGGGATAATTAGTACTACATGTTATACAAGTTAATTTACATCACTAGACGGTCGTTTCGGAACACACTTTGTAATTTGTGCTGCTCGGACCAAAATTGTGAAACCAAAATTTTCTTCAAGGGGTTGAACAAATACCCAAAGGACCAATGTCCTTAACCAAATTAAGCTAAGGAAATACTTTTCATGATAAGCATTCCTTAGTTTTTGAGGATTTTCATATTTTAACTAGCAGCAAATTTAGACAATATTATATTTCTGACAATTCAAAAGTATTGCCTACTGAGTTTATGATATCCTCGGATCCACCATCAAACATATCGGTTCAGCGGTTTAAATTACATATTATAACCAGTGTTAATTTTACAACACTAGACAGCCGTTTCGGAATACAATTTATTAGTAGTAGTGTCATGTGCTGTTTTTGAATGCATTATTTAAATAGAAATTCAAAAGCAGCACATGACAGTAGTGCTTGGACCAAAATTGTGAAACTGATTTTTCAAAAATATCTGAATCTAGACACGGTACATAATATTTTTTGGTATACGTGATTAACTATGTGGTGGCGATACTATTGGCATTAATAATATATTTAATTAAAACGGCAACATATATTCTGAGAAAAGAAATCTATTTTGACAATAACGACATACATGCTTAAACATTTGTCTTGTGTTAAGATAATTTATCCAACAAAATTTACATAAATTCCTAATAATTTAACCCTAAGTTTATTAAAACTGACACTGATCTTAAAATAACAATTAATCTGGAAATAAGATTAACATCAGTGATTATTTTATTTATTTTACGGGTAATGATATAACGGTACATGGGTTAATGACATAAGGTCGTGTCATGATTATCACACCTAATGTTAACAGAGAGACGCTAATCTTGTTAACGCTAATTGAATTTCCTTGATAAATTTTACCTTCACTATATCATATCTATAATAATATTATAATAAGACAATCAAGCTTTAAATGAACGTTTCACCTTCATATTAATTCCGAATTTACACAAAAACTTTATTATAATTCAGATCATATATAAAATGGACAGAATTATCCTTTCAACACCCGATAATGGACTTTTATAAATTGTACATCATGTCAAATTGTTCTCCGAATAAAGGTTTGTTTTAAACTCCCCATGTATTACATTTAAACAATAATTGATGGTAGATTGTAATCAATTAATTTGGCTGACACCGGGAAACATTTATTTTGAAGGGCCATAAACAATGTTTCATTTTACATAAATGTTTCATATATTTAAGTAAAAATCGATGTTGACCATTGTTACAACGTGTATACAATAGCATGGTGTCCATCAAGGTTACATAAGGTCCATTCCAATTTTTCAATATCTAATAGAAAGGATAATGTCAAAATTATCAATTGTCTGGTAGAAACTTTGGATGAAAATGTGACAAAAATTCACGCAGTCGGCTTCAGCTATTTTTGCAGATTAAATGAAAGTCAACATTTGGCATTTTGCATTTTTTGAGCGCTTATTTCAATCTGAAACAAACGGCTTATTGTTATTTAAAACAAGTACCATTTTTCCGAGTCAAGAATTCGAGAGATAACGTTTTCGGGAGACAGTTTTAAAGATTTCTTCTTGAATAAAGAATTCAGATTCGAAATACCCTTTTCTTTATCGAAATTGAACAAAACTTGAATTTACAAGTTTCTATGACGTGAATTTGAAACCGTGAATCTTGAAACCTAGTCATGATGGGACTTAGTGGGTTTAAAGAGTCATAGTATAAAATAGTGACGAACATTAACTGAACATAAATAAATCTAAACAACTCTACATAACTTTAATAACTAAAATATTCATTTTATTCGAAATAGCTGAACATAACTAAAATAACTCACAATAACACAAAATAATTCAAATTGTTCAAATAACTCATAATAACTCAAAATAATTCAAATTGTTCAAATAACTCATAATAACTCAAAATAATTCAAATATATTGTGTAACTTACAATAATGTGTTATTTAACAGAACAGTCGTTAGAAATACCAAGACAAATGTCAATGTCAGAGAAGGACTAAAATGAGTCCAGTGCAAAACCCCAAATAAATGTCAAGGTTTCCATGGAACTATATCATGCAAAGATGGAGGTTAATGGAAGACGCCTTATAAAATTGGATGCATGACAAACTTAATGGCTTCAATTATTCTATTGTCATCTTTCCTTTTCTATGCAGCAATATACCTGCTTCTTATGTTCATGCTGTATTGTTTCACAAATAATACGTTATGATAGAGCTTGTACCCATTACGGGAACTTTGTAAAAAAGCAAGTTGCTTACAACAAAATGTTGACGCAAGGATATTGCAGGTCTAGGCTTAAACGTTGTTTTATGGTCGTCACCACAATATTGTTTTTAATTATGAGTGTTTGTATCAAAAGTCGCCCTGGATGTATTAAACGTCCGATTGTTCCATCCCTATTTAGATGACACACGTGGCGGGTGTAGCTAGCTAAAGAGGTGTTTGCACTTCCGGAGCACCCTACCTCTCTTTCATGGTGGAAAATCACGTGTGTCACTTTATTTGCTACTTTCAAAGATTTTACTTCGCTGTGGGATTGTGGTTTGGACACGGATTCGTATGCTTCAATGACATTGTCAGTAGGATACTTTCACATGTGCATGCGTGTCAATTTCAGTTGTATTTCTCTGAACGGACCGTTTTGTCAATAGAAACCACAACGACCGAGTATCCAGGGTAATTTTGGATACAGATACATCATACTTATAAACAATATTATGATGACGGCCATAAACTTCAAGGAAGCTTGATAGCCCCAGACCTATCCCTTGCAATATCCCCGAGCCAACAATTTATCCAATTAACAAAACCATTCAAACGTGGTTGCTCTTTTTCTTCTTATGAAAGTTGTTTTTTAACCACACTCTATAACCAGGAAACCAAGAGTCTCACTTCACGGAATTATCAAAGCTGTAATGGGTAGTAATGTAAAGTTAAAGGACTTTATTAGGGAGATGGGAGGGAAATTGACCAAAGGGGATCAATAGAAACGAAAATAATAATTAGCTAGTTTGAAAAGAGGTTGTACCACACACTTCATTTTTAATTTAAAACATCTAGCCTAATTTTATATAATCCATCTGTCAATAAAAGTGTTAATCATTGTTTAGGAAAACAGATAATTTAGGGGGACTTACTCAAACACCTGGTTTTTGCTATTTTAAAGTGGTTCTCTATCAAAAATACAAAAACCTCCATTAACTGACAACCGCAAGACAAAATGGCGAGGTTAGCGATAAGTTCTAGTAGAATTGGTTGCCCTAGGCAATAGACATTTTGTTAAAATCACCTGCATGTTCATGTTTAACGGATACAGTAAACAAACGTCTTTGTGAGTGCATATAAAAAGGTTTTTGTCCCGCTTTCAAACTGAATATACTCCATGCATAACCAACCACAGAGATTGTCTGCCGTCTGATCATGGAGAGGCAAGATTTAGTTTATTGTGAAAGGTCGAATTATTTTTAATATTTTCATATTATGATGATAATGACACATGTGTATGAATGCTGCAAGGTCAGAGGTTACCACAACCGGAAAAAGATTTTGTGATAACCATCCGGCCAAAAACAAATGATATTGCAGGTCAAAGGTTGCCACATCCGGGATAATTTTCAACTTATCCATCGGGAACAAGTGAATTTGGAAAGGTAATGAGGTACAAAAACATTCCGAATGTAATAAATCGCTTTGGCTAAAAATAGAGCCAAAAAAACCCGATTATACCTCGTAATGAATCCTGCAGTTTGATAATGGATATGGGGTACCGGTATAGTGAGCTTTTTCCAGTAAAAGTAATGCTATTCTATAAAAAATATGCGACAGATAATCTTTGTAAATAATAGGCCCACGATAACTTTAGTGAATATAAGGCGTTACTCTGTTGAACACCATTGACTTTCTCGTGCAAGGTTTAGGTGAAAACACGTTTTCTATATAAAAAAGTGAAATTCTGTTTTCTATTATCAATTTCCTCCTCTATATATGAAGCAATATATCTGCTTCTCCTGCTTATGGTGTATTTGTTTCACAGTTAATACTCTATGGTAGAACTAGTTCCCACTACGGAAACTTTATACATGTACAACGAATTTGAAGCAAGCTGCTTACAAATAAATTTTTGGCGCAAGCATATTGCAGTCCCAGTTTTATCAAGTCCCTTAACAGTTTTATGGCCGTCATCACAATGCTGTTGATAAGTATGATGTATCCAAAATAACCCTGGATATATTTGACGCCCGTAGTTTCATGTTCCTTTCATTTCCAATTTTGAAAACACGCGGTGGGTGTAGCTAGCTAAACAGGAAAAGCCCCTCCCCTTCCGGAGCACCCGACCTCATTTGTTCCTGTGTTTAATCTCCCTTGTCAGCAACAAAGTTTTTACTTTGCGTTGGGATTGTTGTTAGGGAAAGGATTTGTATGTTTGATTTTAGATTACTACTGCTGATGGATTTTGTATCGAAACGAATGTCAGGTGCTGCAAAATTAAACCAGTTTTAGTAATAATTGCACCAATAAGTATAATAATGTCTATGAGTTAGAAGGGTTTAACTGGTTACACGGATTAATACTTTGAAAACTGGCAAAACTAAAATAAACTCGTGAACTTCAATCCAACAGGGAAGTGGATTCTGCAGTGCTCCGAAAGGGTAAGAAAGGCTTTCTTTGTTATAAAGGTGTATTATTTAACGATACTTGGTGCAAATACATTGTGTGTTTTGGGCTTACAAAAAGTACCATTATCACATCATTGGTCCCCAAATTGCCATTGTGAAATGCTCGACACAGTCACCTTGTTTTTCTGTTTTAGTTTGATTTTTTTTCCTTTGCGTGTTCGACAGTTATTCTCTACAAACAATTTTTATTTTATCAGACTAATGAGAGGGAAAATCACACTTTTACCTCAATAAAATCAACGAAATGTTGTTAATACAAGAAAATCATCAATTACCGGTACTTTTCATAAGGAAAAAACCCAAAGTACATACCAACCTAAATGTTTTCAATTCTTTTGTTATTTTTTAACATTATTTGAAATTTTACATTTTAACTGTAAATGATCTAAATAATGTCTAATTTTGATCTTTTCAAATTTCGTTTGTTTTGTGAATTTAGCACATTTTTATTTAAAAAAGAACAGAACCGTTATTATACGAAGTATTTATATAATCAACATTAATGTTGAATTTCTTCATTTCATTTCCTTTTATATTTTTTTCTCCAACCTTTTTTAAAAAGTGAAAGCGAGTAAATAAATAGCCATTATAATATGAAAAAAGACAATTATTGGCTAATAAAAACCATGGGAATTTTATAATCTGTGTCTTTATGTTTTACTTTAACTAAACTAATATCTATGATATTGGAATTGATTTTTTTATTGACAGGAGGGTGGATGATCTTTCACAGTTATTGAAGCATGTTTGGAAACATTTTGCACGTTTGTATTCCATAGAGTATTATCCAATTAATAGTTCTAAAAACGTCCTGTATCGCAGATAGATAATCAATAACGTTTGTTAATGTTACGCGATATGGCAACCGTTATTTGGTTTGTTAAACGATTTTTATCTCGAAACAAAAACAAATTCATCTGCTTTTATTTAACTCTATTTCGTACTATTGACATATACATATTAAGTTTGCCTATTAAAATCATATGTTTGTTAAATATTGAAAATGTTTAGCTTTAGTTTCAACGCGAAAAATACACGTTTCGTTTCCGGCCATAGATTTGTTCGTAATATGACAAATACAAAAAATCGTGAGGTTACAAAAGACAAATTAACAAACTAATAGCATGGGGATATCCAGCGAGGGACTCCGATTGTTCTCCGGTTATTTTAGGTTCGTCCCACTACCGATTTTGCTATTATTTCACTTCTAATATGACGGATAAGTAATTCCACTTGATATTATTGAATGTAAATGTAAACTTTGTACATTGATACCATAAGAAGCAGGTGTGTTTGTCTAATAAAAAATAAATGACATTGCTGTAATGTAAAAGTAAATTTACACTTTCTTTGATCACGTCCCAGCAGTTACTTATACATACCGTACAGACCTGTCCAAAGATTAACAACAAGCCAACAAAGTAGTACCAAATCGAAAACTCATCATCGTCAACTATTTTTCGACGTATTTTCGGCACCTGCTGTCTACCCATTTGTAGCTTTTTGCCAACTGGTTTTCGATATCTCAGCCACTCGGTACCAAAGCGTCGACTTTTTAACTAGCTCACTGTTAACTTTTCGACAGATCTGTACTGTATGTTATTCACTTTTTATTTTACCTCTGTTCACACCTATTTAAACCTAAGTATCATTAAGGCTAGGTAAACAGTTGTCTTTGTCAGCTGTATCATAGCTCAAATCTTTATCTTATTCTGAATTATATCCCCTCAGAGTTTGCTTTAGCTACCCATCAATACCCTCCAGGGGATAACTTGATTACTTAGTCTCCGGCTCAACAAAAGCTATATTTGATCAAACTTTCCCGTTATCCAAAGCTTTCCGTAATTAGGCAGTATGTTTAAATTTTTCAAAAAATGTTTTTTATTTAAGAAAAAAAGTTTATAAAAGATGTTTACGTTAAAGTAAAATATATTTGATTATAATCTTATTTAGACTGATCAGGTGTCAACTACAGATGTGCGGCATAGTATTGATATATAAATAATATCTCAACGAGTAATCACTTGTACAAAACCCAAGTCACCAAGAAAACACGCCTCTGTATTGTATTTGCAATGGTGAGAATAAATCTTAACACATTTAAACAAAAACTGTATACAAATGCGTTGCCATGGCCACGATAATCACGCCTTAGAAAATTCACTTTGTATTAATTATAAAATTTTCCAAAAGCAAGAAAATGAGTTGTTTTGTTTGCATGGACATGTAGGACGTTTTTAGGTGTTGGCAAAAGTGCTCCTATTCCTGCTATTGCCGGGAACCTGGGCTGGTACCCCGCAAGGATCACGTTCACTCTTAATACAGTAAAACTCTGGGGTAGAATTATGGAAATGCCAAACTATAGAATTGCTAAAAAGGTTTTAAATTGGGACAACAAACTTCCTTCGACATACAAATCTACATGGACAAACAGCGTTAAGGCAGTGATGAATCAATGCGGTCTCGTTGGACTTTGGGATGGCAACTGCAATGGACGCTTATTACGTCATGCATTGTCTACAATTGAAACAACATTGAAGGAAATGCATTCTGAACATTGGAAAACAAACGTCCAACATTTGTCAAAACTTCGTATATATAAAGATATAAAACTGGAATTTGACACGGAGCCTTACGTTAAGGCAAATATATCGCGTAAACAACGTTCGGCAATAGCTAGGATACGCTGTGGAACATTCCCAATCGAGTTGGAAAAAGGACGGTACAGGAACTTACCCGTTGAAAAAAGACTGTAACATGTGTAACTTGAATGCCATCGAGAATGAACAACACTTTGTTTTGGAATGTTCTCTCTACACGGACCTAAGGGAGGAACTTATCAGCAAACTTTATAATATGGAGGAAGAAGACTTACTACAAACTATACTTTTAGATATAACAAACTTTAAATCTTTTGCAAATTTTTTAATTCTCTGTTTAGAAAAACGTTCGCGTGGACGCGTGTAAAATCATTGACATTGTTTCGTTCGAAAAAAAGAAAACTAATTGTTGGTGCATCATAAGCCTATTATAGGCTGGCCGATCATGTAACTCGCGTTAATTATTATCTGTACAATGAACTTATCGGGTTGCACTTTAAAATAAAATTATTATTATTATGTAGTTCGTTGGAGTCGTTGAATCTAATCAGACCAAACACAGCAACAGCGAAGCATTGCAGATAAGTCATTACAACACAATTGTTTAATGCATTGTCAAAGTTGTTGGTAATGCAGTTTGCAATCGATGACCATGTTTCCAGTTATAACAAGAGTATAAAATTCCTCGAAACCGACTTCAACTTGCTTCATATAAGGATTTGTAACGGAGTCCGATATATTTTTTCTGCATGGTAATATATTCTGATTCCGAGTTGCCCATCTTTCCGAAGCATTTGACCTCACTTCCCCGATGGAAGTTCGCGTGTTTAACTTTCTTTGTCAATTTGCCAGTTTTTATTTTGCTATTGGAATTGTGGTTTAGACAAGGACCGATATGTTTGTGTTTGATGTTATCTCATTTAAGTTTTGTTACAAATGGTCATAGCAGTTTGCTACCGAAAAGTGGTTATGGCAATAATGAGCCGAGGTAAATGCCAAAAATAGCTGCATGAATAAGTATAAGTAAAAAGGACAATACAAACACACGCTTTTTAACACCATGGTTACAAAACTCACAACTTTAAACGGTCATTGCACTTAATGATATAATGTTATCCTATGTTATAATTCAAATGCACCTGTACTTTTTAGCGTTTTCATTCTGCAGACCTTAAGGCACTTGATAGTCAATTAGGAAACCTCAAATGTGTCTCTTAATACTAAATGGACTTAATCAATATGCATGAAAATGAAATAAAATGGTCTTCAGTATTGTAAGTATCGAATACCATTTTTTAAAGAACGCAAAAAAGAAAACAATTCGTTTTATTTACCAATGCACTTCATCCATCACAAATAACCAACAACTATAGACAGTCAATTATAAAGCATAGCTAATCGAAGCCATGATGATAAAAATTCGTTAGAACATTTGTAATCACAAATAACGTACAAATATAAATCGGTAATAATCTTCATTTTAAGTAAGCAAATACAACAATATCGTCTCGTCTTAGTACGTCATTATTGAATTAACAAATGCTTAGATGTACAGTGCAGACTTGTCGAAAATTTAACACTGAACAAAGCGTCGAAGCACGGCTGCCGAGTGACTCGACTGAGATTTAGATAGGCAGCACTTCATTGATGAGGGAGATAATAGATTCCAAAAATCTCTTGAGATTTAGGTAACGAGGGCTCAAGATAAGCTGTCCAAAGAGTGCTGAATCGAAGGTTAGTTTTAAACTTTCGACAGGTCTGTACTGTAATGAAAAAATAGTTACGTTTACAGATACAAACATTACAATAAAAGACTAGCTAACTCTTAATAGTGAACAAAAAGATTAGCCTTTACCAAAAATGTATTCATTATTTAGAGCAATGATTATGTCTTTTAATACCCATTTTTCTTCAATATATCGACCATTGTTTAAACAAGACATTTTATTAAAAGATTTAAACATTTTCAGATCAAAGTGACACTTAATCAAAAATTTCATCATATCTGTTTGTTATGACCTGATCAATCATTATTCGTTGTGTCATTGTTTTTTATTACAGATAAATTGCAATCCTTAAGAACAAAATTCAAACATAGAAACTCGCTCAATTATTTACAAAAAGTCTAATTAGTATTTACATATTGTAAAATTGAATTATTTTTTGTCAAAGAGACCTAGAGAAATGTCTATTTTAACTATCTTTTAAAGCTGGACTTTTTGTTTCTTTTATTTCTTCATTTATATTTAATTCGTTTATAAGTTTATTAAAGAACATCTCATTTTTTATAACGAAGTTCATTCTTTACTTAAACAACGTAACTTACTAATAAAGAATTTTCATAAACTCATGGGAAGGGAGAAAATCAAACACAAACATGCCGGTCAATGTTCAAATCACAATTCCATAAGCAAAGTAAAAAAAAATGAAACTGACAAATCAGGTTAAACTCATAAACTTCCACTAGGGAAGTGAGGCCGGGTACTCTGGAAGGGTGCGCACCTCCTGTTTATCTAGCTACAAACTGACAAATTAAGCTAAACGCGTTAATTTTCACCAGAGTAGTGAGACTAGGTGCTCCAGGAGGAAGAATGTACTATAACGCCTTGGTAGCTGTATGTCCTTTTCAAAAAACTATTTGTGTTGGTGTACATTTAATGTACTCATCAACATCAAGCAGGAACACTCTCTAATTAACACAGAAAACCGACATCAAATAATCAAAAACATGAACAGTACTTGGTTCAATGTCACAAATTATTGAGCGACAACAACAAATTCAACCTCATGTAACAGGTCATCAGAAGCCACTTCAACAATAAGCACAGTTACGGCGAAGATGCGTTACTGTTGGTGATAAACTGACAATTTTCTGTAAGAAACAGCAATATCAAAACGTACTGCTTTTATCGTTCTTGAAGCAATCAGCAATAAAGGCGGTTTCGACCAAAGATGTGTCTGGCAAGCGTTAAACTGTTGTTTTCTGTGAGAAATAGTAATAATCAAAGTGTTGTTTTTAACTCATATTTTCACAAAGAAAACGTACTATCTTAAAATAATTTATTATTTTTCCTAGCTCTTTATTTCATAAACAAACTATATTTTTACCCTATGGAGCAAATGTTAAATATATCTACCTATATACCCGTGTAAATAAACCTGTCAAAATATTCTCATGCCATATCTATATCCAAATCATAAATATTTATAAACATTGAAAAACACTAATTTAGCTATAATAAAAACTATGATTTTCACATCGTCAAATAGCCTCTTACCAAATAGTTTGTTTTAAAACAATATTGTTATTATCCTATAATATCTTGTTTAGACAATTTTGTTGAGGAATAACACAAACAGCAATGATTATGCATTTTACGATAGAATACCAGAATATGGAATGTGTTTTAAAACATTTATAAATAGTTGACGTTATATGTCTTTATAAAGCTAAATTTTGAGAGTATGTGAGTGTCATTTACTTATGAGCTTAAAACGATGCGAATGATTTTTCATGTTCTGCTTCGTTAATAGAGTTACACCTTAATTATGACGCCACGAAATGCTACATTTAAAGCTGTATGACAAACGTGATGACTTCAATTTTTTCTATTGTCCCATGTCCTTTTATATGCAGCAATATATCTGCTTCTCCTGTTTATGGTGTACTGGTATTTGTTTCACCCTTAATATACTATGCTAGATCTTGTTACTAATACGGGGACTTTATACAACGAAGCAAGCTGCTTACAAATAAAATGTTGACGCAAGGATAATACAGACCAATGCTTATCAAGACCCTTAAAAGTATTATGAATTATGTTATCATTGGTCTAGTTCTGGTTCCACAACTTTTTAATTTATTGCATTATCTACAGAAATGAATAGTTGTTGTTTGAATGTAGCTGAATCCCCAACATGGCTTACATTAGAAGCCATATGACAATCGTGATGACTTCAATTTTTATAATGTCAACTTTCCTTTTCTTTATACATGCTTCTCCTGCTTATGATGTATTTATGTTATAGTTAATACGTTATGGTAGAGCTTGTTTAAATCACGAAGACTTTATTTAACGAGACAGGTTGCTTGCAAATAAACTGCTGGCACTGAGATATCGTAAGCATTGTCTTATCGAGACCCATAACTGTTTATGGTTGTCATCAAAATAATGTTGATAAGTATGATGTCTCTGTATCCAAAATTATCCTCGATAATATTTGATGTCAAATAGTTTAAAGTTCTTTTCATTTTTAATTTTATTTACACACGTTGCGGATTTAGCTAGCTAAACTGGGGTTGCTTGCCTTTCTGGAACAACCGGTCTCATTTCCCTGGTGTTAAACTTAATCTGTCACTTTTCAAAGATTTTACTTTGCTTTGGGATTGTGATTTGGATATGGATTGGCGTGTTTATTTTCAGTTTCTTAAAAATATACCTGTCATTGTTTATATATTGAAAATATTTAATAGAGACTTTGGGAAAAAGCAATGAGAGTTAGAAGTAGTCTTAACTGAAAACTTGACATTTTTTCATTGCTCATCTAATCCAAAGTTTCCTGAGTGGAGATTAAGGTACCTGATTCAAACACATTAACTCGGTAATGAAAGTGGATCTTACATTTAATTCAAAGTTTAATGTTTACACGATTTCTTATAGAATTAATTTAAAAACATACAAAATAATTGTTATTTTTACATAGCTTTCAGATAATAAAACCAGGATAATTTTAAAATCATTTTTATGTTGAATGTTTAGATAAATAATTTATTAATGTTAATTTTTTTCCCAAAACTTTTTCGACCACAATCCGTGTTTAATAATTGTTAGTTTTAGATATTGTGTTGAGGGATTTTTATACACAAGAAATTTACATTAGGGTAGCGTTGGTTAAACAAACAGAGTGAAATCAGGGCAATAAAGGCATTGTGCTAGTGTCAGGGATTAAACCATTAATACCCTCCCCAAATTTCTCACTTTGATTAAACTTTAAAATTAACAATACAAATTAAAATAATCATGTAAAATGCATTTTCTGAATTTTTCAGATTTGAATCGAGCCTAAGGTGATTAATGCAACATGCATATACTAACTTTAAGAAAACTTAGACACTGACGTAGTTAACTCTAGGCAGTTGTCATCCTGGGAAAAGAGCTTACCTAAAAAGCTTTATAAAGTTATGACACGAAGACAAAACTGGCTTATAAATATTTGATAATATTTATCTAACCCACGGCTACTAGTATTAAAATAAAAGATTTTGAAATTTCTTTTACACTTGTATAAAATAACAGTTATTGTGAATGTGTAAAAGACGTCAAAAACAAAAATCAAAGCTGGCTTTTTTTCTTAACATCTCTGTGAAATGACACTGATGGCTTTAATATTCTTTTAATATCATATCATAATTTGTTTTTGTCTGAAAGAAAGACTTCTCAAAGCAGTCTAAATCATAAAAACGATTGGTTAAATTGGTGGTTGGATTTCATCCCCGCGAATTTTTCAAAATTGTAATACTTCATCTCCGCAATAAATGATCTCCGCGAATTACCTGTTACTTAAGAGAGAAATAAACATTACATTAAATATCATCCGCGGTGTTGCGGGATGAATATTTTTACTCGCGGAGTTGATATATTTGTATTCGCGTAGGAGAAGTGCACCGAATTTGGTTACAAACTTGTATTGTTTTACGCAGGCATTATCGTTTGTTAAAATACATATGTATTTACGATGAACATCTTTGATATGAGGATTCTCGATTCCTTATTACATCCTGTAAAATGTCATATTCCAACTTAGCCAAAATTTGTAAATTAATATTAAAGTTAAAAAATCCAATCTATGTCCAAACCAGTAAAAACTTTGAAAATAACACATTAGATAAAATACATGCACTATTCAAATTGCACTATTCATCTCTTGAATAGAGGATGTGGTTTAAGCTATATCGTAATAATTAAATCGTTTAGTCCTTGCAGAAACTAAATCTGCATAATAATTCATCTATATTCATTATTGTTTATTTTGAGAGTTGCCGTACAAGAACTTTTTTTTAGATTTATTTACACGTAGATGTGCATTTAGTCCGTAACTATAAAATATTCAAAGCACACAAAAATCAGATATACACCCTAGCCTAAAATATACACAAATATCTGATTTTTTATACCAAAAATGTTTTACATGCATTTACCAAAGGTATGTTTAACATTGCTAACTTGACTAGTTGCTTATGATTTGAACATTTTTGCACCACATTGGGCCAGACTATAGCTTATACATTTACAAAAAGTCGCGCAAATCCACTTCATGTCAGAGTTTGACATTCTGTCATAGTTATAAAAAGTTCAAGTTTATTTTACAAGTCATCAAAATAAAGTCTACAGCAATCTTATAGAGAGTTATATCATGTTAATTTCTATCATGTTTACACGAGATATTGAGACAAACAAAACATAGTCTTTGATAATAACTACTTGAAAGTTCATATATATCTAGAAAAAGAAAACTTTTAAAGCAGTTTGCTCTTATAAATGAAATTTAAACAGGATAGAAGATACGTGTAAACTGATCATTTAAATTATAAGTTTTATGTCAAAGATTTTTGTTATCCAATTATCCCCACAAGTGTCTCCAGGTGGTCTCTCCAGCTCCGACAGGTTTGAGGGCTGCATAATTTATACCATCTCTTAAGAATAACAACAAGGTCAATCAAATACCTTTTTTGATGATTTTATTTTACACGTGTGCAAACTATGAAGGGGCTGACATGAATTGCAATTAACATAAATACTTACAAATCAGGTAATTTTAATAGTCAAAACGGAAACGGAACGACTAGAAACCAGACTCGTCAGTGAAGGGGAAATATTCAAGTTCATAAAAATTACCGTTAAGCTTTATGGACATTCATCTTATTAGAATATTTCAACTCCATTAAATTCTGATAGCTGGATGACAGTATATAACAGATTTCAAGAAGTTTCAAGAGGAATTTAACAGTTTGTTTCTCATGGAATTTAAAATGTCAACTCCCATAAGAATCCCGATTCCCATAATATTTCTCTCGGATAATTTCCATCTTTATTAATGCATTGTTTATTGCCACGTTATCAACATCCTTATTGTGGACCACAGCGCCTCTCATCCCCCAGTTTCGAATCACGTTAGGGATATATCCTAAGTCGATGAGTTTATCAGTTCGCTTGTTCGCTTCTCCGGGCAATTAGGTTTCCTCCAATATCTCAGAACTGACCGGCTCGATATAAGTGAAAGAATTTTGCTTGGTGCCTCTCAATCCAGTCATTATCAGCTTTTAGAGTTTATATCGCTATTAAGTGTTATTTTACAATTTTCATGTATGTGCTATTTGCATTATATGTCGTATAATACTGATCAGGAAAAGCACATGTCTGCGCCATAAAATTGGTCCTGCAATGTTTGGTCAGCGCTTAATGCCTTAGAATGAAATAAAACGAAACATTTCTTGGTATAGGGAGTTTCAAAGTAACATTAAATTGCCAAAACTCTGGTACTCTTTATATTTTCCCAACTTTTTCCGATTTATGGTAGCAGTTGACATTTCAGTAATTAGTTAACATTAATGAACAAGACACGGTCAATGTAATCTCGTAAGTTTGTGTGTCTACATGCATGTCATACGTTGATTGGTTGTGTAAATTGTAACATTTTAGTTAAAATTAATGTTTTTAAATAGTTAAACAGTTTTTAAATAGTTCACCTGTCAATAGTTAATCATTGTAAAGATTTTCATCTTGTTGCAGCTGATTATATAAGTACATTCATTGACTAGGATAATTAATTTACCAGTTTCAAAGTTTTTACTTTGCTTTGGGATTGTGATTTGGGCATGGATTGCTATGTAGGATTGTCAGTTGGACATGGATTGCTATGTAGGATTGTCAGTTGGACATGGATTGCTATGTAGGATTGTCAGTTGGACATGGATTGCTATGTAGGATTGTCATTTGTACATGGATTCGTATGATTGTTATTGATGATGATAACTAGTTTATCGGTTTCAAAGCCTTTAATTTGCTGTTGGGATTGTGATTTGAACATGGATCGGTATGTTTGTTTTTTATTTGCATCGGGGATGTGTGAATGTGTTTTGAACATGAATTGTTATGTTTGTTTTTACATATGTACTTTGTTTTGGAATTGTGATTTAGAGATGGATTGCTTTGTTTGTTTTTATTTACCTTTTGGATTGTGATTTAGAGATGGATTGTTTTATTTGTTTTTATTTTTCTTTTGGATTGTGATTTAGAGATGGATTGCTTTATTTGTTTTATTTTCTTTTTGGATTGTGATTTAGAGATGGATTGCTTTATTTGTTTTTATTTTCCTTTTGGATTGTGATTTAGAGATGAATTGCTTTGTTTGTTTTTACTTTCCTTTTGGATTGTGATTTAGAGATGGATTGCTTTGTTTGTTTTTATTTTCCTTTTGGATTGTGATTTGGACATGAATTGGTATGTTTGTTTTACTTTGTATATGACTTGTGATTTGTACATGGATTGGTATGTTTGTTGTTACTTTGTTCTGGAATTGTGATTTGGACATGGATTAGTATGTTTGTTTTAACGTTTTTTTAGGATTGTGATTTAGATTGTTTGTTATTACTTTGCTACGGGATTGCGATTTGCACATAAATTGGTATGTTTGTATTTACTTTATTTGAGATTGTGATTTCACATGGGTTGATATGTTTGTTTTCACTTTGCTTTTGGGATTGCGATTTTGACACGGGTTGGCATTCTTTTGTTTTAGTTTACACTACGCTACTCGAATTTCATAAGCTGGTTTCTGGATATATTGAAGTTGCGGAGGCTTAGAAAAATAGTTCCAATATAACAGGGTACACGCAAAAGGGTTGAAACATACATTTTCTTTATTAACTCAAAATCTACACATCGTAGTCGAATCAAAATTATACACATAGTTCTACCAAATTATGACCGAAAGAAATAATTTTTAATTGCTTTCAGAAAAAGAAGTACAATGTATCTGACAGAATAATCATATAGACTTCTTTTTACAACTGAATGTTTATTCAATTGACAACGCCTAATTAAATGCAGAGAAGACAAAAAAATGTAGTTTAACGGCAACATAATTATCACATCTTACAACAAAGAATGCAAGGTTTGCCACACCAACGAACCTATGATCTCATTTCCAACTTATTCTCTCAGTGATACACCATATTATTTCTCGTGAATGCTTTCCGTTATGTAAGGTATTGTTATATTTTGACATTTTTTCCTATCAACGTTGTTGTACCATTGTAATTCACTCAAACACAGAAAGTAGAAACAACAGTTCGCAAAAATCCCAACAGACGTTGTCTAAATACACCAGCATAGAAAGAGAACTATGATGCTCATAGTGCAATGTGCATTTCTACATTTATCTTAAGTAATCTTCTTGGTTTACAAATAAAACAAACATACCAATCCATGTTCAAATCACACACAAAAAAACGATCTAAAAAGCAAAGGGAAAACCATGGTAACTTTCAAAAGATAGACACGTAAACTTCCGCCAGGGAAGTTTGGCCGGATGCTCCGGAAGGGTAAACACCTCCTGAATTAGAATTTCGAAACGAAAGGAACATGGAACTATGAGACTTCAAATATATCCAGGATCATTTTGCATTCATAGAAAAATGGCTGATAAAAATGTTATACATTAATTTAAAGTACAAAGTTTTCAAACCACAAAATCGTATGGATAAAAGAGAAGATATATTCGCTATAACGATTTAGAAATCAACAACGACTTCCTGCAACCATAGGCTTTGCATTTATTCGAGGTCGCGGTTTTACAATCATTTCTTAACTAAAATTTCCCTTAAACTTGTAATCTTTTTTTAAACTACTAACAATTTTTTGACAAATCTAAAAACGAGTGTTTTAAGCTAGAAAATATCTTCAAAATTACGCAATCAATTCCTTAATGTCTAAAAATTAAATTAACAATATGTTCAAGATTTGGAATTTTGTCCGAATTAAAAGTTAAGGAAAAGCTTGAATGAATGTGAAACCGACACCAGAAAGGCTTCAGATTCTTACTATTTGTGCCTAGAAACCAACATTAAACATTACATTGCCACGATAATAAACATATTAAAATATATTCCCTAATTGTTTGATTGGATACACAACATATATCTAGTAATTAGTATAAACGGTATTAATAGGTTACGCAGCGGGAGGGGGGATTCTTGTATCCCCATGACAAATCAAGATTCCTGTTAATGACAATCGTTTGTTTTCTTATATATATTTAGTTGCATTCTTCAAACATAAGTACGAAAAGCTATCACATTAGTTTAGAAAACTTAATTAGTACTGTTATGCCTACAATGTTAAATTATTTCCACAAATGTTGACACGAAACATCAGTGTGTGTTATTATTACTAGCTAAACAACCTCAGACACCATTGTACAAACAGTTGATTCTCATAAAGGCAACATTCTCAGTAGCAGACGATGGATGAGCAAACATAGATGTGCGCGTGATAAGATATTCTTGACGAATGTCTTGAAGCTATCATCAGCAGACGTTCTTCATTGTTATTACTTATTTCAAAACGCGCGAAGGCGAAAAAATACACGTTGTACCAATTTTTTTGTGAAATGCATCTGAAGTCAAGCGACAATTTGAAAACAAAATAAAACTCAACGACAAAGTCTACTATATATTCCGTGTTATTTGGTTACATTCGTAGTGTTTTGCCATTTTTGTAAAATTTCTTAAGTCTGGTGGTATTTTGAAAACAAAAACTAAACTGTGATATATTAGTACTTGAAACTATCGTACTTGTGTTTTGGTTACTGATAAACAAAACTAATTTATATTCAGACGTTTCTTTATATTGTCAATCGGGTTGAGTAGCTCTTTTGTCGAAATAAAAGAAAGATGTTGTTGTATATTTTTTTGCAATTTCAAAATTATGTTATTTATCTCATTATCAAATAAATCAATAATAATAATAATGTACAAATTTAATGTGTTTTTTTTTCAATTCAATTCATTTTATCCCATAAGCATACACTAATAGGATATTACTATGGATATAAAAAGGTATATAACGGTGTATGACAACATGACAAAATATTTGGGCTTTTTAAAAACCACTTTTGGTTGTTTATCACGTGTGTTAAACTCAAAATTTATAATCTGAAAATCATAATATTTATAAATATTACTCTAATTTTACTTCGTTCTACAACAGAGTTTAATCAGACTAAGTCATAAGCTTATACCATTTTTTATTTGAAAGGAGTTGTTTTTTAATCTGGGTTTCATTCATTCTTTGTCCTGTAATTTTTAAAGACATATAAAGAGATTACATATATAAACTTATTATATCATTTTTAGAGAACGTTTTAGATTCTGTCGTAATATTAATATTCATAGTTATTTAACTCTAGAAATAATTAGTAAACATTAGAACGAGCCAACAATAACGTGTATTTTAACTTAAATCTCATTAAACCTAATCATCTTAACAGCATTGTAAAGAATTAGGCAACACTGAAAAAGTCTCTATTCCACCGGCGATACACTAAATCTTTTGCCAGAACACCCTATTTAGTTTAAGAAGTATTAATAGTAAAATCAGGTCTGGATTTACCGTTTAATTAATTGAAAATATTACCACATATTTAGAATTATTTTTATATCTCTTAACACTTTGAGATTTGGTAATATTCCAAAACGACTTTCTAATCAAACAAGTTAACGACCTAATGCGCAATAAATCCATTTTTCTTACAACTACAATACAAATTCAAAACTCTCTCTCTCTCTCTCTCTCTCTCTCTCTCTCTCTCTCTCTCTCTCTCTCTCTCTCTGATAATAATAACAAATACAGCAATAATAATAATAATAATAATAATAATAATAATTAATAATAATAATAAATTTTAAGTATCACATGTCAACATACAACTAAAATCTAATTAACTTAAATTTACGTTTTAATTTTATTCTGGAATTCTTTATTGTTTCATTTTGTATTTTTTATTAGTATATAGGCTATCTTGATGGAAAATATATACTCCATTTAAATGTTTTTGAATAACTTTATGCAAATAATTGTTGAACACCTATAAAAATTAGACATTCGTCAATTCATTTTTTCTTAAGTAATTTTAGAATGAAGACATGGGGCGCGCTTCGCGTTTAGGATAAAGTTCTTTCCTAAGAATGACTTGGGGAAAACACACCAGCCATTTATAAATATAATTATATTTATAAATATTTGAATTTTTATTAAATAAAATATTTTTAAAATTGCCATATGTCATTGCCATTTCTGAATACTTAATTTCATTTTAAAAATAATGATCAAAAATTGCGCATGACATAGTTATATTTGCATGGTCGTGGCCACAGTTTAAATGATTTTTTTCCTGATCTAACATAGATTCTACAATAAATGTGCATACATGTACTTTGTTTTTCATTTAAAGGAACTCTGAAAAAATAATTATAAAGGGTTATTATAGTAATTTTCACCTTCACGAATACTCCACGTTATATGTGTAAAAAAAACTATCAAAAAGTAGTTAATATACAGCTATGTCGAAACATCAAAAACAAAGAAATAACGAATTTAAAAATGTTTATGTACAAAAAACTAATCTAGCTGCTGACTGATTGGAAATAATAATTTTGGCATGTTGTCCAGAATTACAGCTAAGTTGTGTTTTGTTGGAAGTCATTCATCAGACTTGGAATGTTGGTGGAAGATTTAATCATTATTCTTGATGACTGTTGTGCCACTTTTGTACAAACACAAATGCTAGTTCATGATCGTCATGATTGTTTTATAGAAATTGGAATGTTAATAGATAAAACGATTAGATTGACAAATAAGTCTTTTTCTGTTAAGAGTTGTTGATTTTCTAACAAAAATGTTTTGTTCCGTTATTGGTTTTTTTCCGTTATTGGTTTTTTGTTTCTTTTGCTTTGTGTTTCAGTTATTTATTTATTTATTTATTTATTTATTTATTTATTTATTTTTATTGTTTTGCTTGTTGGCCGATTCCATGGTTTATATTTGTAATTAATGACATGCCGTTTCTTTGCTCTTCACGAAACAGACGTCCTGGTCCCTCTTCGCATTAGGTACCATGCCACCTTTTCTTCAAAAGAAGCCAACACGGATTTAAAGATTATTAATTTGTTTTCTTTTCATCGCATTACCAATGAATTAATGACATTCAGACTTGATTGTGTGACGACCAAACTCAATATATATTGGTATTTTCAAATATTACAAACAACTTTTTCAGAAATACCCTATTTTTTATTAGATAATTCTGTGGCAACTTGTTATACATCCATATAATTACATAGATATGATTTTTCACCAATGCGAATTTCTTTAATTATCATAATAATCAAACGGAAAATACATATTTAATTATGATAATTGCAGATATGTGATCAAGACCTGATCGAACATTAAACCATCCAAAGGAATGCTGTCAAACAAAGTTTTGCAAGTTCTATTTTTAAGTTTAATTTTGTTCTTAAATAAACTTTTTTGTTAGCTGTCTGTTGTATGTCCAGAATGACTATCTTGGCGACCTTTCTTTCGTTACATTGTCATGTTCTCTATATTTTGAACAGGAAATTCCCGCTCTCATCTTAATCATTTTCTTGAGAAAAAAGTCTTGATTTGATAATTATCAGCATTATTTGTTTAAGTACTTTATGTTAAA
This sequence comes from Anadara kagoshimensis, assembly GCA_021292105.1. Taxonomy (NCBI): domain Eukaryota; kingdom Metazoa; phylum Mollusca; class Bivalvia; order Arcoida; family Arcidae; genus Anadara; species Anadara kagoshimensis. The sequence continues at coordinate 32,471,378 of CM037860.1, forward strand.
CACATACTGAAGGCATGTTATAGGAGACAGCTGTACAGTTTATAAAAATAATGTATACTATTTTCAACAGTGCGTGTAATTATAACATTTACATGTTTCATTGCGCTGAAAGCTCGCTGTTAAACGTTTAGCCTGAGATAAAACACGATTTCCCCTGTGCGTTTATTGGCACGTGGCGAAGGAAACATTGTCAAACAGGCAATCCCTCATGAATAATGGAGTCGTAGAAGGCAACGGAGCACGATAAACAACTTTCAAACCAGCTAATTCAGCACTTAAGAAAATAATTTAACAAGCTCTATCAGGCGCTTGTTTGTCAAATCAGAGTTAGTGATATGTTTGTGAATCTGAATTTCAAATATACTCCCAACGGTTGTTCAGCAATAGACATATTCTCTGCTTGGTCTCTAGAGGCTATTTTCAAGTCGCCAGCATGCAAAAGACTGGCAATAAATAATTAGATGTCTTAATAGAGATGTTTTGGAGCGAATAAATATTGCAATGAATGTTGATTAAAACGATTGAGTATTTGTTAAATGATACTGGGCTTTTGACAATAGAATTAGTTCCAGTTTCTTATTGTACAAGTTCGTTTTTAATTTTCTGAGCATGAATATCTATCAAAGGCCCTCTGGGAAATGTTAAAAATTTGTAGATGAATAATGTACAGCATAATGGCCGACCATAACTTAGTCAAATGCTTTATTAAAATCAATGACAAGGTGAAGATTTGAATACATAAATATTTCCATCAATATTTGCTATAATAGAAAAATATGTTTGTAAAGATAGAATGTGAGGAGACAAGACGTTATTGATGACTAGGCGATAAAATGTATTTACGCGTGTGACAACTTAATCGAAATGTTTCAAAAAAATTGACATAGAACTTCAGCTTTAAACAAGAATCGAGAGGTAATGTAAAGCGAGAACAGAAAATCCCGCAAGCAAACTACCCAACACTAAAAGAAGACCGAATTATCACATTAAATTACACAATAAAACAGTTACTATCATAAAGAATTTACACTTTGTTACAAATCCTTTTGAGTAAATTCAATTATATTTTTTTTTTTCAATTTCGACATTTTTTCATAACGTCAATAATTTCGACAATAATGAAAATGTCTCATTTTTCAGATCGTGGCTTTATGAAAGGGTTTGAAATGGACGAATTTCCGTAATACCTGCAATTGCGACATATTTTTCAAACGTGAACTAGGCATTTGAACACCTAGGGATTATTTACTTATACAAGTATATTAGTCCTTTGAATATTTTATCAACATTTAAAAAAAAAAAAATTGGCTTCACAATTTTGGTCAAAACACTACTGGCGAGCAATTTGTATTTCAAACGGCCGTCTAGTGCTGTAAAATTAAAACTGGTATAATATGTAACTACACGTAAAAACATATATTGTATGCCTTTTCGCTAGTTTATACTTTATATGTGTGTTATTTTGTTATGTATGCCGGTTATATCTTGGTGAAAATAATGATAGTTTTGTTGTTCTGTCTAGTGCTACTGTCATATGCAGAATTTGAATGTATTATTTTAATAAAAAATAAAAAAATCAGCACATAACCCTACTTTTGATATTGTATGAAATGCCAATGTAATGCATTAAGACATTCAAACAAAAAACAAATTACAATAATTCTTATGAATTAAGTTTTCTGAATGCAATATTTCTTAAAAAAGTAGACCATGACGAATCATATTCGTTTCCAGTAAAATTATATTATTATAAATTCTTAAAACCAATATGATTCTGAAGAACCTTCTGAAAACTTCACCGAATTAATTACTGATCCTTACATATTCTATGACAGATAACTAACAGTGAGTTGACATCTGATAAAGTCTGACATGATTCGGGTTATTGTTGTGTTACAATTCAAGACCTGACAGCTGGACAAAGGGTAGCCTTAGGTACGATATTGACAAAGTTCCTTTTTCTTTCTATATTTAAACGACAGATAACATTGATTTGAATGTGTTTTCGCCCTTTATTAATCCCGTCCTGGACGCGCATTGGCACGTGCGAAACAACAAGGCTAATTTAGAATTTTTACCGCGATCTTTTTATATTTTTTGTCGGTTCATTTTCCCGCACACACACGAATGTTTATATTTTAATCTTCAGTTCCAAAAATACTGGTAATTTTAACTTCATATTTTGTCCTGGAGCATGTTGTTAACAAAATGCAGCAAAAACAACAGAGAGGGGATTAAGTTTCCATCTGGAGATGCATTTTATTAAGTTTGAAGGAGGGGACACGGTATTAATCATATTTATTCATTACACTTTACTTAATACTTTGTGGTAGCTTTTCCCCATTGGGAATGATTTTTTTTTTAAAAAAGAAAAAAAAACTGCAATTCTTATCGGTTTCTGTTTAGTTCTAAAAGATGTTTAAATACACTATAACTAAAAGCCACACGTTTAAAAGATTCATGTCTTTAGCTCAATCAGATGGAGGATATATTTTCACACAGTAAGATACTATAAGGCACAATTGTGTTAATTTTATGTTAATTTTAGAACAATACAAAAGTGTTCCTGATTTCATGTTTTAAGCAGTGTTGTTTAGAAGCAAAGATAGAAAGCACTGTTATATATAGAGACGACCCATCTGCAGCTCAAAAACATGTATCTGGCAACAAGCAATGTATAACATAGTAAAAAACAAACATACCAATCCATGTCTAAATCGCAATTCAATGCAAAGTAAAAAGTTTGATAATTGCAAAGTAGGTTAAACGCGTGAAGTTGAACTGGGAAAGTGAGGCCGGGTTCACGGAATAAGCACCTCCTGTTAGGCTAATTACTAGTATGTATACCCGCCATCTAGTTAATCAAAATTGGGAGTGAAATGAACATGGAACTATGGGAAACAAATATATCAAGGGTTTTCCAGGACACAGAGACAGCATACTTATCAACATTGTGATGATGTCTATAAAGGTTTTGAGGGCCTTGATAAGCCAGACTTGCAACATGAAACAAAGCAAATAGCTGATATTTCACAGAATGATAATATATATATATATATATATATATATATATATATATATATATATATATATATATTGTGGAGGTCAATATATAAAAAATTGAGAATGCTTTCTGTAAAATCAAAATATGATTGCAAAATTAGAAATTTTATTCTTATCGATATTGTCTTTTTAGCAATACAATTTCTGATTTTTACAAAGACTGATCGACAAGAACTACTTAAAATACCAGAAGAAACGGGTAATTTTACAAGTATGTGTAAAACGTCTTCATGATGTTGTACATTAGAAGCATATGTTACTCCGACTTTAATAATTGTTTGATATATATACTTCCGTATGAATAAGACGGTGATTTAAATGTCTGTTGTAAAATAAAGATATATAAAAGCATCAATATTTATTTTGACGTGAGCAGAAATCTTGCGATCTACAGCGCTCTGTTTATAAACCATCACACATCTAACCAGAAACATTTATAATACTAAGTTTAATCAAAATAAACTCACGTCTTGATGTTTCTAATCAGAAAAAATAGTTCACTTTGATATTTTGACAAGACAAGCAGAATAAGCACGGAACTCTAATTCTTTAAAAACAACCACAGTGAAACAACAACATACAAAGTTTAAGCAAACTACGCCAGTTAGCGGAATAACACATGGATTCGATTGCGGTAGTTCGTCTCGGATGTATATGTACCGCTTGTAAAAACAAACATTTTGGAGATGTAGGGTTAATTAGAAGTTTTAATGATTTATACTGGTCATTCTCTATCAAACGTCTGACTGATACAGTGGTTGAAGGGCTTTAGCCTATTAATAATCTATGCGTGTTTACTGTGCTGTACTTCCTCGGGTTATAGAAGATCTAAAGATGTTTTTATTAGATAATTAACAACTTCATTGATGACCCCTTTGATTTACGACTTGATGGATATTCCGTATCTCCTGTAAAGCCAATATGACCCACAGACCAACAGGACAATGCTGTGATGAGTTATTCTGACTTCCACATGCATGTTCCCCGTGAACCGTTGGATTTGACTAAACTGTTTTTGACACTTTGATTATTATTACCGATGCTTAACATTGATGTGCTTTTGTTATCAAAATCCTTGAGGTCTCGAAAAAAGTTTTCTCAACGATTCCATATCCAATGAGCGCGAACATTATGAAGACTCTTATACGCATGTTAACTTCAATGAGTGTCACCAATGTTATATTTTGTCATCATGTTTTTAATTATACCAAGTACAGAAACTTGGGTCAACTCCTGAATTCAGAGGGATTGAATTGGTTGATTTAATAGGGTTTTATGCCCCAGTCAAGAAAATACGTCACCAGCAACTTGAAATTGCAGAAAATTTTACCTTCGCAGTGCACCTATTAAATGTTTTTGAATGTGTCATGTAATAATGCCTGCCGTGACACGGAACAAAGGTTTTAAGCACGCTTCCGGAAAACCCCATGACTTTCAATTTTAAATGTCGTTTCTCATCGAAAGAAAATTAAAGTGCAGACACTATATTTTCAAGACTTGACCTTCGACTGGGGTTCGAACCCCGACCTCAAATATACATCTACCGTAGTGATAAAAATTCAGAGGGATTGTGGTTGATCACATTGGTAAAATATAACTATGACTTGGGAATAAAAATTTGTTTTTGTTTTGTTTTGGTTCTTCTTAATTTGAGTAACATAGTCTTTATAAGCATTCATCCAAGGTGTTAAAAAATAGCACACGTAAAAGGTAATGCGTTATTTTTTATACATTGGTATTATGGACTTGGTGGTACGGATTCGCTATTTTTTGTTCCAAGGGTGTTGAATTAAATACATACAGACATTACAATAATATATTTTGAGAGCAATTAATCAAATTAAAGTAAAATGTAAAAAACCTACTGGTATCGCATTGAACGGAAGATAAAAGAAAAAGTTATATCGATTGTCACTACAGCATTATATCGTTGTACGCATGCCGTGTGACAAACCTTCCACTGTTCCGGAGTAGTCATTTCCGTGTTCATTTTGTATTTGACAGTTCACGTGTTTAGTTGTTTTGGCGGATTTTTCTTTTTAAACTTAACAATTGACGATGTTGATTCTAAAACCGACCACCTTCATTTATCCCCGAAAGCCTACATCTGCACCTGACTGGAAGTTTGGTTTATGCTTGTGAATTGAACATAACCAAACAAACTGAAAGCACATATAATTGTACAGGTAATAATGACAACATGGTTAGGTAATGGAGATGATGATTAAAACTGCCATCAAACGATTTTATCTGTATATGCATTGATTTATTTATTTGTCTTTTTTTCACACGTTGTGAGAACAGTATTGCACCAAGGAATAAATAACTTAAACACTATCTAGAGTCAACCTATTTCACTTTGATAGTACAGTCCAATCTATTTACGTTACAAGCTATCATCAATTAAAAATGGTCATTTTATCTATTTTTCAGTGTCATTCACATTAAAAGAAAGACGAAACATTTAATGGCGAGGTTCTGATATTTTTGATATGCTTGTTTTAGACTGATTTTTTTAAATGAAACAAAACATACCAATCCATGTTCAAACAAAAATGCGAAAACAAAGTAAAAACTTTGAAGCTGGCATATCAAAGAGGTTAAACATGTGAAGTTGCACAAGGGAAGTGAGGCCGGATGTTCAAAAGGATTAGCACATTCTGTTTAGCTAGCTACACCCACCCACCATGTGCAATGAAAGGAACATGGAACTATGGAACGTCAAATATATCCATGATAATTGTGGGCACAGAGACATCATACTTATCAACAGTATTGTGATGACGGTCATAAACATTTTGAGGGCCTAGATAAACTTAGGCTTGCAATATCCCAAAGCTAGATGACGTCCAATGGTTTCGTTGAAGATGAAGAATCCAACTAAACATTTTCAACAAAAAAGTAAAGACGTCAGAATATTTTGAATTGTTTCATGAATGGTTTGTTAAAACACATACTAGTATTTCATTTTTCTCTTTGTATGGTGTTATCCAAAACTTTTGCCTACTGTATTTGTAGAACATATATTGTAAGTAAGCATAGCCTTAGCAAGACCCTCAAAAATTTTATTGTCGTCATCACAATATTATTAGTAAGTATGATAACCCTGCATCTAAAATTATTCTGGATATATTTTACTAGTTTCGGAGCACCCGACTTTAATTCCCTGTTGAGAGTTCACACGTTCAACTAAATTTGCCAGTTTTCAATGTTTTACTTTGTGTTTATTGTGATTTGAACATGGGCTGGTATGTTCGGTTTTTATAATTTATGTTGTAAAGATAGAAAACCATATATTACTAAGTTAACAGGAAAATAACTTTATTGAGCAGTTAGACACCTCCAATAAAACAAATGGTTTAGGTTAGATAAAACGCCCAATCAAAGTGCTTTTGCTTACTGTTAATTTTAATACTGTTCATTTATCAGAAGTTCCATTTGGTAAATCGTGTTCGCGAAGATTTAAATTATATTCTCTCAGGATAAGATGCGCCGTTAATAAATACCACGGCAGAGAAATTGACACATACATGGTTAATATTTTTTATTTCAGATATATATTTCTTTTATTAATTTTACAGACAGAACTTAATTAAGTCTATAGTGAATGCCGAACAATACATCTTAAAATGGCAAAAAAAGTATTTCATTTGGTGAAGCTTAAATAATATCTACGGAGGTAATTGTGATTCATATCGGTGTAGCGAATGATTTCATTACTCCGGCAGCGTCATTAACAACATCCATATAACAGACCAATCAGAGAAGGGTCAAATAAGTCAGTCCTAAGAGAACTTCAGGGCAAAGTGATTATATTAGAAATTCCGATTTGATAAACAGTGGAAATGATTTCATTGTAGCGAAATGCGTTGCGATAGCTAGTTAAATAATTTTCTTTTGCACATTATTAGCTTGTATTAAAGATATAAATGAGATTTGGGCCATTTTAGCGTCTTGGTGTTTCACAGCAGATTGAGCAATTGACAGCATGAATCTGGCACGTGCCAACAGAGACTCATGGGAAATCTCGTTTTATTGTAATCTAAATGTTTTACAGCGAGAAGTGCAAATTTGTAAGCAATCTATAAGATGTGGTGATTAATTTGTATCGTATATGTAAATCCATAAAAAAATAAAAATCATTCCACGGAGAATTGATAATATTGATTAAAGTTTTGTCTCGTTTTTACCGACTTCCTCCTTTGTTTGAGATCTATTAAAGAGAGATAACTCCCGTTTTCTTAAGGCAATCCTCATATAAAAGGAGTTGATACAACCGGTTGGTTGGCTGGGTAAATGTTGCATTTGCAACGAGAAATATTTGGCTCAACTGGCACAGTTTGGCAAAGTGTGCATTCGCGCGTGAACTTTTATCTCCTCTGAAACCACTGGGCCAATTGGAAGCAAAGATGTGTGGACAGTCCACATTTGGACTGGACAAGACATTTGTATTCAGCATTGGCGCCCGATATTTGAGGTGAACACCCTTCAAAAAAAAAAAAAAAAAAAAACAAAAACAAAAAAAAAAAAAAAAAAAAAAAAAAACCCGCAAAAATACCCTTTAAAGATTTAATTTTCAACTGATTATGTTCAAATCAAAAATAAAGAAAGTAGAAAACGTGTCATTTAACATGTATGTATATAATGTTTTAGAGTTTTTCGTTATCCCGCTTTCCCCAAATTGCTTATATTGTTAATGAATTATATAAATGTATTAAACCAAACATAGTAATCAATGCCCAAACCTAAATCAAAAACTTCGATGCTGGCAAAATAGGTTAAGCCTTGATAACGAAAGGAACATGGAACTTAAGGACGTCAAATACATATTCAGGGTAATTTGGGATACAAAGACGGCATACTTATCAACAATATTGTGATTAGGGCCTTAAAACTTTTTGAGGGCATTTAAAAGTCTAGGCCTGCAATATCCATAAGTCAACAATTTATTTGTAAAGAGCTTGCTTCGTTGTTCAAAGTTCTCATATAGTGGGGACAAGCTCTACCATACTGTATATTTTTAAGCTCAAGTTGAACACTGCAGGTAATAATTAGCCATTATAAATCTGAACTTCGTGTGTTTCTGATCTTCTTTGTACAAGTATACAGTGCACTTGTCAGGGGCGGATCCAGGATTTTTTGAAAAGGGGATTGAGAATTACTAGTATATCAATGCTAGGCGCGAGCTTCCAGAGACGTGGGGTCTACACGCGATCCGGAACAAATGGGTTGTTACATTAACATTTGGGGGGGGGGTCACATCAGTCAATAGCTCTCTCTCTCTCTCTCTCTCCCTCTCTCTCTCTCTCTCTCTCCTCTCTCTCTCTCTTTAATTTTTCAAAGGGGTGGGGGGTTGCGGGGGTATCCGCCACTGCTTGTAATATCGCAAATACCACAGAGTCCATTATATATACTGGCACTGAGCAGATGCCAGACGATTATAGTTAGTTTAAAATATTAGATGCACGAATTATGCTTTTTCATTTGCTATAGATCGGGGTCGAGCCTACAACAATCGGAAACCATGCACTGAAGTCTAACGTCTCTTAAATACACCACTTTCTGCCCGGGAATAATCTGTTGTATTAACACTATAATGTTGAAAAGAAGAGACATTTCTTTCATAAATGAATGAATAAATAAATAAATTTAAATAAAAATAATTCCCAAATTGTGATGTTATATTGCATCACTGCCATAATATTGACCATTCTGTACTATGTAACTCGCTAGGTTTGGTGTGCAGATTTGGATTATTATTGGTTTGACTCTTTTATTACCCTATGTTGGGAACGTATCCAATGTTATTTTTATCTTAACCTATAAATCGCTATTCTGTATGGAAATGCAGGATACGTAACATTTCGGAATTTTAGTTCATACAATTTGGTTAACGTTTAATATTTCAATTCAATAAAATATTAACGGCAGTATTGAGCTCACCTAATTAATTTTGCTGTAAGGATATAGGAGTTAGCTCCCCTTTATCAGTTTATACGATTAATATGAAGTCTTGTACTTTCTAAACTGCATTATATAACCACTATATAGTAGGTTAGTTGGTTGTGCTCACTTCGTATATGGGAGGTCGTGGGTACGTACCCGGGCCGGGTCTGACAAAGACATTGAGACTGGTAGTGAATGTTTTACGACATTCATGGGGTCCTTTGGGAGAGACCTTAAAAACCAATGCCTTTCTGCACTCTACCCTAAGCGCAATACAAAGCCTTAAGGTCAGAATTCTACCACTTCACCTGTAGCTGGTTAAGTTTCGATATAAGTGAAATATCTTGACATGGACGTAAAACCCCATTCAATCAATCAAGTGAATGTTGTGGATTACATTGTTATTATATGACTTTGTTTGGTGAGTAGAGCTTATCGAGATAAACGCTCGAAATTGCTGCACTCCCGTCTTTTTAGAATAGAAATGATGTCAATAATTTCAAATATTTTTAATAAGTGATATATTAATAACTTAAACACCACAAAATACCATTGAGTTATTTATAGTTTTGTCTAAAACACAGTCAGCAACATGAAGATTTAGTGAAATGTTTAGGAAAGTGTATGTACAAAAAGTGTACGTTAAAGATTTTTCCCAATACATCCACTTAAACTCCACTTATGCCAATAAAATTTGATATTTCGTGAAATGTATGTAATTAACCTGCCAATTAATGATTAGATTTAGTGCTACCACTTGTAATATCGCGTTATTGGGTAGTGTATTACTGTAATAACCACCTCACATTTGATTTTCTGTCCTTTCATTTCCGGGTATGACAAGAAGGCATGGATGGCCAAGTAGTATGAATGGGCATTAAACATCAACTGTTATTTCTTGAAGAACAAATGTTACGATGTGTCATGTAATAAATGCCAAGTAATGTAATACTTTACTTGTAGTGTAATAAATTGTTTTATGTAATAACACCTTGTTATGCGATAAAAAAAACAACGTGCAATGTAAGAAAACAACATTTCACTTCATATTACACGAAAGTTTTATAACATAACGCGAGATAACCTTGTTTTGTTACATTACACGTTGTTTTTATTACATAACAAGGTTTTATTACATTTCACGAAAGAAATTATTACACTACACGTAGGATATTACATTACTTGGCACTTATTACATACCACATCGTAACAACAATAGATATAAAGTGCAACTTCCGAAATCCGACAGTTTAGTTTTAGATTTAAACTAAAGTTACTTGATAAAATGAAGAACGGAATTTCAGATTACAACTACGATCAATGCTAAATTTAATCCACTGACATTTGTCAAAACATAGTTTGATAAAATTCGGAAATGGATGAGATTCGGACCGGATCGGACCTACCGGATTCATAGGCCCTCTAAATACCGGTCCCTCTGAAAACCGACCAAATCCCTCGGTCCCACGGGCGGCCGGTTTTCGGAAGTTGCACTGTACAATAAAGAACAGTCGAAGTTCAACAATTAGCTAACGAAGAGTAGTGGAAACTCGGCCGCCGAGTGGTCAAGTTATAAATAACTTGTGACCGAAAAGCTGCCGAAAGAGATAGCTAACATCTGTTGAGGTATTAGGAACCAGGGACCAGTTTGAGCTGCCGATTTTGTACTAACTCGTTAGCTAAGTGTTAAACTTTCGACAGGCCTATACTCTAAGAATGCCTTACAAGTATTATAGTGTTATATAAATAAAAATGAAGCATGCAAATGTTTCTGAATAAAAAGAGCCAACATGAAGAGTTAAAACTAAGGAAACGGGAAACCATGGAATTATTTATAACAAATATATTTGACCAAAACATTAAATATGATCATTCTAATACATAAAAACAAACCAACCGGTCTATGTCTCTAAATGTCAAAAAAAAAAAAAAAAAAAAAAAAAAAGAAAGAAAGAAAAGAAAATCAGAAATAATTTAGAAATAAAGTTAAACACGCGAATTTCCACTAGGTAAGTTAGACCGGGTGCTCCGGAAGGGTATGCTCATCCTGTCTAGCTAGATACATCCGTCATGTGTGTAAAGAAAATCGAGAATAAAAGGAACAAAGTACTATGAGACGCGAATCATATACAAGATAATGTTGGGTACATATACTAGTACATCACACTTTTAAACTAATATTTCTGATTGAAATAGCATTTTTTAATTTCATAAACCATACTTTTGAAATTTTTATGAAACAATGCCGGGATTCAAAAGCAGCACATGGCAATTGGCTTAAGCCAACGCAGCTTTGAACAATCGGACCCGGTCATTATTCACAAATCTTAGACAGGATTTCTATTAGTAAATGGCAGTGGACTAACAGCCTGTAGTTTCGCTTTCTTTACATGTTTCATATTTTCCTCTGATTGAATTCCATGTTTACGCTGTTCTTCCTTTAATTGGTTTCTTTCTTTATTCCTCATATAATAGCTATTGAAGTTGTTTGCCATGATTGCAATCGGCATTGCCAAGATCAGAAGTCCACACATAGAACAAAGTGATCCTATGACGTATCCACCTGGCGATTTCGGGTAGTGATCACCATATCCTAGCGTTGTCATGGTAACCACTGCCCACCACATTCCGTAGAACATGTTGGGAACCGTTGTGGGTTCCCAGAACTCAGCATAAAATATAAAGTTCGCAAAGATGAAACAGGCCAAGAGGAAAACGACAAATAAAAGAACCAACTCTTTCATACTTGCAAAAACTGCAATAAATAGTATACGTAATCCACTATACTGCTTGGCAAGTCGAAAGAATCGCAGAAGTCGCAAGATGCTTGTCACTTTTATAGCTACGTAGATGTACAGTGTAGCTGGCGAAACATAAATTACTCCATCAGCTTGTTCCATCGCAAATGCAATCCACGACTTGACAACCAGTGTAAGATCAAGAACATTTAAAGGATTTCGGAAAAATTTAGTTTTGATCGGACAAAACATGAAATGAACAATCAACTCAAGAGTGAAGAACAGAAAACAAAACATTTCTATGTAATCCAGTCCTCGTTTCTGCCTACTTGTAAAATACATTTTCTCTTTCGGGTTGTCAAAATTGATGGTTTTAAGGATGGGATGAAGATCAGTAGTGTTAAGGATGTTTTCTAGCTGATCATCTGTTATGATTTTATCCCTCAATGTGACCAGTGACTCAAGACATAAAACTAAAGACGAAAGCAGGACAATGCCCAAAAAGAATACGTTGTAGACCTGAAAGAAAAAATAACGGAAACTTGAAAGCAATTGGCTTAAGTTTACAAACACTATGATCTAATATATGTTTATTAAAACTGCAAACTGAAGTAAAGGCGCTTCTATGTACCTGTATTGAAAAGTTTTAAATCCCTTAAATCTCCAAATTTCTCGTTTTTTTATGAGCAAAAGGTTCCCAATCTTATCTCAGCAGCAAAATCAATACTTTCACCAAAACATGTCATAGAAATTAAAATAATCAACGATTTAGAGAAAAAAAACAAGCAACGAATTAACGAAAGCTTGCAGGACAGGATAATTCACAAGTAGAAAATGTAACATGTAAAAGTAAATCTGAAAAAAATAATAATGAATTCAAATTAACAGTTTTATTGTTACTTTTATCCATGATTTGTTTAATGAAATCGCGAAGTGAAGTAACGGTGCTTCCAGTAGAAAAATCCTTGCAATTATAATTAAGTTTACTGTTTTGTATTTATGAGCAAAAGGTTAGCAAAAATCACCAAAACATCGTATAAAAATGAAATACATTTTGTACTCGTCATCAACGATATTGGAGAAACTTAATTATAAATGGATTGTAATAAAAATAATTTTCGTTTGGTATATAACTATCCGATGTTTACCAAATTTGGAAATCATATAGCGTATGGCTCAATATTTCGTTTTTGTCAATTCTACAAGAACACCCGAATGTTGATATGTTTTCCCAAATCTTACCTTGGATGCTGTAGAAGAATTTGGCTGATCTAAAATCAACCACACCTTTCGTTTAAAGTTGATCCATTTTCCATACTCTTTGTCATTGTAATCGATGCCAGGGGATTCAAACTTATCTTTTAAAGTGTTAATGACTTCCATTTCGTTAGCATGCTTGTAATACGTCTGCAGACAGCAGTCTGAGATGTAGTCAACAGGGATTTCCCAAAATTCCAGCTCATCTTTCAAAGTGGCGCCACATACAGCATCTGGGAGATGCAACGATCCAAACCGATACAAATCGAGAATGGCCTGAAAATAGTAGGGATTTCTGTCGAAGAAGTAATGTTCCTTCAATTCGTTGTAATTCGGTTCAGTGATGTTCAGACGTCCCAGTCGAGTATCCGGGAATCTGGATAAGATTTCTTTCAAGGTTTCAAAAATAACACCGCCTATGTTGATTTTAACGGTGTCTTCCATCTTGAAATCTCAGGTTCTCCTTGGAAATATATAAATGCTTAAAAACAATAAACACCAATTATAAAAATTACGCAAAGAATCAATAGTCCATGTTTTTGTCTGATTTTGAACGAAAAGCACTCGAATGTCTGGTTTTGCTAAACTCTCTTTTAACTCTCAGTGTTACGTTATCGTTTTATTTATTTTAGTTACTATGTGTTGTTCGTTAAATGCGTTTTTTGTTTAAATGCATTATATAGTTTTGAATGAAATTTATAAGTAAAATGTACATAGATATTGTTTGCATTTAGTTTATATGATTCGTGTGTATTAGAACCTTGCACTATTTACAGGCAAATTTATAAATAAATGCACATAGATATTGTTTGCATTTAGTTTATATGATTCGTGTGAATTAGAACCTTGCACTATTTACAGGCAAATTTATAAATAAATGCACATAGATATTGTTTGCATTTAGTTTATATGATTCGTGTGAATTAGAACCTTGCACTATTTACAGGCCAAATTTGAGTATTTCTTCTCCTCGATACAACGCCGTCAATTCCCATGATTGATTGAATGGGGTTTACGTTCCAATCTAGACTATTTTAATTACATCGATACGCCACCAGCTTAGGTGAAGTCGTAGAAATTTTAAACTCTGCACTGCACTCAGGGCATTATACAGGGAAGGTTCTTTGTCGTGCCACATCTGTCGTGAAACGAACATTGGTTTTTCAGGTACCTTCCTAAGTACCCGGTGACTTTGATTTCTGAATTACGAATGTTTGAGCAATAGAAGATAGGTTTATATTCAGGTACAGTCAAACCTGTTTATAAAGGCCACCCAAGAAACCAGTAAAATGGTCTTTATGGGCAGGTGGTCCTTATATACAGGTTCAAATAATATTGAATAAAGAACAAAAGGGATATAATTCCACTGGCCTTTATAAGCAGGTGACCCCTATATAGAGGTAGTCTTTAAGGCAGGTTGGACTGTGGTAGCCACAGTATGTCTGTTGTTTTCTTAGAGCTACCTCTTGTTGGTTATTATGAACTCCAAACCTTTTATGATACCACATGGAGACAGACTAATATAGAGTGGAACATTGGTGTTGTATCTTCTTCAAAAATTTGTGTAGCCTAATCAATGAAGGTGTAGGGAACATGAGTAAAAAGAGAAAACTATCCAACTATGGGAGGCGAATTTTTTCTCACACTGGGATTTGGCAATCTTAGACCACTCGACAACTTAGGAAATCTGAGGTTATCTGGTTAAAATAGGCGTAATCCTTCTAAACAAAATTTTGCAATATAAACGATCATTTTTGATGATTTATACACCCGTAGATACATAGCAAATCGAAATTATGGGAAATCAATATATATATTATCCAAAGGTGATTATTATATCTGCTCGTGGGAATTATCCCATACGTTCAGTATCAAATCACCAGACTAACATATGTCAAATGAAATCGACTGTTTTTTTTTTAAATCAATTCATTTAAAGTAGCTACACGAAATCCATTTTATTGAAAATAAAAACAGTTTATAGCAGTGACACTTAATTGATTTAAACGACAATGGAATTTGTCATTTTTTTCAGTTGTGAATGCCATTTTAAGCCCATATGTTTGAGGTGCCGTTTTACTAATTATTGAGTATTTTGTAATATCACTAATTCTAGTTTTTTAGACGGGTTCGTTGAAAGCAAGTTCTGTCTATAGGCGACACGACAGAGACTGGTTCTATTTTTGGTAATTTTTCAATTTTTTTACTGCCTATTTCTTTGTCCGAGACACCAAATAAACCCTTCGTAATAAGTTTCATTTAATCGTAACATTTGCCATTTTCACAACTGTAAGCCATTGCTGTTGCATAATCAAGTGAGCATTTGTTAAATATGGACCCAGAACAAATAAAACAAATGTGTTTATATAAATAGTAAGTAGCTCAAGTTGAGTATCGATATAAGAAAAGTGACAGCCTTAACGCGCAAATAACTTCGAACTAAAGGGAGTCTAAGCTCTGTTGCCGAGTGGTTGCAATATGGATAGGCAGTCAGTAGTCACCGAAAGCAGCCGAGAGATGGATAGCAGAGCTGCCGAGAGATAGATAGCAGAGCTGCCGAGAGATAGATAGCAGACCAGCCGAGAGATAGATAGCAGACCAGTCGAGAGATAGATAGCAGAGCTGCCGAGAGATAGATAGCAGAGCTGCCGAGAGATAGATAGCAGACCAGCCGAGAGATAGATAGCAGACCAGCCGAGAGATAGATACCAGACCAGCCGAGAGATAGATAACAGAGCTGCCGAGAGATAGATAGCAGACCAGCTGAGAGATAGATAGCAGAGCTGCCGAGAGATAGATAGCAGAGCTGCCGAGAGATAGATAGCAGACCAGCCGAGAGATAGATAGCACACCAGCCGAGAGATAGATAGCAGACCAGCCGAGAGATAGATAACAGAGCTGCCGAGAGATAGATAGCAGACCAGCCGAGAGATAGATACCAGACCAGCCGAGAGATAGATAACAGAGCTGCCGAGAGATAGATAGCAGACCAGCTGAGAGATAGATAGCAGAGCTGCCGAGAGATAGATAGCAGAGCTGCCGAGAGATAGATAGCAGACCAGCCGAGAGATAGATAGCACACCAGCCGAGAGATAGATAGCAGACCAGCCGAGAGATAGATAACAGAGCTGCCGAGAGATAGATAGCAGACCAGCCGAGAGATAGATAGCAGACCAGCCGAGAGATAGATAGCAGAGCTGCCGAGAGATAGATAACAGAGCTGCCGAGAGATAGATAGCAGACCAGCCGAGAGATAGATAACAGAGCTGCCGAGAGATAGATAGCAGACCAGCCGAGAGATAGATAGCAGAGCTGCCGAGAGATAGATAGCAGAGCAGACGAGAGATAGATAGCAGACCAGCCGAGAGATAGATAGCAGAGCTGCCGAGAGATAGATAGCAGAGCTACCGAGAGATAGATAGCAGAGCTGCCGAGAGATAGATAGCACACCAGCCGAGAGATAGATAACAGAGCTGCCGAGAGATAGATAACAGAGCTGCCGAGAGATAGATAGCACACCAGCCGAGAGATAGATAGCAGAGCTGCCGAGAGATAGATAGCAGAGCTACCGAGAGATAGATAACAGAGCTGCCGAGAGATAGATAGCACACCAGCCGAGAGATAGATAGCAGAGCTGCCGAGAGATAGATAGCAGACCAGCCGAGAGATAGATAGCACACCAGCCGAGAGATAGATAGCAGACCAGCCGAGAGATAGATAACAGAGCTGCCGAGAGATAGATAGCAGAGCTGCCGAGAGATAGATAGCAGACCAGCCGAGAGATAGATAGCAGACCAGCCGAGAGATAGATAGCAGAGCTGCCGAGAGATAGATAGCAGACCAGCCGAGAGATAGATAGCAGACCAGCCGAGAGATAGATAGCAGACCAGCCGAGAGATAGATAACAGAGCTGCCGAGAGATAGATAGCAGACCAGCCGAGAGATAGATAGCAGACCAGCCGAGAGATAGATAGCAGACCAGCCGAGAGATAGATAACAGACCAGCCGAGAGATAGATAGCAGAGCTGCCGAGAGATAGATAGCAGAGCTGCCGAGAGATAGATAGCAGACCAGCCGAGAGATAGATAGCAGAGCTGCCGAGAGATAGATAGCAGACCAGCCGAGAGATAGATAACAGAGCTGCCGAGAGATAGATGGCAGAGCTGCCGAGAGATAGATGGCAGACCAGCCGAAAGATAGATAACAGAGCTGCCGAGAGATAGATAGCAGAGCTGCCGAGAGATAGATGGCAGACCAGCCGAGAGATAGATAGCACACCAGCCGAGAGATAGATGGCAGACCAGCCGAGAGATAGATAACAGAGCTGCCGAGAGATAGATAGCAGAGCTGCCGAGAGATAGATAGCAGACCAGCCGAGAGATAGATAGCAGAGCAGACGAGAGATAGATAGCAGAGCTGCCGAGAGATAGATAGCAGACCAGCCGAGAGATAGATAGCAGACCAGCCGAGAGATAGATAACAGAGCTGCCGAGAGATAGATAGCAGACCAGCCGAGAGATAGATAGCAGACCAGCCGAGAGATAGATAGCAGACCAGCCGAGAGATAGATAACAGAGCTGCCGAGAGATAGATAGCAGACCAGCCGAGAGATAGATAGCAGAGCTGCCGAGAGATAGATAGCAGAGCTGCCGAGAGATAGATAGCAGAGCTGCCGAGATAGATAACAGAGCTGCCGAGAGATAGATAGCAGAACTGCCGAGAGATAGATAGCAGAACTGCCGAGAGATAGATAGCAGAACTGCCGAGATAGATAACAGAGCTGCCGAGAGATAGATAGCAGAACTGCCGAGAGATAGATAGCAGAGCAGACGAGAGATAGATAGCAGAACTGCCGAGAGATAGATAGCAGAGCTGCCGAGAGATAGATAGCAGACCAGCCGAGAGATAGATAACAGAGCTGCCGAGAGATAGATGGCAGAGCTGCCGAGAGATAGATGGCAGACCAGCCGAAAGATAGATAACAGAGCTGCCGAGAGATAGATAGCAGAGCTGCCGAGAGATAGATGGCAGACCAGCCGAGAGATAGATAGCACACCAGCCGAGAGATAGATGGCAGACCAGCCGAGAGATAGATAACAGAGCTGCCGAGAGATAGATAGCAGAGCTGCCGAGAGATAGATAGCAGAGCAGCCGAGAGATAGATAGCAGAGCAGACGAGAGATAGATATCAGAGCTGCCGAGAGATAGATAGCAGAGCTGCCGAGAGATAGATAGCAGACCAGCCGAGAGATAGATAGCAGACCAGCCGAGAGATAGATAACAGAGCTGCCGAGAGATAGATAGCAGACCAGCCGAGAGATAGATAGCAGAGCTGCCGAGAGATAGATAGCAGAGCTGCCGAGAGATAGATAGCAGAGCTGCCGAGATAGATAACAGAGCTGCCGAGAGATAGATAGCAGAACTGCCGAGAGATAGATAGCAGAACTGCCGAGAGATAGATAGCAGAACTGCCGAGATAGATAACAGAGCTGCCGAGAGATAGATAGCAGAACTGCCGAGAGATAGATAGCAGAGCAGACGAGAGATAGATAGCAGACCAGCCGAGAGATAGATAGCAGAGCTGCCGAGATATTGCCCGAGATAAGCCGAATTGAGCTGTCGATTCGGCACTAATTCGTTAGCTTTGTGTTAAACTTTCGACATGTCTGTAATGTATGTTTGTGCTATATAGCAACCCACTTTGAAAAAATCACGCAATTTGAAAAAATCAAAGTGCGCATTTTTTTGAAAGTGGGTCGTACGTGTCATATACCATTTTTTAAATTTAATCATAAAATACATTAAAAAATGGTCATGTTATTGTCATATACCATTTTGTGAATGTATTTTATGATTAAATTGAAATAATGGTATATGACATACGTAACAGTGCTATAAGTGTGAATGTCTAGTTAAACGTAGAGAACCTTACCTTCTAGTCTAATCTGTGGCGCCAGTTGTTTTTTGGAAACTGAAAAAGTGTCCTGTTTTTTCACTTATAAATACCAATGTGGGGAAGGTGTGAATTATTACCATTGTGACCACAGGGGTAAAAATCGATGTAGGAGAGTGCATTGTAATTAGGGACTATATGAAAGTACCTGCTGTAAATAAGTGTTTGTTTCTCCAATCGATAATCAAAACGTTTCAAGAAAATGTCACAGAATTTGACATTTTATGTAAAATAAAAGAGGAAGGAACAATAATAAGAAAAGTAAATCAATGACTTGGGCTTTAAAATGTCATGCCGATACTTTTTTATTTATTCAACCTTGAATTTTATCAATAAAGCTGTTTTGAAAAATTTGAAGATTGAATATTTGAAATTCGTACTTGCAATTAGGAAATACTAAAAGCAACAAAGAACACGTCACAGCAAGTAGGTCGATTGATTGATTAAATGGAGTCTTGCGTCAAGAATATTTTACTCGTATCGGACAAACTTAGGGAAGTAAAAGAACTTTTTATCCTTTGCAGTGCGCTTAACATTGGGTACAGGGGGAGTTCCTGAGCGTGACACACCTTCTTTGACATGGGACATCGGTTTTTTATGTCTTTCCAGAAAGAACTGTGACTCATTTCTAAAAGTGCTCTGCGGAAAAACAAAGTCAACACCATTTTCAAGTTTAACAGCAAGAAATCTCCTTAGCATCAACTACGCATACGTACCCATCTAAAGTGTAGATAGATCTCTAATAATTTTTAAATTCCAATGCCAGATAATTTAGAACAAGTATGTGTCTGATGATATCTTGTTGATTAACACTCAAATGCTAAATGTTGTTCGAACATTGCTTGAACATTGATCCCATTTTAACCTTAGGTGTACTATCATCCCATTGAAGAAATATTTTCGCGCTTTTTAACGTCAGTTTCATTATATTAAGGATATTATAGGGTTATTGAACTGATATTGTAAAATATTGTCCCGAGTTGACTCGACATTTGCACGAGCTTGCGAGCTTTTATTATATAGCAAAATCAATTTCTTTTACTTCCGTTAAGTATTTCATTTAAAATACCATTTTGTTTTATAATACATAAATATGACACTAGTTCTTGTAAATGGATATATAAGAACTACTGGAATATCACAACAACAAAGCTATGACGTCGACAACAATCGTATGACGTCATAAACAACAGCGTAATGTGACAAAGCATGCTATATGAAAAAAATTGGTTCGGGAAACCTCTGACTGGAACAAAGTTAGCGTGCAAATATCGATATTTATTGCACGCTAACACCTCGGAATTTATCGTTTAATTTCTATGCGAAGCATATATAGCTATAAAATAAAATAAAATACTGAAAGACATAAAGGTTCCGAAAACGTTTTTTGAGCCAAATTAAACAAACACATACCGGTTCATGTTCAAATCACAATTAAAAAAACAAAGTAAAAATATTGAAAACTGGCAAAGTAGGTTGAACACGTGAACGTTTTTATGATTTATGTTTTTCTTACAATTTACTCTTTCGGGTTTATAGGCGATGTTCGTTTAGTTGGTCATTCTGACATCTTTGTCCGTTTTACAGTTATCTCCCTTTACTCTTAACTTGCAAGTAATTTTCTTACGTAAAAATAGGTAGTGGGTGTTCTTTAGCCAAACACTCGGCATTTAGAAATGAAAGTCACGGGCTCCTTCCGAAGGGTGTCCTGTGTCACGACAGGCGTGACACGTTAAAGAACCCTCCCTGCACATTTTTTGGCCAAGCGCACTGTAAAGGTAAAAATTTCTTCCACTTCACCTATAGCGGGTGACGTCTCGATATAAATGAAATATTCTTGACTGGGACGTAAAACTTAATTTAATCAACCTCACGTTCCAGTATATTTGTACAGTGCAATGATAAATATTTTATCAACATATATTATTTGATGAATTTAAATCATAAATCTCAAAAATACATTGTTGGCTGACTTTATAAAATTGAAATATTTTAAAAGATCTTTCTTTTAACTTTTAACGTGTACTTGTCAGATATAAATCTAATGTAATATTCATTTTGATATTATAAACGAAATGGCAACGATAGATAAACTGGTATGTTTGTTGTTTGTTAGAATGTTTTATCACATGTATAAAAAAGGGTAAACAACTTTGACCTGTCCGCTTGACCTTTCATTTAAATATTTATCACGGACCAAGTACATCTATCTATAGGTAACACATGTGTTTATTCTGTATACATCCTGAGATATACTCACGCCATAGAGTACACCTATGTACTAGGGATCTTAACACTACCCATTTATTGGGTGGACCCTCCTATATGAATATTCCTAATGAAAGGTCAAACGGACAGGTCAATGTTGTTTACCTTATATGTAATATAGATGATGATTTTGAGCTTTGTTTATAATGATTGGAGTATGCAGAAAATAAATTGAAATTTTATTGATATCTCGTACAGTATTCCATGGTTTGGTATATCAAAGGGAAATCTTAGCCATAATCAAATCAGAATCTGATCTGAAATTTAAAATGCTGTAAGAAGATTAAAATATGCATTTGGAGTTAGTAGGTCTATAGAGCGTGTAATTAGGGACCTTTTCACTTTTCCTATGTTCATAATTATGTTATTGTCTGGTGAAGTATGTAGCCAGACCTAGCTGAGGGTAACGACCTAACTTAATAAATTGACACATAGTGATTGTAGGCTGTGTTTGGTTACCGACGGAAAACTAAGAAGACACCAAAATTTTAGAAACGGAAAAAAAAATAATGGGCCTTATCGCTCACCTGAATGACATATCTTGTAGTATTTAATTGAGTTTTCATAATTAGAAAGCCCCCTTGTGGGTTCTCACTGTTCAGAATTATAGATTAAATAATAACTTGTACTAAGGATGCTATATCTTTAATAACAGTTTCCTCATTTTGGACCCTACAACCCACATTTGTGTTAATTGAATACCATTTGTCCGATAATACTTCGCCTAAATTATCTAAAGTATAGCTATGTTACATTAAATTTTATGATTTTATAATAATTTATTGGCCCATACTACAGTTCACATTTGAGACCCAAAAACCAAGATTTGTGCAAATTCAAAACAACATATCATAAGAATGGTATAAGTAATATATTTATTAGCAAGACGGTTTTTAAATATTTAAGCCATTTCCCCTCTTATGGGACCTAACGGGGTATAAACCCTGTGCAGATCTTTAAGACCTCTGCCAAGGAATGCATTAATGAAGAATATTTTTAAATTTGACCCTGTGGTTTTGGAAAAGGAAATACAAAAGTTTACTGACGAGGCGCGTCAGGCGGGGAGTGATCGCGATACCCCATCTGAATCTTTACCTAAAAAAAGAAAACCTAAACATCTACTTAGAGTTGAGTTGAGTTGAGTAATGGTGTTTAACGACCCAGTCAAGAATATTTCACTGATATCGAGACGTCGCCAGCTATAGGCGAAGGTGCAGAGATTTTGCCCGTGCGTTGCGTTGATGACATTATACAGCAGAGTTCTTTAGCGTGCCAACCCTACCGTGACACGGGACCTCGTTTATTTTAAATTCTCATCCGAAAGAACTGTAACTTTCATTTCGTAATGCCTAGTGCTTTGGCGAAATAACGTTCACTACCCATTTTCAAGTGTTGGGTCAGACCCGGTCGGGTAAACAGCTACTGAGACCATAAAGTTATATATATATATATTAATTTATTTTTTTTTCAACATTTTACATAATATGACAAAGACACCACCCACTCACCCATACGTTCATCTTTCATACGGGTTTTTTCATGATACACAAATTCTATATACGTAACAATACGTACACAATACACTTGTTTGTAGTTATTATTCAAATAAAAATCTATAGATCCCCCATCTTTGCAAAAAAAAAATATATTAGATTTCCCCGAAGCTTTGTAAAGTTATAGATTGGTTATAAAACTCTAGATTTATAATTGTATCTTTGAATTTCTAACCAATGTGTTAATACAGCTGGCCAAACAAAAAAGAACAAATAAAAAAACTGAAAAACAACAAATTAAAGATTCGTCAATTTAGATTTTAACAGACTAAGTGTAGAATATGAATATGTTGAAAAATGTCGATACATTTAAAATGACTTGTTAAAATATTATCATATACTATGCTTTTGTGTATTTTACCATATGTAGGCCACGTGCTGCAATTTAGTTTTAATGAAATAATCACTCAAATTAATACATGGAATATTATTGATATTACTGATAATGTTATTAGACTCATTGATATATATCAAATGATCTGTGATGAATGATTTAAAAGGGTTTTTAGAGAAATACTAGAATGGGTTTGCTTTCACGTTAGTCTTTCCTAAATCGTCTTCAACACGGGCTAGGGTGTAACATTGGTGTCATTGGCGTGGAGCGACTGTTTGTGCGATGTAAGGTAGGTTTAACGAGTATTAATGTAATGATGGATGCATCATTACAGATAAGGCGCCCAAACAAATAAAAGTCAATTCCTGTTTTCAGAAGTCATATAATTAGAAATTAACAGTTTTTTTACTTCAAGGTTTAAATGAAATAAAGATTCAAGAGATGTAACCTTTTTGGTCATTTAGAATATATACATGGAGCGAGAGTGTCTATGTATGGTCTCTCTCTCTGAAATTTTATTCTAAAAAGTTATTGTCTTGGTGTCAAATGAAAGTAGAAGTAGTACATGAATCCAATTGGTTGAAATTCAAACAATAGACAACGTTGATTAACATCACCTATACCCAATATCACAACCTGTTGTTTTGATGAGCTAATGATGTGTTGATTTTAAATTAATCCAAGCATGTAATGTCATATTGACAACTAAATGCAGTCACTCTATCGAATTGAATGAATCATGCCCCAGGGATAACTGACCATTAGCGTTGCTTATAAAAACAGATTTAGCTTGAGAGCTTTTGGACATGGATCAGTGATTACTTAAGTATCCTAAACAATGAAAATTCATGCTTTTAATTCTTAAACAAAATGATAGCAACCACCCCATGAAGAAAACTATAGTTTGAGGGTGGGGATCTCAATATTAGTACCTAGACCTACCTGTCCCCACCTTCCTATTGAATGACCATATGGGTTTACTTAAGTATCAATCAATTCAACTTTTCATAAAGAATAAGAAAATATATATGTTAGGGGTGGGGATCTCAACTGATCAAAAGTTAGTACCAAGCCCCGCCTGTCCCCACCCGCCTCTGGAATAACGTCATTTGTATTTCTGCTGTATCATTCTAATCAACTTTAAAAGACGAACCGGAAAATATATAGTTTCAGGATGGGGATATCTACCATTTAAAAGTTAGTACCAAGCCCCGCCCATCCCCACTCTCCATCAAGAATGACCCCATGGGACTTTCTTTAGTCTCACTCTATTCAACTTTTCATGTAGAACCAGAAAATATATAGTTTATGGGTGGGGATCTTAACCGTTTAAAAGTTAGCACACTGCCCCACCCATCCCCACCCTTCCTGATACCCCGGGAAAATTTTGCGATACAGACTTGTACATCTCGAGACACTGATTATGAATATATATGGTTTTATAGTACAAAATATAGTATAAATAGCAAAATTGAGCATTATTGTTTTTAAGACCCCGCCCTCCTGCCCCTCCCCTAATGACCCCATGGGCATTTTACCTCGGCCTCTGGGGAAGGAGATGGGGATCAACCTTCATGTGAAGTTTGGTTAACGTTGGACCAACGGTCTTCGAGAAATTGGTTGGACAAGTTCATGGCCGGAAGAAGAAGAAGAGGAAGAATAATAATAATAATAATAATAATAATAATAAGAAACGGTGCAAAAACAATAAGTCGCCAAACTTGTTTGGGCGCCTTAATAATAATAATAATAATAATTACGATGTTTCATTAAACTCTCACTGGCCTTTAAAAATTTGAAAAGAAGCCAATTTGTAACCGAGTGTTGAATTTGTGCTCTAAGCCCTAATTAAGAATTTTTGAAAATTATATCGAGGAGATCAGTACTTTAAACCACCGACCCTCTGAAAGCAAGCTGATAAGCTTCATTAATCTAGGTTCGACTCAAGTTTGTTTTCAACATAGACACTCTGCTTTTGTACGTCGGTAGTTTTGACATTTGGGTCACAGAGACCTTCCATAAAGACATGATATACTATTCACGTCTTTATCCGATATAAATGTCTTCTTTCAGACATTGTGCGACAATTGTAACCTGAATATTTACCTGTTTTGTGTGCTAAACGAGGTTCAACTAAGTGTTGTTGTAAAAAAACATTTATAGTTTCCCCTTTATTAATTAAAATTGAAATTTTAAGGTTAACCTCCTGTTTTGAAAAGATTTCGCCATAAGGTTTCATATTGGTTGAGAATTGGTATCTGATTTTGTTGTTGTATTTAAGAGTGGGTGGAATAATTGTGTTTTTGCGTAGTGAAGAGTCTTAGGCGGTTGAAGGTGGCGAACAAAACACAACCTGATCACTCGGAAAAATCAACAGTATAAAACTGAAAATGGTTAAGTCCCGGAGCACCCGGCCTCACTTCTCTGGTGAAAGTTCACGTTTTTAAAGCCAATTTGCCAGATTCAAAGTTTTTACTTTGCTTTTGGATTGTGGTTTGGCCTTGTGTTAGTGTGTTTGTTTTTGATTAGGGATTCTAGTAACAGTGCATTTTGGAGACTAAATAATAAGCTTAATAATCACTAGAAATTTGATTAGTTCGCTTGCCAAAGGTTTTCTTATTCCTCAACCATGAGTAAATTGCTTCTCTATAACAACATTTACTAGTGCAAACACGATTTCTCCGATCTTCTATGGTTGATTTTCCTTTGTGATTTGGTTTTCTAGACAACCGTGGCGATCTTTATTTTACTAATTCGATGTTTGTTCAAAGGATCAGGTGATATGTTGACAAAAAGAGTTGTCTTTTTGTCTTCGTGATGAGCTTTCTTTTGAAGTTGTTTGTTACCTAGATAGAACAATAAAATATTCCCCAGAGACTATAAAAGCAAACCTCATTTCGACTGCTCAATTAATCTAATCAAACCAATAACAATGCAATATACAATATGTTTGGTAACCATAGAAACGGTTAGTAATGTTAAACTTGACTGATGATTTATTCATTGCTAAAATATATCAAGTTTCAGTATGATACTGATAACGGATTTATTATGTTTCATCGTAAAATAAGAGGATTTGTTGTTTATGTGATTGTTTATTTGATAACAGATAAAAAACAAACTGGTATTCTTACCAATAGTCAGAACAACCAAAAACAAGAAACAACAGAGCAACAATAACCACGATACAAGACATAATGCATGTGCATGATACAGGTGTACAAGGATCTTTGTAATCAAACTCCGGTTTCATAATTTCTTTAACTAAGAAATTCCTTTAATAGATTAATATCTAATTAAACACAAACATACATGTCCAATTCAGAATCCTAAAACAAAGGGAAAACTTTGAAATTGGCAAATGAAGTTAACTCGTGGAATTTTACCAGGCTAGTGAGACCGGTTGCTTCGAAAGGGTAAGCACTTAACGCCACATAGCGGTGTTCCAATACGTCTATGCGGATAATTTCAACGCTTGAAGAGGACATTTTCATGCAACAAAAATGCTACCTTCCGCCACATAAAGAAAACACACCATAACATCCTTCACTATCATCACCTACACCTCCATCATCATTACTACCACCACTAATGTTACTATCCTCATGATGATGATTTTTCCGTCGTCGTCATAATTAATGTCACCACCACCGTTTTTGTCGAAATATAAGCTCTGTTTAAGATGCGTTAAAATAAATCTTTTTTATGCGTCAAAAAAGCACCCTTGCGGTGCATATAAGCAACACATTTTTAAGCGTTGAACGCCGCCGCATAAACGTGGCCGATCTCTTTAGGCATTGAAATTCCCCGCATAGACGTGTCGGGTGCGTTAATGCGGCAACACCGCTAGATGACGTTACAAAGCACCTCCTGACTAATTTGAAAATATTTAGGGTGTTAAGAAATTTGAGTATTTATTTTAAAGATCACAATTTTGTCGGACATAAAATGGCCGCTATTTACTCCAAATGACATATTGATATCTGTGATTTGTACATAGAGGCTTGATTTCTATTTTCTTAAAAAGAGTTGAATAAGTTTGTGAAAAGAAATTGTGAACTTTGGAGACAAACAAACAAAAACTATCGAGATTTGAATATGGCTAAAATTTTTGTGACGACTAAAGAACACTTTCTTTGTCACATGCTAAAACATTGTTGTAAAGGGATTCAACTTACACAAAAAACTTTGTTAAGTGATATCCCGAATCAGAGTTTTATTAATTCGATGAAAACTCGAAGTCGGGGCATATTTTAGATGCACAATGTATTTTTCAGAATTTGTTTTCCGTGGTTTATCATGTATGAATTCGTACAAATCCAAAATAAGCACCTTAATTTTTTAAAACAAATTTCCGTTGGAATCGAACTTAAATTAAGTTAAAAACGTGAATTACCAACAGGGAAGTGATGCCGGTACGCTCAGAGGGGTGTCTTATCCCGCAACATGTTCAATCTAAATTGAGTCATTGAAAAGGGGGAAAGACTTACATTTGCCTTCATTTGTACACTTGATACACCACGGACACGCCTGGTTGACCCTGCTGTGTTCTCTAACTATTTATTCCTGTTATAGATTTCAAATGTATAAATTATGCACTTAAAATCGAAGGGTAAGTTAGATAATGGGGAAAAGCTAATTTGAACATTTTACAATAACAGAGCATCCATTACAAATGATAATGATCTCATCAACCAACCGTAGAAACTTCTTTTCAAAGAACCAATTTTTGATTTATAACACTATGTATTTTTTATAAGTAGTCGTTACAGTTGGACAGCGTTCAACATGTTCAATCAAGAGCTTGCAGAATACATCGTAATACCTGTATTCATACCTTGTTATATAACCAAAGCCAGGGTGGAATTATGTAAGTCTTTTGAAGTTGTAAAAACTTATGTTATACCTTACGTGATGTTGGCATGCTCATAAATGCCTTTGGATGGCGCGGTGGCCTAATGGATAAGACGTCAGTCTTCAAATCCAGGGTCTCTCACCGCTGTGAGTTCGAGTCCCGCTCGGGCCACATGTGGGAAAGTGAATTTTCCTTGCCGTTGACCTTTACTGATTCACCTGGTATCAGTATAATGGACTGGGGGAGTGGTACGCTCGTCTGCGTCGTACTGACTCTGTGAGCTAGCACGGTAAAGTCGCCCTGAGTGCGCGCTAGTACAAGGCAGGCCATACAACACACTTGCACTTCACATGCATCCACAAAATTGTTCATGGATTAATCCATAGAGATTAAGTAAATAGTTCTCGTCGTGAATAGCTGAAAAATTGCTGATGCGACGTTAAGCAACATTCAACCAACCAACCAATCATAAATGCCTTTGTATTTGTTTCCATACAGGTATGACATTTTAATAATTGAGTTTAAACTGAAGTATTATTATAACTTTGTGTCAGTTATTGATTATAGTAATTGATCTAATTTCCCGGTTTTTTTAAAAATAATTACTAATTTCTAGTCATATAAGATTACATAAGATAGGGTGGCTGTTTGTCAGTGTGAAACATTTGACAGGTTTTCTAAAATATTTCAAATATCGGTTATTTAAACTGATATGTGCTTTTTTGTTTTCGGCTTTTCACCTTGAAAAGCGAAATTCAAACGCAGAAAGCGCCAAACAAACGTGAACAACGTTTGCGCTTTTTTGTCTTCCAAAGCGAAAAAGTGAGTATTTAGCACAAAAAAAGCGCCAAATTCTACGAGAAAAAACGACATAACTTATGGATTCAATGTATCGCTTTGGCGCTTTTTTGCTTTCCTGTACGCTTGAGCATATGATTTTCTATCATCTTTCAAAACGGAAGTAATATTACCTAGAAATGTTTTGAATTCGAAAAAGCGGAAAACCACAAATCGGCCACCATAATACAATATAGTGTATTACTCTTGAATGAATGAATTTGAATTTGTTCATCTCAATACATATTCCAAAGAAAAACGTGACATCCATGTAATGTAAATATGTTGATTCACTTTACCTGTTTCTAATATCGATCTTGTTTCATTTTGTATTTTTTCTGCATGATAAGTCATTCATTTTTATCTACATACTAGACTTGTAAGATAGTATGATACAAGAGGATTTGTGGTGTCAATATTGATGTTTTTCATAAATATTGAATAGTGAACATGTCTAACTATGTTAATCACCATGACAACCGAAACAATGGAATAAAATATGAAAAGAAGAAAGTGTAAAGAAATATTCCAGGTAAGACGAAATACATCCTGAAGTCTCAACTAGCATACATTTGATGTTTTTCATAAACAGGTGAAATACGTGTCATTTAAAATAGTCGGTAGTTTAAAATTTACCCTTCCGGAGCACCCGGCCTCACTTCCCTGGTGGAAGTGTCTAACCTAACTTGGCAGTTCCAAAGTTTTTACTTTGCTTCTGGATTGTGATTCGGAAATGGATTAGTATGTTTGTTTTTGATTACTTCATTTAAATTGGAATGGTTTAAATGTGAAAAAGGTCATCAGTGAGTGAGTGATACCTGCACTGTCCAAATAAATTAAATCATTCAAAATACCATATCTATTTTTAAAAGATGATATAGCAAATTGATACCATAGTATTGGCTTATAATTAAGATGACGAACTTTTCACATTTCCTGTCACATTTCTGTATATTTTCTGCTTTCCAAAAATCCGAAACAACCATTATATAATTTTTATCACCATATCCATACTGGTATAACTAAAAACTTCAAAGAAGAAGTAGCTTAAAAAAGTTATTGTCATTTTATTTCAATCTTTGATATATACCTACTTCAGAATATTGTCGGTATATTCTATACAATAGGAACGCCAAAGCCGCTTGCGTAGGGATTAATTAAAATTTGTGAACCTGCAAATATGGGATATATTAACTTAAAGGCAAAATATGACGAGTTCTTGATATCCACGATAAAGGATTTTCGAAATTTACTGACACACAACTCATTACTCTTTATTCCAGCTGTGTCATATACCATTTTTTAATTTAATGATAAAATACATTAAAATGGTAAATAGCAGCTGTATTGAGTACAAAGACGTCTTTATAATTTTTAGTTTTGTAAATTTCGGTCCCTGGGAACTGTTATTGAAATATGGAGGATAGAAATGAAAGGGTTTTCCCTAAATTCCCCAGATTGTGTACAGCGTTTTTATAACTTAATATTGTCCAAGCTAGCAATGTAGTATGACATAGATTTGGTTGGTTTGGTTGAATGTTGCTTAATGTCGCATCAGCAATTTTTCAGCTATTCGCGACGAGAACTATTTAATTAATCTCTATGGATTAATCTATGAACAATTTTGTGTATGCATGTGAAGTGCGAGGGTGTTGTATGGTCTGCCTTGTACTAGTGCGCACTCAGGGCGACTTTATCGTGCTAGCTCACAGAGTCAGTACGCCGCAGACAAGCGTACCAGTCCCCCAGTCCATTATACTGATACCAGGTGAATCAGTGAAGGCCAACGGCAAGAAAAATTCACTTTCCCACATGTGGTCCGAGCGGGACTCGAACTCACAGCGGTGAGAGACCCTGGATTTGAAGACTGACGTCTTATCCATAAGGCCACCGCGCCCTCCGGTATGACATAGAAAACTAGCTAATGATATATGTAACGTTAATGTGAATTCAAATCTTTCATTTGTAAAAAAAATCTTACTTTTGATATTAGGTTTTCCCACTATTGTTTTCTTTCTCATTTAAAGCAATATTTTATTTCTTCATCAAATAATTCCATAAAATGTATGTATTGTACAACAGTTACTGTGTATATTGCCATAAACTATAAATGCTGCAAATGGCGCAGCAATGATGTCTTCGCCAATTTACAATATTAATGTTGAGTATGATTGAATATAATTCAACATCCTTACTAGTTACCACCCACACGCCTTTAGTAGTTACATCATTATATAATTCGTAAAATGTTCTTAATTTTGCCACTTAAATTATATATTGCATAATTATACATTTATCTATATTTAACATTTAAGTTGGTCTCCTAAAAATGGCGTCGTTTTAAGGCGCATCACAAAGCTTTTTG
Source organism: Anadara kagoshimensis (assembly GCA_021292105.1). Lineage (NCBI taxonomy): Eukaryota > Metazoa > Mollusca > Bivalvia > Arcoida > Arcidae > Anadara > Anadara kagoshimensis. The sequence continues at coordinate 32,502,547 of CM037860.1, forward strand.
GGACTTATCCGTTAGAATGCAGACATATTTTCACAAATCGCACTAATCGTTATATATGTTTAACAATGCTTAAAAGTATAGTGTGTTTTGTGTTTGCGTTCATATTTGTAAACTATATGTACCTGAAATATATTTAAAAAAAGGGGCGGTGAACGATAAAACGCAATTAACGTCATAAGTGTGACGTCATAATAACATTATTTACCACTTTATACTGTCATTTTGACAGAAAAAATGATTTTTTCGACAGATGACATATATGAATTAACAAAGCCATCAATTTTCTTTCATTAAAATACACATGGGGAAAGGTACAAACTGTAAATACTATACAGATCTGTCGAAAGTTTAACAATGTCTAATTGTAACTTTGAGCTTCTTGAAATTGATTCGAAATTTGGATGCCAAGTGGCTATTGATAGTCTAATGGCCGAAAGGTGCCGAGAGATAGACAGCAGGTACTGAGATGAACCGCCGATTTATTAAGTAAATTTGTTAGCTTAAAGTATAGGTTTCAACAGGCCTGTACTGTAAATTGTGTTCAAGTTAAGAAGACCAAAGTTATTTTTATATTGGTTGACACATTTACATGACTAAAATTGCAATCATCCATTACACAATTTCATCTCATAACTATTCTTAGTGTACATTGTTCTAGGCTTATCTATTGAATTCCAGATCAGGTAAGTTTGAAAGCTTTATGAATTCTTAACATACGGGATTCGGTTGTCCACACCTATGTTAACTTAACCAAATCGATCGATAATAAAAATTCAAAATTTATTAATATGTAATTTTGACTTAAATTACTTCTAATTGTATACATTAATTTTTGTGCAGAAATTTCAAAACATTACCTTCAACACATGATTTCACTAACCAAGTGGTTAGGCCAATAGAACGTAGAACAACCAGACGCTGGTTAATTTGTTTGGCGTCATTTGTCTTTTTCTATATCAATTTTGCTTTTCTCTTCTTTCTCATTTGCGTCATGTTGATAAGGTTGTACTATGTTCCTTCAAAGCGTATGTCTTATTTTTATATATTTGTCTTGATAAACCCTTAAAATCTTATTATTTGCTTAACTCGTCTCATGTTTAAGCTTCTCTGATTTAACACTTTTTAAAAACTTTTATTCATTTTTATAAACTCGTTTGAAAGAGCGATGTCTTATGGTATGGCTCTACCCGTCTGTGTGTCTGTCCGTGTGGCAGTTGTATTCTGGACACTTGTATTTCAGACTATATGATCTTAAATGGATATTTTGAAATTCAAAACAACAAGAGTAAGCCTAAGGACTTGTATTGGTCTCTGGGGGTGAAATGAAGGACCCATGTTTCATCCATTATAACAACCCTCTTAAGAAAATTAGTTCCATCTACCTCTTAAAACCATCAACAAAATGATGGAGTTTTTGATAGATAACACATTTTTTGTTTGGTAATGTAGTTTTCCAGCAAACAATCGATATACCAATGGATACAAACTGTGCACCATTGATTGCTGATTTGTTTCTTTATTCTTAGGAAGCATTATTTATACAGAACCTTGTTGAATCTGGAGAGAAAACTGTCGCCAACTCATTCAACTCAACATACAGATATATAGATGACGTTCTGTCCCTTAACAATCCTAAATTTGGAGACTATGTTAATATTATCTATCCTAGTGAGCTTGAGATAAAAGAAGCGAATGATTCCTTAAGTTCTGCTTCATATTTAGACTTAAACCTGAATTATGACGACCACGAAAGGCTACATATGAAACGTTAGGACAAACGTGATGACTTCGATCTTTCTATTGTCAACTTTTCTTTTCTATGCAGCAATATACCTGGTTCTCCTGCTTATGGTGTATTTGTATCCCAATTAATACGCTATGGTAGAGCTTGTTCCCACTACAGAGACTTTGTACAACGAAACAGGCTGCTTGCAAATAAATTGTTGACATAGGGATATTGCAAGCCTAGGCTTATCAAGGCCCTTAAAAAGTTTTATGGTCGTCATCACAGTATCGTTGATTTTTATAGCCGTCATCACAGTATTGTTGATAAGTTTGATGTCTCTGTGTCCAGGATTGCCCTGGATATATTTAACGTCCAATACTTTTATGTTCCTTTCACACAATTTTGATTATACACGTGGCGGGTGTAGCTAGCTAAACAAGAGGTGTTTACCCTTCCAGAGCACCCGGCCTCACTTCCCTGGTGGAAGTTCACGTCGTGTCTAACCTAATTTGTCAGTTCCAAAGTTTTTAATTTGCTTCTGGATTGTGATTCGGACATGGATTAGTATGTTGTTGTTTGTCCAATTTGCAAGAGTCACTTGCCTTGTTTACTTGGGTGCTGCCTCGTCTTTATAAAGTGATTAAATGGAATAGGTGGTCGAATACACGGCTTGAAAAAGTCTGAAAATGACATCTGCTAACGTGTTTCAATACACGGCTTACATAGACAGAAGATGCTTAAACTGTAATGTTTGGCATCATTTTCCTTTTGGGCGTTCACAGATCTATCTCGATTGATTTCACTTTGATTTTGGGATCGTAGTTTGGGAAATTGACATGTATGCTTGTGTTGGATATTATCATATGTTATACAATCACTACTGTATTGTATTGGAAAAGAATGAATGAATGAATGAATGAATGAATGAATGAATGAATGAATGACCTCTGACTTTACAAAAGACGGCTATGTTGCTGCTAATGTAAACCGACTGTATACAAATATGTCATCGGTGTTTGCTACAATCAACTAGGGAGTTGTATTACTATTAGCAATAAATGTATCCTTAAGCTTTTGTTCCGAATAGGTCTCATGTGCATTCATTTAGGTGTATTTCATAGTGAAAATTGCATTTAGTTACAAATTCCTATTATTACCGTCTCTTGTCAAATCTAAAGGTTGTATAGGGAAAGACAACTACAACAATGTATAAATAATAAATGGCGGGAGATTTCCAAAGGTATATAATGTTCTCTTTTATCAGCCCTTTTGGTAAAAAAATTCAAACAGACAGACATACAAGTGCCATTAAAGATCAGTCAATAACCAGCTTCCAAATGTCAGCCTGTCGTGTGTTCTGAAAAAAGTAATGGGCCATATAATACAGTAATAATTAAAGAAGCTTACCGTCAGATGTCATGTTGATAATATACAAATTAATGGGAAACAGCTCAAGATGACGTATAGATAATGGATCAAGAGTATATTGTCAGGCAAACGATTTAGAAAATGCTTTCCACCACAATGGTTACATATTTTTAATCTACACGCAAAGATAGCTTAAGTGATATGTGTATACCCAAGTAAGTTCATTATTTTGTATTTTAATGAATATAAGTTTAAAACATACAGTACCAGTACAGACCTGTTCAACGACACAGACTCGAACCTCGGCTGGCTGCCGAGTGGCAAAGATGTTAATAACTTTTGGGTTAAATGATGGTCAGAGATTGATAGCGATTATGGAGATATCGTTAATAAGTGGCCGAAATGAGCTGCATTAATTAATACATTAACAACATTAATTCGTTAGCTTATTGTTAAAATTTCACAGACAGGTGCTACGTATTGTATATATAGATGCAGGTTTCACAATAATTGGTTAACAATTTAAATTTGCTCAATTTAATTCTAACAAAAACTGACAATAAATATTGATAAAATATAAATACTGATGTAATAAGTTTGAAGTGATCTTTGAAGTGTTCATTGAAATGACACGTTTATGTTCTGATTGTCTGGATTAAGAAATACACAGAATGATTATGCTCAGTAATTTGTCACATTTCATTTTAAAAATTAATTATACTAATAACTTTATAATTCTGAATTCACTATTCTGAAAATAATGATTTACAAAATAAATGTATATGTTATACAGACGTATAAATATAAACATTGGATGCCTTCTATGTAAATACACAAAATAATATAAAAGATTTTATGACCCTAGTTTCCCTGGACTACCGATATGGACTGCTCAACTATGATTATTATTATTATTTGTTTACACCGAGTATGTCATTGTTTCATCTCATAACACTAGGGTAAGTCAAATATTATTTTAACGTAAGTTATGTCCTTTCAACGTTCTAGCTTTATGCTTTTTTCATCGATATAAAATCTATATATAATTGATTAATAATAGTTTAAACTTAATAGTTGAAAACCGACAGACATATACGCATTTGTATACTTGTATATAATTATATGCCAAGTTATAACGCCTTTATATTTGTGATGCTTCAATGTATAACACTCTGTTTGAGACCAAATGACAATTTTAGGAATAGCACTATCATTAAAAAACACAAAACAAAACTGCCCAATACTTACGGTTTAAAACAGCGTATTAACCTATGTATACCCGATATTCAAAGCTGATTTTTAAGTAATGTTTATTTAACGTTTAATGGCTGATCTCAGATGAACAGAAGAAGACATCAATTAGTGTCCATTTAAATAAGCAATTAACAATCCCTGACTTCGTGCTTGGAGTAAATAATTTTTAAGTGACATTTTTAATATGAATGAAGCGGAATGACTCTTGGTGATACAACAAATATTTAAACATTTCACGTGCTTCTACAATGCTGTTGTTTCAGCAATGATAGAGGATGATGGATGAATCCATTGTTAATAGGTAACGTAAGGTTGACGTAAACGTCAAGAATTGAGAGCTGTATAAAAAGAGCATGGTAATAATAATAGTTCTGTGAACATTGGTCGATCTTCAATCTTATGATTAGAGTGATTAATATTTTCAGTTACATTTCCGCATGTTATAACCCTAGTTAACATCAGAACCGCCTTGTGTGTTATCTTTTTTATGCTTATATTTCATATCTACTCTAAACGTCATTATCAAAATTGTCTGAATCTGACCGAACCTTTTCTTAATCTCGATTTTTTCGTGTTACAGAACAAATGATGCCAACTCTAGCGATATAATATGGATATTATTACAATTAATGTCGGAGGAACAATTTTTGAAACTTCAAAATCAACATTACAAAAATTTCCAAATACTAGACTCGGCCAATTAGAAGAAACTGATGAATTTTACATCAAAAAGAAGGAACAATACTTTTTTGATCGCAATCCGCAATATTTCAACTCCATTTTGGATCTGTACCGCACGGGTTCCCTGCACTTACCAGAGGGTACCTGTGGCGCTTCATTGAAAGAGGAATTGGAATTCTGGGAAGTGTCGACTAACACCATTTCCGATTGTTGTTTGCAGACGTATTTTAAGCATGACAATGATATGGAAGTAATAAATGACATAAAAGGCAAATTTGAATCACCTTGGATGGATTATGATGAGAACAGATGTGGAAATGCAACATGGTGTAGGGTCAAAAGAAAGATTTGGCTTGTAATGGATCAGCCTACTTCGTCTACTACAGCAAAGGTATATGTGTTTCATTCCACATGCACATTTTACGTCAAAACAATGTTTACACCAGGTAGCATTACTTAATGTGTATCGTTACTTGAATATCCAATATTACCAGATATAGTTTACAAAAGCCAACCACTTCAAAAACATACATTGGCATTTCTTAAATATGAAAGAAAGACAAGGAAAAAATACCAAACATACAAATCATATCCAAATCAAAATTCAAAGCAAAGTAAAATACTTTGAAGCAGGCCCCAATTTCACAATCATTTACTAACTTAGGTTTTCCTTAACTTAAATCTGGCAAGTTTGATACTGTTATAATTTTGTTAATTTTTAAGAATTGGGATCAATTTGAAGATCATATCAAGCTTATACCATTTTTATTCAGTTTCTGTCAAATATGTTAATTTGTAGTTCCAAAAAAGTTAGGAGAAATTTTTGTTTAGGAATGATTGTAAAACTGGGGTCTGGTAAATAAAGTTAAACGTATGAATTTTCACTACAGAAGTGAGGCCAGGTGCTCCTAAAAATAAGCACCTGCTTAGCTAGCTACGAGCATATGTACTGCCACCATATCAGAAATGTAATACTCATATATTGTTATCTTTTATTGCAGGTATATACTATGGTGTTTCTAAGCATCGTACTGATTTCATCCATCACGTTTTGTATTGGAACCCTTGAGAATTTGAGAGTTACGTTTGTGACGGAGGAAGATTTGGCATGGGTACTTATGAATTCTTCATATATTCCACCAGCTTGGAGGTCAGTAAATTTTGACAACCCGAAAGAGAAGTTATACGCAACATCTACATTATTGCCCGCATTATATTACATAGAACTGATTTGTGGAATTTTCTTCTCTCTGGAACTTTTGCTTCACTTTGCATTTTGTCCACGGAAATCCCACTTTTTTGGAAATCCACTTAATGTTTTAGATTTAGTGTTATTTATAGACATCTGGGTGTCGTATGGAATGGAACAGCACGGTGACGTTATTTTCGCTTCGGAGGCTACAACATATTTGTACATTGCTGTGAAATCACTGACAATTTTAAGATTATTCAGATTCTTTCGTTTGATCAAACTGTATACTGGCTTACGTATTTTATTTATGGCACTATCTGCGAGTCTAAGAGAACTTGCCTTACTGCTAGTTGTGTTTTTAATTTCTTGTTTATTCTTTGCAAGTTTCATTTTCTATGCCGAGTTTCACGAGTCAACTACATTCCCAAACATGTTGATTGGTTTGTGGTGGGCAATAGTTACTATGACAACGCTTGGATATGGTGACCATTATCCAAAGTCTCCACCAGGATACGTAGTGGGAACAATTTGTTCTATTTGTGGAATTCTTATATTAGCAATGCCGATTGCTGTTGTTGCAAACAATTTTAACAATTATTACATGCGAAATAAGGAAAGAGAACAGCTAATAAAGGAAAAAGTAGTGAAGTCAAGATCGACTGTTTCGCCTATGATTGTAAAGCGACCCATTGATAATGAAATGGAACTTTGTGATGCAAAATCTATGTAATGCTGATAAAAATATATGCTCATGGTTTTATGGAACAAAAACATACTGAACGTTATATACTCGTATTATAAGAGAGTTAGAGATATTTTACTTTAATTTTATTGATATGTTATTGCTTTCAGTTCGTTGTTATTAACGGTATTCAAATGGATGAATAGTTGAATGATGAATGGTTGAATGTCTGTAGACTGCTGCATGGTCCACTGTAACGGTAACTTGAACATTTCAAGTATTTACTTATCTTCAAGATGGTACCGTGTGTTTATAAAAGTTATTTACTCGTCAGTTTGGTTCTTTACAACTGCATATGACTTAAACAACTTTAATATAAGTTTTAAGACTTAACCCAAGTACATGTAATTCAACATACAACTGCTCTGTTCGATTTTAAAAAACACATTTCCTTTTAAAAAAAACCTGATATTTTATATCTTTGTCACACACACACACACACACACACACACACACACACACACATTACATTTGCCATCATCGCAACGCATCTTTAACTTCCGTTCCACTTACCAATGTACATAAAAGTCAGTTTTGTTAAACGATAATCATGATAGCAAACCGATTATACAGAACCTGCGAGCATAATTTTATCTTAGTGAATTACTTTTTGGTAAAGCAGGTGGTCGAGTGATCTTAAACCCCGCTTAAGGCGCTTGTCAACATTCACATTCGAATCTTTTATATTTACAATTGCAATATCTTTGCTTCAATAAAATATTTGACATCGACTATACTTTGCAACTTCATAGAGACAATGCTCCACGCGCTGACGTGATGACGTCATATGTCCAATGCTCTTGTTGACTGACAGGTGCCGACCCATTTTTATGAGAAGGTAAACAACAGCGCATTTCAAAATTGTTTTCAAATTAACATGGAAAATATATCAGAGGGTAAAAATTATTTTTTATAAATATTGCAAATATAAGAAATAAGGTGATTTTCCAACGTCTTTATGAATAATGGGCTGTCTCAAATTTTTGCTTCGCCTTTTATGCAATTTGAGACAGCCCATTTAACTTTGCAAGTTCATAAAGACATTGGAAAATTACCTTTTTTTCTTAATGAGGGAGATTCTAATGTAAGAGAATTTGTCAGAAGGTAGGTGGTTTTCTCTAGGTTTTGTTTTTATCATTCCAGAATTGAACTCTCCATGTTCTTTCAATCCCTAGAATGCTGAACGGGCGTTACACACCCATACCTAAGTCCCATAAAAATTTAAAACAAACAAATTATTGTTCGTCGTTTATACTAAGATACAGTCCTTAACTAAAATTACTGTATCATCATTTGGTTTCTATGAAATAACCAAAATATGTGTGTTTAAAAACAATTTTTAAAAATACTAACAAGGCAAATACAAGTAAAATTATTCACTGCATTATGTTCAGTAAATAGAGAAAAATCTACTAATTTACAAATATTGTTAATAGTCTAAGAACTATAACACCCGTTTTGGGTCCCATGTTCTACAACATTAGTCACGCCTGAATCACGCCTGTATCATAGATTTAATGAGTTTGTCCTCTTTAAAATAAGGTTGCCCTATTCCTTTTTTCCAAATCAAAATACTAAAAACTTTAAAAACTACATACTGCGTTTCATCTGGAATGAATATTTCTTCTCTATGATTTTGCCAAAACCAATGCCAATAAAAACGGTGATAAAAGTGATTTACATTTTAATTGTTGAACTTAGATAAACCTTTTAATATAAGCATATAGGGTCACCAAGGGGTCATACTACACTCGCATTTTAGTAAAAATTATTATTTTTTTCTCAACGTAGGAGAATAATGGAAAAAGTAAAAGTAAAAACAAAAATAAAAAAATATTTTTGATGCGCTCTTTTATTTTCAAAACAAAAATTAATGTTAGGTTTAAAAATTTAAATGTTATGAAAGTTGTTTAAGGAAATGGCTGTCTCTAAACATTAATGACAAACAATAATAATCCATGTCCAAGTAAAAACTTTGAAACTGACAAATTAAGTTAAACACGCGAACTTCCACCAGGGTAGCGAGGGCGGGTTCTTCGGAAGGTGAGCTTCTCCTGTCAAACACTAAACACGGAGCTTTGAGTCTACATAGATTTATTAGATTTTACCTAATAAGACGTTACTTAAAATGTTGTAATTTTTGTAAAGATAACTAAACATGTGACATAGAACCCTCGCCTACGTTCTATATATTGTCGGAGATTATAATACAACTATTGAAGTTATCCGGGGTTCCTTAATAAAAATGTTCCATTTTCTTGAGGCTGTCTTAAAAATGTGATAAAAAATGTCATAAAAGCTAAACACATTCTGTGCTTAGAGCAATACATAGATAAGGTCATTTTCTATATCATAACACTTAGAATAATTTATAATCTAAAACAATATGTATGTAGAACAAGACTGTTTGAAATAAATAAAAAAATTTCTAAAAGCAATCCAAGCTACTTAATAATATCGTAGAAACAATACAGAGAATGTTGTCAACAGTGGAATGCATTGCCATGTAATGATGATAAAACATTAGCCATATTGTCAAGATTTCATGAAAACACTATTACTCTGTCTTTACAAAGTGAAGGTTATGACACGTTAATATATATGTTTTTTTTTAGTAATTTGTGCAATATAATTAATGAAGAATTTGTTTTGAAACTGCTTTTGAAATTTTGAATAGTTTGTTAGAAACAAAAAACTAATATTTTCAACACGTTTTTAGATATTAACGTACTTTTCATAAAACTATGAGTAAAAACTATGTCTTTTTTGTAGTAAATTCTCACCTGATGTTGAGGAAACATTGCAGCACATATTTTTACTATCTATATAATACTGAATAAAATTGGATTTATTGTGGAACCATTGGAATTATGTAATAGTTAATATGCTATGGTAGAGCTTGTTCCCATTACGGGAATTTTATACAACGAACCAAGCGGCTTACAAATAAATTGTTGACGCAAGAATACTGTAAGGCTAGGATTACCGAGACCCTCAAAAGGTTTTGTGGTCGTTTTCACAATATTGTAATATTAAGTATGATGCATTTCTATCCAAACATAACCTGGTTATATTTGACATCCATTGGATCCATGTTCTCTTCATTCTCTGTATTATTTATACAGGTTTCGGGTGTAGCTAGCTCAATAGGAGGTGCTTCATAATTCTACCCTAGTGGAAACATTTTCTACAAAAGCATATAAACTGTGCAACAAATACGTCATAAGAGAAGCAGGTATATAAGTGCAAAGAAATGGAAAAAAGACAGAATAATTGAAGTTGTCACGTATGTCATACAATGAAAAGGATCTTTTCCAAGTAATCGCAAAATAACAGTGGTAATTAGAGTAATAATCTGTATCTTCTGAACAAGTGTCATCCCCCATGGTAATCTGTTCGGTATCTAAATCTACTTGCCAAACAAAATATTGTCAGAATGTTACATGTTTTCAGGCGACAAAAATAATCTATAGAGTATAAAAAGATGATGATAATGCATTTCGAAAAAAGATATACAGAATTGGTCACACAAATGGTTGTTTCGCGTCCACTCGGATTAGAGCAAAGTGTTTACACCCGGCAAGCATTCATTACCAGCAACAAAATATATATTAATCAAAACCAAATTACTATCAACTACGAAAAAACATCGAGCTTATAATATATTTCAAAAAACATATTAAACAGAATAAAGCAAATACGAGCCTTATTCGGTGTTTACTTGTGATCCTTAACATTCATACCTTCCTGTCGTTATACAAAGTCCTTGACAGACTTTCTCTGTTTGGAATCCATACACATGGAGTAAAAACAAAAGACAGTCCCTTGCAAATGTACAAATATTTGCGTTGCCATAATGTATGGCAGATCAATCCTATGAAGAGAAACTTAGGATACTTAAACCACTAAATCCCTTATACAGATGACGTGGTGACATGATCGAAACGCACAAGATAGCATCTGGTTTATTCGATACAGCTTTACCATCTTTGCTAAATCAAATACTGGTGGCATTACAAGAGGGCATCGCAAAAAACTCTTTCAACAACGTACTAACAAAGACATATGAAAACACTTTACCAACCGGATAACCAGTAATATATAGAACAGCCCGGCAGATTATGTAACAAATGCTAAAAAAAACTTAAACATTCAAAAACAGATTAGATAAGATGTTGTGCTAACAAGAAAAACTGTATCATTACGAGGCCAACTTCACAACCGGAAGCAACATCATGGTAATAAAAATAATGATATGGACCTGAGCATAGCGCCAAAAAGAGGACATGCAAGTATCAGGCTTTCAACTGTAATCTAACAAAAAATTAGGACAAAATTTAGGACAAATTTTAGCAAAAAGTAGGAGGTTTTTTAGGATTTTTAGGACAATTAAAGAAAATTTAGGACAAATTTTGTAAAGGATATAATAAATTGGCTTACCTTTTTGTTGTTGAATTTAAAAGTATAAAACACTCACAACATAGGACATTTTAATCTTTTATGTCTGCCTGTTTTCTTGAGTTCAGATCTTCACTCATACATTACATTCCAACTGTGAAATACAGAAAAAATTGAATTTCATGAATATCTTATTAAATAAATACTTCAGTCCACACAAAACAGAATATGTCATACCAGTCATATACCCAGTGTAAATGGCCTCCACATCTTCCCCTTATAGCCATTCCAATCTCCACCATTTAATAAAATTTCCAAGGTTACAATTTCACATAAAATATGAAATAAAATATAAAAAAAACTTTGTTTCCAATTCTCAAAAATTACATTCAGTTTGGAACAAATAATTTAATAGTTAGTATGAAATATCAAACTGGTACTCTGGTTGATATAGTCAGTTCAACAGTAATGACCATGTACTTCATGCAACAGAAATCTTTTTCCTATATGTAATTAACAGACAATATAAAATGCAATAAGGGGACAATCATTAAAATCTATCATCAAACTGATTAGATACAGTAAAGTGCTACTTATCCTTTTTACAATGGATAATTGTTAAACATCACTGACAGAAAATGGATAAATTTTTAGTCAACAGTTCAAGTGCTACTAAAGTGATAGAACTAGAAGTAAAAACTTACTTTGTAGAATAAAGGTAACAGACTGTTATAATCAACCAGACCACTAGTTACTTATTTCATATACTAACTATGAAATAACTATGAAAGTATTCATCACTTTTTTGCTGATTCATTAGTGACTATAAAATGTAAATGTTAAATAAAATGAAGAAATCTTGTTAAAAACTAGTATTAAAGTTTACAGCTAATAGTTTTGTGTATATAACTGGTATGTCAGGACATTAACATATTAAATTCAATACATTCATAGTGAACTAGTTATTAATAAGTGTAATGTACTAAAAAATGTTTGCTACTTTTACCCTAGTAAGAAGCAACTTAAAGACTTTTAACACAAAAGAGATATTTACCACATACAACTTCCATTTTTATGTTCACAGGGTATCATTTACAGTAAATATACCATTTGCAATATGTAGTGTTGTTGTGACATACAACTCTGTCATTACTTGGAAAATATCTGTCACTAAAATTATTTTTTTTGCTTTTTCTGTAAACAGTGTGAAATGTCCTCAAGCATTCTGCTTCTTTTCATGCCAAGTTCAGTTCTTTCTTTTCTATTTTTTTCCATCTGCTGCCTTGTAGCATTCATTTTATTCTTGGCTACATCCAGTAATCCCTGTGCTATCCCTGCTTCATCAAGGTTTTTGTCTTTCAATGCTTTTTTCAATCTACTGTTTGCTTCTTCAAAAAGTTTTTCTGCCAATCTCATATCATCTGCCATTCTTCTGTCATCTTCTGCCAATGTCTTTTCCCTGTCAACTAACTTTCTTTTTTTGTCTTCAAATTGTTTATGTGCTTCTTCTGCATCAGCCTTTTCCTTTTCAATCTGTCCCTTTTTCTCTTTTCTGCTTCTGCCTGTTCTCTCTCTTTCTCAAGTCTCTGTATGTACAGTTTGTGTGCATGAGTTCCAGCATCCACAAGTGATTTCGTAAAAGGCACCTTTACAACATCTCCTTTATTCTTCACAGCATCTTTTACTATTCTCAAGCCATTTACAGAACAGTCAGATAATAAAGTTCTTTCCTTTGAGAGCATCCTTTTGTTTTCAGACAAGCTTCTCTCTACCTCCGCATTCCCATGTGCAATGCACAAACATGATTTCACAAGGATGGATAAAGTCTTAAATTTGAAATAGCCATTATCCATTTTCAAGTCCAAAACTTTGGCCCAGTAATCATCTATCCTGTGATCTTTGCCATTATCATCTTCTATCCAACATCTAGGAATGGTTTCAAGCTGGTTATTTTCCATTCATCAGTAATTTGGGCTATTTCATGATCATTCACCACCTGTGGCATCTTTAATGCAATTTTCGTATGTTTATGGTGCCACTCTCTGATTTCTGTTTAAAGGGATGGAGACAACCTAAGGCTTTAAGCAACTCATTATTCAGAGGTAATCTTTTCTGTAGGTATTTGGTCACAGCCTGAAAGAATTTTCTCATCTTTGCTACATATAGCTTACACTGATCCGGATGTTTCCTCAAAAGCAATCTTGTCGACTCTCCCACTTCAATATGATTGTCTTTGAGCAAGTTATCTTCTTTGTCTACATCAATGCCAAGAAGTTTCATCCCCTCACTCTCCCCTATAACATCACTTTTGATGAACCTCAGCATAAACGATTTGATCATGTCTGACATTTCTGAATACAAAATATGCACTAAAGGATCTTCCCTCTGAAACATCAAAAGAAACCTATCATACAGAGCCTGTAAGCTGATCAAAAAGTTTATTTGGACTAATGTCTCTTGTGATTTTAAACATCTACATATTCTAAGATATCTTGCATTCTTTTCCAAAAGCTTTTGAGTTTTATTCTCTACTGACTGCTTTGGAAGTTTCTTTAGGAAGTAGTCTTCAATGGCAGACCAATTACGAGCAATACGTTGAAGGGCTGGAAGTAGAGTCAACCATCTACACTGAATGTGACGAACAAAAGACTCCTCATCAAATCCAAGATCTTCCTGTACATTTCTAAAATCTTCCCTCTTGCAAGGAGATGACTTGAAAAATAAAACAAATCCAAGGCAAACTCCTCTGCAGTTTCACCATAAACTTTAAGACCCTCTCTAAAGGAATTATGAATCACATGCAAGTTACAAGGAATGAACTGCATTAATCCTGGATATCCCAAATATTTTACCTCCTCGTTAACTTTATTCCATACAGTTTTATTGACATTTGGTCCATCTGATCCTAAGTTTAGCAGTTTTGGCAAGGGCAGCTGAAAACCTTGTTCTTTTAATGTGTTCAATATACCATTTGCAATCTCAACACCAGGTGCATGGCCAAACATCAAAGCCTTGAGAAAATGAACAACAACTTGCTTTTTGCTGTCAGACCAATATCTTAGAAGCAAATCACACTGCTTTCTCACCTGTGAGTTCCCAGTCTCGTCATACTGCAAAACAAAAGCTGGTGACGCAGATACTTCTTCACACAGTTTTTTCTTGAAGTAGGGCCCTAATCCATCAGATATCAAGTATGAGACCTTAGTTCTACTCATACTAAAATTTCCAGCTATAGTGCTGTCTGGAAACATTCTACAGAATAATTCAGGGTGCCATCACAAGATGAATATGAGATATTACTGTCTGCAATTTTCATTGCCCATAGCAGTTCACTTTTTACTGCTGATTCTTTAAGACAAGGATTAAGTTTAACTGCTTGTGGCTCACGATCAACTACATTGCTGTCTGTCTCTTTATTTTGACTTGAACTATTTTGACTTGAACTTGCTTTGAATGAAAAATGGCTCTGATCCGTAGCATATTTCACTTTTATAAGTTCTTTGTGTTTCTGTCCATTTGCATGAGTTAAAACTTGATACCACTGTTGCTAACTGAGAAAGATTTGCTACAAACAAACAAAATGCTTTAGAACTGGATGTTGGGTCATTTTTGCACCATTTATGAATTTTCTAACCCATTTGTGTCAGTTTGTAGTAGCCATTTTTTATTGAATTTTGTTTCATTCCGGGGCATCTTTCTGATCACAGTTTACGTCTTTATAATTCTAATAGTTACACACAACTGAAACAAAATAAATATTTAAATTTCAATGCACAAAATCCACATACATGTATTTTTAAAGTTGAATCCAACAGCCTCTTCTGAACATGCTGGAAAATGTACTTGCACTCAAGATTTAAGAAAAAAAAAGATTCAATAAGAGAGAGAGAGAGAGAGAGTTCCAGGTAGGTCAACAAGCTGCTGATATCCATTGGCATATAGACTGAACCCTTTATTGGATTTTGGAAAGCAGTTAAAATGTTTATGTCAAGAAGTATCATCGGAAAATATTGGATGTTAGAATTTATGTGCAAATGAAATTGTAATTTCACATCGATGCTACAACTTTCATATTTAATCTTTGCTTGTGCATATATGAAAAGGAGCATCAAACAGTTCTCAGTTATGCTTCATTGGGAAAAATAATGCAAATTTCTTTGCTACTTACCACTGTATATGTCTTTATAATTTCATTTCAACTAGAAACTGTTCATGAACACTGTCAGTGTCTGCACATGCACCAAATGAAGATCTGATCCTCCAAGAAAACTGGCTTGCTAATCTGAGAATAAGAAACTAAAAGCATGTTTAGTTAACTGTCGGCAGAGTTTTGAAAAAATTAGGAATTTTACAAAAAATGTAGGACTTTTTTAGGTATTTGCCTCAAATTTGGAACCTTTTTAGGATTTTTAGGACACTGTCCAAAATTAAGGTTTTTTTTAGGTATTTTAGGTACGGTTGAAAGCCTGAAGTATCTGTATGGAACTACTTTTACAGAGCTGATGTTGCTCACTAGGCATGGCAATCGCAAAACTGCTCTGGTTGAACGTAGACATCAAGCCTTGATTCCGTCATATGTATATTTTATTGCAGTATATAATATTATAACATTATATGACATAAAACAAAACACATAGTTATTGAAATATTACCATCAATTTATTAATAATATAAAATAATAAGTATTATATACATATGACACAATCACTTACAGATCCAACCCCATTACTGTAGGTCAACTTAAAAGCAATTAATAACTAGGTATGAATCAGTTAAAGGTCAACAAAATTAAATATCTGTGACATGATATTTCTTATATTTTTGCTAATCATAAGTTACAGACCAATATACAGTAACACCTCGTTAAAATGTCCCTCAATAACTTTTGTAACATCTCTTAACACCGCAGTATTTTGAAATCCTCTAAGCCATTTTTCTACATTTTTCTTTTTAAGTTTCCTTTCTCCATTTATAGCAATACTATTTATAATGCCAAAATTTACCACACAAATAGTGGCAATGTATCAAGGTTTTACTGTGTTTAACTGGCTCATAATGCAATTACCATTCTCACCGAAGTAAATATACAGTTTGTTTTACATATTTTACAAGTGTTAATTTCACTGCACACAATTCGTCAGTAGTTCTTGAACTAAAGTTATGAAACCAAAATTGATTCAAAGGGGTTTAAAAATATTCAAAGGACCAAAATATATTTAACCAAATATATCAAAAGGAGTATTTTGCTTTTTTTGTTCTAAGCATGGTTAATTAATGGCAATTCATTGCATAATCATGAAAATGCAAGTTAATCAACTTTTGGTTTAGTTCAAAATGGAAAACAACAAGTTTTGCCATATATTATGCATGTAAATATAATAATAATGTATCATAATTTACAATATCAAACATTCCATCAATGAAATTTATTGTAATCTCATCACTCTAAACATAAAATCAAACTAAAATTGTGTCTCTCAATGAAACTTTGGATTTTTCTGAGGTTTTTGGGATAGGCTTTCATCTTTGGACAAGTTAAATTTAAATCTAACATAGTTAAGTAATAATCATTGGAACAAATAAACCTTTGTCATGGAATGATCAGAGCAGTTTGTTATCTGAAAACACAAACTTGGAATAGCAATTACAACTTCAACTTAACAAACAAATACATGTATAACAATCCATGTTTAAACCAACATCCCAAAGCAAAGTAAAAACTCTGAAGCTGGCAAATTAGATTAAACACTTGTGTTTTTATACCAGGGAAGTGAGGCCCGGTGTTCAAGAAGGGCCAGCACCTCATGTTTAGCTAGCTTTAACCGCCATGTGTGTAATCAAAATTGGAAATGAAAATAAGAAAAACAAGACAGGATAAACAAATAATGACACCAGCATTAACAAAAATCCTGACTTGTCTGCCTGATATTTCATTAGAAATATTCATCTATTAGGAGAATCTACCATATACATAGATAGTATAAGGACTCGCAGTTAATACATGAACAGTGTTCTTGTTTAGTATTTCTTATTATTTACACAAGATAAACATGTGCGTTCCATATATATAAATGTACTCGGTTAAATACATGTATTAATATTAAAGGTCAAGTGAACAGGTCAGTGTTGTTTGCCTATATAGGAACTGGATCTTATAAATAAACAAGATATAATAGGCACTGATGTGTAACCTGCCTCTGTAGCGATAAATATTCTACTTATTTTTCCACATGGATGCACATTAGCAGATTGCAACATAATAAATTATTTAAAATGTCACATGCATTAAACTTACTTTTGGTGCCATTGTGCTTGTGACAGTATTCTTGAAATTTTTCACAGAAAATTTTAATTCAACTTTTTATTTTATTGAGCCTACCAAAAACACTATGTGAATATCCACATGTCAAACATATTCAAAAGGACGAATATATGTATGTACATGTATGTATGGTTCGACAATTAAATAACTACAAACATTAATGTATGGGGGTGCCATTGTTGCCTTCTATACCTTCTCTTGAAAGCATTTGTATATCCGGTAGGAAAAACAAAACATAAAGACATCACACATTCCATTCAATTGAATCTTTTCTTTGAGAGAACATGATATCACTTTTTTCATCAAGCATATATCTTCATAACAATTGAAATCAGTAGAACCCCTTATATATAAGTTAACATATGATCTACTTAAAGTAATAGAATCAAAATTAACAATCTGCTTGGTTTTTAATTGGTAAAAAAAACCCACAATACTTAAGTCATTGTGTACTAAAACATTTAAATAACAGTGACACAAGCATGGAAAAAAATCAATAAACCTAAAGACTTCCTGAACAATAAATAAAGTACTCCAACTAATAAGAGTCCGAAATCGACTGCAAGTTTCTTTCACAAAACAATGTACCATTGTCAAGACTCTTAACAATTTAAGCTTAAACATGAATTACTTATTCTGACAAAGATTATGTTGGAATCATTGTGAACAAATATCCGAGTGATACACATAAATTAAGTACTCCAACCAAGATTTGATGAATCGCCGGCCATGCCCACAATGTTCTGACAAAGGCCAGGCATGCTTGAATTACACACAAAAAGAATGAAAACTCAGTCTGAAGTATGCCATTTAATGACGTCACTGACACTAGCACGTCGTTAGTTGCCGTGACGCTGCTTTGGTACCGTGATGGCGGCCAGTGTCGGAACATAAAACGCATGGCTGGCAATACGTCAATTGGTCTAAGCAAGCTACACATTTTTTAGCTTAAACTTTAAGGAGTCCCACGACAGCACATTGTTCAAAGTAGTAACTTGTTGTTGATCTTGGATTCTAATTAGTTAAGAGTATAAATTAAGCACCTTAAATAATACTAAAAATATAAACCAATGATTGAATGACAAATTACAGCTTTTTTGAATAATTCACAACACACTAGGAAACGAGAAATCATATACAATAATGCAATCTTTAAATAAAGCTTCTTAACATATATCTATATACAAAATACTTTCGAAACATTAAAGTTAGTGACAAAGCTGAATGTTAATAAAAATAATGTAAAAATCTTATCTAACCTAACAACTGTAAAGATATGGATAATGATAAATATTGCACATACATAATTAACATAATCATATAGAATCTGAAACATCTAATACATGTATACAGTTAAACCTATCTATAAAGGCCACTAAAGGGAACCAGTAAAAACGGCTTTTATGGGCAGGTGGCCCTTATATGCAGGTTCAAAAAACATGAATAAAGAACAATTTGGATAAAATTGCATTGGCCTTTATAAGCTGGTGATCCTTATATAGATGTGGCCTTTAAGGCAGTTTCTAATGTATATGCTCCTCATGAAACATTTTTTTCCAATTCTAAAGACTATCTGTATCAAAGTGTTTCTCAATTTTGTCCATAAAAACTTATTTTTCCTTGAAACTTCTTAAATTTTAAACGATCTTGTTTTGTTTTCATTAATCTGGTTATATTTCATTATATTTTTACTTAACATGTAATATGAACCATGATTCTAAACTGAAAAGATTACTCTACATAGTAAATGGTTTTTTTTTACTGAACCCATTTTTCTCCCATATCGGACAAGAAAATCCCGGATCCTAATTTATACATTATACAGAAATAAGGTCAATTAAATAATAGCTTTTACTATCAAAGATGATGAATAACCTTTAAATATGCATAAACTATACTGCAGTTATTATAGTTATTGCATTTAAATCGAGATTTACCTCCCCTTGATTGAAATTTCTCTTGTGGACATTTAATTGGAAATATATCTCATTACAGATTTTCTTTGAGAGTAAGATTTATCATACATGTATTTAAATCAAATTTTCTTGATAAGGCTTAGCTGCTGAAATGTAGGAAAATGAGCTAGGATTGAATATTTGTTTAATCCATCCCTTTTGTGAAATTATCTGCGAACAAAAATAAACCCTATACATGTATTAAAACCATCCCTAGACTCAGCTGATCAAGGATATGGCAACATTTATTGATAAACATGCATTTTACATGGCCATTCTTGAGACAACTAACACTGAAGCAATATGGAAAACAAGTGTATGGAAAACTTGTGAAAGTTTTGTTGTGGTAATTCATAATGAAAATAATGTGTTTCTTTCACATCTGGACAATCTACATGTATTTTTTAAAATTTGATATTTTCCAAACATAAACAATTATGGGATCTATGCATTCAGTCTGAAATTAGATGGCACAATAAAGACAACTTGGAAAAATAAAGAGTAAAGATACAAAACCATTTGTGATTTTGTCTCAAATTGCTAAAAAATATATTCTGAACATTTATATTACCGAAGTTAGAAATCTCAGACTTTGCAATAACAACTGTATATTAAAACAGAATAAAACAGTTTTTTGTCTTTCGTTTTTGTCTTTTTAGAATGAATCAGCCTAGAATGGGATTGATATGGTGTATTATACATAATATAATGTAATTTCAAAATATTAATTTTCATAAGTTTCCCATATGCGACCTGAACATCAAATTTCAATATTGAATTTAAGTGAAAATAATATTTACAAGCTATGATCAAAATTGAGTTCTCAAAAACATTAATAAATGCAAATTATTAAGTAAACATAAATAAACATAAACATCCAATTATAATTCAAAATACACACAACAATAAAGTAAATATTAATGCATAAATTACTGGTTATAATATAAATCATGATTTCAAAGTTAAAATGCATCTGTCAAGATTAAAACAACATGTGGACTTAACGAAATTTTGTAATACAGAAATGAATTATTGCTACACTGTCATGTTACTTAAAATTGAAAAACATGAGTCCTGTATCTTCTTATAAAAAGGTCATTTTAAATATGTTAAAGTCAGTTTCATTGTGTAAAACAGATTTCTGCTTACTGTATACATGTTGCTGTTTTCAAATGCCCTAGCATAATTTTTTTAAATTTATGTAAACATGGTCATTTTCATGTGGTGGAAATTTGTTATTTTGCAAATTGAAAAATAAAATCACGAAAAATATCCCCTCTTGAAAATTACAGCAAGTCAAGTTTTATATGCTTTGTACCACAAGAATTACCAACATTACAATTTTGCAAAAAAATTTCCACTTGCAAATATAACCACTTTTACAGAAATTCACAATCTGATTCAGATTGTAATATTAAACAAAAACATTAATTAGTGTAATTTGCTTTAAGTTTACCTAAGCATTGAACTGTTGAGATATGATAATTTTGGACGCATACCTCTTGTAGCTAGGCAAACTGAAAATTGAACATAAACACAGTATGATTAGTTTATCTGAAAAGGCTATGGCAGCTTTATAACCATAATTTTTATATTCCAACAATTCATTGATTAATTTTATATTATCAATCACACTGCTCCAAAATCAAATGTTTGCAGATTTTTAAAAATTTAAATTCCCGAAATATACAACATGACACTGTGTGATGCCATTGTTTGATTTTATGAATTATGTCATATGTTGTTCATGTGCTGGATGACAATTGTGGTCTGATAATGCAATTAGGTTTTATCACAGAGGGAATGGGAAAACACCAGGTAAATGTAAATATAAAGTCTTAAAACACAGATTTATTGTTTTGTGAATGCTTCTTCACATACAGTAAAGGCCTGTCAAAAGTTTAACACTTAGCTAAGGAATTAGTGTCAAATAGCTCACTTATGTTGACCCCTTATTAGCTATATATCCAGATTTTGTCAACTGTTATATCTCTCAGCAGCTTTTCTGTAACTAGCTATCTAAATCTTATCTTGTCCCCTCTGCTGCCAAGCTAAGAGTCTTTTTCATTAGTTTAATATTAAACTTTCGACACAACTGTACTGCATGTGTAAACCATATTTTGTAGAAAGCTGTTGCAGATAAGTTATCATAGGATACAAATTTGTTTATTCCTATATGAAACTCTTAAATTTTTCTTGTTTTTGTATACATGTAGATTTAAGAATTGCATAATACTACATGTATTTTACAAAATGTCCACAATCACTGATACGGTTCGCCAGCTAACCATGTGATCAATAACACCCCTTAACATTAGTGAGAAACGTTTTAGAAAATGTTTATGTTAAAATTTTTTGAGTAACACCATTTTTATGGGAAAATGTGAACTAAAGCAATTCCATAACTGTTTCACAGAAATGTAATGGGGTATCACGTGACACACAAGCAAACCCCATCAAGCATTTTGTCTCTATAGTCGGACATTAAATTTGCTAATGACTTCAACAAATATACAGATATGATAAAAAAATAAACTTGGCAAATGTTAAATTACAGCATCACAGTCATGTATTTCTTATAACACTGTAACACATTTAGGCCGTGTATCTCACAAACACAAGAATCCTTTCACAAATCAGCTGGTCCATTCAGCTAGCTAGGATGTTTGTCTGGGATATCTTTGCTTCCTTGATGCGTAATTTTGAGCTCAAATCCTGTGCCTGTTACAAGTATAAAGAGATATCAATACTCTTAATTACATGTACAAGTCTCATCATCCAATCTTTGATTGTGAGGTGTGATAAAAATAACTTTAAACAAAATTTCATGCCATAAGAGTAACTAGCACCTGCCATATGCTAATACATGTTGGGATCTGGTTGCTATTTCATGATCAGTGATAATGTCCCAGTCAAGAATATTTACTTATATCAAGAAGTCACCAGCTATATGTGAAGCGACAGACATTTAGACATTTTCAGTGTGCTCAAGGCAATATGCAGGAAGCATTGTTTAACATGCCACACCTGCCATGACA
Source organism: Anadara kagoshimensis (assembly GCA_021292105.1). Lineage (NCBI taxonomy): Eukaryota > Metazoa > Mollusca > Bivalvia > Arcoida > Arcidae > Anadara > Anadara kagoshimensis. The sequence goes on from CM037860.1 coordinate 32,525,223, forward strand.
TGGGACATGGGTTTTTAAAGTGTATTCTGAAACATCCTGTGTCTTTAATTTTAATATGTGGCGTGCTTAGCAAATGCAATTCAGTAAAGTATTGGTCAGACCAATCTGGAGTTCGAACCTCAACCTCCGATATCCATTAAAAGAACTTTACCGACTAAGTTACTGTAGTGATTCTATTATTTAAGATCAACTACAGCTATGAAATTATATTCCCACTCTACCTCTGAAATATTGAAATTGTTTACATCACTCGGACAGAAGTTGGCAAAATTCTCTAAAACTGATTACCAACAATTTACATAACATATAAAACTTCTCTCTATATAAAGCTCTTGAAAGCCATTTAGAATTTCCATTCATAAAGCAATTTAAAAGATTCTAAAATAATTACAGGAAATTTGGCAGAGAAAGCATCTTTTAAACAACCAACAGTATTTTACCAGGATGGGTATATATATGTAAATTAACATAATGCATATATGGAAGCTTTGTATTATACTTATCAAATCCTTGCAACAGTGTTTGAATTCAATAGTTAATAAGGAACTCATTGGCACCCTGACTGAATACATTGGGAAATCAAATGCAGATTGTCATTAAATATATTGTTTGGATTAGTAATGATGTTTTCTTTCCCAGTTAGGATAATTTTCTCTTAAAGTGAAACAGTCATTTTTGGATGGTGGAAATCGAGTATAGATGACTGGAGAAAGCTAGGACCTTTGGCAAACAAACTGACAAACTGTCTTGTGCTATGATCTGCCCAAGTGTGACTCAAACCGGTGATATGATCAATGGCACTTTTGACCACTCAACAATTGAGTCCCCAGGCTTCACCCTCCCACATTACACAGGGAGTGGACGAGAGTAATTGAGTTTACACCCCAGTCAAGATTCTTGCACTTTTATTGTGGGGGTCAGTTCATGGATGATGAGGAAAACCAGAACATCCAGAGAATACAATTGACCTTTGTCAAGCAAACTGACAAACTATCTCACACTAGGTACTGTCCTGGTTGGGATTCAAACTTAGGCGGCGAGAATCACTGTAATCTGTAAGTGACCCCTTTAGACCACTTTTTAGTCCCCCTCCCCTCCCTGGCAGATTTACATGTATTACTTACCTTTCTGATCCAATGTTTTTAAATCATGAGATTCATGTTTTAATCTTAACTTTAGTATGTGTCGCATAAGTTCTGCCCTATAAATGTAAGAAAAACATCATTTATTTATTTCTATTTTAAATTTTAGCATGCTGTTGTACAAAGTGATCTCCATTGAACACTGATCATGAGTAAACATACATTAATCTACAATTTGTGTCTACAATGCAATTCTCTGTCAGCTGTAAATGTATGTGATCCTTTGTGACAAATATCATTGAAAGCAATATATATGTATCGAAGTTCAAGTAAAATAGTTGGGCTAGGTTCACAATCTCGGTCGCCAAAATAGCCATTGACGATCAAATTGAAATATGGTGATTAAAATCCCAAAATTGATGATTTTGGGGATTAATTATCGCATCTGTTAAAAAGAAATGTGAGCGAAACAATGGTGTTTTTTCCTAGTTAAGATTTATATGAAATGGAGCTGAAAAAACTAGCAAACTTTCTAACAAGAGAACTTAAGACCTAAGCTGTGATTTGTAAACTTCCATACTATTCAGCATGCTATCTGGCCTCTGCAATTAAGAATCAAGAGTAAATGGCCTGTATTAATTCTAAATGTTCTCAGGGGGTTTTCCGACCATTTTGGGAAAAGGAACCTTGAACGAAATTGGGAAAAATCAATCCACAAAATCTGCATGAAAAATGATAAAGAAGAAAGAATATACACTGATTTACTAATCTTTTAATAATAATCTTAAAAGTACTAAGTGGTGTACAAATTTGTTTCAAAAGAGTTGCCTCCCTTGTGCCAGACATACCTTGATTAACACATAACCATATGTGTAGATAAAGGCTATTAAAAAATATACAAGCTATGTCTAAAATATGGGTTTTTTCACTTTTCCTGGGTTTTCCCTTTAACTTTTATTCGTAGTCAATTTTTACTTATAAGACTGGGAAAAATGTATACTTTTTGGCATTGGAAATTAGGTCATTCTACCAGACATGAGTGGCCAGCAAAATCCCTGGTTCTATACAGTTACATATCTTACCTATGATCCGCACTTGTAATTCCTATCTTTTCAAGCTTGATATCATTCAATCGTATTAATGTTCTCCCTGAAAAATATATATGGTAAAATAAGATAACTCCAAGTGCATGGGACTTTGCTAGTGACAGATATAAATTTAATAAAAATTGTGGATATAAAATGCTAGAAGTATTTTGTTTTGGAATTACCTCATATTCAATGCTAGAAGTTAATTTTATTGCATTAATATGTGCACCTTTATATCTATACAACAAGGCATAGACTCCATAAATAAGCGAATGACTTCCGTGTTTTTTACGACAAAAAAGGCAAAACTTTGACATTGATTAACTTGATTGCGACGTAAAAAGATAGGGGCTCTTTTCTCATGATGGCAGTCATATATACAATCATGTAGGTACAGGTATGTCAGTCATAACTATCATACATAAATAATCACAAAGAAATGATGGTTTATTGATTTTACATCCCAGTCAAGAATGTTTTATGTATATTGAGATGTCACCAGCTATAGGTGAAGAGGCAGAAATTTTTACCTTTGCAGTGTGCTCAGTACAAGAAGGGTTCTTTAACATGCCAAGCCTACTGTGACACTGGGCATCTGTTTTTAAAATCTCTTCCGAAGGACACCGACTTCCATTTCTAAATGCTGAGTACTTGGCGAAAGAACTTCCTATTTTCTTGGTCAAACCTGGCCAGGGTTGGAACCAAAGATGATTATGAGGTGAGCAGTCTACCAACTGAGCTACTGTGGTGGTACATAGAAATCATGAAGGCCACACACACAACACACACTTTACATACCAGTATTTTGTTTTATCAAAATAAACATTTATTTCATATCAATATGTATATATACTATATTAATTAAAGGTCATTTATGAGATTTATGCAGGTATTTGTATCCCTGTTGAAATCATGTTTGGAGTAGACAATGTCTGACATGGGGTAATCATGTTTTCTATTCCAGTCAAAATGTGTGCACCTTCATTGAGAGGGTCAGTTCTTTGATGGCGGAAAAAAATCAAGTAACCAAGAAACCTATCTACCTTTGGCAAGCAGCTGACAAACTTCATCATGCTAAGATCTGCCTTAGTGGGATTAAAACCCTAGACAGCAGAGTGGCTGAAATCTCTAAGTCAGCCTTTGTACAATACATCATCAATCATCAGTACCTTACCAGTTATTTCTTGTTGCATAAAAAGTTCACCATATAACTGGTGATAATGTCCTCCGTGTTTCTTCAACCATTTGTTCACATCAGCTGCAGACCAAAAGTACAATGGCTTGGATTTATTCTTGGCAGTCTTTTTACTTGCACTACTGATGCCATCTTTAGCTGGCTTTGGCTGCAAAATAAAACATGCATCAAATGTATCATGAATAATAGTTAAACTCTCCTATAATACATCCCTACTAAATTGACACTTCCTCCATAGTTAGTTTTTAGCATCCATCATATCTGTTCTTCTACACATATCTTCAAATCTTGCAATACCAAACACCAAGCTCAATGTGTTATGGTTTTCATAGTTATTAATATCCCCTGAAGCAACAACAGGTAATCATCTGTATTTATCAAACACATCTTAAGCATGCACTAAGACGGTGATACTCATACCAGTGCTCCAGATAATTTTTGAGGTGTAATTCTTCATGAAGCACAGGTTTTAGTAGCAATGCTTAATATGGTTAAATCAATACTGAAAATTATCAATATTTTTTTAAATTAGAATTATGTTTAGTTTCAAATATTCTGTATCTTGTTAATTTTTATTCTATTTGACTTGTTCTGCAAGGATAAATCATTAGAGCACTTCTCTAATTCACTTTAAACGTGGTACTTTTTGTGTGATGGAAAATGTTTGCTAATTTCACAAATTTAAAGAAAAATTGCAAATATTACACTCTTGAAAATTACGGAATGACAATTTTATCGCGGCTGCATATATAAGTTTGATTCACAAACTTTAACATCAATAAGTGATGTTTATTTTTTTAAATTTTGCAGTTCACATTGAGAATTTGTTTTTATTTACCATAAACGGAATGAGTCGGCGTGTTCATTTCGATGTGCTTTGCTATGTATCCTGTGCATTACAGAATTACAGGAGATTTGTTAATAAATATCTCCCTTTTACAAACCTTAAACTACTATTATGTATATCAATATCATTGGCCGACTATATATAATTTGAGTTGTCTCGCCATCAAGATGGTGTATCATGAATACCCACAAAGTCACATTCTAATTCTTAACAAGCTTTTAGTTTTGCATTCCAAGATGCATGGATTTTTAATTTAATGCATTTTTGTCGAAAAGATTTGCGTAATTACGCAATTAAGCGCTCTATCTGGAGCACTGTCATACAATGTAAGAAGTCTGCTGCAATGTTTTATTATATATCCCACCATGAAAAGGTCACTGTCAAAACAAATATGCTGTCATAAACCTCAAATTGTGTTCAAGTAAGATAGTGGCAGACTGGCAGTGTCTTGGTTTTAAGTTTTATATGAAAGATGTCTTGTATAAATAACTATTTATAGATCAACTGTTGATTGCAGGTAAAGGAAAATCAACTTCAAAACTGTAACAATTATACTAATGGCTTTGGGATTTATTCCATGGTTCTTGACCAAAAGAAAGTAAATTATTGATTGGATTTATTGAATGGGATTTTACGTCCCAGTCAAGAATTTTTCACTTAAATCAAGATGTCACCAACTAAAGGTAAAGTGGCAGAAAATTTTACCTTTGCATTGTGCTCAGGGCAATGTGCAGGGAGGGCCCTTTATATGCCAAATCTTCCATTGAAAGAGGCAAAGATTTAAAGGTCTCTTCCAAAATACCCTGTTACTATCTATGTTTCCATTCCTGGTAGCCAAAATCACCATTGGCTACTAATGTCTGATGAATTCTTTCAATGGTAACCTATTTATTCCCCCCTTCAAAAAATTATTAAAATTGTGAGGCCGGAAAGATTCCATAGCACACAACCTACTTTGTGGAAAAATACTTGAAAAAGGACTATACTTTCACAAATTTTGGAAATTTGGCTACTAATTATTTTAAATTTGTGAAAACCTAGACTATTATTTCTTAAGCGAAAGAACAGTCACTAACTACCTAGTCAGAACAAGCAGGGGTTCAAGCCCATGACCTCCCACATACAGAGTGAAGACTCTAGCAACTAAGATACAATAGTGGTGGAATTGAAATACATGTATCACAAAGATTAAATTGTCAAAAAGTAATACAAATACTTACAGCAATAGTTTGCTCTGGTTTTGAGATAGCTTCCATTTACATCAGTCAACTAAAATAGATCAAAACATTATCATGATTATGTCTTAGTCAATACTGTAATATAAATACTTTACAATTTTTACTGACAGATATAATTTTATTGCATATAAAAAGGATGGTCACCAATGTCAGTCAAAGGCATTTTAATTCAAATGCATATGTAACAGGAAAGGCAAAAAATCCAGTGGCCAAACCGGGACTCGAACCTGGGACCTTCCCAATATAAGTGGGATGTTTTACCAATACGCCATTTCTTGGATGTACTCATTCCTTGCCGATTCGGATTTTAGTAGGCTATTGACCTAAATCACAAGACTAGTCTGTAATTTAGGGCAAAATAAAAATGTCAACATTGATCGGCTGGAGGGTGCTAGGTATGGGCTGTATTTAAACACTTATTACTTATACCTTCATCAAATAATCAAAATACTTTTAACCAAAAGATTCAATGACATTTTAACATCTAAATATAGTTCATAAAGATTTATTAAGACATTTTTGTCTGAAGCGGTAGGAAACCCTTTGCCAGAAGTTAGATAGGGTACGCTGCTTTACTAGACTTAAGACTGCTAGATTTTCTATGCACTTGATTTAAATTGGTTTATTTATTATTAGACAAAATAAACAAAAATATATCTGAAAGTGGTGCAAAATAAGAATTTGGTCGCTTGAAATCTTGTATGCAACGATCACCTGATCACAACATGCAGCAACATGTCCACCTAAATTCGGTGAATAAAATGCGTTTATAATCTTATATCATTTTTACAACACTTAAATGATTTACAAATGGTGTTTTTAGACGAGAAATTGTCATTTTTAATTTATCACTGAAAATGCCATGTAGCGATTCTTCTCATTGTTTACAATCGAAGCGGCAAAAAAGTGCCCCAAATTAATTCACGTGGTGATGAAAGTCACATGACACTTTGTCCAGAACTTTGTATCTCGGAAACAGCGTATTGATCCATCTGCCCACCATCAAGCCTGTTTGCCACATTCCTCCCTTCCTTTTTTCTATTCAACTCCCTTGAATCAAAACCACCAGGTTCCAGCCTGGGACCAACCTGTTGGTTGACCACTTCCCAGTGTTGGACGAACCCCCAAATCTAACAAGAAAGAAAAACAGTGTCTCGACCCGGGACCTTACTAATACCAGTGGGACACTCTACTAATTGAGCTACACGGCTGCCTCTAGAGCTTGGACCAAAATTGACTGTGGAACAGACCTTTACTTTGGGGCAGATTGTTAATCTGTTAATTTAATATCGATATTGAACCATTACATATGAGAATATAAATACTCTACCAAAAACAGAAAAAGAATGATTTTAAAAAAAGAATCTACCTTTTACCGATATCATTCAGTAAAAGGTATGTTTGCTCCCACCCTTAACTGACAAAATCTTTAGTCTGCTGAAGACAACCCGAAAGATGAGGAAGAGGAAAATCACACCAGCCCACAAGGCAACTGATAAACTAACTAAATATGGAAGTAAACCAATCTTAATCACCTATCGTCTACATGTGCAATTGTTCACAAAATGTCAAACGTTTGAGACCCTAGTTGTAAGACGTGTAATCTTTCTATGTGAACTACATATCCGTTGTTTATCTCGCCCAAAATCAGCTGTCAAATGAAAACGGAAGTAAATTTTTACTAACCGTTCATTGAAAACAAAGATTTGTGGACAATGGATTTCTTCGAACATCATAGAATGTAACCCTTTATATTTAGTCTTTTTATTATTAAATTACATTTTTCACAAAACAAAATTATGTTATTTGATAATATAGAAGTAGAAACAAACGCACTCGTTGTGTTAGAAACTAAGCAGTTAATATTCTTCTATTCGTTAACTGTATTTCCCTCCTATTATAGACGCTCCCATATAGTAACTTAGATCATGTACTAGTTTATGTGTACAATCTTCATTGACAGCTGACATTGTATACGACTTTAAATGCCACTAAAATAGTGCCAAACAATACTTAAAAAATCACCAGAAAACGATTGCAACTATTTCGTGAAGTGATCAGGCGGAATAACTCTTACAGGTAAATTTCACAAACCTCGTTACCACAAGTTATCGGAAACAACTGACAACCTGACACTGTCATAATGAGGTTAAGATGATCCGATGATGGTAAAACAGTCTAAGAGATATTCAAAGCAGAACAGCAAATTAATTTAAATGTTTACATGAAGAGAAAAAAATAGATGGTTATTTTGGAGTAGACGATATATACTTTTTGTTAGAAAAAAACAATGAAACCGTGACACACACACACACACACACACACACACACACACACACACACACACACACACACACAGTAACTTGATCAAGTCATCAAATTGTCATGAATCAAATTGTATTAAAATACTATATTTGTGCGCAATACAAATATAAGTGAATATGCAAATACACATTTCATTAAATATGATTATTCATGATACACCGCGCCCATCTATCCTAATGCTAATGTTCAACTATCTTATCAAATTAATTTAACAAATATTTAATTGGTAAATGCAAAAAATAAATAAATAAATATATTTTTAAGTAATATTTTGGTTCATTATTAGAAAAAAAAGAATATATTATTTATATCGATAGAATACATTTGCATCAGAAAATGTCACATATTGCAATAACAAACACATATTATAAAATCACTTTTACAAAGTTCACATAATCTAGGATGTCTTGGTTTCTTGGTATATTATTCCAACGGCCAACCTCAAAAGGAAGTTTCTGATTACTATAAATTGACAATAAATTATTATAGTCTAAAGTGGGATCTCACCTACCAGTAATTAAAAGATTATCAATAAACATCCTGTTTATTAGTAGAACTTTGTCACCTTGCAAAAAAAAAAAAAAAAAAAAAAAAAAAAAAATGATTGACACATGTGTGTATAAATCTTTGGATATATTCATGAGGTCTCTATGATACCCGATAAATTTTATTTCTTTAATCTTGAAAAGATATACACTTCAGTAAATCATATCTGATTAATTTAGATGAATATACTGATGGTCCAACTTATTAACCCAATGAAATTAATTTTGGAAAATTAAAATGATTAAAATTATTAAGATACATTTTTTAAATTGGACTGATTTATAATCATATATCTATGTATCGATCGTAAGACACTGAACTGTAGATCGTTACACAGGCGAAGCACGGCAATGTATATGATAGTTGCCTATGTTAAAAGCTTTTGGAGTTCGGTCACTTATAAACTAGCTAAATAGAGTCAAGCAGTCCATCGATATGAACTAGTGACCCTCTAAAATGACAGTCTTCTAGAAAGGTTGGTTAGAGACAATGTCAGCCATCGCTTTAAATAGAGTTCAGCGATGATTATAGGTGACGTTAGCTGGCGATATAGATGGTTTTAACTGGCGCTTAATTATATAGGAGACGATATGAGGCGACGTTGACCGGCGTTTTGGGTGATGTTAGCTGGAACTTTAGACTACTGGGAGTCGATGTTAGCCACCGCTTTCAGTAGAGTTGACTGATAGAGACAACATTTGCCGATGTTTGAGGTAATGTTAACAGACACTTTTGAGAAGACGACTAGAAGCCACGTTTACAATCAATCACTGTAAAGTTTACAGAAAGAGGCGACGTTATATCGCCGGCATTCGAGGTGACGTTAGCCGGCGATAGAGATGGTTTTAACAAGCGCTTTATAGGAGGCGGCTAGAGGCGGCGTTATATCGCCGGGTTTCAAGGTGACGTTAGCCGGCGATAGAGATGGTTTTAACAAGCGCTTTATAGGAGGCGGCTAGAGGCGACGTCAGATACCCATGTAGAATTGACAGACAGAGAAGACCTTAACGACACGGTAATCGAAGTGACGTTAGCCGGTGGTTCTAGAGACGATTTGAAATAAAAACCAGTGGTTTATATATAGGAGGCGGCGTTAGAGGTAGACACTATTAGCAATGTCTTTAGACTTGGTCAACGTCTAGAGGCAATGTTAGCTGGCGCTGGAGATGATGTTAACCGACGTTTTACAATAGGCGATTAGAGGTACTGTTAGACACCGCTAGAGTTAACGTCTAGAGGCAATGGTAGATGGCGCTGGAGATGATGTTAACCAACGCAGGCGGCTAGATGTAATGTTAGACACCGCTTTAGCGTTGACACACAGAAGAGACGTTAGTCGGTGCAAGAGGTGATGTTATCTGGCACTTTGGAGTAGGCACCTAGAAAACAATGTTGACCACCGCCTTATATAGTGCTGACGGCTAGTGACGACTTTAGCCAACCGCTATATCAGTCGGCATAAATTTCAGTATTGCAAACTGAACCTAACTTGATTGTTTTTTGAAAACTTGACAGTTCATTGACATATGCATGTATGGTAAAACATATTGGATTTGATTTGTTCGGGAAAACCATTATGCTTCAATATTATATATAGGGATTAGCATTCAATAAAATCAGAAATGATAAAAATTGCTTTGAAAACTTTCACCATAAATATTACTATTAACCCTTTAATTGGCAGATACGCCAAACTACGCCATTTTGATTTTCGGCGTTTCTGGTGTTCTACATGTTGTATTTTCGGCGTGGAAATGTGATTTGTGGACGAATCTTTAAAACATTGGTACCAAAATAAACTAGAGAAAATTTCTTATCAACTTTGTTCTTTCTATTTTTCTTTACTAACACTCTGTCCTACATATTTTTTTACTTGAAAAACAAACACGCAATTCAAATTTAAATTTTCGTGAACTTTTAAACCCAATTTTTTAATGTATTTCTAGATGATGAAATGCGGTCAAACTTATATATGTGAATTATAGAGAAAAAGTCATGTAAATCAATTATAAAATCATTTATATGACGCAAATTAGGGGAAATTGAAAACTTTGAATTTGTACTAAAAGCGGGCGAAAAATTCGTGTTTTTTCGTAAACAAATCCTTTTACGCCATCAGCCATCATTTTTGCACTTTTTGGGTAATTTCGAGGCATTAGCTGTAATCAACACCACGTACAACGTGTTTTCGAATAGATTGTTTCATATTTTATATCAATTGAAAGGGAATTCAATGCAGAATTCAACTATATGATTTCTAAACTCTAAAAATAAATCTGCGAAATTAAATGAAGATTTAATAAACATCCTTTATTGGAACCAGGTTTCAGTTGTTCGAAGATTAGTTAGTTTAATCAATTGATTTGTCATAATTATATTTTTGCATATTTTCAAATACGAGTTAAAATTAATGTTGAAAAATGTCAGAAATGAATAGAATATCATCAAACTAAAGGACATCGTTACAAAATTATTGATTTTAGTAATGTTATTTTGATTTTTGTTTGACATATTGATGTCATTAGTGTTTATCATTGATTAAACTAATCGAGCTTTGAAAACCTGGGTCCATATCTTGCATTTGTGATGATTATTACATTACCTATATTAATTAACATAAAAACTCCTTTGATGATCTGTTATAAATGGCGTTTTCCAGCCCATTTTTCTACATCTGGATAACCAATCTTTTGCGTAGTACTGAATTTAGAATTATATATACCTCCTTATGCTTTGTTTACTTTGAGGGGTGATATAGGAATCACCATGTTTGTTAGAATGTCCCCGTAATACTATGTTTTGTGTATAACTTTGACATCTATGGATGAATTTTGATCCAGCTTAGTAAAATTGGTACAAATTGGTATTGTCTCGGACACATATTAGATTTAGAGGTCAAGGCCATGAAGCCAAATCTTGATTTTCTATAACACACACACACGCACACACACACGCACACACACACACTCTCTCTCTCTCTCTCTCTCTCTCTCTCTCTCTCTCTCTCTCTCTCTCTCTCTCTCTGTGTGTGTGTGTGTGTGTTCTTCAGTCAAATCCATGGACTAAGGTTTGTCATGACATTGAACAAAGTTTTTATCTAAAAGATAAAACTACCAAGGTTGTTTGATTTCTATGTAACAATATACTTGCTTCTCCTGCTTATAATGTATTTATTTTAAATTAATACGGGAGTGCTGGTAGAGCTTGTTCCCACCACGGGAATTTCATCTCATATAAAGAAGCAAGTTGTTACAAATAAGCTGTCGACGCAAGGATATTGCTTTTAAGGTCCTCGAAAAGTTTTATTGCCGTCAGCACAATATTGTTGATAAGTATAATGTCTCTGTACCCAAAATCACCCTGGATATATTTGACGTCCCATAGTACCATGTTCCTTTATTCCCAATTTAATTACACACGTGACTCGTAAAGCTAGCTAAACTGTAGATTTTTACCCTTCCAAAACACCGGTATCACCTCTCTGGATTGGTATATTTAATTTTGAATTTAACCAATCGTGCCCAGGATATAACTCGTTGATGCTTTGGACACATTCCATTCTACTTTGCACATATCATCTGATCTCAATTTTCCAAGGATTTTTTAGGTGAGATATGTCATGACCTTTAATTATTGACCATATCTTAAAGGTTAACGTCTTCAAAGTAGTGATTTGTGTTTGTCACTAACAAAGAACACACTTTAAAGGCCAATGCAAGGTCATGTAGCAATTTCGGATTTGGAATGGTCTTAGTTTCTCTTGAAAAAAAATCAAGTCCTTAGCTCAGCTAACATACGTGCCTGCGTGTGTTTTATGCGCCCGTACGTAAATCTTCTTTGAAACTACTTGACCACTTTGAACTAACCAACATTTGGTATTAAAAGATACTTAGGTGGAGTGCAGATTGAAGGTTGCACAAACCAACTTCCTGGAGTAACTAAAGATGGTCACCTTTTCTATAAATATCAAAAAGTGGTTGATACAAGTTTATTTTTAAACCAAACTTGGTATGTTGAGAGTAGATATACAGCAATTTAACAAATGTAAGGTGTCTATCAAAAATAACTTTAGTGGGTCGTTATTAGTATAATATTCAAATAAGATGCACCATTTTGACTTTTTTTAAAAGCGATTTTTTAAAAAATTTATAACAAGTAGTTTAATACTTTGCACCATACCCAATATTTCGAAATCGCAATTTAAAAAATATCTGTCGTAACCAAACCATATCTGTGGGAAGTATCATCGATAACTGTCGCAACCACATCAATTTCTGTCACCAATAAATAATATCTGCATCAGGTCTTGCCAATACCTGTCGCAACCACACATTATCTCTTTCCAGTCTTGCAGATTAATACCTGTAACATTCTCAATAATATCTGTAGAAAGTTTTACCAATATCTGTCGTAATCTCGATAAGAAAAGGAACTGGCAATGGTACTGTGGCGATATGTGAGGGGGGGGGGGGTCAAAATTATCGTGAGACATTATAACGAGGTTTAACTGAAGTACACCACCATACTAATTCTAATCCAGCAGCACCAGACTGCAGATTCAGACGAAACCTCAACACCTGGACTAAAACTGGAAATCCAAATATTTTTTATAATCTCGAGTTGAAATGAGAAAATAAGATTGACTAAAACTAAAATATTACACCAAATCTACGCAAGGCAATACTTAGAACGATAAAGCATATAGAATAGTTTTTGAGGAATTTTAGAATTTAAGAAGCAGATCTAATTTTTAAAAACAATGTTTATCTGACAATACTGTGTATTGCCTGCTGGGTTAACAATATACTCGATGATGCTTAGTCTACCAGCAGAGATACCACTAGCCCAGTGGTTGTATTCATCACAAAAACCGTTTTTAAGATATGTGCAAATGGTGACTTTTGTCACAACATTAAACTTTCTAAAATTGCGAGCTATCATGTATGAATTTTTCAATTATGTATTCATTACATGCGCGTAGCAAGGTAAAAATAATGTGGATTCAAAGTATTACAAACTTTCGCACAAAAGACATGCTTGGGGAGTCAGGTGGATCCCCAGTGAAAAATTGAAATATTGATGTCAAATGGTGCAATTTGGTGGCATTTTTTAAATGAAATTGGCTGAATCTAAAGGCAAGGTTTTGACAGTTATTTTAACATGTTTACCGAAGATTAGTTTTTTCTGGAAACCTCAGACGGTTGCAATTGGAAGTCATCAAATCAAAAACAAACATACCAATCCATATCCAAATCGCAGTCCCAAAGCAAGGTAATATACATGTATTTGAAACTGGCAAATTAAGTTAAACACGTGAACTTCCGCAAGGGAAGCGAGGCGGAATGCCCCGGATACAACCACCTAGTGTAAAAAGAACATGGAACTATGGCAAGTCAAATATATCCAGGATAATTTTTGATACAGAGACATTTCACTTATCAATATTTGGATGACGGTCAAAATTTGTTTAAGGCTTGATAAGCTTAGACTTGCAATATCCCTGCGTCAACAATTTATTTGTGAGCAGCTAAACTGTTACGGTAGTGGGAACACGCTCTACCTTACCGTAATTTTTGAGAAACAAATAAATCGTAAGCAGGAGCAGGTATATTACTACATAGAAAAGGAAATTTGACAATAGAAAAATTGAAGTCATCACGTTTGCCATACAGTTCCAAATGTAGCTTTTCGCGTGCTAATGCAGACATTGCAGAACCAGCCGTATCTTTTATTTCAAGCTCACTAGGATAGATGACATTAACATACTCTCCAAATAGGTTTACATTAAGAGATAGAGTTTCATCTATATATCTGTATGTGGCGTTTAATGTTGTGGCGACAGTTAACAAGGCTCTGCATAGATACTTCTTCATACGAATGTAGCAACAAATAAACAAGCAATGGTGCACATGTTGTGTCCATTAGTATATCGATTGTTTGTTGGAAATTTATCTTACCAAACACAACAAATATGTTGGCTATAAAAAAATCTTTTGCATTTTGTTGATGCTATCTTCATTACATTTTTGTTTGCTTGATCCGTGTGGTGCTTGACAAACTAACCAGAAACCAGGATGCCTGTTCATCACTAGATATAGATATTTGTATCATGGTCTATCGTGTTTTTTTCCTTTCTTTCAATTTTTTTGTAAAAGAATGACAAGTGTATAATAAGTACATTACACAAAACAAAAACCTGAATATGATCGATCGATTGGAAAGTTTGCTGGATTACAACGGTAAATGATACTATTTAGTGGGACGAATTGTTACTGTATTTTGTATTTTTAAGAGAATTAATATCATTACCATTATTTTTAAATGGACGCCGTGGCGTACTGGTGTATAGGTAGCTACGTGCCTGCATTAAATACAAAACTGGTTCAATGGTAATGATTTTTTTTCCAGCTCTAGATATTAACGTTCTTTAAATGATTTATTATTCGTTTTGTTAACACTTGAGAATCAAATACTTCAAGTAAACGACAACATATTTATTAATTATGAGAAAATGAAGATAAACGAGCACTGATTCTTTCTATCTATCAAGCTTTGAACAACTTGGTTCATACCTTGCATTCGTGATGATTGTCACATTACCTACATGTATATATATTAACATAAAACTACATCATTGTCCATTGATAGACTTTCATGATGAAAACTCAGCCCATTTAAATAAAAAAAATAGTTATTTGTCTGTTAAAAGCGGAAGAACTGGTTGCATGCCAATTTAAAATAATTTTCCCCAGCTCCAGATTGTCTTTAAATGATTATTTATTCGTTTTTTAATACTGTAGAATCCCAAGTCTTTCAAATAAACGACAGCATATTTATTAATTATGAGAAAATGAAAATATACGAACACTGGTTCTTTCTATCTGTCAAGCTTTGAACAACTTGGTTCATATCTTGCATTCGTGATGATTGTCACATTATATACCTACATGTATATATTAATAAACATAAAACTCCATTGAGGAAACTTTATCAAAAAATTAGCCCTTTTAAATATAAAAAATATTAGTTATTTGTCTGTTAAACGAATAAAACTGGCTGAATGCCAATTTAAAATAATTTTCCTCAGTTCCAGATTGTCTTTAAATGATTTATTATTCGTTTTTTCTCACTTTAAAATCCCAAAATCCTTCAAGTAAACGACAACATATTTATTCATCATGAACGAACATTGATTCTTTCTATCTATCAAGCTTTGAACAACTTAGTTCATATCTTGCATTCGTGATGATTGTCACATTACCTACATGCGTATATCAATAAACATAAAACTCCATTGATGGACTTTTATTATAAAAAAAAATTTAGCCAATTAAATTTAAAAAATATTATAATTATTCGTTTCTTTTACGTGTAAAACTGATTGAATGGCAATATAATATAATTGTCCCCAGTTTCAGATTGTTGTTAACTGATGATTAACTATTAGTTTTGTTAATACTGGAGAATTCCAAGTCTTTCAAATAAACGACAACATATTTATTAATTATGAGAAAATGAAGATTTACGAGCACTGATTCTTTCTATCTCTGTATAAAATGCATGTGCTGCCGTGCCGTGATTTTGTTGTTATACTATGGGCAGTAATCTGTGAATCTTTGTACGAGGAAAAATCGATACCTAACTAGAGCTGAGCATAAATAGAACTTGGTATCATCTATATAAAATGTTTATCAAAAGCCGATCCAATACTCATCTATATACATTTACTTTCACGTATGGAAAAAATGTTTGTTGATATAATTTGGAAGTTTTGATACTGTGATTGTGTGACAGGTTACAGTTAGGATTGTACTAGTCCAGTTGTTACCTTGGAATCGCTGTATGATAGACAGATAGGAAAATGATCAATGTTACAATTTAGAAGTGTAATTAAAACAATCCATTTCACATGGCCAGGTAAGATATTAGCACATCTGTCACTGTTTTTATCATGTAGAATTGGATGCTATTATCCATAGTAACGCTAGTATTTATTAACCACCATTAGTTAGCGTATCACGTTGGTTAGATGGGATTTTTTAAGTTTTGAGGGATAAATCAAATCAACTGAATCAAGTGATTCCTCCATTTTTGTTTAATGGAAATTGTTTTATTTATACTATTGTTATGTACAAATCGATGTAATATTTAAACAAAACTAGTGGCATGTGCTACATTAGAACGCATATTTTATGATTCAAAAATGGGATATGAGACTTGTATCACCTAGTGTAGTATCAGTGTCAAAACTGGCGTCCGTTCATCAAAGCTTTTGAAATAAAATGTGTTGCTCAATAAGGACATTACTCAACCAAACATTTGTCCTTGAAAAGTAAAGAAAAACAACAATATTTCTGAACAGTATCAGCGACTGGTAAACAATCACGGCTGAATCCATTTGAAAGTTGAAATATGTCCGTACATAGATATCCATTTATGGTTCAGTTTTGCCGAAGACACATGCCCTTTTTAGTACCATTTAGGCCACAAGTTGTCATTTTACCAGTTATATCACTCTAAATAATACGATTTAATCGTAAATACAGCTATATACTGTAGTTTCACCAAACTAATTCAAAATATCCATAATACACTTGTTAGAAAATTCTGTAAATGGTAATACAAAGGTCAAACGCTTGAACTTATTAAATAACTAAACGAACAGATAAAATAAATAACTATTTCTCTTGTAACTCAATCTTAACATTTTAAGCTTTCCACATTAGACATTGCAGCTGACCTTTATACGCGATCTTTCCAACTGGTTCGTGAATTGTTTGTTGTTGTTGCTGTTCTAACACCGCAACTTCTGGTTTCTTCTGTAGTTCTTCAAGTTGTTTTTACTTCTTGTGGTTATTTAGTCATCCCATTTGTTTTCTCGCCTCCGTATATTAGACAGTATATTAGTTTCAAGAATAAGTAACGTTTCATGACTTATGTAACTACCGGATAGAGAGGATTATATGATATCATCAAAGTCTTTAATAGGGTTCAATATTTTGCTACTTCTGTCAAGTTGACATACTATTTTTGAATGTATTCAATGATAAAGTTCTTTTCAATAATGGCATATAAAATGGTATGAAACACCTTGAATAAATGATATCTGGATATTGGTAATATTTAATGTAAAATACCTGTGATTCTTGATACTCAAGTATAGATTATTCTTGCACAATTTTATAACAGATATTGGATTTCTATTACAATCTATATTATCTTGATTAATAAGACAGCAAAACCCAATTTTCGTGACATAAAAGTTCTTGTAACACAACTCCAGTCCTGGATCTAAGAAGCGGTTCATTGTTATGGTGTCTGTAATTATACTGCTTATAGCAAAAACCAGAAATGATTGCAATGAAACTATTTTACAACAAGTTAAAATAAATTGAATACAGCTAATTTTGTCTCGTAATACTGCAGTTGGATTTTAGCACAATTGAGATGTCGTTTTAAAATTTGAGAACTTGATTCAAGACGACCTTACATGCATATGCCTTCTCACATAGGACGAGTGGAGTAGGGAAATGGTGTTCATCACCATATTTTATTTATATCGGGGCGATACTGGGGAACCATTCACGTTTAGTAAATGAACTGAAAACGTTTTTATTCTAGAATATGTACAACGAAGTAGGCTGCTTGCAAATAAATTGTTGACTCAGGGATATTGCAAGCCTAGGCTTACCAAGGTCCTCAAAAAGTTTTGTGGCCGTCATCACAGTATTGTGGATAAGTTTGATGTCTCTGTGTCCAGGATTGCCCTGGATATGTTTGACGTCTCATAGTTCCATGTTCCTTTCACACAATTTTATTTACACACGTGGCGGGTGTAGCTAGCTAAGTAGGAGGTGCTTACCCTTCCGGAGCACCCGGCCTCACTTCCCTGGTAGAAGTTCACGTGTCTAACCTAACTTGTTAGTTCCAAAGTTTTTACTTTGCTTCTGGATTGTGATTCGGACATGGATTAGTATGGTTTTGATTATATGACCGAGTGAATTCTGATAACCAAGGCACTGGTAGACACTGCTCTAATGCCAGTGCTTTAAACCAATTGGTCACCATATCTAAGGTTCTCTGTAGGTTGTACCTTTTTTGTTGGTGTACATGGTCAGATTTAACTCCCAAGTTTTTATGGGGTTTTCCTTACCGATCTCTGCACCAATATTCTAACAATATCACTTTTTAGTCTGAGATATCAATCAGCAAAATCGCCTTTATATAATTTACGTACTAATATTGTGACTGTTTTGCTAGTCAAAGGGAAATGCCGCGGTTAAGATGCTAGCATAGCCTCGAAAACACTGGGCACGAGTTTTCAATGTCAAATCTAAAGAAACAGCGACTTTCATTTACCGAGTACTTGGTCAATTTATAGAGGCCAAAAAAGAAGATATACTTACATGTAGTTTGCTATTGATAACATGCCGATATATATACAAGGTTATGCGTTCATTTGTAAAATACGCAAAAAATTTGGTCATCGGGTCCACCATTACACAAGTTGAGTCATTTGTATATAATCACGCCTCCCTACGCTTTATTTGTTATTATACATTGCCATCAGATGGTGGACAGCCTATATTTTAGACCCAATCATTTAAATTTACATATATTGCCACCAGATCATCTGATTACGGTGGTTATGGACCTTTAACCACCAAGATAGGAGTAATTTTTTGCTTGTGTATTATCATCCTTGATGTATGATCAAGAACGATCTGTACACATTATTATTTACCAAACGTATGACAGGTGTTTTTATAGATCTGTTAGTCATAAAATCAATACATCATTTATTAACATTATCCAATACAGTTTATTTTCCATATATACAGTTATTACATACTGTATCATGACATCAAAATAAATATTTATATTTCATGATTCAGACGTATTAGTATTCCTTTCCCAACACACCACAACGGTAGCTCAGTTGGTAGAGTTCTTGCTCCGTATGTTGGAGGTCGTGGGTTCGAACCCCGGTCGGGTCTGACCAAGACTTGAAAATAGGTAGCGGCTGTTCATTCGCAAAGCTCTCAGCATTTAGAAATGAAAGTCACGGGGTCTTTCGGAAGAGACCTTAAAATTCGATGCCTGCCCGTGTCACGACAGGCGTGGCACGTAAACGAACCTCCCTGACCTGAGCACACTGCAAAGGTTAACATCTATAGGTAGTGGTGTCTCGATACAAGTGAAATATTCTTGACTGTGACGTAAAACCCCAATTCAATCAATCCATCCTTCGCTAATATAAATTTTGTTCAATACACACATTTATTTGTTTTAGTCAAACCTATATAAATATCGTGTCTTTGTGATAAAATTCCCGATCTGTTGTCTTGATTCCCCCATTTGCCTACATACTATGTATTCGTTGGTGCCAATGCTGGTAATGTTATATGAGTTGACGTTATATAAAATTCCCGTGGTTTGACAAAAACGTCTGCAATATTCCTTTATAACGTTTTATCAAATGATGTTTAAAGTAAGAGGTCATGTAATTATGAGGTTGTACGTATGGTAATTTACCCGGCTCTTCAGTTAGTTTAAACAATACTTTATTTGAAAATCAAAATTAATAAATAACGTGTAGAGACAATTTGTACAAATCAGGATCCTGGGCCAAGAGTAAAACTCTTATATTAACTAGTTTTCTGTGCATCTATTATATAACAATTTATACAACATACAATTAAGTAAATTATTCAGTAGAACAGAGAGAGATGTCAACATTGTACTTTCTAGTACCGAATATTTTAGATACGCAGTCCTGGGGACTCTATTTTGAACTTCGTTATAAAGCCATTTCTTTATATCGCTATATAAAGACTTATGTAGAGGAGCGGTCAGGCCCAATATTTGGATTCGTTCTATCCATGTATTCGTTGTAAGCGTGTTCGTTATATTCGTGTTTTACTGTATCTTTCAATATCCAATGTAATGTGACGTTTAATTCCTAAAACAAATTTTGCCTACATCAGGGACAGTTTTCTTATGGATTTGGTTCATCTGACTCCTTCCCTTGTTTAGTTTCTAACACCGCAGTTACATAAGATTTTTTATCGAATCATTTTAAGGTTTATGATATTAAATATAGGCGGCTAGTTCAACAATAAAAACAAACATACCAACCCAAAATCCAAATCATAATCCCAAAGAAAAGTAAAATATTTTAAAACTGAAAATTAAGTTAGACACCGGATGCTCTGGAAGAGCTACAGCTTCTTTTGGGAGGTGGTAGGACATACTAGAGCCCGACGCCCGCGGCTTATATATACCGAAGCCGTCACATGACTCGAAACCGCAAAGAAAACCTAATAAATGACAACCGATTGTTGTCCAAAAAAACAGAGTTAACTAGAAAAAGTGTGAGCCACAAGCTCCCAAAAAATACCCCCACTCCCAAAAAATCCATGGCATCAAATTTTTAAATAGGAGGTGCACATCTACATTATATCACAAAGATTATGTGAAAGTTTCATGAAATCTATTGAAGGGTTTAGAAGAGTTGCGGATTAGAGATAGGTACCCTAAGGTGTAACGGAAGGACGGAAGGGCGGACGAACACCCCTATCACTATATACCCCCCACTAAGCGGGGGTATAATAAACAACGATAAAACTTTTCAAGTTTGGATAATAAGATAATATTTATTCTAGGAATAATTTGTCCATTATAGTTTTGAAAGGTGATCACTGGAAACTGTCAAGGTCAAGATGCTCCTTAGTTTTAGAGGTTAACTTCTAGTTGGTACTAGTATTCTTGATTTAAAATTCCCTTATGATGTCAGGTAATGTTATATACTGCAGCGTTATCATTGCGGACTTTGTCACACGGTTTTTTAATTTATGTAAAATTTACTTTCATGTAATGTCAAAATTATATATATATACACATAATTTTGACATTACATGAAAGTAAATATTGTTGATAAGTTTGATGTTTCTGTGTACAGGATTGCCCTGAATATATTTGACGTCTCATAGTTCCATGTTCCTTTCACACAATTTTGATTACACACGTGGCGGGTGTAGCTAGCTAAACAGGAGGTGTTTACCCTTCCGGAGCACCCGGCCTCACTTCCCTGGTGGAAGTTCACGTGTCTAACCTAACTTGTCAGTTCCAAGTATTTACTTTGCTTATGGATTGTGATTCGTACATGGATCAGTATGTTTGTTTTTGATTATATAATAATAAGATCAGAGAAATATTTTTAAAAGATAACAATTGATTGTGGTAGGTATATAAGTTGTCTTATCTAAAGCCATTGCTTATCGTAAAATAACGCACATGACTTTATTAGTCTCTCGGTTTTTTATATTGGTATTCATTTGATGTCTAACAGAGATGTATAACAATAATGTTTTTCATAAAATCCTTATAAAATTCATTTTCCCTTTACATTTTCAATATAGCTGGTTAATTTGATACGGGATTCCTTGCCATAAGCATTGTTAGATTCCTGTTTTTATTAGAAATGGAAAGATTTATTATAAATCACTATCCTCTGATCTTATTAACGATCAATTTTCAAAAGCAATGTACATACATGTACACCCTTTAACATTATGAAGTAAATGAATATTTAGGGATAGAATTGAAAATGGAGATGTTCATGAAATAGGATCTTCTGTAAAATATTAAAACTATTCCCTGTATGTGTATATATAGGCCTGTGAGGGGTTATTATTAAGTCTTCTGAAAAATGTTGGCTTAACAACTCTGGTTATTAAAAATCCCTAAATTATATCATTTTTATCCAAATACAAAGCCCCAAGATATAATTTTCTTTCGCTCCATTTATAGGGTCCTTTTCACGTGCTATCCAACGGACGGTCAAAATGTAGGTGGCATAACGCCTGTGGACGAGTTTCTGTCTATTGTACGGTGAAGTTAAGAAAACATTGTTACAGACCTCACGATTTTATTTTATGTTACCCCTTATAACGTACGGAAGCGTTGGGGGGACTTGTGATACATTTCCCATGCTGACGTCTGCTGAATCTGCCATTTTGATGAAATTTCCCGCGTTTCTAACTCCAGAAGTGTTACATCAAAAGTCACAAGTCATTAGTAAACGTCCCAATTCAAAAGTCACAAGTCCCTTCAGCGCTTCCGTAATAACGACGCTTAAGCTGTGGTGTTAGGGGCGTCAAATCATTTGTGGTAGAGGAGGTAGAGAGTCGAATTGAATACTTCAACTGGATATCTCAATTCGAAGCAGAAAAAGATAAAAGTTTTGGTCAATATCATTGTTGCTCATTATTTACAATCCTCAATTTTAAGAAACCCTTTTTTATTTGCAGTTGTATTGAAGATTTCATAAAGACATAAAGCTGAATATCTCAAATTGAAGCAGAAAAACATTAAGGTTTTGGTCAATATTATTGTTGCTTGTTCTGTATGTACAATTCTAATTTTTCAGAAGCATTTTTGTTAATTTGCAGTTGGAACGTTATGTGTATAATTTTGATATATCTAACATTTTCAGAACTCTTTCAAGTAACTATTTTATTTTATTTAAAAAAAATGCGTTTCTAGTTAAGTGAGTTAAAAAGTTTGTTAATGTTTTGTGCAAGTAGAATATTTGAAGTTAAAACATAAGAATTAGAATTACATACGTGACAGGTTTAGCTAGCTAAACAGGTGGTGTTTACCCTTCCGAGGCATCGGGCCTCAATTCCCTGGTGGAAGTTTACGTGTCTAACCTAATAGGACGTTTCTGGGTTACTTAATTTCCTGTCCGGTTCTGTATTTTATGATACACTTCCGGGAAAACATTTTAGGCAATCCTACTTCCGGTTTTTGTTGTGAAGGACGCATAGTTGCAAATACCGGGAAATTTGGTTGATTGTCAATTGATTGTAGAAGGCAAATATTGGTGTGCGATACCGGGATGCAATTCCCATGGTAGGAAAGATCACAGGTACGTCATGCAATTGTTGTAAGATCAACTTAAATTTATCAGCAAGTTTTTAATCAAACTTTTAAGTAAGATAATTACAAGTCTCCTTAATTCCGGAACTTAAGAGTTGACGAAATGCCATGTGAAATGATAATTTGAAGAAAGCTTTCGAAATCGTGTAAACACGGAAGTAAACCAGAAGTACGGATGCCTAAAATTTTGACAACGTGACCCGATATTATACTACACAAAATGTGATTCCGGACTATCCCGGAAACGGGCTATTTGCTGCTTGCTTATTTTTTGTTGCTGCAGGATTTTGGTTTATGTGTGGTTTTTTATTTCAAATGTTTCTAAAGCCACTTTTTGTAAATTATCAAAAAACCAGTACATGTTTTCAACTATAACAAAGAAGTCTGTAATTAGGACTTGTTTTGTTATCGTAATTGCCTAGATAATATCAGACATAAACAAAATGTCATGATGAATGTCTTATTAAAAGGTAATACATCAATACTATCATATGATATTTAGAATTCATGAAATTATGTCAAATTTAGTAGCACATGACACTAGTAACTGAAACAGCATCTTCGACGACTTTTACAATAAACAACGTTGATGCACGTTAAATCATTGCTTATGTCCTCCGCAGATGAATCGGTATTTCTCCGTCCACGTGTCCTCGCGCGACACTTTTTTGTCCGTTTCAGTTCCTCAAGGCCGTACATCATATATTGGTGAAACTTTACAGAAATGATCAATGTACATATTGTTAACTTTCATGATTCGTAATACATAAACACCGCATACGCATGCTTGCCATTACGTAGATGTGTCTCCTATACATTTAAATATACTAAATATTTCAATCAAATGTCAATCGGACAGGTCGATGCTGTTTATACACACATACATGCATACTACATATATACATACATGCATACATACATACATACATAACATATTCCTATAGCTATTAAGATTTACTTAACAATGCTATTTAACGATTGATTGATGTTGGATCTAATCTGAATATTAAGATTAATCGACAAAACTGTTGCAATTCATTCGATTTAGTTCACTCGAGAAGGTAACGAGAATTTTGGCTTATATTTTAAACCTTTAGAACGATGTATTATTCTGGATTCAATCCCAATATAACGATTAAGCGACAAAACTATTGCAATTCATCAGAATTAGTTTAATCGACTTAGTTACCTGGGTTTTAGTTTATAAAATGATATTTATTTCTACAACAAATATTTTTGCCCAATTGCAAAGTTCCTGGAACTCATAAGTCTGAAAATTGTGTAATTTTATCCAGTGTCCCCCCTTCCGCAGCTGGTAGTTTTATATTCAGGGGTCTCTGATATATAGATTGCATCATTTTTACTTGTTTTTTCTTTATTGTAATCAGCATACCGAATACGTATTGTCCCCCTTTTTACATAAGTTATATGTCCTATTTATGATATATATAAAAACTACCATGCCAATCCATGTTCCACCACAACCCAAAAATGTGTAAAAACTTGAAAGTGGCAAATTGGATTAAACACGTGGATTTCCATGAGAAAAGTGAGACTTTGTGCCCAGGATGGGTTTAGCTAGCTGCACCCACAGCGTATGTAACAAAATCTGAAAAAGAAAGGAAAATATATTTAAGAGTAATTTTGAATACAGCTGTAGAGACATTATACTTTTTAACAGTATTGTGATGTCGGCCATAAACCTTTTTGAGGGGCTTGATAAGCCTAGGTATGCAATATATATTTTGATTTATACGTTATATAATAATAGGGACAGAGGAAAATTAAAAGATAACAGTTTATGATGGTAGCATATTGTGTAATCTATAGACATTACTTGCCGTAAAATAACGCACATGACTTTATTAGTCTCTCCGTTTCTATATTGGTATTCATTTGATGTCTAACAGAGATGCATGACAAACATGTTTTCAGAGATCTCTTATAAAATCCGTTTTCTTTTTACATTTCCAATATAGCCGCTTTATTTGATACGGGATTTCAAGCCATCAGCATTGTTAGACTCCTGTTTTTATTAGAAATGGAAAGATTTATCAAGTTTCGAAAGCAATATACATATACATATATATTTTTATATTATGAAGTAAATGAATGGAGATAGAATTTAGGATTGAGATGTCCATGAAATAAGATCATCTGTAAAATATTAAAACTATTCCCTGTAAATGTATATGTAGTCTTGTGAGGGGTTATTTTTCAGTCTTCTGAAAAATTTTTGCTTATCAAATCTTATTAAAATCCTAAATTATATCATTTAAGATCCAAATTAAAAACCTCTCCATATAATTTTCTTTCGCTCCATTTATAGGGTCCTTTTCACGTGTTATCCAACGGACGGTCAAAATGTAGATGGCATAACGCCTGCGAACGAGTTTTTGTCTATTGTACGGTGATGTTAAGAAAACATTGTTGCAGATCTGACGATTTTATTTTATGTTACCCTTTATAACACCGCTTAAACTGCAGTATTAGGCGTGTGAAATCTTTTCTGGTAGTGGACACTGTTTCGTATTGAATACTTCAGCTGAATATCTCAAATTGAAGCAGAAAAAGATTTAGGTTTTAGTGAATATTATTGTTGCTTGTTCTGTATGTACAATCCTCATTTTTCAGAAGCTCTTTTTGTTTATTTGCAGTTGTAGCGAAGGTTTCATAAATACATATTAGATTACTAGATGAGATTAATTCGATAAAACTGACTGGAAATGGCAAGCCTATTGGAACTTCAATTATGCACTATATAATTTTGATATATCGACATTTTCAGGACTCTTTCATGTTACTATTTCATTAATTAAAATGAAACAATTTCTTGCGCTTCTAGTTTAGCAAGTTAATTCAGTTTGTGTAAGTTAAATATCTGAAGTTAAAAATAGAATAAGAATTACACACGTGTAGCTAACTAAGCAGGAGGTGTTTACCCTTCCGGGGCACCCGGCCTTACTTTCCTGGTGGTAGTTTACGTGTTTGACCTAATTTGCAAACTTCATTGTTTGTTTTTAGTTTGCTTTGGGATTTTAATTTGGACATGGATTGCAGGTGTTTGTTTTTTATTTAAAATGTTTCTAAAGCAACTTTTCGTAAATTATCAAAAGTACCGGTAAATGTTTTCCACTATAACAAAGAAGTCTGTAATTAGGAATTGTTTTGTTATCGTAATTGCCTTGAAAATAGCAGACATTTACGAAAAGGTAATGACGGTTGTTTTATTAAAAGCTTATACATCAATACTGTCACGTGATATTTTGATTTCATGAAATTATAAGTCATATTAAGTCTCACATGGCTTTAATAACTGGAACAGCATCTTCGACTGCAGTGCATTCCTCCGCCCATGTGTCAACGTGCCACTTTTTGCCCAATCCATGAAACATTACATGAATGATCAATGTGAATTTTGTTTTCCTGTTCCGGTTCAATAATTTTCAAGGAGTTATGACCCTTTAACTTATAACTTTTTTTCTACGAAGAAGCTGCTGGAAAAGATTCACTTTTTAGATAACATCAGACGATTAAACAGTATTGAGTTTATGACGTTTGAAAGGACGTCATGAATAAAGATGTGCTTGTTCTAGAACGACAAAATGTTCTAAAGATGAAAACTTCAGATAAGGTATCTTACAATCAAAAACAAACATGCTAACAAATGCTTCCATCCGACACGATACCTTGCTTCTATAAGCATTCAAAATATAATTTTTCCAACATAGTCAGACTTACTTAATTCATAAAATTTAGACGTCATAAAATATTCAATTTAACAGCATCCATTTCTCTCTGAATCCTATTTATATCCTTAAATAGAAATTTCCATTTCGCAGTGGCCGTACAGCCATTATGATGGACATCAGGGTTGGCGTATATATAAATTGATAGATATATATTATACTGTAATGTCCTCTTACAGTTATTGAGATTTACTTAACAGTAATCTTTAACGATTTTTTTTGCTGAATCCAATCCCTATATTGAGGTTAAGCGACAAAACTGTTGTCATTCATCAGATTTAATTCACTGGAGTAGGTTACGAGTAGTTTGGCTTTGGTCTATAGAACGATTTATTGTTTTGGATCCAATCCCAATTCAAAGATTAAGCCACAAAACTGTTGCAATTCTTTACTCGAGTAGATTAGTTTGGCTTTAGTCTATAGGACGATATATTTCTACAAAACAGAAAGCCATCAGATTTAGTATATTCGAATAGGTTAGTTTGATCTGAGTTAATAGAACGATATTTATTCCTACAACAAAAAGAATTTGATGGATTGCAATGTTCCGAATACAGCAACAACATATTCATTGACCTGTCAACAATGTTACAGTCCGATTATGACGTTATAAAAGGCTTCAGTGATAAATCGAGATAATATTTTGACAAAATACTAGTGGATTTAAGGACTTAAAATACTGTGTCAAAAAAGGAAAGCGGTGCAGATATAAAGGGGACATTATAATGAGGTTTTACTGTATGTTTGAAAAACACATTTGTTTTAAAGAAGGTTATCTTGGTTACTCTACTGAAATAAAATTTAAAATGAATTAAAAAAATATTTGCATTTATGTACACTGTCCGTCTTCAATACTTACTCAGCCTATTGCATCATCTATTCGAGTTTTGTTGATGACCCGAACTTTATCGGAAACGTGCCCTTCTTCAGCAAAGCAAGAACAGTTATCAAGGCCTTGAAACATAATCAACTTATGGAAATATCGTGTCTAATTACCAAATTACGGTTCGGGCAGATCGTATTGTGAAAAAGTAATGATGCTTGTTAAAGGTCATTAGTTTACTCCGATAGCTCAGGTTTCCTCTTGACCGTCACAACTTGATAAGTAAAATAACCTTTATTTGGGTGATAAACCCCATTAACATGTACATGGATTGATGTCATCAAATCTACATACCTTCCACGTAAGGATTTTGATAGAGCAACACGATGAGCCAATCATACTCGTATTTGTACTTGATTCTGAACGGATAAGTAAATAGAGCATCGTACATTGTCATAGAAAAGTACTGGTAATATGCAACATCAATTAAACCAATTGTGATGAAAAAATCATTTACATGTATGTTTTTTCTTGATTAGACTAAAATATAGAATGACGCTCATCTTTGAAAGTGAATCATTGTATGCATGTAAACTCTAAAACATTTCCTGATTTTGAAACAAATTATGTCTACAAATAGGACCAAATATCAGCACACGTGGTGCTATAAACGAAAGCGTCCTTGAAACACTATGATAAGCACCTGATATGAAAGTCCTATATTCTATTTTTACACTCGTGACAATGTACAAAATATCTTCCAGTACAACATGCATATACAGAAGCTACTAGAACAATATATAAACTGTTTAACTTTTATAAACCAATCCCATCAACAATCATTGCATTTCAAATATCATTTTGCATGACACAGAAAGAAAACACGTATGCTTAAATAAATAAATGTATAGGTTATAAATTCAAAAATGGACGATATTCAAAATACAATGATTCAAGTAACTCTATCCGCTGTTCTTTTAATTTTACCTACATTTAGTGTAAATGTAATCATCTGATGTACTGAATTCATAAGATCTTTTTTGGAAAAGAAGTGAAACAAAAAGGTTTTCCTTATTTATCATGTTTGAAAATTTGAAAATATTCGGAGTTTACAGCTATTTGATGTAAATACCCCCACTTTCCTGGTGGAAGTTCGCTTGTTTCACCTAATTTGCCGGCTTCAAAGCTTTTACTTTGATTTTGGGATTTTGGTTAGGACATGGATTTTTATGTTTGTTTTTATGAGTATATTACAAATAAGTTAAGAAGCCAATTTGCGATAGAAATGTTTATGTTGAAGCATTTTATCTTTCGGAAACCGTGAAAGAATTTCCGCAAAATTATCCAGACTATATCCATGGTTACAAAACTGTCATTGGCAGACATATCGGATTTACTAGACAACAGTAAATCAAATTATTTTGTATTTGACTTCTTTAAGATAATGTAATAAATATTCTCAGTATTTTCCATGTATGTATAGAGTAGAAATTAATGGTAGTACAAAAAGGGCCCTTAAGTACAACAAAATTAAGATATTCACTCTGTTATATTTTTGAAGCACCAATGTTGGGTTATACAAAAACAGTGAGTGAAATCATTCCCTGCTTTAGTTGTGGGGAAAAAAACCACAATACCATGTTCTGTAACAAACAACGTTATTGCATTCAAAATATATTTTTTCCTGCATTGGATTGTTCTATGGACCCTTATGGAACGTCAAATGATTTATCACGTAGTACATATTTGAAATAAAATATATAATAAAACACAAACATACTGGTATATGTTGAAAATTGTATAGTTAAAACTTTGGAAACTGGCAAAATATCATGTATTTAAGGTACTAATCAAGAAATAAATAAACGCACTTGAAAAAACTCAACAATATTTATATTATTCATAACGCAATATTTTGGACTGGTACAGAATAAACTAACACAATCTTTTTCTTTTGTTGTGATTAGGTTCAACTGGTTGGGATTACGGTAGTACTAAATATCCATTTTAGGCACAAAGCAAAGTTAAACGTTAAAACTGACTTATAAGTTAAACATGTGAACTTCCATCGGGGAACTGGTGTATTTTCGAGATAAAGGGAAATCGGTGCCTTATTGGTATATATTTGTTTTTCTGTTTGAAGTTAACTTAGTTGTTTTTCTATTTTTTCAGAAATAACGGAATGCAGTATGCATCGGACTGGATTAATTTGAACTAAAAAAAACAAAGACAATGCCTATGATACATGTTCTGGTTAACACCAGCAACCCGGACTTACTGAATGGGACCGTTCTAGAGATCGGACCAAGGACTCGTTATAAGGACAGTGAGGAAAATGAACTTCTGTATGTGGTGGTAGTGATTATGTTCTATGCGACAGCGCTGATGGTTCTTATTGCCACACAGATCAGGAAACAAAGACGAGAAGGTCAAGATATCGAATACTATGATGAACATTTGGAAAGAATTCGAAATAAGAAAGCTAAAATGCCATTACTTTCACCCTCCACCACAAAGACAGAAGGCCAAAGTCGTCCAATCGGTGGTGCCCTCGAAAAAATTGTTGACGAGGGGTTTCTGGAATCGCGCAAGGAAAACGCAGTTTGATAGAATATTATTTTTTGTTGATATACATAAGTAAAAACGAAATGTTTTCTTCGCAGATGTATATAGTAAAGAAACGGAGACTCCCACCAATAAACAAATGATTAAGCATTGCTATCGCAGATCAAAAAGGATATTAACATATTAATATAAAAAAAGATTAAGTGTTTACCAAGATGTTTGTAATTTCAAAGTAGCATAGCATTCAGAACCATATATTTACGATTTGTTGCGATTTGTTTTGAAATACAGCAGCCATATATTTACAATTTGTTTTGAAATTCAGCAGCGAAGAATCGTGACTAGATTTTTATACATTTTCTGCGAATAAGTGGGCCATGTTGTCTTTTGTTAAACCAAAAAAGACGTCTTGAGATGGTGTAACATAATTCCAATGTAACTGTATTGTTTTTATTGAACATAAGGTGATGATTGTCATCGTGCATTACGATCAAGCCAGGTTTATATATCGCTTGTATTGGGACAACAGAGTTTGGAAATTGCGACTTAATATCCAGAAAAACCACCGACCTTCCAGAAACGCACCGACAGAAGGATCTGCTTTGAGTGCATACATATAGTGTGATACGTAAACGGTTGCTTTAAACTAACAATAATTGAAGAGATTTTCGATTGATATTATTTTAAGATACATACTTCTTATATTGATGTCAGTTGAGTGCGCCACAAAAAACCATAGATGACAACATTAACACCGAATGGAAACAAAGCATTGATCTTATGTCGTATTTTAATAATTTTATCAACACAAGATGTCGTTGATCAGGGTTTACAAATTAAGTGAAAATTATATAATGACAGTACAATGTAATCGGTAGTAGTGCTAGTAATCGACATTCGAAACAGCCAATTAATCACTTCATGTGTCAATACTATATACGGCACTAACACTTTGAAAGCATGTAAAGTATGTTTATATGGTGTTATAAAGCTAACTAAAGACCAGTAACAAGAAATATATCACATGGTAAGTGTAATAACAGTAGAGAGATCACCCAACACACAATGGTGCAACATTTTGAATAAAGGGTTTTGTGACCTGCAAGCTTGACGTTAAGCCATTTCGACCTTGGTACAAACCTAGTAATTTATTGACAACGGTTTTAAGGCGACGCCTGCGATCATCAGATCTTGTTTTAATTTTTGTTTGACGCATCGGTTCCTCCAGCTATAATGACAAATGACACGCAGTCTTAGGTCGTGTTTGAGACAGCAGTTCCTTCCTTCAGAATGACAATACCTGTCACTTTCGAGAAATACCCTATTGGTGCTAGAATATGGTCCTTGTACATGCTGTTGAGATCATATTCTTAACGCATGTCCTACGATTCTCTCAGACACCCGGATTAATATACTACCTTGGTCGTTGATTCTGACAAGGATGTATGCTCTCGCTTTATGGTGTTGTGACTCGAGAACATAATGGCGAAGAACAGCGAACAAGTATAATAAAAACGCAAATAAAACAAACTGTAAAACAGACTTAATTATCTTAAAGTCGGATATATTTTCACGTCCTAGTCTACAAATAAGAAGCATGTACGCAATTAACTGATATATTTCAGTAATGAAGATTGATGACAGTGCATAAGTACTTATGTGCAGACGTTGCTTTAGATCGATATCAAATCTATTTTTAATCTACCATTTCTATATTTAAGTGAAATGAATTAATTCACGTGTATGCTATTTTAAGAAGAATCTGTATTCCTCAATTAGTCCCGATTCAATGTATAAATGGTTTAAGGTTTTTGCCTTAATTATTTAAAAGCCACAGTACTGAATAAAAATCCAGTTTGTACAATCTGAGGCTACATAAACATATTTTCGGAATTTTAAACTACCCAATATATGCTCTTAAATGCCGAACCTGACTTGTCAGTTCCAATGTTTTTACTTTGCTTCTGGGTTGTGATTCGGACATGGATTAGTATGTTTGTTTTTTATTATGGCTAATTAATTATAAGATGTGTTCGAGGCAGCAAATTTTGGGAAAAGTAGCTTCTCGATTCAGGACGGGTTTGAGGCACGAAGTTCCTTTAGTGATTGTAACAGCGACAATTAAAGTGGCTATTGAGTTTTATGTCGTTTTTGATTCAGCGATTGTTCCCGTGATTGTGACAGCAACACTAAAAGTGGCTACTAAGTCTAAGGTCATGTTTAAGGCAACTTTTCACTTAATGGTTGTGACAGTGACGGTGTGAGTGGTTACCCAGTTTTATAAGGCGATAATTTCCGAAAGAGTTATAGTGACACTTGTGGTTCATTTAATTCCTGTTCGATAAAATTAATTTCAGATTAAATATCAAGCTTATTATTTTTAAATTAAATCTCTGTTAAATCTATTTTTGAATTAAAACATTTTTAAAATGTAGATTATTACCAGTAATCTACAGAATGAATCACGCATAATAAAAGGTACAGGTTTACATAAATAAACAATTTGTATCTATATTTTTAATAAAATAGACATTGCTATTGTATTTCCATATTTTCTGTTTTTGTCATTTTTATAATTTATCTTACTATTTTATCGTTTTGTTGTTCCTTTCATTCCAATTTTATTATACAGGTGGCAAGTACGGCGTGGCTAGCAAAACAAGTGATGCTTACTCTGGAGGAGCAACCGGTCTCACTTTCCTGGTGGAACTTAACGTGATTAACATAAATTGCCAGTTTCAAAGTTTTTGGTTTGGACAGGGATTGGTATGTTTGTTTTTGATTATGATAGAAACAGTCAAACGAGACAAGAAAGCACAGACCATGTATAGAAGATTAAACATAACATTGCCGATTTTGAACGGGCACTGGATTCAATTACAAAAATGACATGACATGTGTTTATAGTATTATTAAAAGGTCCATAGCGGTGAAACAAATGATGAAGACAATAATTATATTCTTGGTACGTTATTCCGCGGTTGGTTTCACGCAGGACTGAGGCTACCTTATATTTTCAAACCAATTGATATAAACACTATATCATACCAACATGGACCAACAAGTTTGGATGAAACGCGTTTATTTTCAAAATACCCTGTACTTTGTTTGACACGCATAGCAAAATCAAGGTATCACTACGCAGCGTTATTTAGTTTTATTTGTTTTTTTGTGAAACGTTGGTCACTAACACAGTTGCACATTCAGTAAGATTGATTGATTGAATGGGGTTTACCATTCCAGTCAAGAATATTTCAATTATATCGAGACGTCATCAGCTATAGGTAGAGGGTCAGAAAAATGTACCTTTACGGCACTCATGGCAATCATACGGTGCAGGGAGGGTTCTCAAACGTGCTACGCCTGCTGTAACACGGGTCATTGGTTTTAAGGTCTCTTCCGAGGGACCCGTGACTCATTTCTAAATGCTGAGTGTTTGTCAAAAGAACAGACATCACTTATTGTCAAGTCTTGGTCTGATCTCGTCTGGGGTCGAACCAATGGCCTCCCAAAAACGTAGCCAGCACTCAACCAAGCTACAGATACAGTACAACACATAGTATTACATAACAAGGTTTTCAAAAAGTTTATTTCTATCATGGAATAATTTCTTTTAAAATAAACACCAGACATTTTAATAAACAGTACACAAGATCCATTTTACAATCACGCAAGCATGACGTTTTAGCTAAATAACAACGAAGAAATCTGTCATTGTTTGTATTTTTAATATGGAAATGGAAACAGCCTTCTGGAGTGGGACTAAGCACTATAATGGGAATTAACCTGACTCTATCGTTATAACTGTATCCACTCGTATTGATTAACAGAACTGATGTGACACGAAAATCCAATAAAACAAGTATTTCCGAAGCAGAGTGCCAATCTCGGCAGACATTGATCAGAAAATCGATAAAACCTAGGATATGACGTTAATGAAGGCCTAGAAATGCAACAGATACAACAGTTTGCGTTAGTGATTTTATCGTAATAGAGAATCATTATAATGATTTATAAGGGTTTTTATTTTTCTACTTTATATCTCCGGTTTTTAATTTACGTCATTTTTAATTATCAATAAATAAACTATTTTCTACCAATTTACCAACTCTTAAATACTTGACAGAAAAGATTGCACAATGTTTTGAAAGATACAGAATCTTTCTTGTCAACTTCAATTAGCAAGTTGGTGAAAACGTTCAAAGCGCTTCATGACAACTCGTATTAGCGCAAAGTGAAAATATTGAAAGCGCTCATGACAATTTGTATTAGCAATTAAGTGAAAATATTCAAGGCGCTTCATGACAATATGTTTTGGTAATTGGTGATTTTTTTTAATATTAAAATCGCTTCACGACAACTTCAATTAGCATTTGGTGTCAAATTTTCAAAGCGCTCTATGACAACTCGTATTGGTAATTCGATTCATTATTTTTTTTTTTTTTCTAAAGCTCTTCACGGTAACTTGTAGTGACAAATTGGTGTGTTTATTTATTTTTTTAAAATCTTAAATCTCTAAAAAAGACAAGTGAACTTTGAAAATTAAACGTATCCATTTTGAAGCAACAGGCATTATACAATACGGACATTATTATGAGAGGAGTGTCCGGCTTGATCAATTATGGTGTCTATGTTACTGATTTAGGAACCAAGTAGGATGATAAAGAACCTCAAACGCCAAAGTACTAAAATCACTCAGTGTCAATCAAAGATTGGATGTTTTATAATCAATGCATATATACACAGTCGTGCGTGTCTCGATACCAGTTTCTATATGTGACGTCATTATATCCAATGCCTAGTCGTGAGTTTTATCAGTTGTCTCAATATGTGTTTATCTTGTCATTGAATATAGTGTCCATCCAAAAGTAGAATGTTTCATACTCACTGGTTAGAACTGTCATCTGCTACTTTTAAATTTTTATAAAATAATACAATTTAAAAGTAGCACATGACAGTTCTATACATGCTAGATAGTCGTTAATTTTGTCAAGCGCGTATAATTCACTTGCAGATTCGTTAATATCTGGGTTTGTTTGTTTTGTTGTGGTTGGAGATATATTATATCAAATCAGAAATTAGATTAAACACTTTATTATTTTTTTTTTTTTTTGTAAAAACGTAAAACGTATTAAATGTACATGTTAAACCACTATTCAATTATGTTACAATGAAGATATTTTTTATCATTTTGTAAAACACTTTTATCTGCTGTTGCCATAACAACGCGTCTATATCCAATCAGAAAATGTATTTTGAGATCCGTAAGCATTAGATTATATAAATTGCATTTTGCATGCAATCATTGTTTTGTCTCGTCTAAAACTGACTTTTTAATGATTATGCCAAATAAAATGTGATTTCTTCCAATACGATATATCTTTAAGGTACAGTACAGACCTGTCGAAAGTTTAACAATCAGCTAATCAAAAGGTTAGCTGATTTCAACTCGTACAACTCGTATTGGCTATGTCTTGGCAGTTTTTCGGCAGCTGTTTTCTGTCTCTCTCGGTAGCGGTAGCTTTTCGGTCACTAGCTATCTATATCTAGGCTGCTCGGTACCACTGCGGTAGCTCAGTTGGTAGAGTGCTCGCTCCGTAAGTGGGAGGTCGTGGGTTCGAACCCCGGCCGGGTCTGACCCAAGACTTAAAAGTGGGTAGTGACTTTTCTTTCGCCAAGCACTCGGCATTACGAAATTAAAGTCACGGTTCTTTCGGATGGGAACTTAAAATAAACGAGGTCCCGTGTCACGATGGGCTTGGCACGCTAAAGAACCCTGCTGTATAATGCCATAAGCGCAACGCACAGGCAAAATTTCTGCACTTTCGCCTATAGCTGGCGACGTCTCGATATAAGTGAAATATTATTGACTGGGACGTTAAACACCATTACTCACTCACTCATTCACTCTAGGCTGCTCGGCTGCCGATTTTTTCGACTTATTTTCGACAGGTCTGTACTGTATCTATTTTAACTAACATCTAATCACCGCGTATGCTTGTTAGCAGGAAAAGGAATGTCTCGCTACAAACTCTTTATGGCTGTTGCTATGCAATTATGAATGTTGTCATTTAAAATGTATTTTAATCCTTGTGGCATTAGATTGTGGTTAGTTAAACAAATCGAATTTTAACATTGCTCCATTAGGGAATCGGTATCTATTTTGTTGATCACGAATCTAAATAAATGTCGAATTTATATCAGTATCGCCATTGATGAACTTTTAACTGCAATGTGGACCAGGAACTTGCATAACTAAAACTGTAAGTGAAGCTGACTTAAGCCCCTCGCATAGTTTTTGTCATTAGGTAATTAGCATTGACCTATATACCGTCTTATGTTGGTATACATATGTGCCATCTTTGATAATAAATCCAACCATCGACATTGAAGATATGGAAAGCACACGATATTTCGACGTACGACCAAACGGACAGGGCTATTCCTATATAACACCTACACTTTGTGGTGATATAATTATCGTATTTTAACATCGCGCTATTGGAGAATTGATAACTGTAAACCTGTATTAGATCGCTTTTCACGAAAAAATGGCGTGATAATACTTCATGGGAATTTAAAATTGTTAAGAGTAGTCCGAAACATCCACCCGATACCAGCAGCATAAAATACAGCATTTCTTTATATATATCGTTGTTCATTTCTTACTACAGTCGACACCATTAGTAGGCCTTAGGCTTGTACGGGTGTATTTTAATCTTTATTCCTGTTTTCTGGTACTGTTCTTGTTCCGGATGAGGACAATTTTTTCGTGTTGAAATTTTTCGGATGATGTTTTTATACTACATTTAGACTTGATTTGAAACTACAGTGTCTGTATATACTGTTTCCGGTGTAAATTGTTCCATATATCGGCTAAACTTAGCTTAATTAGGCCCTTTGATAATATATATTTGTTTATTTGTATCCTTTGTATTTATTATGAAACATACAGTACGTCTGACGCTTTAGTGAATTGGGACAGGGAAAGTAATCTATCTGCAATAAACGTGTATGTGAGAAACAAACTAACGGAAATGATAATTATTGAAGCTATGTAACATGGTGGCCATGAAACTGTTTTAAAAAACTTCAAAACTGAAAAAGCCATATTGAAAGTTTTATAACCAGCCAAGATGTAGCAATGTAGAGCTTGAATTGCGAAAATGTCACAGTCATGACCTTTGACCTTCAGCTGATGTAGAAAAATAGTATTTAAACATTGAAACATTCCACAAAAAAGGTAAAATAAACAAGCCAATTCAGTGAATTACGCTCCCCGCCAGCAGGTTCTTTTTGTGATTTGCACCTATGTCCAAAGGAAATAACTACCAGGAAAATAAGCAAACCAACTCAGGTTAATGATATTCATATCTCCTATCAACTTTGATGTTTTGCATGACTCTTTGTTGGAATTTAATTTCACGAAATGAATGAATTATTAATTTAGGACTATTGAAAAGCCAACTATCACATCAGATGTTGACTTCAGTCATTTGTTTTAAAAATTTCACCATTTTGGATTTTTCAATCAAAGAGCC
Organism: Anadara kagoshimensis; assembly: GCA_021292105.1. NCBI lineage: Eukaryota > Metazoa > Mollusca > Bivalvia > Arcoida > Arcidae > Anadara > Anadara kagoshimensis. The sequence continues at coordinate 32,563,165 of CM037860.1, forward strand.
ATGACTCCCAGAAAAATAAGCAAGCTTACTCGGGTTAATGATATGCGCATCTTCTATCAATGTTGATGCTTTTCACTAAGTTTCATAAATATTGCCACATCTTTTTGAAGAAATCTGCAGACACGAATTTTGTTTGGACATTACATTATGAAGGTATTTTTCAACTTTGCCATAATATAATGCAAACACGCGTTACCCATTTAACAAAATGAATAAGTTATTGCTTTAAGACTATAGAGAAGCTAAATATCAAATCAGATTTTGGCTCCAGTCATGCATTTTAGAACTAGTACTGTTGTAGGTTTTTCAGTCAAAGGGTCAAACTCTGAAGAAAATTAGTCGACCAACTCAGGTTTAGGAAATGCGCATCTCCTTTCTATGTTGATGCCAGCTGTGCACCAAGTTTAATGAAATAGTTTCATAGTTTTGGAGAATTATCGCAGACAAGAATTTTGGACGGAAGGAAGGAAGGGCAGACGGAAACTCGAAACCTTTTCTTGAAAAGGTGGGAGATAAAAAATCCACACAAGTGAACAATCATGACCGTGTACTTTCACCTTGGGTTGTTTCGAACATCATTTTATGAAAATATAAAAACTGAAAACTCCTATGACAAAACTTTATATGCAATCGAGATTTATTAATTGATTTTTTTTCATTATACTGCTATGACTTTGAACTTGATTAAAAAATCACTGCCCATTTCTTACAGGTCTGTCTCTTTTGTGCTGTATCAGTCTCAATTATATGAGTTTACAAATCCAGAAATTAACCAACCAACCAAGCTTTTGCTTCCATTGTTAGTTCTGACCTTTAAATGAACTCTCGGAACTGGCATTGATGGTCTTATCAAATGACGTTTAGCTTTTTACATATGTAGGGATAATGTTCCTAATGGACTCATTGGAATAAAAGAGACGGATCTGTTAAGAATCTAAAATAACCTGAAGTAGTTGCTATTACATGCATGCCATTCATATGACATCTCCTTTTATTATCACAATGTCGACGGCGTTGCCATTCTGATTGTTCAAAGTGCGTCGAGATGGTTTTAAGTCTTTGGTATATATTACAGAAAAGATATAAATTATGTAAGTTATTTTGTTTTGTAAAATGGTAGAGTAAGTACATGTACATGTTTGCAATTTTAAGCCTACACGAATCTTCAAGTTTAGATAATAACATCAATGTTAAGGACATGTCTATTATTTAGAAACACCATGTACAAAAATGGCATACAAATATCGCATCTAAAGCTGCTAAAGGCAATGTCTTCATTCATATAAGAAAATTTGCGAAATGATTTTAATGTGTTACGCCTGGAGTAATAGTGAACAATTGTATATTGTATGAAAGAACGTTTAACTTTCTAGAGAGTCCTCAGCGATGCCCTCCTGTAGCTTAATTGCGCGGCAATAACACTAATTTATACTCTTCTCACGATATTTCTATTGGACATTTGTCTGAATCCAGACATGATGAAAAGTAGATTTGTCACTAACAACCTAACCGCTAATTACGAAACTATAACACAATCAATACACTACAGTCCTGTCGAAAGTTTAACAGCCCCCTAACGCACCAGGGCCGAATCGGCAGCTCATCTCGGCACCTCGTTAGCTATACCTGGACAGCGGCTATCTATATCTAGGCAGTTTTTTCGGTCAACAGGGACTATTTTTCCAATAAAAGTAAGGGACGTAATTCGTGATACGAGGAATATCATAGCATGTTTAACTTATTCCCCTTACAACTTATTACAATAATTCTTAATTCTATTTTATTATTTTAAATATGTTATAAAAAAGTTAACTTTGATCAATAAGTATATAAAAAAGAAAATGTATTTTGTTGTTATTTGCTATCGCGTAGGTTCACATTTCTGTTTTGAGCTACACGTTATAGTAGTTAATAATAATAATGAAACAGACTATAGTTTTACGTCATGATGACGTATGCTTTTACGTCATATATTGTAACATGTGCGGAAGCCATCTTTAATAAAAACGCTCATCATGTCAAAGATGTCTTATCGTCTGTTTTGAATAGAAGATATAAAACCCGCCCTGGCCACACAACATGGTGTCAGAATATTAGATGGACTATACGCCACATATGGACATAAATGTGAACACGCCAAAACGTGAGTAAAAGTTTGAAATGGCCACTTATCAAGTTTCCGCGCCAGAACAGTTCAATTTTTCTAAACCAGAACAATGGCAGCAATGGATAAGGCGATTCACTAGATTCCGCCAAGCTTCAGGCTTAAGCGAGAAAGACGATGAGACACAAGTTAACACGCTCATCTACACAATGGGCAGTGGAGCGGAAGATATATTAGTGTCATTAAAATTGACAGAAACAGAGCGGGGTGAGTACAAAACAGTTGAGAAAAAACTGAATGACTATTTTGTGGTTAGGCGTAACACAATATATGAACGAGCCAAGTTCAACCAAAGGAAACAGAACGAAGGCGAATCAGTTGACACATTTATTACGTCATTATACCAGTTAGCCGAACACTGCGGGTATGGCGTCCTACACGACGAAATGATTAGAGATAGACTTGTCGTAGGGCTGCGCGACGAACGATTAGCAGAAAAACTGCAATTGGACCCAGAACTGACTTTAGAAAAGGCTGTGAAACAAGCTAGACAGTCAGAAGCTGTTAAAAAGCAACAAAGTGTTGTTAGAAATGAACTGCAATCTCACCAAAGTGACAATAAAAATGTAAATACTGATGTAGTTCACAGTAGGGGCAGACCGACGTTTCGTGGACATGGTAGCAAAAATAGAGGCTCAACACGAGGTCGTGGCAGACCACATACAACTATGTCAATGACACAGAAACAGTCGTCATGTCAAAGATGTGGATATTCACCAAATCATCCTAGAGACAGATGCCCTGCTAAGGACAAAACTTGCAGTAAATGCAAGAAACGGGGACATTTCGTGAAATGTTGCCTTGGAAACATTAGTGAAGTCGTAAATACAGAACAAGATAATTATGTCGACTCGAGCGAAGTATTTCTTGGAGAAGTTGGATGTAGCGACTCGGATCCGTGGTTCATTGATGTAAAACTACAGGATAAGCATGTGAAATTTAAAATAGACACTGGTGCAGATGTGACAGTCATTCCTGAGGACATTCAAGTGAAATGCAAAAATGTAAATATGCAAAAATCGGACAAAATCCTTCATGGACCAGGACACACAAAACTTAAAGTTTGTGGAATGTTTAATGGCAATATTCGGGTTGGAACAAAAGTGATTGACCAAAACATTTATGTTGTCAAGGGACTGCGACAACCACTGTTGGGCAGACCAGCAGTTGAACTGTTAGGGCTTGTTACTAGAGTACATGAGGTTCTTTCTGAGGAAACAGATTTCAAAGCCCAATACCCCAAATTGTTTACTGGATTAGGGAAAATCCGCGGCGAATACCAAATCAAACTTCGCGAAGATGCATTTCCGTTTGCGCTTACAACTCCGCGTCGCGTACCTTTACCGTTACTCCCGAAGGTCAAGGCCGAACTGGCTAGAATGGAAAATCTAGGTGTTATAACACGTGTCGACGAACCGTCAGACTGGTGTGCGGGCATGGTCGTAGTACCAAAACCGAGTGGAGATGTGCGGATATGTGTAGATTTGACCAAACTGAACGAGAGTGTTCAACGCGAGAAACACCCACTTCCGGCGGTAGACCAAACGCTTGGACAGCTAACCGGAGCTAAATTATTCACAAAACTCGATGCAAACTAGGGATTTTGGCAAATAGAACTCTCGAAAGAGTCCGCAATACTAACAACTTTCATTACGCCAATTGGGCGATATTGTTTTAGACGTTTACCCTTTGGAATTTCCTCGGCACCAGAACATTTTCAAAAGAAAATGTCGCAAATTCTCGAAGGTCACGAAGGTGTAGTTTGTCAAACCGATGACATTTTAGTGTATGGTTCTGATACAGCCGAACATAACAGAAGAGTAAATTCTGTGTTACAGAAACTCAGCGATTCCGGCGTTACTCTAAACGGTGACAAGTGTCAATTCGCGAAAAAAGAGATTAAGTTAATTGGTCACATAATAAATCAAGATGGAATTAAAGCTGACCCGGACAGAGTTAAAGCGATACGAGATATGGCAGCTCCGACCGATATTCCAGGTGTTCGACGTTTTCTTGGACTGGTCAACCAGATGGGAAAGTTTTCTCCTAATCTCGCGGAAAAGACAAAACCCATACGCGATTTATTGAGTAAAAAGAACACCTGGTCATGGGATCAGCCCCAAGAGCTAGCATTTAACACAGTCAAGCAGGATCTTTGTTCTAGTCCAGTGTTAGCACTTTATGATCCGAACAAGGAAACAATTGTATCGGCAGACGCGTCGTCCTACGGAATAGGCGCTGTTATTACGCAAGTACAAGACAATGGAATTCGTAGACCTGTAGCTTTCTGTTCGCGAGCGCTGACAAACACGGAACAAAGATACGCGCAGATCGAAAAAGAGGCACTAGGCTTGACATGGGCATGCGATAGATTTAGTGATTTTCTTATTGGATTGCGTTTTCGATTAGAGACCGATCACAAACCGTTGATTTCACTGCTTGGTTCAAAGAGTTTAAGCGAACTTCCACCGCGTATTCAACGCTTTCGAATGCGGCTTATGCGATTTAACTATGACATATTCCATATTCCAGGGAAGGAACTTTATACGCCAGATACACTATCACGCTCGCCCGTTGCTGATAGTAGTAACGTAGATAATAGTCTAGCTGAAGAAACGGCATGTTTCGTAGAATTGATTGTCGATAGCTTACCAGCATCTAGCGTGCGGTTAGCAGAGATACGGTCCGAACTAAGGTCAGATCCCATATGTTCAAAGTTGATAACACTTGCTTTAGGCGGATGGCCGAGCGAAAAATCACAACTTGACGAATCCATAAAACCTTACTGGGGATTTCGTGGCGAGATCACTGTCGTTGACGGCTTACTATTAAAAGGCGATCGACTTGTCATACCATCGACATTGAGGGCCAATATACTTGAGAAAATTCACGAAGGACACCTCGGAATTGTTAAGTGTCGCGAACGTGCGAGATCATCCGTATGGTGGATTGGACTAAGTAGTCAAATTGAAGACACGGTAAACTCTTGCTATATTTGTTCCGAAGCAAGAAATGATTCTGCTGAACCTTTAATACCTACACCGTTACCACCAAGACCATGGCAACGCGTAGCGACCGATTTGTTCTATTTTAAAGGGAAGACATATCTCCTTGTCGTTGACTATTTTTCTCGTTTTGTCGAAATTGCTAAGTTAGACGCGACATCCTCGGAAGATGTAATAGTACAGCTTAAATCAATCTTCAGTCGTCACGGTATACCTGAAATATTAATTTCAGACAACGGGCCACAATATGCTTCTGACGTGTTTAAGCAGTTTGCATATGAATTCGGGTTCGATCACATAACTAGTAGCCCAAGATACCCTCAAAGCAATGGCGAAGCCGAACGGGCGGTACAGACAATAAAGAAATTAATGTGCAAAAATAAAGACCCCTATGTTGCGCTAATGACTTACCGCGCGACACCGTTATCAAATGGATATAGCCCTGCCGAACTTTGCTTTGGTAGAAAGATTAGAACAAAATTACCAGTTGCGCCCGAGATACTGATACCAGAATGGTCCTATCTTGAACTCGTTAGAGACAAGGAAGCAGAAATGCGCGACGATCGCAAGCGAAACTATGATCAGCGGCACCGAGCCAAGGACTTACCGAAACTTGACCCAGGGGAACGTGTATGGATTAAAGATTTCGAAACACGGGGTGAAGTTGTAAAATCCGCGACAACTCCGCGTTCATATATAGTACGAACACCAAAAGGCGAAATTCGTAGAAATCGACGTCATTTACAACCGACATCTGGTCCCAAGATTCCGGAACCACCAGATACGACATACGACACGCCGAGCGAGACTAACGATGTTGTCAACATTAAACCGGAGTCAAATCAAGTTAGCGATAGTAATGTTTATCGTACTAGATCGGGAAGAATATCTGTTCCCCCAGAAAGATTAGACTTGTAGTTGAGAATTCAGTAATTCAGTTGTAATTCAGTTTTTGTTGCAAATAGTAACTTTGCGTTTAATTTCGTTTGTACGTTTACTTTTGAATACAGTGCCACTTGAAAGGGAGATGTAGTATTATCTAAATAATAATAATGAAACAGACTATAGTTTTACGTCATGATGACGTATGCTTTTACGTCATATATTGTAACATGTGCGGAAGCCATCTTTAATAAAAACGCTCATCATGTCAAAGATGTCTTATCGTCTGTTTTGAATAGAAGATATAAAACCCGCCCTGGCCACACAACAGATGACGTTACATCATTACGTCATACACGTATTCATCCGCTAACAAATGTTTTGCTTTGTAGTAGGAGGTTTCAATGCCTTTAGGCTTAACTTTTAGATTCTATATGCGAGAAAAATAATCAATTACTCGTTTCAGATCGAGATAAGGAAATTCCAATCTCGTGGTCAGATATTTTTATCGTCGAAGCCTCGTTTGAGATGAAAATATCTGACCACTCGACTGGAATTTCTTTATCTCGGTCTGAAACTCGTCATAGATTTTCTTTATCTCGGTCTGAAACTCGTCATAGATTTTCTTTATCTCGGTCACTCGGCAGCCGAGCTTATGCTCCTTTTCTTTATTTCAATGTGAAACTTTCGACAGGCCCATGCTGTAGTTTTGCAATTTAAAGACTATCTCTAAACTTTCTTTTGAAAAATTTAAAAACTGACTCAACACACACACACAAAAAAAAAAAATAAAAAATAAAACAGATCTTAGAATATTGTTTGCTTTCCTTTAGATTGTCACGAAACACTTCGTTATCATATCTTCATATTTTAAAGCTGGGATTTTATATGATTTCATTTAATGAAAGTTTATGGATTTAGGCTATTAAGAGTATTATTAATCTGAGTTCGTTTAATGGTTTCACAATACACGTTATCTTTATTTTGTTATAACAACATAAGGGTAATGGAGTGGAATGAAATAATTGTTTTACGTGTCCATCTACAGTCTTTCAAATATAAGCGTGACGGCGAATTTTTCCGGGGTGTTAAAAACCTACTTTCGGCTAACAAACTAAAAAAACAACTTTTTTACACTAGGATTAACTCGACTGGCAACCGAAGTTAGGCAATTAGATGCAATATGATTCGTAAGACATATCTTTAATTAGACAATGGTCACCAATGCCCCATTAATTCGGATAGTAATTAAAATTGGTTTGCTTTTATGGTCACGAAAGACGTTTAATGCGCAATGATATTGCAAGCCCTTGATTTGTCAGGACCTTAAAAGAGTTTTATGGACGTCATCACAATATTGTTGATATGTATGATGCCTCTGTGACCAAAATTGCATTTTATTTATTTGACGCCACTTAGTCCCGTGTTCCTTTCATTCTCAATTTTGATTGCACACATTGCAGATATAGCTGGCTAAACAGGGAGCACATACCTTTCCGGAGCACCCGGTCTCACTTCTCTGGTGGAAGTTAACTTGTTTAACTAATTTGCAAGTTTCAAACTTTTTAATTGACTTTGAAATTGTGGTTTAAACATGTTTTTTATTTGAAAATAAAACTGCTGATACAACATTAACAACTTTATCGCATTTGTCTAGGTCCGTTGTATCCGATATTGTTGGCACCATTACATTTATTGCTATCATCATTAGGTGTATTCTTAGCCAATTAGTTTTAAATTATGTTTTTGTTAAACTAAAATTGTCTATGAACGAAAATCACAGAGCTATAATAATGCCAGCAAAAGATTTGGTCATCTGTGATCTACCTTCATGAAATATTTGGTAAATCGTCATAGTAAGCAAATACATGTACATGACTCTTTATTGTAAGTTTGGATGTTACATGTTCATTAGCGGAAAAAGCTTTTCTTGTTACCTCCATTAAAAAACTTGGTCGCTAATTTAATGTAATCAAAACTAATTGACTTTCTCCGCTCTGTAGCTGTTGTCTGGAGCTTAACATTTGTTTCTAAAACTTATTGCGACAATTAGATTTGTACTAAAAAGTAAGACATACAATATTCTAATAAGATATCAGACGCATTACAGAAATTTCTGGGTAGGATTGGGGCTAAATGAGATTAATCACCATTAAAAACGAGCATAGTATACAAAACAGGTCTGTCGAAAATTAAACACCGACATAACGAAATTTACTCGATTAACCTATAGTAAAGTACAATGACTCCCATACAACTATAACGTTTTATCATTTATCTAATATACCTTATTATCTCTGCAGAACCACTACGATAGCTTAGTATTCGCTTCGTATGTAGGAAGTCTTGGGTTGCAACCCGGCAGGGCCTGACCAAGACTTGAAAATAGGTAGTGATTGTTCTGTCGCCAACACTCAGTATTTAGAAATAAAAGTTATTTCCTCCTTTGGAAAATACTTCCCCTGTTACAGGCGTGGCACGTTAAAGAAACCCTTCCCGTTGACGTCTCGATATAAGTCAAATATTCTTAACTAGGACGTAAAACCCCATCCATTTAGTTATTATTGTCTCTGCATATTGAGATAAAGAAGACAAAAATATAGGATTTTGATATTATTTTATCACTATTAAGTCCAACGGACTTCTCGGGAATGAAAACATTTTGAATTATCTCTCTTATCATACACTGTTTGATTTCGACAACTCGAAGTAATATCTAGTCAAGTACATGTTTTACTTGATGCAGTTTTAGCGAAGTATGCATATGTAGATGACATGACAGTTGTTACACAGATGGCATATCTAATTCATTTAGTATTGTCTTCAAGTAAAATTTTGATCTAATATGAACACTTAAACATAAAATTAACAAGGTCTATAAATACTGCCTGTGCTACTTTTGAATGTATTATTTCATAAAAAATCAAAAGGAGCACATGAACGTATCATCGAGGTGTTTAAGTTTGAAGTAACAAAATAGTATGACATCTCTGTATCTAAAATTACCTTGGATATATTGACGTCCCACAGTTCCCTGTTCCTTCCAATGTGTCCCTTGTCAAGGTCAACAATCTGTCCAGCACATTTTGCGGAATTGTGTTGACTTTACACCTACAAAGGATACTTTTTATTCAGCAATATCAATGCAAGATTTTTTTAGTAATGTCAGTGGAAATCAAATGTTAAACTTCCTTCGGGAAATTAACTTGTATAATAAAATATAATTTATTTTGTTATTTTTTGTTTTACATTTTAATAGTTTGTGTTATTGATACTATTGTACCTTTTACTATTTCTAGCCGCGAATAGCTGCAATATTGCTGATGCGGCTGTAAACAATAATTCATTCACTCACTCACTGTTCCTTTCAATCTCAATTTTATAACAAAGTGGCGTGTGTAGCTATAATGAAGTTAAACTGGAGGTACTTATCTATCCCTGAAGTTCCCTAAAGTTTTTACTTTGCTTTCGGATTGTCGTTTGGGCATTGATTGGTATTACTTTTCTTTGAATTTTTTTCTTTTTCTTTTTTGTACGGACTAGTATGTTTGTTTTTGCTTTGGCTTGGGGTTGTATGATATGGAGATTGATTTAAATATTTGTTATAGATTTGAATTGACTGTTTAGATTCTTGCCATACGAATGTTAACAAGCCTAAAAACGCTTGTGTAACTAACGTGCTCCTGATTCAAAAATACCTGATGCACAATAAAATGGATCATGTTATGTAATTTGTAGTGAATCAAGCCCAAAGTAAACTATTTTAAATTATTTTCGAAAAATGCACCCACATAACATTTTAGTTAATGCATGCTTTTCAGGTTTAAAATTACAAGCAAACTTTTAAAATATAAATGAATTTTTAAAACTTTTTATGACATTGAGATGACAGCTGTAACTTTTGAATATTAAACGCTTTTTAAATATCTTAAGTCTTTTTGCACATTTAAAAAAAGAGGTTTAATCACTTCAGATGTTCATAGGCATTTTACGAGAAAATAATAATTAAAGATGTAAATCTTAAGTTTCTATGAAATCTGCCCAATAGTTCTAGAAGATAATTTCTTTAAAGTTTGACAGTTTTTCGTGCTGGCGAACATCTTGGATTAGAATCAGAGCATTCCTTTGGAAACATTTAAAATTTCACATGAAGACGTGTTCGCGATTCAACAAAATTCGTTGTTAAGATTTCTGAATAAGAAGACCAACGAATTTCATTATTTTTAGAAACTATGACCACCTTGATGTGAGCATGGCCAATTGTCGGACATAATTTTGAAAGATGTATGACTCAGTAATATTTCTGTATAGTTTGAATTAAAATGTGTCCAGTGGTTTCTGAGGAGATGTTTAAGTTTGTGCGAACACACTAACGAACGTCTGAATACGCACACCAATTTGTCGGTCAGTTGAACTTGACTGGGAAACTTTACACTAGATGGGTATTGTAATTAGTAAAACGTTTAATCAATTATATGACTTATGCGTCCATTTTCATCATGACTATCCACATGTTGACCTTTATGTATGAATACATTAGATATAGTTTGGTTGTGTTTATTATATACATATAAAATGTGAACTACATGCACGGTTTATACATTTTTTCCCGACGCCAGAGGGAGTTATAAATTGAAGCAAGATATTCATTGCTACACTTATTGAAAATGTCCGATAAAAACCAAATACATATAAATAATCATGAACGTTTAATGATTTTAATAACATTTGATAGTTGATATGCTAAAAATATTACCAGACCATGGTTTCTATATCATAATTTATAAATCCAATCTATTGGAAGCACTTGTTGATTTCGTTGTTATGTTATCCGATATTATACTAATGACAAACCGTTTAGCTTATATTACAGAATTATTAAACGAAGGTAACAAAATATTACAAGCCACAAATCCACGTCACAATATCCCTTCATTTATGTTTTGAAGAGATTGCTTATATATTAATCCGATTATAATCGTTTTAAACCGACAAACGTGGCCTTTACCGCATGGATCGGTATCATATTGTTGAAAAGGACATTGACGTTTCCTGCAAAATCTGTTTTCAGAATTAAAGTGCAAATCAGACGCTGTTTATTGACGTCATATGGTTAATCTTTAATATCTATTTGCATGTTTAATCCCATGTGTTTTGCAAGCACGTGTTGAATTTACACGTGCATCTGCTGTGAAATAGAATTCTTGACTACCATTAGTACTGTTTAAATGCAAAGCTTGGCCTGATACCGGATATAAGGCCAAAATAGTGACTGGTAAATTATAACAAAATTAACCTTATTTTACCAGAGTAGACAAACAATTAAAACATACCAATCAAAATTAAACATCGTAACCCATGTCCGAATCACTTTCAAGTTAGGTTAAACATATGAACTTCCACCAGGGAATTGAGACCGAGTACTCCAGAAGGGTAAGCATCTCATATGACACCAATCAGCCAACAACCTCACTGACGTACATTTTTTTCTTTGATGCTTTTATTTGCAACAGTAAAAGAAATTTGTTTTGGCAATAACAGTTACACATGCTACGGGAGTGTTTAGGTGTGTGATTTTGACAAACCGCATGCGTCAAAGTATTTATTAGCTAGCTTGTTTTGACAGCTCATGCATGATGCTAAAGGCGTCAGATACTAATTCACCTATTTTGGCACCGATAAAACATGGTGTCAAGATATTAATTAGCTGTTTTTGATAAATCAAAGGTTATGTTGGAGCCGTCACCATATCTATAATTCATACATGATTTTGGGGACGTCAAGATATCAGTATATGCGAATAAATACTGACTGTGACGTAAAAATCTGAGATTTTCTATAATTAGACTCAGAAAGTCATTGTTTCAAATAGAAACGAAAAAGATGACACATTAATGATAGATTGACACACTTTGATGGAATCTCTATCATATGCACATATATTATATTTATGTTTTGCATACATTTCATTCTATTTTGCAATTTTTATTGTTATCATGAGCCATAGGTCATAAAGCTTCAAAACCATACGGATAAGCCTTTAAATATCAAAGATGACACCGATTATAACATAAAAAATTGCTTATAATTCCATAATCTTGCCTTGGTTTTACCAGTGTCCTTTCAGAACATACAGTAATGTTATTTTGACAGTTTACTATCTACTACAACATCAAATGGGTTGGTTTCTCGTCTGTCTCGATTATTTCTCAATTTCACATTATTAATCTAAAAGATGACAATATTACAAAGTACTTCATACTACTTAATGATATCGCACGTCTAGACTTTATATACATGAAGTGGTTTTCTTCGTAGTCTTAAGTGACAATCCAGAGAATATTAACAAACGATGTCTCACTAGTTGATTGTGGTTTTTCAGATTATTATCAAACACGAACATACTGCTCAATGTCCAAATTGCAATCCCAATTGCAAAATAGAGACATTATACACTGATAGATAATATCAAATACAGGAACTTTTAGCATGAAATTAAGACCAGTTGCTTCGGAAGGGCAAATTCTTCCTGTATAGATAGAAAATCGTTTCTTTATGTTCAGCAATGGTAAATAAAATGGATAAATGCATGTCTGTAGATAAAATGCATGTGTTTGGAAATCACCTGTGTCATGAAGTAATATGACAAGAAAAATATGGACATGGTTGTATAGACCTTTTTCGTTTCTGGTTTAGATGTTTTGAAAAACGAAGTAAAAAAAAAACGATTATATGGACAGTTTAATTGTATTGTTTGGATAGGTCTATTATATTCTTGTGTTGCCCCTAATGGTTCTTTTCGTTGGTTGTTGCCAAGTATATGTTTTTCAATTACAGATCTCTTTCTGTAATGATATTATGTATTAATGATATTTATATAGTTTGTCTGGCAGTTTATGTTTACTTGACATGGAGTGGACGACAATACTGTCTTTTTGTTTGATTGCTTTGTAAGAAAAAGACCAAAGTTAGACTAAAAAGGAATTTAAATCAAAATACGAAAAGGCTGACAGATGTCAGTGAAATGTAACGGAATTTATTTTTACGGAAATATATCGTTGATAAAAAGAAAATTCAGCAAACAAAATCCAAAAGATGCCTGCTCTTAACAACCACAACCACCACCCCTTTCGATCCATATTTTTAAGACTAGATCCATCAATGAAGTGAAAACAAATTAGTCAGATTAAAGAATCAAAAACATAAACACGTCCTTGACTGGATCATTATCTTCCTGAATTAAATAATTGGAAACAAGTGATACAAAATGTCATCTTTTGAAGAAATAATCGAACAGCACCTTATCACAACTATCAGTAGACAATGCTGAAGGGATTATCACTATCTTGTATCTTGTACGTCAAACGTGTTTGATGTCATTATAATAATGGAAACTAGATATATACAATTTGTCTTTCCCTTTCGAAGACAAGATATTTTGCCTGATATTATACAACATCTGTATTATCGTCTTAAGGACAGTCATTAATGAAGTCCGTAGTTGATACTGTGCTTAAAGAGAATTTTATTTGATTTGCACTCAATATTTGATTACACACGTGACGGGTGTAGCTACCTAAAAAAGGAGGTGGTCACCCTTCCGGAGCACTCGAGCTCACTTCCCTGGTTGAAGTTTATGTGTTTAACCTAACTTGTCAGTTTTACGGTTTTTACTTTCCTTTTGGATTATGATTCGGACATGGATTAGTACGTTTGTTTGACTTGGATGAAAGAATATCAAACCTGCTGTCAACAGGAAATCCTATTTACATGTATCCCAAAGCAATGTAGAAATTGGTGATTTAGGGCATTAATTCGAAACTGTGCATTCCAAGTAAATACGGTATTTACTGCGATCATAAACAATCCAAATATCAATCGCTTTCAGACTTCTGTTATGTATGAGAATAACGAATACGTCTTTACAAACATATTTGTAAGTTGAGTTTAAATGCGAATGTATTTCATTTACATCTAACCCAGAAAATAGTTTCAAATATCAATTCACCTGAACAAAAATGAATGCCGTTTTGCCAGCTTTGTTTTTTCTAAGAATAACACAAATTTTGCTTGCGTACTGCACATTTAAATCAAACAAGAGTTAGAAGAAAACATTTGGAATTGCTGAATAAAACTTCAAAACCTTGGCAGGATAAAGTACTTAATAAAAACATTATTCGGTTCTCAAAATAGTTTTGTGCTGTCCATACTTTTCTATATAAAGGACACTAAAAACAAAACTTATTTAATAGACACGTGTCTCTTCTTTGTAGTTAACATACGTGTATTTATTATCGTATCCAGCTTTTATTCAATTATAAGGAGATGCCCTTAATACAAAAATGTCCTTGATGGTCAGGTTTCACTATTTGTAGATCCAATAAAAAGTAAGTGGTGCAATCATGTAGCATATAGTAGTTTGGTTAATGGTCAAACTCATCCTATTTATTCTACAACTAGTAGTCTATAAATTCGATTTTTTACGACAAAATAAAATAAAGATGCACCCTCAATGTGGCATGCATACTCGTATTGGAAAGGTAGTTTTTGAAAATTAATGCTCTCGTAAATGGCAGTAAATGCGAGCAGACACACGCTTATTTCTCTCGTAAATCCCAGAACGCAGACGATATTTATCCCGTTAATCCTAGAACATAGACGATAAAATGTATTTGAAATACATAACATTTTAATTGGACGTATTTCATGTAAATCCTTGTAGATTTTACCTTTAAATATCGTTAATCTAATGGATTCTAACATAAATCCTGTAGTCGGGATGTCATAAAGGAAGTCGTCCACATTTCCAACAACGTGAATCTAAATCGTCTGAAATGAAAGCTTAAGCGATAAAATTACGCTCGTACTATTCAAAAGCCATAAACAGTGGTAGTTTGGACAAGAAGACTAAAACCAGAGGATTGGCATAATAAAAAGTAAAATAGCTGTACAGATTAAATTTAATTAGGGACACAGCACATACAAACCTGTCGAGAGAGTAACACTGACCTAACGTTAAATAAGGAGTCAAACCTTACTGCCAATAAATCTCTAGCGGCTGAAACAACTGCAGAGATTTAATAAGTATTTGATTGTAGCTGGCGAAAAACTATCACGACAGAAATGAGCTGTTGATTTGGACAAAATTAGTTCTGTTAATGTTTAACTTTCTAAAAGTCTGTACTGTATGCATGCCTATTACAAATCGTAGAAGAAGAGTGAATGCTAAACGAAATTATCTGTTCATGCGTATGAGAGTGGTAACTAATGCAGCGTATATATATCGAGTGCATATTATCTGACGTGGAAGATTGTGATACGAGAGAATAAGCACGCTTTAACACTATTAGCACCTATTCTGAAACATAAATCCCTTTTTATCTTTGAGATGACATTGTATCATCATTAGAACCTGTTTTATTTAAGAATTATATTGCACTTTTTACGTTGTTATCGGGGTGTAACAACGTGAAAATTATCACAAATTGTGTAAAACCGCGTAGCGTAGCGTAGTTTATAATTACAAACCAACCTTGAAATTTAAGTTTTTAAGCTGACCTACATTTCCGAACTGATCAGCTGATTTTCAGAAAATCGACGTTACAAGGTTGAACTGCGTTTTAATACAATAAATGACATCTTTATGAAATAATAAAATATCCGATAAAAAGCTGAAATATTTTTGAATTTATATCTTTTTATTTATTTCCTAGTTATTTTCAGTCAACACATAAATTATGTTACATTTAAATCCATTGACAAAAGGGGACTATATTATGTCTCGCAATCATGAAAACAAACAACACTTTGTACAACGTCATACGTGACAGCCATACGTTTGTAGGACAGGCGTGTTTACATGTTGTTTTTACCCATAACATAAGAAAAAACTGCATTAGTTGAATGAACAGTGTGTTAAACAAAACCTGAAACCAACTATTGATATAGAATTAATGTTTTCTTGGATGAATCAATGTTTTACCACCTATGGACTTGATGTGAAATGAGGGATTCTGTCACCGGTGGTAGTGTATGGGCTGATCAGGGACATTTGGAGATGGTAAACAAGCAGTATTTACGGGTGAATTTTGGAATATAGTATGTTATCAATTTTATTGAATTATTATTGGCAGGCCTACCACTGTCATTATCATTAAGATCCAGTTCAGGCTCAACAATCTGACTTATAGTCCAGCAGATTCGTGCAAAAAATTGACAAAATTGTGGGTTTTTTGTTAAAAGCATGAAATTTGGCATGATTATAGTTCATGACCTGGAGATTATTTTCAGATATAGGGCCATCCAAAAAATTCAATATGGCCGCCATTTTCAACATGGCGGACAAACTGGCCGCCAAAATCACATAAAATGATTTAAATTTTGTTATCACCTATTTTGTTCACAAATATGCAGGAATTTTTTTTAGTTTTGATCTGCTTATTACTTTTACATATGTTTGCTGATGATTTGAATTTCAAAATGGCTGCCATTTCCAATATGGCGGACAAAATGGCGGCTCTAATAATGAAAAACGTAAATTTAAGCATTTTTGTACCGATTTTTAATTAAGTACTGCATGAAAACATTTTGTATATGATCTGTGATTACTCAGACATATATTTTAAAATTGTTTACAATTCAAAATGGCCGTCAAATCCAATATGGCAAACAAAATGGCGGCTAAATTATAACAAATAGCTATACAGCTTCATTGTATTGAACTGTGGCATATGTTAAAAATAGGTCTGCATTTGACTTTTTGGCGATCTTTTGAACACAAAAACTTTGGTTTAAGAAAAATTCTAGATAAAGGTTTTGTAATATATTTTAAAAATTTATTAAAATTTATTAAAATTTAAAAATTTAAATTTTAAAATGGCTACCATTTCCAATATGGCGGACAATATGGCCGCTCAAATAATAAAATATGTAGATCTAAACATTTTGGTACTGAATTGTATGAAAATATTTTGTATATGACTTACGATTACCCATAGATACATCTTTTTTGTACATGACCTGTGTCATAAATACATCTTGAAGTTGTTTGCAATCCAAAATGGCTGAACAAAATGGCGGATAAAAAGTAACAAATAGATATTCGTTGTACAACATTAATGATCACATCTGCAGATTATTTGACAATAATTTTTGCATATGGCTATTTATTTGGTGATCGGTTGGAAGCATAATTTTTGTTAAATTATTAAATTAAGCTTGACTTAGCATAGATCATAAGCTGGAGTTTATACTCGGATATGGGGCCAACAAAAAAATTCAATATGGCCGCCATTTTTCACTATGGCAGACAAATTGGTGGACAAAGTCACATTATATGTATTTACAGTGTGTTATTTCCCATTTTTTGACAAATATACAGGAATTTATTTTGTATTTTCACCTGATTAATATTTTACATATGTCTGCTGATGATTTGAAAATCAAAACGGCGGCCATTTCCAATATGGCGGACAAAATGGACACTAAAATGATAAACAAAGTATTAGATTTAAGTAATTTTGTATTGATATTCAATTAAATGTTGGACCTGGCATATAGACCTGTTTGCAATTTGGTGTTGGGGGATTTCTCACTTGGTTTAAATTATTGGGTCACTGGACACTATAAATCGCCAAGGTGTTTTCTGCCACCACGCCACGAATGCCGCTATGGCAAAATCAAACATGGTTGCAGTCGGCCATGATGAAAATCTAACTTTTTAAATTCATTTCAGTAGATGTTCGTGTAATACCTCTAATCCTACTACTTTTGGTGCGTAGAATTCATTTCTATTGTTGTTTTGACCGGTTATATTGACTTTCTTAATACAATGTCAAGGCCATTTTGCTACACCAATAACCATTTCCATATCCGTATCCTCATATTATTCTGGTATTATATTCAACACAAGAAACTGACACTGATATACAAGGTTGAATGTCAGTGTTTAATAAAATAGCTAGAAATTGTTTTCTACACTGTTTTACAGTGTTAGAAATAACAATTGAGACATAATGAAATCCGCACAGCATCCAAAAAATTTCAATGTAGTCTCTTGTTATACACCAGAATTGTTTAAAATGTTTTCACAGGAAGGGTAATTTTTCTTTCCATGGCAAAATGCATTGAACACTATTGGAACGGCATCCATTCCATTCATGTGTCACATTTGCCTGTACATCTGCATTCTGTTAGAATAATTTCTGGTAGCGGCTTCAGGCATTTTGATGGCTGCAATGCACAACAGTATTCTCTCCAACCATGCTCTACTAATTGTAATGTTGCCTCCTGATCACTGGATGTCTCAAGCAGTTGACATGCCCTGTACACTAGAAAGGCTCATCTCGCTGAATGTGGCCTTGTATCATGCCACTTGTAGAAGGGAGCGAATCGATACCAGCGTCACCACCTGTGTTGTTCTCCACCCTTAGTTGGTCAAACGTTTCAGCTGTTGTCATTGATCTGGCTCCTGCCCAATCGTATACCAAGTAGTTTTCTGCTGAAGCAGCATCCTGCTCAGATAAGGTGTCAGTCTCTCCAAAATTGGTTAGGCATTGTACTGGATCACAAGCCATAGCTGCATGTTTGGTGCCTACCTAGCTCATACAATCATCTCCGGTTAATATGTGAGCCTTGATTACTGCCTTCGCCAGTGGTGCTCCAAGTTTGTAATGGAAGCATCCGCCGTTTTTTAACGGTGCCATAGTGTTGCCACATTTCTATCAATCAGAGTCGTGGAGCGTGTGTAGTGTAGCAGATGTGTCAGTGTCATTGGAAACTATAACAGTTCTTTTACACCGTTTCACACGAACAACCCACTCAACATGCACCACTAGCCTCTGGTCTGCCTCTTTAATCCAGTTCGAAAAGTCTGGAATATCTGCACCATCTGGCTCTTTTGCTGGAATCACCTCTCCATTGAAGACAACAGAACTGGTGATTACTGTTACATTGTCGTAATCCTATTGACATTCAGTGTCTCGAACTAGCAAAAGAAGATTTATTTTGTTCTCCTGTGATGCCCAAAACCTGCAATTTACAAGGGACAGGTGTATCTCTGTTCATACCAATGATGTCGATGTCAGCACGCTTCATGCGCTCCCATTCCTTCAGAGATATTAAAAAATTGAATACAAAATCTTAATGAAATTTTGTATCAAAAAGTAATAATTTAAAAGGAAAAATATTCTTAGAAAATATTTAAAGCGGTTTTAAAAACAATTAAATATATTTACTCAGATTGGAACATTGGAATTTTAAATTTTGTTTAAAATGTGAATTTTCATGCAGATTGTTTCGCCACTGCAGAATTTTACTCCCTATTAACCACTTCTTGAAACATTTTCATTTGAAGGGCCATATATCTAGAAAGGGGTCAATTAAAGCGAAACTCGAACTGAAACTATCTTATCATAAGAGAGGTACATATAATAAATAACAAATAATTTATTTGGAAGCAGCCTGCTTCGATGGAAACATATACATCATAAGCAGGAGAAGTAGGTTTATCGCTGCCAAAAAAGAAAGTTGACAATAGAAAAATTAAAGTCACCACGTTTGTCATAAAATGTCAAATGTAGCCTTTCATTGGCGTCATAATTCAGGTATAAGTCTAAATATGAAACAGAACTTAAGAAAGCAGTCGTATCTTATATTTCAAGCTCACTAGGATAGATGGCTTTCACATATGATAGTCTCAAAATTTAGGATTATTAAGAGACAGAACGTCATCTATGTATCTGTATGTAGAGTTGAATGATTTTGCGACAGACTTTTCTCCAGATATAACAAGGTTCTGCATAAATTCTGCTTCATAAGAATAAAAAAACAAATCAGCAAGCAATAGTGCACAGTTTGTACCCATTGGTATATCGACTGTTTGCTGGAAAATGATATTATCTAACACAACAAAAATGTTATCTATCGAAAACCCCAACATCATGTTGATGGCATTTTCAACATACTAGTATTTTTGTTTGAAATCCGTATAATGCTAGACAAAATCACCAGAATCCCTGTTCAGCACCAAATATTTGTATTTTGGCTTACCGTTTTTGTGAAAGAATGACAAGTGAATAATTTCTTTAAACCGTTCTTTCAATTTAGAATGAGGGATTGTGGTGTATAGTGTAGAAAAATCAAATGTTTTTATACTTTTTACACGAGATAAAGTAATAGAAGCAAGATGTTTAAAAAATTCTTTAGAATTTTAAAGAATCCACATTTGGTTGATTCCAGATGTAGGTAGAACATAAAGGGTATCCATTTTGGATACAATAGATAGCGAAAACCTTAATTAATCTCTACAGGCAATCGAATAAAGCAAAATGTTCAAGTAATTCTTTAGAATTTTTAAGAATCCACATTAAGTTGATTCCAGAGTTAGAATATACTTTTTTTTTGTATAAGACTGAAGACCATCTTTGACGATTATCAAAATTTACATGGCAAGTTCTGTGCTAAAAAGATAATTATATAATTATGTAAATATATAGCTGAGAAAAATAATTTTTTTTATTACTCAAGCAGCCATTTTGTCTGCCATTTTTGAAAGCAAATCGTTTGAATTTTAAATGACAATGAATTTTAGATGTAGTTAACTTGACAGACAAATACCTCCCGTCCCCAACATCTGTTGCTTCTAAGATTTGACCTTGTGACGTATGCAACTAAATTTGGTATGCAACTTTTCGTCTTATGCTGGATTGCATTTGTTCCAAGTCTGATCAAAATCTATACATTGACATGTAAGGTTTGTAGTGGACACAATATTGGAACGGACAGAAAGATGAATAGGTGGTTCCCATATATATGCTTCCTAATCTAAAAATGTCTCGTAAAACCTATTACATATGTTACACGCCCCATCTAAATTTGAAATTTAAACAAAATCGATTAAAAATTGAATGCACAATAGCTACTTTTGTATTTTTTTTATTTATAGATAGTTCTCATGTACCTTTAGCAGACGAATTTTTCAGTAGAGTAGTCGCCATTTTGATAGACATTCTATATTTTTTATCTATTTCAACCAAATTTGTTCATTTTTAAATTATTGTTTTTCAAAAAGTAATCGGAATAACATAAAAAATTTTAAAGTAATGAATCGCCAATGTTTTTTCTTTGATTTGATATATTTTATAAGATTTTTGTCCCCGTAACAATGATGTGACAATAAATTGTATACACCCTATTTTAGAAAGAATTAATAAGACTCAATATCTAATGCCTACCAAAATGGCCGCTACTTTACCTGGGGAGTAGACAGTGTGACGTCACATAGGAACTATCTATAGTAATGGCGGTCATCTTGGATGCCTTGTGCAAACTTTAGCCTACCCACCTAGGGACCTTCTACACCAAATTTCGGTTTATTGCCTAAATGGTTTACGAGAAGATTAAAGTTTACACACACTGATGCACTGAATGAAGCATGGACGCACGCTTCGTCATGCCAAAACCTCAGCTGGCTATTGTCAGTTAAACTAAGAATATATTCAAATATCCATCAGATATGATAATCAATACGACGAATCTGTATATTTATTTGTTACTATTCAATCGCTATTTTGTTTGGCATAATGGATATGACAGTCATTTTTAATTGCAAATAAATTTATCATTTATCTACGAGTAATCACAGGTCACATAAAAAATTATTTTAAGAAATATTGAAATGTTAATCCATACAAAAAGTGTTTAAATCTACATTTGTCATTTATCCAGCGGACATTTTGTCCGACATATTTGGAATGACAGCCATTTTGAGTTTCAAATCATCAGCTGATATATGTAAAAATAATAAGTAGATCAAAAACAAATTAAATTTCTGTATATTTGTGAAGAAAATAGGTCATAAAAAACTTTTAATACAGTTTATTTGATTTGGGCGGCCATTTTGTCCGCCATATTTGAAATGGCAGCCATATTGATTTTTAGTTGGCCCCATATCTGAAAATAATCTGTAGGTCATGAACTATTATCATGCTAACTGTCATAGTTGACATAGTTCCTGTTTTCAACCAATCATCAAATAGTCATATGCAAAAAATATTACTGCAGATATGATAATAAATACAATGAATATGTACATCTATTTGTTACTATTTATCCGCCATTTTGTTCAGCCATTTTGAATTGCAAACAACTTTAAAATGTTTCTATGACACAGGTCATGTACAAAAAGATGCATCTATGGGTAATCAAAAGTCATATACAAAATGTTTTCATACAATTCTGATTTTCAAAATCAGTACCAAAACGTTTAGATCTACATTTTTATTATTTAAGCGGCCATTTTGTCTGCCATATTGGAAATGGTAGCCATTTTAAATTTCAATAAATTTCAATAATTTATTGAATAATCCTTATCTGGATTTTTTCTTAAAGCAATACCAAGCAAAGTTTGTGTTTTCAAAAGATCACCAAAAAGTCATATGCAGACCTATTTTTTAAATATCCCGCGGTTCAATACAATGAACCTGTACAGCTATTTGTTATTATTTAGCCGCTATTTTGTTCGCCATATTGAATTTGACGGCCATTTTGAATTGTAAACAATTTTAAAATATATCTCTGAGTAATCACAGATCATATACAAAATGTTTTCATGCAGCACTTAATTGAAAATCGGTACAAAAATGCTTAAATCTACGTTTTTCATTATTTGAGCCGCCATTTTGTCCGCCATATTGGAAATGGCAGCCATTTTGAAATTCAAATCATCAGCAAACATATGTAAAAGTAATAAGCAGATCAAAACTAAAAAAAAATTCCTGCATATTTGTGAACAAAATAGGTGATAACAAAATTTAAATCATTTTATGTGATTTTGGCGGCCATTTTGTCCGCCATATTGAAAATGGCGGCCATATTGAACTTTTTGGTTGGCCCCATATCTGAAAATAATCTCCAGGTCATGAACTATAATCATGCCAAATTTCATGCTTTTAACAAAAAACCCACAATTTTTTCACGATTCTGCTGGACTATTATCTGCACACTGATGACATTGCATTCCTCAAAATATTTATCCTGATCCCCGTCTATACATTGTCGTGGGGGGAAAATAAATGTCTTTGCTTTTAAAAGGATCCGTATGCGATGAATTTCAAACAAAACACCCCGCACTGAGGTTTGTCATCCGAGAATACCATAGTGCGTGTCAAATTGCTTATACTTAGGCCTATAGACACGTAAAATCGATAAAATGTCGATTTTGAAAAATATTTCATAAATATACAATCTTAAAGGTAAATTATTCAAAATATTGGTGAAAATTAATTAGAACATGTTTGAATTATTTCGTTAAAACTTTAATTTATAAAAAATCGAAGTATTTTAATGTTTCTATGTGAAATCGTTCCCGATCTCCCCATTTGTTTACAGTTATTAATAGAATTCAGAGATGGGTAATCCTCGAAACGGGCTCAAAGTAGTTCCGGTAGAAAACGTTGTTATTGGAAAATAACAACGTGTTTTTACAAGACCAATGAAAATGCTCTAAATTGTGTAACAACGCGAAGTTTGTAATTATAATGAAATGAGCCAGTGCATGCGAAAACCTACAACTTGGCAATTACGTCACAATTGAGAAATATCATGACGAAGTTACGTCACAAACACGGAAGTCAACTGCAAGTATTGTGCATCAATTTACAAGTTTTACGTTTTAACTTTTAAACGAGTTGAAGTTAAAACTGATTTTAACGGAGTGATTTTAAGTGTTGGCGTGGTAAGATATGGTAACTGAAGGAGAGACAGATGAAGTTGCGTTTTTTAGTTCATACATATGTTTTTACAGCATTTATACCGGTTTAAAGTAAATGTGGACACTTTAAACGTACAGTAATTTGTCGCGTAGTATTTAAGACACGGTATCCCACCAGAGAAATTGTTTTAAGCTTCATCATCCGCCATGTGAAGAATAATTTAAATGATCTAAGAACACATGGGAATAGGGTTAAAAAAATCTCGTAATGACTTCATTACTAATGGCTTAGTTGGGTGAATGTTGCTTCACGTCGCATCAACAATTTTTCAGCTATTCGCGACGAGAACTATTTTATTAATCTATGAACAATTTCGTGTTTGCACGTGAAGTGCGAGTGTGTTGTATGGTCTGCCTTGTACTAGCGCGCACTCGACTTTTAAGGTGCTAGCTCACCGAGTACGCCGCAGACAAGCGTACCATTCCCTCAGTCCATTAAACAGGTTAACCAGTAAAGGCCAACAGCAAGGAAAATTCACTTATCCACATGTGGTCTAAGTGGGACTCGAACTCACGGTGGTGAGAGGCCCTGGATTTGTAGACTTAATGTCTTATCCATTAGGCCACTGCGGCCTCTTAATCAATATTAATGGTGTTAAAATAATTTTGAATTGCATATTATTGATTATACAGATGAGAACGAGGTGCAATTTTCTTCCCCACTTAGAGGTCGAGATGAAATTCCACCAATACAAAATTAAGAGGTCAATTCATGAATTATATCAGAAAACGTGTTTTGCTAAAGGATAAAGGGCCATTTCCCAATAGTCAATGCATAAAAGTTTATTTCCAAATAACAAAAAATAAAATCCCTTCTGGAAACTAGTACATTAAGGTGAATACTTGAGCTTCCAAAAGAGAAGAGAAACCATGTACTGCGGAAAGCTAATCGCTTTCTGTTTAGGATCCTTTCTAGGATGATTTAAGATACAAAAATATCATACTCATCGATAAACAAAACAGATGATCATTTAACTTATGTAACTAATTGGTTCAACTTCTGGTAAAACTGGTATGATTGTACCGTTCGCCATAAAGGATCATTTAGTTCTGGCATAACTCATTTTACCAGAACAGGTTTGGAGTGGTGTCAATATCTAAATCACCAAAATTAAAAACAAAACCTACCGACTTGTTTCAAATTCGATTCATACCGATCCTAGTGTGAGAATATATGCAAGTTTCTTCGCCGATGGTATATAGGTGGTTCGTTTAGGCTCTAAGGTTTAATATATAATTTCATCAACATTCCCTACGCTAAACAGACAACATCGCCGATAAGAACACCTTGACAACATAAAGCGTCATTATTTCACTTTCCCAGTTCTTACTGACTCAACTTACAATGTAGATACATGCTAATTGTCCACACAGATAAATTACTTTTTCGCGAAAATTTCAAAAAATAAATAAAATAAAGGCATACATGTTATAATGCTTACTCGACTACAGATTATCATCTTATGATACCTTTTAATTCTAATGTTCATTATACACCTGGCGGATGTAGCTATCTGAACAGGTGGTACCCAACCTTGCAGACCACCCGGCCTCACTTTCCTAGTGGAAGTTTGCCCACTTTTACTTTCAACTTTGCTTTGTGCATTTCTTGCATCGAAAACTTGAGTACTTGAACCATTTTCTTTTTTTTTATTTTCTAACTCTACTTAATAAACTATTTTTTTATACCAGAGGGTGTTAAATTAAGGTAAAATATTCACTGTTACACAAATATGGAATGAAAACAAAATATACATATAACTATGAACGATGAATGATCTTAATAACATTAGACCACAGTTTCCACAATATATTTTATAAATCCAATCTATTAGAAGTACTTGTTGATTTTAATGTTATGTTATCCGATACAATACTAATGACAAACCGTTTAGCTTATATTACAGAATTATTAAATGAAGGAACAAAATATTAGAAGCCACAAATCAACGTCACAATATCCCGGTATTAATGTTTCGAAGAGATTGCTTATATTTTTTTATCGTTTTAAACTGACAAACGTGGTGTGCCTTACACTGGAGGGATCGGTGTCATATTGCTGAAAAGGACATCGACATTTTCTGGAAAATATGTTTTCAAAATTAGAACGCAAATCAATTGACATCATATGGTTAATTCGTAAGCATTGGTTATTTATGTTTAAGTCCATGTATTTGACAACCACGTGTTGAATTAACACGTGTATCTGATGTATAATAGAATTCCTCATTATTAATAGTACTATATAGAATTAAAGTTTGGCCTGATAAAAAGCCAAATGAGTGTCTTGTTGTGTGAATAAAGCATTATTAGCGCACTAGTAATATAATTCGCTTTACATGCAATGACTTGTTAATCAAAATAAAATAAACCTTATTTTACCAGAGTGGAAAAATAAACAAAAACAAACATACAAATTCACTGCAACCCACATCCCAAGGTAAAGTAAAAACTTTAAGATTGGCAAACTTGGTTAAACACGTGAACTTCCACCCTGCCTAGCGAAGATAGGTCGAGTTTTATGCAAGGTTGAGCACATTATGTGACACCAATCAGTCAACAACCCCACTGACGTACTTTTTGTACGTGGACTCAATTATTTGCAAAAGCAATTTTAGCAATAACAGTTACACATTCTACTGGAGTGTACTTTTGACAAATCATATATTATACCACAGGGGTCAAAGTATTCATTAGCTGACTGGTTATGGCAACTCATGCATGGTACGTGCTAAGGGCGTCTGATGCTAATGCATTGATTTTTGCTAATCATACGTAGTATTGGAGGCGTAAGGATAATAGTTAGCTGGCCTTGACAAATCATAGGTTATGTAAGAGCCGTCACACTATCTTTAATTAATACATGATTTTGAGGTTATAAAGATATAATATAAGTGAAAGAATGTTGACGGTGGCATACAATCCCAGGATATTCTCCATTTAGACTATAGAAGCCGCTGTCCCAAATGAAATCAAAGAGGACATCATATGGTTAATAGATTGACGCATTTAGAGGGGAAAATTAATGATTCTCTTTAATATACACTGGTTGTTATTATTAGGTATACTCCCTCATGCAAAGTATTTCCTTAGCTTTATTTGTTAAAATATATTTTGGTCCTTTAAGTAACTTTTCAACATCTTCAAAATAATTTTGGTTTCATAATTTTGGTCCAAGCACTACTGATGAGAGATTGTATTCCGAAACGGCCGTCTAGTGCTGTAAAATTAAAACTGGTATAATATGGAATCATAATCATGTTTTGCATACACTTTATTATTATAATATTACCATTATTGTTAATTTTATTATTAATTTTGTTATTATTATTATTATTATTATTATTATTATTATTATTATTATTATTATTATTGTTGTTGTTGTTGTTGTTGTTATTTTTATTGTTGTTATCAAAGAGTCATAACAAACCGATTAGAATGTCAAAAAGCTTCAAAGCCATATTAAGAAGCATTGAAATATCAAAGATGACACCTAATATGACATTCACATTTTGCTTATATTTCCAAAATCATGTCTTGGTTTTACAAGTGTCCTTATGGAACATACAGTAATGTTATTTTGACAGTTTACTATATAATAAAACGTCAAATAATTGGTTTCTCGTATGTCTCCGCCATTTGTCAATGTCTCTATTATCAATCTTAAAGATGACAATATTACACAACACTTCATTCTGGTTATAATATAGCACGTTTAGACTTTATATAAATGAAGTGGTTTTCTTCGTAGTCTTAAGTAACATTAACGTTCGGCAACGTTTCACTAGTTGACAGTGGTTTATCAGAATATAATCAAACACAAACATACTTCTATATGCTAAAGATCAAATTAGAAACATTAAAAACTAAAAAGTTGAACACACGAACTTCCAAGATCAAAGTGTGACCGTGTATTTTGGAATGCCATGTTCCTCCTCTATTGGTACACAACTATTGACGTAAATAAAATAAAAAAATGAAGCTGAAGTACACATAGTACATGCGCTTGGAAATAAAATTTTAATATTTTTAATCTAAAAGATCACAGTATAATGCAGTACTCCATGCAGCTTAATGATATAACACGTCTAGACTGTATACATGAAATAGTTTTCTTGGTAGTGTAAAGTGGCAATCTAATAAATGTCTAAGGAATATTAACGACCGAAAATGTCTCAATCGTTGATTATGGTTTTATATAGTATAACACAAACGTTATGGTCAATGTTCAAACCGCAATCCCAAAACAAAGTGGAAACATTAAAAACTGACAAATTAACTTAAACACACGAATTTCCAACATGAAAGTGAGACCGTGTTTCTTTGGAAGAACAAGTTCATATAGCAACACAACTGTTTCTTGACGTAAATAAATAAATAATTAAATATATGAACAACTGAACCTAAAGTACATGTGCTTGGAAATGACCTGTGTCATGAAGAAGAAATGAGACATTAAGCAAATAGACATGGTTATATCGACCATTTCTTCATTTTCACATTATCAATCTAGAAGATGACAGTAATACACAGTACTTTATTCAGATTTTATATATATGAAGTGGTTTTCTTGGTGGTCTAAAAGTGACATTTCAAGGAATATTAACGAACGACGAGTATCACTAGTTAAATGTGTTTTTTTTTCGAATACTACTATAATGAAACACATATTAGTCCATGTTCAAATCAAAATCTTAAAAGCGAAGTCTAAGCATTCAAAACTTTAAAAAAATAAGTGAAACATGCGAACTGCCACACAGAAAATGAGACCACCTGCTTAGGAAAGGTAACAGTACCCCATAGCCACCTAGATATAACTTGTCTTTACGTTGAGTAATGGTGAATAAAACGATATATGACTGTTACTGAGTTATAATTGCTTGGAAATCATCGCCTTTATGAAGTAATAATGCAATGGATGAAAGCCAAATTAGTCAGATTATCTCCAAAGAAACAACAACATAAACACGTCCATCAATAGATCTTAACCTTCCGTAAACAAGTGAAACGAGATGTCAAATATTAAAGAAATAATCTAGAAGTACCTTATCACAATTATCAGTAGACAATGCTGAAGGGATATTCACTGTCTTGTATCTTGTACGTCAAACGTGTTTGATGTGTTTATAATAAGGCAAACTAGATAAATACATTCTGTCTATTATTTTCGCAGACAAGTTATTTTGCATAATATTATGCAGCGACTTTATTATCTCTTCCCTTAAGGACAGTAATGCCAACCATTGACGGAGTCCGTTGTTAGTATCGTGCTTTAAGTAAATTGCGTTTGACTTGTATGAAACAATCGCAAACCTGACATGCATACGCGTATTTAAAAAGTAGTTTTTGGATATTAATGCTCAGGCTTGGAAATGGCAATAAAGGAGAGCAGACACACGCTTATTTTTCTCGTAAATCCCAGAACGCAGACGATATTTATCCCGTAAATCCTAGAACACAGCCTATAAAATAAATTGGATATGCATTACATTTTAATTGGACATATTTTATTTAAATTCTTGTAGCTTTCACCTTTAAATATCGTTAATTAAATGGATTCTAACTGAATAAATCTTGTAGTCTAAATGTCATAACGGAAGTCGTCTGCTTTTCCAACAACGTGAATCTAAATCGTCTGAAATAAAAGCTAAAGCGATAAAATTACGCTCGTACTATTCAAAAGCCATAAACAGTGGTAGTTTGGGAAAAACACTAATTTAACCAAGGATTTGAGAAAATAAAAAGGAAAATTGTTGCACAGATAAGATTATTTTAGAAATTCAGCCCACACAAACCTGTCTACTCTAATGAATAACACCTAACAAAAAGAATTCGTTTGCCATTGAATAGGTACTGGCTAAAAAACTACAGAAATTTACTAAATATTCTAATCGCGGCTGGTGAAAAGCTATTGAGACAGAGCCAACAAGGGGGCTTGATAAGCTGCCGAGTTAACAAAATTAGTTATGTTAAGGTTAAACTATCGAAAGGTTTGTACTGTATGCATGCCTTTTACAAATCGTACAAGAAGAGTTATCGTTAAACGACATTATCTCTTCATGCATATTAGAGTAGTAAAGGAAACGCTTTGTTTAAACCTTACTAATGCAGTGTAATCATCCAGTGCATTTTATCTGGCGTGGAAAATTTTGATACGAAGGAATGAGTATAGAGACTTAAAACAACTTCACGTTTTAATACTATTGAAATAAAATATAAAAAAAGAAATAAATCCTTCTTTTTTTTGTTAAAATTAAATGATTTCATCATGAGAGCCTATTTCTTTATGCAATAGTCGGTGCAATCCCACAAACATACAAGTCAATGACCAAGTCACAAACAAACCCCTGAAAACAGTAAATTAAGTTAAACACGTGAACTTCTACCAGAGAAGAGAGGCTCTGTTCTCCAGAAGGCTGATCGCTTTCTGTTTAGAATCCTAATTAAACTACTTTTAGATACAAAGACATCATCCTCATCAGAAATATTAACAAAAAAAGCATACGACTATTGAACTTGAATAACCATTTGGTTCAACTTTTTGTAAAAAAAGGTGATATATGTAACTCATTTGACCAGAGCCTGTTTAAAGTGGTATCAATATCTAAAACACCGGTGAAAAAGACACAACGCGTCCCATCGAGTTATTTCAAATTCGATTTATACAGACCTCAGTGTGAAAAAGTATATAACTTTCTTCGCTGAATGTATGTAGTTGGTTTCTCTGGACTCTCAAGTTTCATCCACATTCCCTGAACTATCCACATCGATAAAACACCATGACAACGTAAATCGTCATTGCATTATTTCCCTTTTCTTATCAATTCGACTGGGGCACATATTAATCGTCCACACAGGTAAATTATTTTCCCCGAAATTTTTTAAAAGGCATTTATTTTATACGGCTTATTCGACAACAGGTAATAATCTTATGATTCTTTTATTCACTATTTTATTTCACACATGACGGGTGTAGCTAGGTAAACACGATGTGCTCAACCTTCGACAATCGGCGCCGCTTCACTTGCGGAAGTTCATGTTTTTAACCTCATTTGCGAGCTTCAAAGTTTTTACTTTGTTTTTGAGATAGTGGTTTGAACAAGGATTGGTATGCTTGTTTTTGATGAATTTTCATCGGAGTGGACTAAACTTTTTATTGTTAAAAGAATTTATGTTCGATCTTTTTTCATTAAGAATTTATTGTGGAAACTAATATCTGTGATTCATTAAATATTTATTTTCATGATTTTACAACCCCTTCTAGATACATCACAATCATGTTTTAACAGCAACATATCCTTTCCTGAAACACTTAAAATCTAATTTCAAAAATAGCAAATGAGGAATCTTATTTCAAATTTTTCTCGAACTGCTTCCGTTTTATTCAAATATGACAGGAAATACTTTGGAATAGGAAATGAAACATTCGGAAGATTGTCTAATTAGTGTAACCAATTTCTCAGAAGAATCATATTCTGCATGGAGACATTTTTATTGCACGTTTGAGGAAGTGGTATAATTATATCATACTGGCAATTTAATACTCTTTCACTATAATTGGTCTGAAAATAAAAGGAAAAACAATTTGCACTTGAAATATTTATATCCTTGCCAAAAGGCAATGCCAACAATCACATCAAACAGGAAACTAAAGACACAAAAACACACACAAAAGTTGACCCCTGACTACGAAACGACGTCCTTTTTGAACGTGTACTGAATCAAGGAAACAATATTCAAATCACAATCTCAGAATCAATGTAAAAAGTGGAAAGTGGTAAATTAAGTTAAAGGTTTGAACAGAGAAACCATACTTATTTAATGATAAAGTTGTACAGAGTAGATTTTTTATATTATTATATAAGAAGCTCGAACGGTACATGTACTTATTTATAACTCTAAAAAGTTAGTGTTTATATTGCATTTCGTTAATTTTTATGTAGTTATTGTGTATTTTCTTATTTAATCTCTATTCTTAAAAAATGCATTCGAAAACAACATACAGAAAAGAAATATCAAAATAAATCAACGATGATAGTGTTGAGTCGATCAATGACAAAGCATGTAATACTTGGCAGTGAAACACACACATTGCATTAAAAATATTCAGGCAGCCCTTTAAAAACCCCACTCTCTCTTTCGCTCTCTCTCTCTCGTCGTTGTTGCAAAAAACACTGATTTAACACGTCAGCGAATAATATATACTCGTATATTACGAACCTACCTTAAACACAAATCACAATCTACAAATTTACCATACCATGATTTTCATGTGTTCGTAGAACAACAATTAAAGATTGGAAACTTTCAAAATATACAGCTTTAGATAAGGTTTAGAGCAAATAAAAGTATACTAAAGAGGTTTAGGCTTCAAGAAATCACTATTGCTTCAATGACATATGCTCTATTTTTGTAAACCTGCAACAATTTCAAGTGCATTATCTAAATGAAATGCGGGTTTGACAAAAAATAATTTCTTTTGATTTTCAGGCTTGGTAATTATGTTAACCATAATCATATATTCCATTCCCAAAAGAACCAACAACTATGTGCATTGAATACAACTGTAATGGTTCGGTATCAAAGAAACTGACTGTCGTATATACATTTTTTTACAAATCAAAATAAACTCAAATTTAGCGACGTGATTTTCCGTTAATGATTTTAGTACATACATGCACCTTTGTTTTTCTATGATTAATCTAATAATCCATCACCTTAAGTGGAAAGCAATAGGAAAGTCATTGATGTTTAATTTAGACTGTGGAGAAGTTCAAGATTGGAAAAATATCACGAAACAGATTCGGAATTGTCGACAATGTACAACAGACTTGTAACAATTATCTGCTGTTATAATATCTTACTAATATCTTTAAACAATTTCATAGAAACCTGACTTTTGTCATTTCAGTTCAGCGT
Organism: Anadara kagoshimensis; assembly: GCA_021292105.1. NCBI lineage: Eukaryota > Metazoa > Mollusca > Bivalvia > Arcoida > Arcidae > Anadara > Anadara kagoshimensis. The sequence continues at coordinate 32,595,905 of CM037860.1, forward strand.
TAATAAACATTGTACCTGGACAAACATAAAGTGCTTATACCGCGGTATTATCAGATCACATGTATCCAAACATAATCTTAAACACCGTTATCAATAAGAAACTTTGATTAGCGTAATGCAACACTATGAATTCTGTATGCCTTTTAAAGCCTTTTATTGTGATGGTTTAAGGATGCTGTGTATGATGTTTTGGGCAGTTGGTAATTAGCTGTAATTTGTGGCCGTCTACATCTGTACCTGCTGTTAGTGTGATGTTTATTATTGATCAGTTAAACCTTCAAGAGATATTTATGTGACGGCGGCGTTAAGTGCTGAACAAGCTATACATGTAGAGGTAAGCTATTATAGTACGATACATATGTGTGATATACATGATGATTATTATATTTATATTTACATATCATTGTGTAATTATTTATTTTTTATATTATACCAGTGTTAATTTGAAAGCATTTGACGACAGTATTGCTTGGAATAAAATTTGTGAAACCTAAATGTTGTGCTAGGTGTTGAAAATTATTCAAAAGAGCAAAATATATTTAACCTTATTTATCTCAGGAAACATTATGCATTAGGGAATATACCTTAGTTTTTTTTGGTTTTTCATATTTTAACTAGCAGCAAATTAAGACCGTTGTACATCTAAAGGTATTCATTTATTGTATGGAATTTATATGTTTAAAAACCAGACAGCACAAACTACATTTTGTGCATTTTTAAATATATATAATTCCGAATGTAAATTAATAGATCAAAACCGTGCATTTTCAAATAAACGTTTCCAAAGTTGATATAACAAGTTCAAATCACTATGCTTAATTTATGAACGAAATATTTAATAATATGATCAACTAAAATCCATTTGTGTTTGGAAAATAATTAAATAAATAAATAGCTACATGTATGCCTACCGCTAATAATACTTAAGACAAATGTTTTGGTATATATATAAAGTATATGAAGTATTTTCTAAATCATCTCAAATCTCTTTTGGTTTTTCATATTAAAATCTGATACTCTGAATTTAGACCACACTGGAGTGTTTTCAACCCACTCATATATATAGACGTCTCACAATGGAAAAGAGAATTTCATTAAAAAGACTATTAAAATGGTTATATATAAATTACATGTATATAATGCATGTGTGAAAATTATATGGGTAAATACCTACGATTTTCGGCTAATTATTAAATATCTAAGTTTAAAATATATTTACATACATTTACTGCAAATAGTCCAGAGAGAGAGAGAGAGAGGTGTGGTTGGGGTAATCAAATTAAAACGCCTAATATAACAACTGTCGCAGTTATTTTAGTAGGTAATGGTAATTGGGTTTTAATTAATGAGAGTGTTAGCTAAATTAACCTGAATACAAGCACATATAATTGTTTAAGTCATAACCATCAGTGAATACCAGGCAATCTTATCTACCAAATGTAACGGCAACAACTGATATTAAAATTTTGATTTTGTCCAACTGATTGAGTAAAAATGATCAACGTTCAGGAAAATTTTGTCTCGAGTAAGTTTTCAAGTAACAACACGACGAATACAACCAATGTTTCTAAATAGTTAAACTACTGAACAAATAATTCCAACGTCAGTCATAAATTTTTTTTTTGTTTGCCTCGGTTAAAAAGAGACATAAGAAAATACATTGTTGAACCCATCACTCTTCCCCGAAAAAAGAGATAAAACAGACAATATCTTATATGCATTTGCGTATGTGGTATTATAATTTGTAAGCAATTTGATAATAAACAGAGTACAGATATGTGCTGTATCCTCAAGTCGACAATAAGCTGTCAAATGTTTTGATGAATCTTTGAAATTTAATACAGACAGCTGGAATAAAACAACCAGAGTTTTCATAAAGTAGATCATTTTATTGCCATGGCAACAATGACAATAATTGCATTGCTATCGTGCTCTTTTTTAAAGAGGACAACAGAGAATATGTTCTTGAGGATAATCATTCGCAAGATTAAAAAATACACTCTGGCATGTTTTGGTAAATAACATGATTCATACTTTGACTGCGAATTAAAAGTTTCATAGTGATAAATAAGATGGATATCTCCGATAAAACTAGTGCTGAAAAATGTTCAAAGACAGCTCCAATAAAACTAGAGATGCTAAAGTTTTAATCTCTTGATTTTTTTACCCATTGACTGAAAAAACTAAAACAATTAATTTTCTAAAATGCTTAACGATTGACTGCAGCTAAAATCTGATTTTCTTTTTAGATTCTCTAGAGCTAGTGGTAAATTAATAATTTACTAATTTTGTGAATTTGATAGAATAATGGGTAACGGCTTTTTGCGTTAAATTTCGACAAAAATAAAAATCTTCAAACTGATCTTGATGCAAAACATTAAAATTTTTAGGAGATGTGCATATCCTTACCCTGGATGTAATTGTCCTCTGAATATAAGAACAAATCACAAAAAAGAACCTGCTGGTGGGGGATGCTAAATCACTGAATTTACTTGTTTGTAATTCTGATAACGTATATCCTCTGTCTTCTTCAGAAAATCATGTCAACATTTTCCACATCCTGGTAGTTGATAAACCTAATGCTAAATGATAATGTACCTACTCGTGTACTTTTAAACAAACCTGCTATAGTAGCAATCACGATTACTTTTACTTTACCTTGCATATAAACAATAGTTATCTATATGGACCGTGTAAACTTCCCATGGATATTCATATTGTAATGTGACGCCCGGGTCTTATTGTGAGAAAAATGTGCACAATTTCACCAGGGAAAGCTTAATATTAAATATTCAGATGTTTCAATAAAAAAAATATAAAAAAACACCTTGGCCAAATTTAAAAAGATTAATATTGTAGTGATCGGATGCGAAATGGCAAAGTTCTACAGATAGTACTATTGACAGTTGAAGTTTTGAATGTTTGTAATTTTTAAGACAAAGTAAATGCAAAATATTGAAAAATCACCATTCAATAAAAAAAACCAACTCCGACACTTGTGAAGTTCGTCTTAATCAAGTTAATGTAGACCAATAGTTCCCTATCCTTTGACATTTATTGTTTCCAACCTCATGCCAACGGATAGAATACAAACGTATCAGTTAGAAAACGGTACATAGATGTATTGTACGACATTTCAAAAATTGCTTTTTTAAGTTTTTAAAGAATATTTTTTTGCTGATATAGTTATAATTAAACAAAAACTGATTATGTCGGGATAAAATAAAAACACATTTAAATGTCACAACATGAAATATAATAAGATCAACAATATGTCATAGGGGCAACCAGCATTATTACAACGTTGATCTTAATATAAGTTTACCACAATCGAAAATTAAAATCAATATATTTTATAAATTTCACCAACAGTAAAACCTCGTTATAATGATAATGTCCCTTTCATTTCTTTTCTACTTCATATATCGCCATTTTGAAGTCCAAAATTTAATTTTATTATTTTTTTCCTCATTAACCATCCTTAATCTACTGTCAATTCCCCTTTTGCTGAATTCGAACCGAACCTATTATGGCAATAAACTGATGTCTTAATGTATATGGGACAGCCAACTACTTTTTTTTATTTTATGATAATTAAATACTACATATGGGAAATATGTACCTTTATTAAAATAAATTGGTGTAATAGTTGTAAACAGGCTTACTGGATTGTTAAAGGTTAAGGATTAGGAGCCATTTTGTGTATTTCAGCTTGTTTCATTAAATACTGAATAAATTTATTAAAACTGTAGATAATAGTGTTTGTAGCACGAATTGAAGCAAAGTTGCTAAATATATTAGATAAAAAGTGGAGTTCTTGTGTTAACGCCCAAGTCAAGATGCGTTCACTTATGCTTAGGTGGTCAGTTCTGAAATGGAGGAGGAAACCAAAGTGTCCATAGAAACTCATGGACCTTAAGTAAGCGAAACTGCTAGAATATGATTATTAGAAACCTTGATAGCACGTGCTACGTGACTCAAGTCAATGTTCACTGACGAGATTAATTACATGTGTATATACATTCCCAAGAATAAGTAAGTCCAATGATGTAAACTAGTTAGTCTTAAAATTTAATATCCATTAATATTATTTGACCAGATTCGTGTTTATTTTTTAATATAAGGATGGAATAATCTGGAACTCGATACATTTCTGAATATGAGTTTTAAATTAGAACCCTTGTTTGTTTAGATTTGAATTGATTTACGTCATTTAATTAAATCCTTTCTTTGGGTTATGCTAGTTTGTGACAATAGAAGACAATTAAGTTACATGTAAAGCAAATCAAAAGTATAGTGTATTTATTAAACATGTATTGCACCAGATTGGATCCAGATAAAACAGCACGTTGTTTGTATTGCTTCGTTAGACATTAGACATTTAATGTCAAACACATGTACGGTTTTTGCATCCATTAACACTCAACTGTCGGAATTTGATTCAAGGAAATTCAACATTTTTGTTTCTGTGATAGATTTTATCCATTAAAATCAAATAACACATGATTCTACTTCATACAGATTTCTTTCATTCGAACTTATCAAAATAATCATGATGAATTATGTTTCACAAGTTATATTTTTGCAAATTTCCATTTTGAATTTTCCGTTGTTATCAATTTTAATGTCTTAAATGTCTTAAAACGTAAAATAATAACATTGATTATGACTTTCGTTATGACAGCTAAATCCATTATGAAATCATTCTAATCCATTAAGAGTAAACCGTTTTCGAATTTTAATTTCAATTTAATTCCACTATTGTTGTCTTTGTGTTTCGATAAAGGTCATAGATTTTTTCATAACTCTTATATAAAAATTAGTCTTTTTAATAAATAAATATTTAGGCAATTAACATCGGTCGTGGCCGGTTCATTGATCTTTTCCATGTCATCACAGAATGACCAAAGTTGCTTGGGATTGTAAGTATAAACAACGAACTTTAGTTGTAATCGATTTATTAGCGTGTAATTTTATGGGTTACGCATCCTTCGGGAATAGTGGATGTTTTTGCGTGACCCAATATAGTGACAATGCAATATACAGTCATACACATTTTAAATGTATTGAATACATTAAAAAATTGTCCATGACGCTACTATTTAACTCATGGTAGCTTATTTAGGTTTTTTTGCATTATATTTTCGACTGATTATAACCAATGGAATTTACCCTTACCTGAAACAAGGTACGGTTATCGAAATTATGTCTAACGCTGGCCTACCTGATACATATTTTAACATCAGTCCTATGAACATCACTTGCTTTCCCTTACCCTTTTATTTGACTGTCCCAGTAATACATTTAAGAACAGATTGCTACTGTAACTCAGAAAAAAGCTTATTAATGCTTATTAAACATTTATCTTCCGATATTCTGAATGAAAGACACGGAATCCTGTTCTAAGGAATCCTGAGACACAGCCATTTTAATCAATATCATGATGAAAAATATGACAAAACATTAACCCGTTAATTAATCCAATGTCGCTATGCCTTAATCTCATATGATTAATATTTAAGGTCATAATGTCGAATTGATAACGTATTTATCTGATGATGGATATTTCCTAATGCTTTCCCAAGAAAATGAATTGGACAGAAATATTTTCAATATAAATACCATGCTTTCCTATATCATGTTTAGAAAGCTCTTGCTAAGCATCTCCTGTTTAACTAGCTACACCCGCAACACGTGTAATGAAAATGGAGAATGAGAGGGACGTTAAATATATCCAGGATAATTCGGATACAGAGACATCATGCTTATCAACAATATCGTGACAACTGCCAATTTTGAGGACCTTGATAAGCAAAGGCCTGCATTATATTTTCGCCAACAATTTATTTGTAAGCAGCTTGAATTGTTAAATAAAATTTCCATAGTTGGAACAAGCTCTACCTTAGCGTCTTATTGTGAAAAGAATACACCATAAGCTTGAGAAGCGGGAAATTGCTGCATAGAAAAAGAAAGTTGACAAATTAACTAAGTCATCCCGTTTGTCATACAGCTTCAAACGTGGCTTATCAGAGGCAAAATAACTAAGGAACATTTATAATTCTAAACATGAACGAGAACATAAAGTATCAGCCGTTTCTTTTATTTCAAGCTCACTGGCTAAGATATGTGACACACAAATTATCTCTGAATTTAAGGTCATTAATAGATTAAACGTCAAAAATATAATATATCAGTATGTGCAGTTGAATGGTTTGGCGACAGTCTTCTCTAACAATTTTATTTTTGCTTAATACGAATAAAGACACAAATCAGCAAGCAATGGTGCACAGCTTGGGCTCATTTGTGAACCGTATGATTGTTGTAAATTATATCGCCAAACTTAACAAATATTTTGTATATCAAAATCTCATTTATGGCAAAGCTTGTTCCCACTACTGGGGCTTTGTACAACGAAGCCGGGTGTTTGAAAATAAATTGTTGACTGGGGGATATTGCAAGCCTAGGCTTATCAAAGCCCTCAAAAAGTTTTATGGTCGTCATCACAGTATTGTTGATAAGTTTGACGTCTCTATGTCCAGGATTGCCCTGGATATATTTGACGGCCTCACTTTCCTGGTGGCAGTTCACGTGCCTAACTTAACTTGTCGGTTCCAAAGTTTTTACTTTGCTTCTGGATTGTGATTTGGACATGGATTAGTATGTATCTTTTTTATTATAACATTTTGTTGATGATCTTTTCAGAACATTTTAGTTAAGAATCAGTATGCTGCTTCGTAAAATAACCAATAGTAACTCATATTGATGTTTATGTAATGTAATGTAAGTTATCAATCTGGATAAATGTCAACTCTGCAAGGCTTAAAATTAAATAAATGAATACAATATTGCATCTTGTGTAAGATCTTATATTCATACGGTGGTTATTTATTCTTAGTTTGTAGATTATAAATATTAGTTTATGCAGGTTAATGACTTGTTATTATTACATTTAGGCAATGGTGTTATACACACAAAAACACAAATAAAGCAATGCAAAATTTGTGGCTTTCTAGTTCAGTGTCTATGAATAGTCAATTGACTTCAACATTGACACAAGCTATCGTTCAAATTGCACCAAAATATCATATTTCCTTAAAACAGCAATTAATTCCAAACCAGACAGTGAGTTATTTTATGGCAAAATACAATCTGTTTCAACAGCATATTGTCGATGATATTTATGTTCTTAAGGGACATCACGCGTGTTTAAAATATTTTCCGGTTTAATGTATAAGTTTCCAGTTTGTTTCCGGAATATTTGTTCCATAATCGTCAATACCGATCTTAATAATCTTTTAGACATCAAGAAGAGATAGAAACCCTTGACAACTTCCGTTGTTTCTGATAGCAATGAGCTACTTTTATTTAAGACAAAATTGATTCTCTATCTTTTCTTTATCCATAATAATTCTCTTGTAAATCTTAACTTCCTGGATCTTAAAATAGATATTTTGATAATTCATATTTAGCTTAATCCCTCACATATGTAAGATAAAAATAATGGTAATTGGACAGAAAATATTTATTCATTTATATCATTTTTAACTGTTTCCGTACATGTGAGAAATACAAATGTTATTAATTCATTTTGTTGTTATTTTCAATATTTCATTACCCATTTTCGAATGAAAACTGGTCTGTGCTGACATGTGTTCAATTCTTTTGCTGTTGCAATGTTTGTTGTATTAAAATAGGACAAATTAATTATTTGCAACTAAAACATATACTTGGCAGCAGCTAAAAACAACACAATATCTTGACAAATGGTAAAACAGATGAACAAGACGAAAAAGTAAAATTCATCGGGATAACTGATTTTACAAAAATCGTAATTTTCACCGGCAGTAAATTAAATAATCAGAGATAAAATTACAGATATTCTACAAAAGTACATAAGCACTTGGTTTAATTGGTTTTAAAAGGCCATGCCAAGCAATTAAGATAGTTTCAATACAAAACTTATGTTTACAGCAATGATTATTATGACATAGAATCCGAGGTATAGGTAAACAACATTGACCTGTCCGTTTGAATTTTCATTAGAAATATTCATATAGGAGGGTCCAACCAATATATGGGTAGCGTTAAGATCCAAGTTAGCAGTATGCAGTATGCAGTTAAATGACTGTTCTTCTATAGCTAAAGTTGATAGTTTTCAACAAGCGGCCAAACTATTGACTGACGCATGAAGAACAAGTGGAATGACTTGCAGGGTTGTAGTTCGTTTTTAGTGTTTATCATCGACTACAATCAAACTGGTCTATTTCAAACCAAAATCAAAAACTTGGTACAAACGGAAAATTAGCACCTTGCAAACTGACAAATTAAGTTAGTCGGATGTCCATCAGTAGAGTGAGGACGAATCATGCAGAAGGGTACATGCTGTCTACTATCTATCTATCTATCTATCTATCTATCTATCTATCTATCTATCTATCTATCTATCTATCTATCTATCTATCTATCGATCGATCGATCGATCGATCGATCGATCGATCGATCTTGATGTCTGTCTGTTTATCTATCTATCATGTGTAAAATCAAAAAACAGAATGAAAGGTACATGAAACTATGGGGCGTCAAATATTTCCAATATAATTTTGAAAACAGAGATTATAGTTTTTCAATCTTATTCAACAACTAAGTTATAGGGAATAAAAAACATAGTAATTTTCGTTTCAATGATAAATTTAATGACTAAATATAAATTGAAAATGTCAAACAAAAGTTAATAACCGGGTCAAATAACCTTGAAATTGATTTAATGTCATCTCTTACGGTGAGTTTTTATGTCATAGTTTCATTTGTCAACCAATTTCTATTTAATCTAATGTGAAAATATGTCCCAGATTATCAAATTTTTAATCCATAATGACTTTTTAATAATAATGCTATGTAATAAATCAAAATGTAATTTGAAATGAGGAAACTGAATCTCTGCTTCTGGAATATTCATCCCCGAGAATATGGTCAACCCAGAGTGCATTACATAGTGTTGTCTGATAAACATTGTTCACATAAAGTTTCTGCTTCTTAAATTTCAAAATCCCTTAAAACATTTGAAGTATTTTAGGAATTTTAAAAAAGTTTGATATAAGACATTTTAGTGGTTTTTATTTGCTAATTTTAACTTCTTATTATAATTGGATTTCCACAATCTCGACCCAACACAACTGATGAAGGATTGTATTAAAAAACGGCCGTCTAGTGCTGAAAATAAAAATGGTTTTAGTAATAATTATAATCTACAACAATTTAATTTTATTTTTAGTAGAACAAGAAAATCAATGACCAGATCTAATCTGTTTTATTGTGTAAACCATAAATTAATATAAAACTCCCGTCGAATAACATATCCCGAGGTGTTCAATTCTTTGAACGTTAACGGGAAAAGATCCCAGAAGCTGTGTTCGTTATTAAGGCAACAACGAATAAGGTTCTAACTGTATATATATCCGTCAAAAACGGACACCGTTTAAAAAAGTGATTATCACTTTGACAAACATAGCTTGCAATTATGAAAGGGTAAAAGTAACTCACTTATACCTTAACAAAGCCAAATTATTGAATTTTAGGTACTCATTATTTTTTTATACCCAACATTTACTCGGATTAATTTATACCTTCCTTCCAAGGATTGAGATAAACATAGGATCCAGTTGTTCGAAGCTTGATTAATTTAATCAATAATAAACACAAATTTAAATGACAAATAAAAAATACAACACATTATTGAACTAACAGAGTTAAAACATTGTGTTTCCATTTGATGAAATTCTATTCACCTTTTTATTGTGTATATTTGACATAATACAAAAACAAATTAAACCAATTGATTAGATTTATCATGTTTCGAACAAGTGGGTCCATATTTCGGCTTATCCTGATTGGTGCAAAGCAATAGAAATTACCAAGCTGAACTTAAATCGAACAGACAGATTGGTACCATCGTTCCTGATAATGAGGAGATGCTGACAATGTCTGCTAGATGTTGTTTCGTAGTATGTTATTAGTACACGACAAACTGTTACAGATTATAGTGTTTAAGTGAAATGTTTTTATTGACGATCTGTCTTCCCTGTAATTTGTCTGCTGTAGCGTTGCAAGATTTATTTTTTTCCTACCTAATGATCTTTACAAAATGTATGGTAGTGCTTAGACTTTCATAAAGTGATGTGCTTACTATAGCAATTTCTAGCCTGTCCTAAAATGGCTGACTCGTGAAACGTCTATGTCTAATCCAGTCATTTTAAAGGCCATACTTGTCCATGTCCAAATCACAACCCCAAAATGAGAACGAAGTAAAAACGTTGAAACTTACAAAGTAGGCTAAACACGTGAACTTTCATTGGGGGTGAGTGCACGGGTGTTCCGGTAGGATACTTTAACTGATTTTCTACAAGAGAATTTGAGAATTTTGATTTGATACAATTTTAGTGTATTGTATGCGGTTATGTTACTTTTTCCAGAATTGAAAGTTAAAGACTTAAAAACCTTTAAGATTTTAAAACCAAACTCTCTCTCTCTCTCTCTCTCTCTCTCTCTCTCTCTCTCTCTCTCTCTCTCATCAAAATATTTGTCAAAAGAAAACTTACAAACATGCACATTGGGTTAGTCTGGTTCGGTAGGAAAGAAAAAGAAAAAATTACATGCACACGGCTAAATTTAAATTTAGACGTAATATTCCGTTTTTGCTGTTTTCAGTCCGTACATGTATTTTTCTTTTTCTGTGACCAATCTTATTATCCATCACCTAAAATTGAAAGCAATAGGAAAGTAATTCTTGTTTAATTTGGACTGTGGAGTAGTTCAAGATTGGAAAAATATCAGAAAACAGATTCGGAATTGTCGGCAATGAACAACAGAAATGTAACAATTATCTTCTGTTGAAACTTATATCTTTAACTATTTCCTAGACACCTGCCTTTTGCCATTTCAGTTCAGCAGTAAAAACATTGTACCTGGACAAATGTAAAGTGCTTATACCGCGGTATTATCAGATCACATGTTTGCAGACATAATATCAAAAACCGTTAGCAATTAAGAACTTTGATTAGCGTGATACGACATTATGAAATCCCGCATGCCCTTTTTAACCTTTGTTTGTTATAGTTTAAGGATGTTGTGTTTTATGTTTTGGACAGTTGGTAATTAGCTGCAATTTGTGGCCGTTTACATCTGTACCTGCTGTTAGTGTGATGTTTATTATTGATCAGTTAAGCCTTCAAGAGATATTAATGTGACGACGGCGTTAAGTGCCGAACAAGCTTTACACGTAGAGGTAAGCTATTATAGTACGATATATATGTGTGATATACATGATGATTATTATATTTATTTAAGGAATAACTGTGATAATTTTTTATTTATTGGTGTATAAAAGAAAAAACGATTTGCACACTGGATAATGCGCGTAGTGCATTATTCAAAAGTGTGCAATCGTTTTTTTCTTTTATACACCAATAAAAAAAAATAATATCACAGTTATTCCTTATAATTTAATTTAGACATTCTTTAATTATTCAAGAAATTTAAAAAAAAAATCTGAAACATTTAAATCAAGTTTAATACTATCTACATCGATAGCCATCATGAGGCGGATGAATATGACCCGATTGTTGTTTTATAATCGTGATCTCATTCATTGTGATGTGTATTGCAGATGTAAACAATGAAGAAGTTCCGGTTAAATCCGCCAAAACGGGGCAAGTGGGCGGAGCTAATCTAATTTTTTTTTATTGAGGTATAAAGAAAAAAAATTGGTCACGTGGTCTCCATTGTTTTGTATTGTGTTCTGTTGTATAAACAAATTTTAATTAAATTATATTTACATATCATTATGTAATTGTTTATTTTATATATTATACCAGTATTAATTTGATAGCAATTGACGACAGCATTGCTTCGAATAAAAATTTGTGAAACCAAAATGTTGTACTAGGGGTTAAAAATATTTAAAGGACCAAAATACATTTAACCAAATTTATCTCAGGAAATATTATGCATTAGGGAATATACCTTAGTATTTTAGGTTTTTTAGATTTTAGCTAGCAGCAAATTGAGATCGTTGTATATCTAAAGGTATTTATTTATTTATTGTATGGAATTTATATGTTTAAAAACCAGATAGCACAAACTACATTTTGTGCATTTTAAAATATAAATAATTCCGAATGTAAATTAATAGATCAAAACCGTGCATTTTCAAATAAACATTTCCAAAGTTGATAGAACAAGTTGAAAGCAGTTTGATTAATTTATGAACGAGAAATAATATTTGAATGAATATGATAACCCACAAAGCAATTTAGTTTGGAAAAATAGTTAAATAAATAAAAATCTTCAAGTACGGCTGCTGCTAATACTTATGTTTTGGTATACATATAAAGTATATGAAGTATTTTCTAAATTGATCATATCAAATGTCTTTTGGTTTTTCATATTAAAATCTGAAGCTCTGGTTTTTATTACAAGCCCATACTGGAATATTTTCAACCCACTCAGATATATAGACGACTTACAATGGAAAAGAGAATTTAATTAAAAAACACTATTAAAATGGCTATATATAACTTGCATATATATAATGCATGTGCGAAATTATATCGGTAAACACCTACAATTTACGGCGGAGCTAATTACTTATTATCAAATATCAAGTATACAAAGCATATTGACATACATATACTGCGAATAGTCCACATAGAGAGAAAGTGTGTGTGTGTGTGTGTTAATCAGATTAAAACGCCTAATATGACATCTGTCGCAGTAATTTTAGCTAAGTATTAAATATCTAAGTTTAATATGCACTGACATACATGTACTGCAAATAGTCCACACACACCACACACACACAGAGAGAGAGAGAGAGAGAGAGAGAGAGAGAGAGAGAGAGAGAGAGAGAAAGAGCGTGTGTGTGTGTGTGTGTAGGGGGTAATCAAATTAAAACGCTCAATATGACAACTGTCGCAGGTATTTTAGTAGGTAATGGTATTTTGGTTTTAATTTATGAGGGTGTTAGCTTAATTAACCTGAATACAAGCACATATAATTGTATAAGTCATAATCATCATTGAATACCAGGCAATCTAAGCTACCAAATATAATAGCAACCACTGATATTAAAATTTTGATTTTGTCCAACTGATTGAGTAAAGATGATCAACGTTCAGGAAAATTTTGTCATCGAGTAAGTTTTCAAGTTACAACACGGCGAATGCAACCAATGTGTCTAAATGGTAAAACCACTGAGCAAATTATTCCAACTTCAGTCATAAAATGTGTTATTTTTTGTTTGCCTCAATTGACCTCGGTTAAAAAGAGACATAAGAAATTGCATCGTTTGCACCCATCACTCTTCCCCGAAAAAGGAGATGTAACAGACAATATTTTATATGCATTTGCGTATGTGGTATTATAATTTTTAAGCAGTTTGATTATTAACAGAAAACAAATGTGTGCTATATCCTCAAGTCGACAATAAACTGTCAAATGTTTTGATGAATCTTTGAAATTTAATACAGACAGCTGAAATAGAACAACCAAGGATTTTATAAAGTAGATCATTTTATTGCCATAGAAACAATGACAATAATTGCATTGCTATCAGCAAGAGGACAATATAGAATTTGTTCTCGAGGATAATCATTTACAAGATTATTTATAATCAGAACAAAATTTTAATAAAAAAAAACTTTGACGTTTTTGATAACTGGCATGATTCATGATTTGAATTGAAAAGACAGCCAGTAAAATTATTTTAAGTGATAAATCAAATGAATTTCTTAAAAAAATAGTGTGGAAAATTTCTAAAAGACAGCTCCAATTGTATTGAACTGGATATTGTAAACTTTTTATCTTTTGTAGAAAGAGCGGGATATTAAATTTGAGTTTCCGTCCTTTTGAAATTGTTGTCTGCGCAAGTTATTCAAAACCATGAAGCAGTATTCCACACAACCTGGTGCAAAACATGAACATTGATAGGAAGTGCGTATATCGTTAGCCCGAGTTAGTTTGCTCATTTTACTTGGAGTTCCTTTAACTGAAAAACCTGAAACAGTTAAGTTTTCCCAAATGCATGAGTGGACCCAAAATCTGCCCTCCCTATAGTCTTGAATTAATAATTCATTCGTGTTATGAAATTAACCTGGAAAATGGGTTATGCTTTTCTCTTTTAATTTTGACAGCTTCATAATGTAATATTCAGTCAAAATTCTTGTTTGGAGTAATTCTTCAAAACTGTGAAGTATTATTTCACGACAATTGGGGCATAGCAACAACATAGATAGAAGATGCGCTTTTAATTAATCTGAGTAATTTTTGGAGTTATGATCCTTTGACTAAAAATAATTGAATAACAATTTTAAAAAAACACGTGACTGGATCCAAAATCTGATGCGATATTTGGTTTTTCTAAAGTCTTAAACTTAAAATTCATCCATTTGGGAAAACTAAGTTGAAAATGGGTTTCGCATTTTTGCATTACATTTTGAAAATAGTTATGTCCAGACACTTATAGTCGGGAGCAAATCTTCAAATCTAGGAGACACTATTTCACCAATCTTGATGCAAGTCATTAAAATTGACAGGAAATATGTATATCATTAACCTGAGTTAGTTTGCTCATTTCCCTGGAATTTATTGTCCTTTGAACACCATTGTAAATAACAAAAAATAACCTGCTGGTAGTGGATTCTACATCACGAAATTCGAGTGTAATTCTGATCACGTATATCCTCTCTCTGCTCCATCAAATCTTGTTTAATGTCAAAACTTACATCTTATTTGAGTTTGTATTTTATGTTGTATTTAGCCGCTCAAATGTTAAAAGTCAATCGTTTAAGGAAATTCTGTAAATATTGTACAAGAGTTCAATTTATTTATAAATGCTTAGTTTGTCACATGTCTAGGTGTGTATATCTGTTTCATTTACCCTTTGGCATTAATCCTAGTTATATAAATCATCCTGAAAGTTAACAAACCTTATGTAACATGCGGATGTAATTACCGACAAATTTGTTACTGTAGAAACACCGGTAATAATCACATGCACATTTTATCTTGAATATATCAAAAATATTTACCTGATTGCTCGCGTGAAAAAAACATTGGTATCCATGTTGTTATTTGGCGTTCTGGCCTTTTTGTAAAACAAAATCTGTGTGCATATGTAATAACCCAGTTTCAGAATTTTAACAGGGTAATTTTGACATCCGGTATTCAAATATTTTTCTATCGATAATAGGGAAAGAAAAGGTTCAACTTGTAGTCAGGGGGCAGATCCGAAAAATATGACACCCCCTAAATTTTTTTGTTAAAAGCAAGAAACATGGTGGATCTTATTGTCCTATATGTACTTAGTCAGGCTAGGTATGTTTCCACCTTGACTTTTTCCGTTTAATGAAAATATGGCTGCCAATCCAAGATGGCCGCCGAAAAAGATCATTTAAGTATAAAAATTCAATATCAAATCAACCACTAAACCTTTTTAGTTGAAATTTGGTATTTTATCAATTAAATATTTATACTAAATTTCTATGAATAAAAATTGGTTGTAAAATTCAATATGGCCGCCATTTTTAAGATGGCCGACTTATAATCATCGCGCTGCATTTTAAATCAAATACAACAAAGGATGTCATTATTTTATGACATAAAACTAATGCATTGTATGTAATATATATGTACTTAGTTAGGCTAGGTATGTTTCCATCTTGACGTTTTCCGTTTAATGAAAATATGACTGCCAAATCCAAGATGGCCACCAAAAAAGATAATTTTAAAATTAAAATTCAATAACAAATTAACCGCTTAACTTTTTGAGTTGAAATTTGGTATTTGATCAATTAAATATTTATACTAATTTTTTATGTACAAATTGTGGCTGTAAAATTCTATATGGCCGCCATTTTCAAGATGGCCGACTTATAATCATCATACAGCTCTTTAAACTTATTTTATGCAATTTAAATAACGAAGCCGAAACATTTTAAATAACGAAGCCGAAACATTTTTGAAGTTTTCAATAAAGATCATATGAATCAATTTAGTAGCTATGACTTATGACTTCGGCAATAAAAAAGTCATCTCGTTCATTCAAACATTCAAGGAGGTCCAACAGCAACATGATTAACATTCACAAGCACCTTGCAGCAATATATTCTATACGTATATCCCTTATACTTATAGTATAAATTTGATCAGAAAATAACACATTTCACCGGTTCAACAATTCAACAGCTATAAATATAGGATTGAATAACAATTTTTTATTTCCAAAACATTAAAAACATTAATTGTAAAACAAAAACCAAGACCATAACGAAAAACATCTGCATCGCTACAAAGGATAAGTGTCTGACCATTATCTGTTTCTTTGGCACAAAGAACAATTCTTGTGTTTGCCTCTTTATGGTTTGCTCAAAGACCTGCTTTACCTCTCCCTGTACTCGATAATGTAGTATTTTATCCAATAAACCCTAACCTAATCATCAACTGCTTGCCATACATACTTTTTGTTTATCTCATTTGATATAAAACTTAAAAAAAAATCAGATTCATTCTTTATTCTCGTCCATATGTATTTTGAATTATATAATTTTCAACTTTCCAACCATGTATTATTCTTTAAATCGAATTTTTCTTACCAGTTCTTACTGGTTTTAATGCTCTATGATTGTGATTTGTGGATGGATTGTTGTGTTTGTTTTTTTCTTGTCAGACTCTATAGAATGCTCAAAATTTCAATCAATAAAATATCTACTCTATCACTATCTATTCCTAAAAAGACACTTCATACTATTTGCAAATCTACAAAGTTGTCAAATTGGTGCTTTCCGAATGTTGTTAACCAATGTCATACTCACTATTATGGTACAAATCTTTATACCTTTTTCTGAACATTTCTGGATGACCCCATCAACCTGTGGCTACTTCTTTTTGTCCAGTATATCACTATCACAGTTACCTCTTCCTGCTTTCACTGGCACAATGATATTATTTAGCTATTATTGTTTTTATTTTTGAAACTCCATAATGCTACCAAAAATATAGAGACCTGTACGATAATAAATGGTACGGCATTGGTTAACAGCATTGGAAAACCACAATATGCACTTTGAAGATTGTCTCTTAGCAACCACGTATCGTTTGTTTTTTTTTAAATAGTGTTAGAGTAGATTGTTTGCGTGAACCAGACAGAAAGAATACATTTAAAACAAACATAGCAATCCATGTCAAAATCACAATTATAAAGCAAAGTAAAAATCTTGAAACTTTCAAATCAAGTTTAACACAAACATCCACCAGGAAAGTGAGAACAAGTGACCTGGAAGGGTAGTTGTGCACCCCACACGTTTTAGAATTAAAGGAATATGGAACTTTGAGACGCCACATATCCATGGTATTTTCGGATACAGAGTCACCATACTATATTGTGATGACAGCCATAAAACTTTATGAGGGCCTTGATAAGCCAAGGCTTGCACTATCCCTGCATCAACAATTTATTTGTTAGCAGTTTGCGTCATTGTATAAATAAATTTAAAGAATGCAGAAGAGAGATGGAATTCCATGTTGCCTGAGAATTTAAACAATTTTATAAATACGGGAGAGAATAAGGCTTAACTGACTAGTCTTATATCAAATGAGTTGAGCAAGAAAGTACTAGCCAAGATGTTGGTGGTTAGTGGAGAGTTGCGAATCCAAATACTACATTCTTGAGTACAGGGCGGGATACATCAGGTCTTTGTGCAAACCATAAATAGGCAGACTTAAGACTTGTTCCTTATGCCGAGTGAGATGGATAGAATAACGGATAATGAGCAGATGTTTGTACTCTCTTGGTTTTGGTTCACAACTAAACAGTAAGATGTAAGTGAGTACTAGAACAAATAAGAAACCGAAATTTCCAGGAGTCAATAAGAAATATCAGAAGAAAAACATTTAGATCTGTTGGTATTTTATCAACAGACAGTAATTGAGCTTCCAGCATGAAAAGTGTTCAAACAAAATATAGAGCTTGAAAACTCTGAACTGAAATCTTATGAATATATGATAAAGTCGGTTATGCTGTATCAAGTGTAGATTCCTTTGTTTGTAATCTAACCCTCAACAAAAACCTTCATGAACTTCATTGTCATTTGTTCCGTCATTGCCAGTCTAATAATACTATGTTATCAACAACAATATACGTTCCGGTCATGCACATTAAATTTCTGTGTATATTTCCTCGGTAAAAACTACCATTAACTCTTGTTAGTAGTTGGAAAATTGTCCTCCAATATTTATGAATGTGGAATTGTTGATTCTTTGTGGTGTTTGTGCCGCTAAATTATTGTGAAAAACACATTCTACTCACAGTTGTTTGTGGATGTGAATCATGCTGGTGTAAAAGCTTTTGAAGGAGTCAGTTGACTATATATATATATATATAAATATATATATATAATATATTATATATCTATATATATATATATTATATAATATATATATATTAACAAATTCAATATATTGGTTTGATTATAAGTCGGTCTTCTTAAAATGGCGGTCATATTGAATTTTACAGCCTCAGTTTGTTCATGAAAAAGTAGTATAAATATTTAATTGATGAAATACCAAATTTTATCTCAATAGGTTAAGCGGTTGATTTGTTATTGAATTTTAATTTTAACATTATCTTTTTTTCGTGGCCATCTTCGATTTGGCAGTCATATTTTCATTAAAAAGAAAACGTCAGATGAAAACATACCTAGTCTAACTAAGTACATATATATTAAATACAATGCATTGGTTTTATGTCATAAACTAATTACATCCTTTGTTGTATTTGATTTAAAATGCAGCGCGATGATTATAAGTCGGCCATCTTAAAAATGGCGGCCATATTGAATTTTACAACCAATTTTTATTCATGGAAATTTAGTTTAAATATTTAATTGATAAAATACCAAATTTCAACTCAAAAGGTTAAGTGGTTGATTTAATATTGAATTTTTATACTTAAATTATCTTTTTTGATGGCCATCTTCGATTGGCAGCCATATTTTCATTAAACGGAAAAAGTCTAGGTGGAAACATACCTAGCCTGACTAAGTACATATAGGGCAATAAGATCCACCATGTTTCCTGCTTTTAACAAAAAAGTTTAGGGGGGTCAATAAAGAGGCTACTTTTTGAGATCTGCCCCCTGACTATTGGTCAGAATTTAAAAAATCAAAAAAGTTTAACTTGGTCAGAATTTGAGAAGATTAATATTGTGATGATTGGATGTGTAATGCAAAAGTTCTACAGATAGTACTACTGACAAGTGAAGTTATAATTGTTTGTAATTTATAATGGTAAATGCAAAAAAGATGAAAAAAAACCACATTGTTTTATAAACAAAACAATGTTCATTCCAAAACCCAAATCCCGACACTTGTGAAGTTAGACTCTTTATCAAGTCAATGTAGAGCAATAGACCCTATTCTTTTTCTGATATTGTTATTTATTGCTTCCAACCTCATGTCAACGGATAGAAAACGAACGTATAAGTTAGAAAACGGTACATAGATTTATTGTACGACATTTCAATAATTGCTTTTTGCATTTTTTAAAGAAAATAAATTTTGCTGATATAGTCGTAAAAAAAAAAACTGATTATGACGGGATAAAATAAAAACACAATTTAATGTCAAAACATGAAATATAATAAAATTATTACATTATTACAACGTTGATCTTAATATAAGTTTACCACAATCGAAAATGAAATCCAATATTTTTTAATTTTCACAAACAGTAAAACCTCGTTATAATGTCCCTTCCATTTCTTTTCTACTTCATACGTCGCCATTTTGAAGTCCAAAATTTGATTTTATAATTTTTTACTTATCAACCATATTTGGTCTACTGCCAATTCCACTTTTGCAGAATTCGGACTGAATAAATGCTGGCAATGAACTGGGATTTTATTGTATATGGGACAGTCAACTACTGTGATTTTTATAATAATTATATACTACATATGAGAAAATATGTATCATTAATAAAACAAAACGGTGTAATGGTTTTAAACAAGCTTATTGGATTGTTAAAGGTTAAGGATTTGGAATCATTTTGTGTATTTCAGCTTTTTTCATTAAATACTGAATAAATTTATTAAACTGTAGATAATAGTGTTTGTAACACGAATTGATGCAAAATTGCTAAACATGTTAAATAAAAAGTGGAGTTCTTGTGTTCGCCCCAGTCAAGATTCTTTCACTTATGCTTAGGTGGTCAGTTCTGAAATGGAGGAGGGAACCTAAGTGCTTATAGAAACCCATGAACCTTAAGTAAGCGAAACTGGCACAATATGATTATTAGAAACCTTGAAAGCACGTGCTACGTGACTGAGGTCAATAAACACTGACGAGATTGATCATCTATGTATATACATTCCCAAGAGCAAGTTAGTCCAATGATGTAAACTGATTCGTCTTAAAATTTTATATTCATTAATAGTTTAAACCAGATTCGTGTTTATTTTTCAATATAAGGATGGAATAATCTGGACCTCTATATATTTCTGAATATGAGTTTTAAATTAGAACCCTTGTTTGTTTAGATTTGAATTTATTTACGTCATTAAATTAATGCCTTTTCTTTAGGTTATGCAAGTTTGTGACAATAGAAGACAATTTACTTACATGTAAAGCAAATCAAAATAATCGTGTATTTATCAAACATATTGCATCAGATTGGATCCAGATAAAACAGCACTCTGTCTTGTATTGGTTTGTTAGACGTTAGACGTTAAATGTCAAACAGATGTACGGTTTTTGCATACATTAACACTCAACTGTCGGAATTTGTGTCAAGGAAATTCAACATTTTTGTTTCTGTGATAGATTTTATCCACTAGCATCAAATAACACATGATTCTATGTCATATGGATTTATTTCATTGGAAGTTATCAAAATAATCATGATGAATTATGTTTCAAAAGTTATATTTGTGCAAACTTCCCTTTACTATTTTCCGTTGTTATCAATTTTAATTTCTTAAAAGTCTTAAAACGTAAAATAATAACATTGATTATGACTTTCGTTATGACAGCTAAATCCATTATGAAATCATTCTAATCCATTAAGAGTCAACCGTTTTCGAATTTTAATTTCAATTTAATTCCACTATTGTTGTCTTTGTGTTTCGATAAAGGTCATAGATTTGTTCATTACTCTTATTAAAAAATTAATCTTTTTAATAAATAAATATTTAGGCAATGAACTTCGATCGTGGCCAGTTCATTCACCTTTTCCATGTCATCACAGAATGATCAAAGTTGCTTGGGATTGTAAGTATAAACAACGAACTTTGGTTGTTATCGGTTTATTGGCATGTAATTTTATGGGTCACGCACCCTGTGGGATTATTGGATGCTTTTGCGTGACCCAATATAGTCTCAATGCAACATACTGTCATACACATTTTAAATGTACTGAATACATTAAAAATTGTCTATGACGATACCGCTTAATTGATTGTACCTTATTAAGGTTTTTCGCATTATATTTTCGACTGCTTATAACCAATGGGATTTGCCATTACCTGAAACAAGATACGATTATCGAAATTATGTGTAACGCTGGCCTCCCTGATACATATTTAACATCAGTCGTAAGAACACCACTTGTTCTCACTAACCCTCTTATTTTACTGTCCCAGTGATACATTTAAGAAGAAATTCCTACTGTAACTCAGAAAAAAAGCTTATTAATGCTTATTAAACATTTATCTTTTGATATTCTGACTGATAGTCATGGAATCATATTTTAAGCAATTCTGAGACACATAGAAATTTTAATGAATATCATGATTGATGAAAAATTATGACAAAGACATTAACCCGTTAATTAATCCAATGTCGCTATGTCTTAATCTAATATGATTCATATTCAATGTTATAATGTCGAATTTATAACGTATGTATCTGATGGTACATATTTATAAATGCATTCCCAAGAACATAAATTGGACAGATATATTTTCAATGTAAAAACCATTCTTTCCTACACTATGTTTGGAAAGCTCTTAATAAGCATCTCCTGTTTAGCTGGCTACACCCGCCACACGTGTTATAAAGATTGAGAATGAAAGGAACGTCAAATATATCAAGGATAAATTCGTATACAGACACATCATACTTATCAACAATATTGTGACAACTGCTAATTTTGAGGGCCTTTATGAACAAAGACCTGCGATATTTTTCGCCAACAACTTATTCGTAAGCAGCTTGAATCGTTAAATAAAGTTTCAATAGTTGGAACAAGCTCTACCATAGCGTAATAATTTTGAGACGAATACACCATAAGCAGAGAAAGCGGACAAATCCCTGCACAGAAAAAGAAAGTTGGTTAGACAAATATTGAAGTGATCACGTTTGTAACACGGCATTAAATGTAGCCTTTCATAGGTACATGTATAAGTCTTAAAATGAAGTGGATCATGAACAATCAGTCATTAATAAAAAGCATATCTATACAGTATGTCTGTATGTGGGGTTGAATGATTTGGAGACAATCTTCTATCAAGATTAAACAAAGTTCTGCATAAATTTTGTTTGGTACGAATAAAGAAACAAATTAGCAAGCAATGGTGCACAGTTTGTGCTCATTTGTATACCGACTGTTTGCTATATTACCAAACATGACAAATATTTTGTATATCAAAATCTCTAACATTTTCAGTATATGTTTGTTTGGAATCTGTATGGAGCTTCACAAAATAACCAGTAGAATAGTGTATGTAATGTAATTTATGTATCAATCTCGATAAATGTTTATTCAACTCTCAAAGACTCAAACTTTAATAAATGAATCCAATATTACATAAACACTTGCATAACATCTTATAAGTATACTTATAGTGTTTTTTTTTTTTTTTTTTTTTTTTTTTTTTTTGTTACAGTGTTAATTTGTAGGTTTAAGCAGGTTAATGTCTTGTCATTATAACATTTAAGCGAATGTTTACATACAAAAACCATGAATAATGCCATAAAAATGCTTGGCTTTATAGTTCTATGAATAGTCAATTGACTTCTACATTGACTCAAGGAATCGTCCAATTTGCACCGAAATATAATATTTCCTAAAAACAGCAATTAATTTCAAACCAGACAATTAGTGATTCTATGACAAAGTACAATCTATTTCAACAGCATATTGTCGATAATATTTATGTTCTTAAGGTACATCACGCGTGTTGAAGATAGTTTCCGGTTTATTGTATGGGTTTAGAATTTGTTTCCGGAAAATTTGTTTCATAATCGTCAATACCAGATCCTAATAATCTTTTAGGCATCAAGAAGTGACAGAAACCCTTGACAACTTCCGTTGTTTCTGATAACAATGAACCACTTTTGTTTAAGACATAATTGATGCTCTAATTTTGATTCATAATAATTATCTTGTAGAGGTTAACACCTTCGATTCTAAAATAGACATTTTATTAATTCATATATTTTGCTTAATCACTCAAGTATGTAAGATAAAAAAAATAATCGGGACAATTTTTTTTCATTTATATCATTTTGAACTGTTTCTGTAAATGTGGATTTATGTCCTGCAACAATATGTTATTGCTAAAAACCATATTTTGGAAGAAATTGCATGTAATCAGTAAGGGTTGGCTTCCCTGTACTTCTCAAGAAGCAAATTGGACAATGACAATGACAGGAAAAGACAACTCATTCGCTATATTAATTTTGACAACTAAAACAGTTATTTCTATGTCTTATTTTTCTCATAAAGAACGCTGTAGAGAGAATTGTTTATAGCATCTCTAACGTTTCTATCTTCTTGATTTATTCGGTTGTTATTTTCAATATTTGATTACCCATCTTTGAAACAAAAATGGTCTGTGTTGACATATGTTCAATTCTTTTGCTGTTATAATGTGTTTGTATTAAAATAGGACGAATTAATGATTTGCAACTAAAACATATACTTGGCAACAACTAAATGATTAAAAAACACCACACTATTTAAGCAAATGGTAAAACAGATTAACAACACAAAAAAATCACATTCATTGGGACGACTGATGTTACAAAAATCGAAATCGGCAGTTAATTGAATAATCAGAGGTAAAAATTGCGGATAATCCACAAAAGTACATAAGCACTTGGTTTAATTGGTATTCAAAGACCGTGTCAAGCAATTAAGATAGTTTGAATACAAAACTCATGTTTATAGTAATGATTGTTATGACATAGAACGCGAGGTATCTTAGCTGTAGGAGCCAAAATCAATCTACTCATGTTATGACATACAATGCGGAACTTTAGATAAATTTATTGTAATAATATCAATATTCAACAAGCTACCAAACTATTGACGGGCATATGAAGAACAAATGGAATGCCTGCAGGGTTGTAGTTCCTTTTTAGTGTTTATCATCGAATACAATCAAAATCTAAAACTTCGCACACACGGAATTTTACACTTTGCAATCTATCTATCTATCTATCTATCTATCTATCTATCTATCTATCTATCTATCTATCTATCTATCTATTTATCTATTTTTCTATCTATCTATCTATCTATCTATCTATCTATCTATCTATCGTGTGTAAAATCGAAACAGAAGTATCTATCTATCTATCTATCTATCTATATCTATCTATATCTATCTATCTATCTATCTATCTATCTATCGTGTGTAAAATCGAAAAAGAAGATGAAAGGTACGTCAAACAATGGGGCGTCAAATATTTCCAGTTTAATTTTGAAAATAGAGATATCATAGTTATTCGATCTTATTGAACAACTGTCTAAGTAATCCACCTGGGAATGATAACATAGTAATTTTCGTTTTAATAATGAATTTAATTACTAAATATGAATTGAAAACAAAAGTTAATAACCGGGTCACATAATCTTGACGTTGATTTAATGTTATCTCTTACGGAGAGTTTTTACGTCCTAGTTTCATTTTTCAATCAATTCCTAATAATTCTAATGTAAAAATATGTCCTAGATAATCACATTTTAATCCATAATGACTTTTTATAATAATGCTATGTATTAAATCAAAATGTAATTTGATATGAGGAGACTGAATCCCTGCTACTGGAATAATCATCCCCGAGAATATGGTCAACCAGGGGGCATTACATAGTGTTGTCAGATAAACAATGATCATAAAAACTGTCTGCTTCTTAAATTTCAAAATTCCTTAAAACATTTCAAGTATTCTAGAAATTTAAAAGGTTTGATATAATAAATTTTAGTGGTTTTAATTTGCTCATTTTCACTTTTTACTATAATCGGATTTCCACTATCTCGACACAAGCACTACTGATGAGGGAATGTATTAAAAAACTGCCGTCTAGTGCTTAAAATTAAAATGGTTTTATTAATAATTAAAAACTACAATCATATTTTATTTAAAAAAAAGAATATCAATGACAATACCTAATCAGTTTTATTATCTAAACAGTGTACTAGTATAAAATTCTCGTCGAATAACGTATCCCGAGAGTGTTCAATTCTTTGAACATTACCGGTAGGATAATCCAAGAGCTGTGTTTGTTAATAAGACAACGAATAAGTCTTTAACGGGAGATTTATCCATCAATGACATACATCGTTTTTAAAAGTGATTATCACTTTGACGAACATAGCTCTCAATTATGACAGAGTAAAAGTTACTCATTAATACCCTCACAAAAAAATTTATTTTTAATTTTTTTTATATACCCAACATTTACTCGAATTAAAATATATCTTTCTTCCCAGGATTGAGATAAACATAGGATCCAGTTGTTCGAAGCTTGATTAATTTAATCAATGATAAACACAAATTTAAATGACAAATAAAAATCAAACACATTATTGAACTAACAGAGTTAAAACAATGTGTTTTGTTTTGATGAAATTCTATTTACTTTTTTGTATATTTGACATAATACAAAAACAAATTAAACTAAATGATTTAACTAATAAAGTTTCGAACAACTGGGTCCTGATTTCGACTTATCCTGATTGGTGCAGTGCAATAGAAATTATTGAGCTAAACTTGAATCGAACAGATAGATTGGTACCATCGTTCCTGATAATGAGGAGATGTTGACAATGACTGGCAGATATTGTATCGTAGTATGTTATTAGTACACGACAAACTGTTACAGATTATAGTGTTTAAGTGAAATGTTGTTATTGACGATCTGTCTTCCCTGTAATTTGTCTGCCGTAAAGTTGCAAGATTTACTTTTTCTTACCTAATGATCTTGACAAAATATATGGTAGTACTCAGACTTTTATAAAAAGATGTACTTGTTATAGCAATTGCTAACCTGTCCTAAAATGGCTGACTCGTGAAACGTCTATGTCTAATTCGGTCATTTTAAAGGCCACACTTATTCATGTCCAAATCACAACCCAAAAATGAGTGCGAAGTAAAAAGTTTGAGACTGACAAAGTAGGCCAAACACGTGAATTTTCATTGGGGTAGAGTGCTCGGGTGTTCCGGAAGAATATTTTAACTGATTTTCTACACGAGGATTTGAGAATTTGATTCGATACAATTTTAATGGATTGTTTGCGATTATGTTACCATGTACAAAATTAAAAGTTAAAGACTTTAAAACTTTTAAGAGTTTAAAACCAAACTCTCACCCTCTCTGTCTCCCTGACTCTATCCAACCAAAATATTTGTCAAAGAAAACTTACAACCATGCACATTGGGTTAGTCTGGTTCGGTGGAAAAGAAAAAGGAAAATTGCTGTCAGACGCATACACGTGACTAAATTTAAATTTAGACGTGATAATATGTTATTCCTTTTAGTACGTACATAAACTTTTGTTTCTGTGACCAAGTCAATAATCCATCACCTTAAGTGGAATGCAAAATGAAAGTTATTGATGTTTAATTTGGACTATGGAGTAGTTCGAGATTGATAAAATGTCACAAAAAAGATTGCATATTGTCGGCAATGTACAACAGACTTGTAACAATTATCTTCTGTTGAACCTTATATCTTTAAATGTTTCTTAGAAACCTGACTTTTGCCATTTCAGTTCGGCAGTAATAAACATTGTACCTGGACAAACGTCAAGTGCTTATACACGATATTATCAGATCACATGTATGCAGACATAATCTCAAACACCGGTAGCAATAAAGAACTTTGATTAGCGTGATGCGACACTATGAATTCTGCATGTCTTTTAATGCCTATTATTGTGATTGTAAAGGATATTGTGTATGATGTTTTGGACAGTTTGTAATTAGCTGTAATTTGTGGCCGTCTACATCTGTACCTGCTGTTAGTGTGATGTTTATTATTGATCAGTTAAGACTTCAAGAGATATTAATGAGAGGGCGGTGTTAAGTGCTGAATAAGCTATACACATAGAGGTAAGCTATTATAGAACGATATATATGTGTGATATACATGATGATGATTATATTTATATTGACATATCATTGTATAATTGTTTATTTTTATATTACACTAGTGTAAATTTGAGAGCACTAGACGACAGTATTGCTTGGAATAAAATTTGTGAAAATAAAATATTGTACTATGGGTTGAAAAATATTCAAAGGACCAAAAATACATTTAACCAAATTTATCTCAGGAAATATTATGCATTAGGGAATATACCATAGTATTTTAGGTTTTTTAGATTTCATCTAGCTGCAAATTTAGATCGTTGTACATCTAAAGGTATTTATTTATTGCATTGAATTTATACGGTTAAAAACCAGACAGTATAAACTACATTTTGTGCATTTTAAAATCACAATTAATGCCGAAAGTGAATTGATACATCAAAACCGTGCATTTTCAATTAAACATAGTTAAATAAATAAAAATCTACATGTACAACTACTGCTAATACTTATGTTTTGGTATACATATAAAGTATATGAAGTATTTTCCAAATTGATCATCTCCAATTTCTTGGTTTTTTATATAAATCTGATGCTCTGGTATTTATTACGAGACCACACTGGAGTATTTTCAACCCACTCAAAAATTATAGACGACGTACAATGGAATAGAGAATTTCATTAAAAATATTATTAAAATGGCTATATATAAATTACATATTTAATCCATATGCAAAAATAACATCGGTAAACGCCTAAAATTTACTGCGGTAAACACACAGAAGTGGTAGTTGACTAATTATAAAATATCAAAGTATAATTAGTATTGAAAAGTGTACGAATTGCAAAATGCATTTGCATACATGTATTTGTTGTACGTGTATATGTTGCAAATGGTTGAGAGAGAGAGAGAGAGAGAGTGTGTGTGTGTGTGTGTGTGTGTGTGTGTGTGTGTGTGTGTGTGTGAATTAAAACGCCTTACATGACAACTGTCGGAGTAATTGTAGTAGGCAATGGTATTAGGGCATTAATAAATAAGAAGGGTATTAGCTTGAATAAAAACACATATAATTAAAAAAGTAACATCATCATCAGTGAACAGTAGCCAAACTAACCTTACAAATGTTTCCGCAACCACTGGTATTAAAATTTTGATTTTGGTTGGTAAAAACAACAAATTTACATTAAATTATAAACTTGTTTGTATTGCTATGAACGAGGTTTCTGACTTACAACTTTGTTATACACAATGACCAGATGCGTTAATGTCCATATAGTTCAAAAATGAACTAACTATTTTAACGTCCTAAATCTTTCTTCTTGTATTCATCAATGGGCCTTAGTACGAAACAGACATAAGAAAAATACATTGTTTGCACCAATTGCTCCACGTAGAAAAAAGATATAGGAGAAATAGTTTTCAGGCAATTTTATAATAAACAGAGTACATATAAGTTCTGTATCCTCAAGTCGACAATAAGCTGTCCAATGGTTTGATGAATTTTTTTTTAATTAAATACAGATAGCTGGAATAAAACAACTAAGTATTTCATAAAATAGATATTTTAATTGCTATAGAAACAATGACAATAATTGCATTGCTATCGAGCTCTTTTTAAAGAGGACAATAGTGTGTTTGTTCTTAAGGATTATCATTTGAAAGGTTACAAAAATATACAAAGACAACTTTGGAACTTTGGCGTGTTTTTGTAAATGGATTAATTCATAATTTGACTGCGAAATAAAAATTTCACAGTGATTAATAAGATGAATATCTCCAATAAAACTGGTGCTGAAATTCCTAAAAGACAGCTCCGATAAAACTAGATATGCTAAAACGTTCAATCCCCGCCTCTGAAGACAGGTGGGTATTTTTGGGTATAAATTAGAGTTTCTGTCCGTCCGTCTATCCGAAATTCTGCGGAAGTTTTCCAAAACTATAAAGCTCTATTTGACGTTACTTGATGCAAAGTTTCAACATTGATAGGAGATGCGCATATCATCAATCTGCGTTGATTTGCTCATTTCTGTTACGAGTTATGATCCATTGACTGAAAAAAATCTAAAACAGTAAAATTTTCTAAAACGCTTGACTGGAGCAAAAATGTGATTTAATATTTAGATTCTCTAAAGTGGTAAACTAATGATTTATGGATTTTGTGACATTTGCTAGGATAATGGGTAGCGGTTCCCTGCATTAAATTTTGACAAAACTGAAAAAAATGCCTTAAAATTTATATGTCCAGACAGGGAATATCTCTCAAAATCTATGCAGCACTTTTTATAGAAACTTGCCGCAAAACATAAAAAATTGACAGGAGATACACAAATCATTAACCTGAGTTGGTTTGCTTATTTTCCTTTAAGTAATTGTCTTTTCAACATAAGTACCTGCTGATGGGGCTCAAATATTAAAAGTCAATCGTTTCAGGAAATTATGTAAACATTGTTGTGATTTTTTGGTAATGTTTAATGTTAAATGTAAAAAAACAATGTTTATTCCAAAACCCTAAACCCTAAACCGACACCCGTGCAGTTCGACTCTAAATAAAATTAATGTAGAGCAATAGTTCCTTATCCTTTTTTCTGATATGGTCATTTATTGCTTCCGACCTCACGCCAACGTTAGGAATACGAACTGATCAGTTTCAAAACGGTACATGTATTTATTGAACGGCATTTCAATAATTGCTTTTTGTTGTTTTTTAAATACCATTTTTGCTGTATAGTTTTAATAAAGCAAAAGCTGAGTATGACTAAAAAAACACATTTAAATGTCACACCATGAAATATAATAAGCATGAAATATAATAAGATCAACAATATGTCATAGGGGCAACCAGCATTATTACAACGTTAATCTTGATATAAGTTTACCACAATCCAAAATGAATATATTTTATAAATTTCACCAACATTAAAACCTCGTTAAATTGTGCCTTTCGTTTCGTTTCTACTTCATACGTCGCTAATTTGAAGTCCAAAATTTGATATTACAATTTTTTACTTATCAACCATATTTGGTCTACTGCCAATTCCACTTTTGCAGTATTCGGACTAAATAAATGGTGGTAATGAACTGGTGTTTTAATGTATATGGTGCAGTCAATAAATCTTTTTTATTTTATGATAATTAAATACTACATATGGAAATACTTAACTTTAGTAAAACAAATTGGTTTAAAGGTTGTAAAAAGGCTTATTCGGAGCCATTTTGTGTATTCCAGCTTGTTTTATTAAATACTGAATAAATTTATTAAACTGTAGATAATAGTGTTTGTAATACGAATTGAAGCAAAGTGGCTAAACATGATAAATAAAGAGTGGAGTTTTTGTGTTAAAGCTCCAGTCAAGATGCTTTCACTTATGCCTAGGTGGTCAGTTTCGGAATGGGGAATGAAACCGAAGTGCCCATAGAAACCCATGGACCTTAAGTAAGCTAAACTGGCAGAATATGATTGTTAGAAACCTTGAAACCACTTGCTACGTGACCGAAGTCAATATACACTGACGAGATTGATCACCCCCAATAGCAAGTAAACCCAATGATGTAAACTAGTTAGTCTTAAAATTGAATATCCATTAATATTATTAACCAGATTCGTGTTTATTTTTCAATATAAGGATGGAATAATCTGGAACTCGATACATTTCTGAATATGAGTTTTAAATTAGAACCCTTGTTTGTTTAGATTTGAATTGATTTACGTCATTAAATTAAAGTCTGTTCTTTGGGTTATGCTAGTTTGTGAAATAGAAGACAATTTAGTTACATGTAAAGCAAATCAAAAGTATCGTATATTTATTAAACATGTATTGCATCAAATTGGATCCAGATAAAACAGCACTCTGTCTTGTATTGGTTCGTTAGACGTTAGACATTAAATGTCAAACAGATGTACGGTTTTTGCATCCATTAACACTCAACTGTGGGAATTTGACTGAAGGAATTTGACATTTTTGTTTCTGTGATAGATTTTATCCATTAAAATCAAATAACACACGGTTCTACCTTATATGGATTTATTTCATTGGAAGTCATTAAAATAATCATGATGAATTATGTTTCAAAAGTTATTTGTGCAAACTTCCCTTTACTATTTTCCGTTGTTATCAATTTTAATTTCTTAAATGTCTTAAAACGTAAAATAATAACATTATTAATGACTTTCGTTATGACAGCTAAATCCATTATGAAATCATTCTAATCCATTAAGAGTAAACCGTTTTCGAATTTCAATTTCAATCTAATTCCACTATTGTTGTCTTTGTGTTTCGATAAAGGTCATAGATTTTTTCATAACTCTTATATAAAAATTAGTCTTTTTAATAAATAAATATTTAGGCAATTAACATCGGTCGTGGCCGGTTCATTGATCTTTTCCATGTCATCACAGAATGACCAAAGTTGCTTCGGATTGTAAGTATAAACAACGAACTTTAGTTGTAATCGATTTATTAGCGTGTAATTTTATGGGTCACGCACCCTTCGGGAATAGTGGATGCTTTTGCGTGACCCAATTTAGTGACAATGCAATATACAGTCATACACATTTTAAATGTATTGAATACATTAAAACATGTCTATGACGCTACTATTTAACTCATGATAGCTTATTTAGGTTTTTTGCATTATATTTTCGACTGCTTATAACCAGTGGGATTTGCCATTACCTGAAACAAGGTACGGTTATCGAAATTATGTCTAACGCTTGCCTCCCTGATACATATTTTAATATCAATCCTATGAACATCACTTGTTTTCACTTACCCTTTTATTTGACTGTCCTAGTAATACATTTAAGAACAGATTGCTACTGTAACTCAGGAAAAAGCTTATTAATGCTTATTAAACATTTATCTTCCGATAATCTAAATGATAGCCACGGAATCCTGTTCTAAGCAATCCTGAGAGCCATAGCCATTTTAATCAATATCATGATGAAAAATATGACAAAAACATTAACCCGTTAATTAATCCAATGTCGCTATGCCTTAATCTCATATGATTAATATTTAAGGTCATAATGTCGAATTGATAACGTATTTATCAGATGATGGATATTTGCTTTCCCAAGAAAATAAATTGGACAAAAATATTTTCAATATAACTACCATGCTTTCCTATATCATGTTTAGAAAGCTCTTACTAACCATCTCATGTTTAACTAGCTACACCCGCAGCACGTTTAACTAGCTACACCTGCAACACGTGTAATGAAAATGGAGAATGAGAGGAACGTCAAATATATCCAGGATAATTCGGATACAGAGACATCATGCTTATCAACAATATCGTGACAACTGCAAATTTTGAGGGCCTTGATAAGCAAAGGCCTGCATTATCTTTTCGCCAACAATTTATTTGTAAGCAGCTTGAATCGTTAAATAAAATTTCCATAGTTGGAACAAGCTCTACCTTAGCGTCTTAATTGTGAAAAGAATACACCATAAGCATGAGAAGCGGGAAATTGCTGCATAGAAAAAGAAAGTTGACAAATTAACTAAGTCATCACAGCTTCAAACGTGGCTTATCAGAGGCATAGTAATAAGGAACTTTTATAATTGTAAACATGATCGAGAACATAAAGTATCAGTTGTTTCTTTTATTTCAAGCTCACTGGCTAGGATATGTGACATACAAATTATCTCTGAATTTAAGGTCATTAATAGATAGAACGTCAAAAATGTAATATATCAGTATGTGCAGTTGAATGGTTTGGCAACAGTCTTCTCTAACAATTTTATTTTTGAATCATACGAATAAAGACACAAATCAGCAAGCAATGGTGCACAGCTTGGCTCATTTGTGAACCGTGTGATTGTTGTAAATTATATCGCCAAACTTAACAAATATTTTGTATATCAAAATCTCATTTATGGCAAAGCTTGTTCCCACTACGGGGGCTTTGTACAACGAAGCCGGGTGTTTGCAAATAAATTGTTGACTGGGGGATATTGCAAGCCTAGGCTTATCAAAGCCCTCAAAAAGTTTTATGGTCGTCATCACAGTATTGTTGATAAGTTTGACGTCTCTATGTCCAGGATTGCCCTGGATATATTTGACGGCCTCACTTTCCTGGTGGAAGTTCACGTGTCTAACTTAACTTGTCAGTTCCAAAGTTTTTACTTTGCTTCTGGATTGTGATTTGGACATGGATTAGTATGTTTCTTTTTTATTATAACATTTTGTTGATGATCTTTTCAGTACATTTTAGTTTAGAATCAGTATGCTGCTTCGTAAAATAACCAATGGTAACTTATATTGATGTTTATGTAATGTAATTTATCAATCTGGATAAATGTCAACTTTGCAAGGCATAAAATTGAATAAATGAATACAATATTACATCATGCGTAAGATCTTATATTCATACGGTGGTTATTTTTTCTTAGTTTGTAGATTATAAATATTAGTTTTTGCAGGTTAATGACTTGTTATTATAACATTTAAGCAATGGTTTTATACACAAAAAAAAACACAAATAAAGCAATGCAAAATTTGTGGCTTTCTAGTTCAGTGTCTATGAATAGTCAATTGACTTCAACATTGACACAAGCTATCGTTCAAATTGCACCAAAATATCATATTTCCTTAAAACATCAATTAATTCCAAACCAGACAGTGAGTTATTTTATGACAAAATACAATCTGTTTCAACAACATATTGTCGATGATATTTATGTTCTTAAGGGACATCACGCGTGTTTAAAATATTTTCCGGTTTATTGTATTAGTTTCCAGTTTGTTTCCAGAATATTTGTTCCATAATCGTCAATACCAGATCCTAATAATCTTTTAGACATCAAGAAGTGATAGAAACCCTTGACAACTTCCGTTGTTTCTGATAGCAATGAGCTACTTTTATTTAAGACACAAGTGATTCTCTATCTTTTCTTTGTACATAATAATTCTCTTGTAAATCTTAACTTCCTGGATCCTAAAATAGATATTTTGATAATTCTCTCACGTATGTAAGATAAAAATGGTAATTGAGACAGAAAATATTTATTCATTTATATCATTTTTAACTGTTTCCGTACATGTGAATTTATTTCCTATCACAACATGTAATTGGTAAATGCCGGAATCAGTAAGGATTGGCTTATCTGCACTTTTAAGCAAGCAATTGGGCAATGACACGAAAGAGAAGCTCATTCGCTATTGAAATTTGAAACTTAAACAGTTATTTCTATGCATTGACATCTATGTCTTTTTTTTCTCATAAATTCCAATATCTAATGAAAAAGGAAGTAGAAAGAATTGCTTGCAACATCTAATGAAATCATGTCTTTATCTTATTAATTCATTTTGTTGTTATGTTAAATATTTTATTACCCATCTTTGAATGAAAAATGGTCTGTGCTGACATGTGTTCAATTCTTTTGCTGTTGTAATGTTTGTTGCATTAAAATAGGACAAACTAATTATTTGCAACTAAAACATATACTTGGCAGCAGCTAAATGATTAAAAACAACACATTATCTTAACAAATGGTAAAACAGATGAACAAGAGAAAGAGTCAAATTCATCGGGATGACTGATTTTATAAAAATCGTAATTTTCACCGGCAGTTAATTAAATAATCAGAGGTAAAATTACAGATAATCCACAAAAGTACATAAACACTTGGTTTAATTGGTTTTAAAAGATCATGTCAAGCAAAATTAATACAAATTCAATACAAAACTTATGTTTACAGTAATGATTATTATGACATAGAATGCGAGGTATAGGTAAACAACATTGACCTGTCGGTTTGACCTTTCATTAGGAATATTCATATAGGAGGGTCCAACCAATATATGGGTAGCGTTAAGATCCAAGTTAATACATACCCAATGCACAGGTGTACTCTATGAGGTGAGTATATCTCATGATGTATACAAAATAAACACCTATACGTAGATATACCTGATCCGTGATAAATATTTAAATGAAAGGTCAAACGGACAGGTCAAATGTGTTTACCTATATCTCAGCTGTAGGAGCCAAAATCAATCTACTCATGTTTTGATATACAATGCGGAACATTCGATAATTTTATTGCAATAATATGGACATTCTGTGAGTATGCAGTTAAATGATTGTCCTTCTATAGCTAATGTTGATAGTTTTCAACAAGCGGCTAAACTATTTACTGACGAATGAAGAACAAGTGGAATGACTTGCAGGGTTGTAGTTCGTTTTAAGTGTTTATCATCGACTACAATCAAACTGGTTTATTTCAAACCAAAATCCAAAACTTCGCACAAACGGAAAATTAGCACCTTGCAAACTGACAAATTAAGTTAGTCGGATGTTCATCAGTAGAGTGAGAACGAATCATCCGGAAGGGTACATGCTATCTGCTATCTATCTATATATCTGCTATCTATCTATCTATCTATCTATCTATCTATCTATCTATCTATCTATCTATCTATCTATCTATCTATCTATCTATCTATCTATCTATTTATCTATCTATCTATCTATCTATCTTTCTGTCTGTCTATCTATCTATCTATCTATCTATCTATCTATCTATCTATCTATCTATCTATCTATCTATCTATCTATCTATCTATCTATCGATCTTTCTGTCTGTCTGTCTATCTATATATCTATCTATCTATCTATCTATCTATCTATCTATCT
Organism: Anadara kagoshimensis; assembly: GCA_021292105.1. Lineage (NCBI taxonomy): Eukaryota > Metazoa > Mollusca > Bivalvia > Arcoida > Arcidae > Anadara > Anadara kagoshimensis. Next base: position 32,631,914 of record CM037860.1, read on the forward strand.
ATCTATCTATCTATCTATCTATCTATCTATCTATCTATCGATCGATCTTTCTGTCTATCTATCTATCTATCTATCTATCTATCTATCTATCTATCTTTCTGTCTGTCTGTCTATCTATCTATCTATCTATCTATCTATCTATCTATCTATCTATCTATCTATCTATCTATCTATCTATCTATCTATCTATCTATCTGTCTATCTATCTATCGATCTTTCTGTCTGTCTGTCTGTTTATCTATCTATCTATCTATCTATCTATCTATCTATCTATCTATCTATCTATCTATCTATCTATCTATCTGTCTATCTATCTATCGATCTTTCTGTCTGTCTGTCTGTTTATCTATCTATCTATCTATCTATCTATCTATCTATCTATCTATCTATCTACCTATCTATCTACTATCTATCTATCTATCTATCTATCTATCTGTCTATCTATCTATCGATCTTTCTGTCTGTCTGTTTATCTATCTATCATGTGTAACATCGAAATACAGAATAAAAGGTACATAAAACTATGGGGCGTCAAATAATTCTAGTATAATTTTGAAAACAGAGATTATAGCTTTTCAATCTTATTCAACAACTGTCTAAGTAATCCCCTAGGGAATGCAAACATAGTAATTTCCGTTTTAATGATAAATTTAATTAAATAATATGAATTGAAAATGTCAAACAAAAGTTAATAACCGGGTCACATAACCTTGAAGTTGATCGAATGTCATCATGATTTTATGCCCTAGTTTCATTTTTCAATGAATTTCCAAAAAATCTAATGTGAAAATATGTCCTAGATAATCAAATTTTTAATCCATAATGACATTTTAAGAATAATGCTATGTAATAAATCAAAACGTTATTTGATATAAGGAGACAGAATCTCTGCTGCTGGAATAAGCATCACCGGGATTATGGTCAACCCAGAGGGCATTACATAGTGTTGTCAGATAAACATTGTTCATAAAAAATGTCTGTTTTTTTTAATTTCAAACTTCCTTACAACATTTCCAGTATTCAAGAAATTTAAAAAGTGTTTGATATAATACATTTTGGTGGTTCTAATTTGCTCATTTTAACTTTTTACTATAATTGGATTGCCACAATTGCGACCCAAGCACTACTGACGAGAGATTATATTCAAAAACGAACGTCTAGTGCTGAAAATTAAAATGATTTTAGTAATAATTATAAACTACAATTATTTAATTTTATGTTTAGTAAAATAAGAATATCAATGACCATATCTAATCTGTTTTCTTATCTAAACCGTCTACTAGTATAGAACTCCCGTCAAAAAACATATCTCGAGGTGTTCAATTCTTTGAACGTTAACAGGAAGAGATCCAAGAAGCTGTGTTCGTTATTAGGGCAACAACGAATAAGGATCTAACTGGATATATATTCGTCAACGACAGACACCGTTTATAAAAGTGATTACCACTTTGACGAACATAGCTCGCAATTATGAAAGGGTAAAAGTTATTCACTTATACCCTTACAAAGCAAAACTATTGAATTTTAGGTACTCATCATGTTTTCATATACCCAATATTTACTCGAATTAAAAAATTCCTACTCGGGTTTGAGAGAAGCACACGATCCAATTGTTCTAAGTTTAATTAACTGAATCATTTATAAATAAAAATTTAAATGACAAATAAAAATTAAAACACATTATTCAACTAACAATTTTGAAACAACGTTTCAATGTTATGCAATTCTGTTCACTATTCATTGTGTATATTTGCTTCGAACAACTAGGTCCCTATTTCGACTTATCCGGATTGGTGCAATACAATAGAAATTGCCAAGTTGAATTGAACAGATAGATTGGTACCATAGTTCCTGATAATGAGGAGTTGTTGACAATGTCTGGCAGACATTGTATCGTAGTATGTTATTAGTACACGACAAACTGTTACAGATCATAGTGTTTAAGTGAAATGTTGTTATTGACGATCTGTCTTCCCTTAATTTGTCTGCTGTAGCGTTGCAAGATTTATTTTGTCCTACCTAATCATCTTTACAAAATGTATGGTAGTGCTTAGACTTTCATAAAGTGATGTACTTACTGTAGAAATTTTTAGCATGTCCTTAAATGGCTGGATCGTGAAACGTCTATGTCTAATTCAGTCATTTCAAAGGTCATACTTATCCATGTCCAAATCACAACCCCAAATGAAAGCGAAGTAAAAACTTTCAAACTAAAAAAGTAGGCCAAACACGTGACCTTCCATTGGGGGTGAGCGTTCGGTTGTTCCGGAAGGATACTTTTATGATTTTCTACAAGAGAATTTTAGAATTTTGATTTAATACAATTTTATTGGATTGTATGCGGTTATGTAAACTATGTCCAAAATTGAAAGCTAAAGACTTTAAAACCGTTAAGAGTTTAAAACAAAACTCTCACCCTCTCTGTCTCTCTGTCTCTCTATCTCACTGAAATATTTGTCAAAAGAAACTTACAACCATGCACATTGGGTTAGTCTGGTTCGTTAGGAAAGAAAAGGGAAAAAACTGTCAGATACAAACACACGACTAAATTTAAATTAAGACGTGATATTATGTTATTGCTTTTAGTACGTAGATGTGCTTTTCTTTTTCTGTGACCAATCTAATAATCCATAACCTTAACTGGAAAGCAATAGGAAAGTAATTGACGTTTAATTTGGACTGTGGAGTAGTTGGAGATTGAAAAAAATATCACGAAACAGACTCAGAATTGTCAGCAATGTACAACATACTTGTAACAATTATCTGCTGTTGAAACTGTTATCTTTAAAATGTTTCTTAAAAACCTGATCCTTTCAGTTCAGCAGTAATAAACATTGTACCTGGACAAACGTAAAGTGTTTATACCGCAATATTATCACTCAAACACTGTTAGCAATAAGGAACTTTGATTAGCGTGATGCGACACTATGAATTCTGCATGTCATTTAATGCCTTTATTGTGATGGTTAAGGATGCTGTGTATGGTGTTTTGGACAGTTTGTAATTAGCTGTAATTTGTGGCCGTGTACATCTGTACCTGCTGTTAGTGTGATGTTTATTATTGATCAGTTAAGCCTTCAAGAGATCTTAATGTGACGGCGGCGTTAAGTGCTGAACAAGCTATACACATAGAGGTAAGCTATTATAGAATGATATATATGTGTGATATACATGATGATGATTATATTAATATTTACATATCATTGTGTAATTGTTTTTTATATTATACCAGTGTTAATTTGAAAGCATTTGACGACAGTATTGCTTGGAATAAAATTTGTGAAACCAAAATGTTGTACTAGGTGGTGAAAAATATTCAGAGGACCAAAATACATTTAAACAAGTTTATCTAGGAAATATTATGCATCAGGGAGTTTACCTTAGTATTTTAGGTTTTTAAGATTTTAACTAGCAGCAAACTGAGATTGTTGTACATCTAAAAGTTTTTATTTATTGCATGGAAATTAAACCAGACAGTACAAACTACATGTTGTGCATTTTAAAATTACAATTAATGCCGAAAGTAAATTGAAAGATCAAAACCGTTCATTTTCAAAGTAACATTTCCAATGTTCAACTGTTGATGGAACAAGTTCAAACACTATGCTTAATTTAAGAACGAGATATAATATATTAATAATATCGTAACCTAAAAAGCATTTAGTTTGGAAAAATAGTTAAATAGATACAAATCTTCAAGTACGGCTGCTGCTAATACTTATGTTTTGGTATTCATATAAAGTATATGAAGTATTTTCTAAATTGATCATCTCCAATTTCTTGGTTTTTCATATAAATCTGATGCTCTGGTATTTATTACGAGACCACACTGGAGTATTTTCAACCCACTCAACAATTATAGACGACGTACAATGAAATAGAGAATTTCATTAAAAATATTATTAAAATGGCTTTATATAAATTACATATTTAATGCATATGCAAAAATTACATCGGTAAATACCTACAATTTACTGCGGTAAACACTTAGAAGTGGTAGTTTACTAATTATGAAATATCAAAGTATAATTAGTATTGAAAAGTGTTCGAATTGCAAAATGCATTTGCATACATGTATTTGTTGTACGTGTATATGTTGCGAATGGTTGAGAGAGAGAGAGAGAGAGAGAGAGAGAGAGAGAGAGAGAGAGAGTGTGTGTGTGTGTGTGTGTGTGTGTGTGTGTGTGTGTGTGTGTGTGTGTGATATAAAATGCCTTATGTGACAACTGTCAGAGTTATTGTAGTAGGCAATGGTATTAGGCCTTAAATAAATAAGAAGGGTATTAGCTTGAATAAAAACACATATAATTAAATAAGTAACATCATCATCAGTGAACAGTAGCCAAACTAACCTAACAAATGTTTCCGCAACCACTGATATTAAAATTTTGATTTTGGTTGGTAAAAACAACAAATTTACATTAAATTATCAACATGTTTGTATTGCTATGAACGAGGTTTTTTTACTTACAACATTGTTATAACTACACACAATGACCAGATGCGTTTATGTCCATATAGTAAAAAAGGAGCTAACTATTTCAACGTCCTAAATCGTTGTTCTTGTATTCATCAATGGGCCTTAGTAGGAAAAAGACATAAGAAAAATACATTGTTTGCACCAATTGCTCTATGTAGAAAAAAGATATAAGAGAAATAATTTTCAGGCAATTTGATAATAAACAGAGTACATATAAGTTTTGTATCCTCAAGTCGACAATAAACTCAAATGTTTTGATGAATTTTTGAAATTTAATACAGATAGCTGGAATAAACAACTAAGTATTTCATAAAGTAGATCTTTTAATTGCCATAGAAACAATGGCAATAATTGCATAGCTATCGAGTTCTTTTTAAAGAGGAAAATAGAGTGATTGTTCTTGAGGATTATCATTTGGAAAGGTTAAAAAATATACAAAGAAAACTTTAGCGTGTTTTGATTGATGTATTGATTCATAATTTGACTGCAAATTAAAAGTTTCAGAGTGATTAATAAGATGAATATCTCCAATAAATCTAGAGCTGAAATTCCTCAAAGACAGCTCCATTAAAACCAGATATGCTAAAAGTTTCAATCCCCGCCTCTGAAGAAAGGTGGGTATTAAATTCGAGTTTCTGTCCATCCGTCCGTCCGTCCATCCGAAATTCTTGTCTGCGCAAGTTCTCCAAAATTATGAAGCTCTAAATGACGTTACTTGATGCAAAGTTTTAACATTGATAGGAGATGCGCATATCATGAATTTGCATTGATTTGCTCATTTCTGTTACGGGTTATGATCCATTTACTGAAAAATCTAAAACAGTAAAATTTTCTAAAACGCTTGACTGTACTCAAAATGTGATTTAATATTTAGATTCTCTAAAGTGGTAAACTAATGATTTATGGATTTTGTGACATTTGCTCGAATAATGGCTAGCGGCTCTTTGCGTTAAATTTTGACAAAACTGAAAAAAATGCCTTCAAATTATTATGTCCAGACACTTCTTGACAGGAAATATCTTTCAAAATCTATGCAACACTTTTTTATAAAACATCAAAAATTGACAGGAGATACACATATCATTAACCTGAGTTGGTTTGCTTATTTTCCTTTAAGTAATTGTCTTTTCAACATAAGTACCTGCTGATGGTGGTTCTTAAAATACTGACTTTTCTTCTTTGTAATTCTGATCACGTATATCCTGTCTCTGGTCAATCAAATCTTGTGTAATGTCAATAATTACTTCTTATTTGAGTTTGTTTTTATGCAGTATTTAAGTGCTCAAATATTAAAAGTCAATCGTTTCAGGAAATTCTGTAAATATTGGTGTGATTTTTTTGTAATTTTTAATGTTAAATACAAAAAAAAAACAGAAAAAAACTATTGCTTCATAAACAAAACAATGTTTATTCCAAAACCCAAATCCCGGAACCCGTGCAGTTCGACTCTAAATAAAGTTAATGTAGAGCAATAGTTCTCTATCCTTTTTTTCTGATATGGTCATTAATTGTTCTCAACCTCACTTCAACAGATAAAAAAGAACTGATCAATTACAAAATGGTGCATTTATTTATTGTACGACATTTCAATAATTGCTTTTTGCATCATTAAAAAATATCATCTCTGCTGATATTGTTGCAATAAAACAAAAACTGAATATGACGCAATAAAATAAAATACATTGAAATGTCACAACATGAAATATTTTTTTTTGTAATTCATGTTTTTATTGTCCCAGACATTAAATAGGGATGGTCAAGTGCCAGGGTTGGGGCCACTGGGTTCACTTGCCGGGTAACAAAAGGACAAGTTTACAAATACAACACATCTATATATATATATATATATATACCACACATCAAGCACCTAAGTAAATGACAAATATATATTTTTGTTTCAAATATTTCCAACATTTTATCTATTATATTTCCTTTGGTATTGTACTTGTATATTCTTTTCAGTTTTGTATGGGTTTTTGTTTATATGCAAGTGTGTGTGTGTTTGTGTGTGTGTGTGTGTGTGTGTGTCAACCCTATGAGATTCAGATACAAACAGTATATATAATTCAGATACAAACAGTATATATTATACATTTTCATGATAAAAGTATAGTTCTAAGCATCAGGAAACATTTTATACACTATAAATGTTGGTGATTTATTTCTACTACCCTTCTGCAGTACTAACACCACAGTCACATCAGATGAAGAAAGTATATCATTCGTCAAAGATATTGATCCATGGGTCCCAAAATTCCAGAAATTTGGCATAAAGATTATTTTTTATTGCAATGATTTTTTCAATATTAATCTGATATTTAAGACTCATTTTCCATGTACTTAAATTTGGCAGTTTTTTATCAATTCTACACTTATATATGTAAAGTCTGGTAGTTAAAAATAGAAAATTTTGAGGTTTATATTTCTGTTTTTGGTCTATAAGTCCAAAGATAGCACTTTCCCTATAGATATTGATGTAGCGATTTATTTTTTTATATATAAAATCCTCTACTTCCATCCAAAAGTTATTAACTATCTCACAATACCAAAACAGATGTTCTATTTTTTCAGCTGTATTGTTACAGAATGTACAGAGATTATTATCCCTTAGTTTAATTTTGAATAAAAAATCATTTGTAGAAATTATTCGTTGGTTTATCCTGTATTGAAACCATTGTAATTTGGTATTTTTACAAGTTTTAAAGGGGATATTATATAGTGATTTCCAGTCAATATCAAGGTCTAGAATGGATTTCCATTTTTCTTGACTTTTGACAATTGTGTTGTTATTATTAAATACATTGTAAAAGTCCTTACTTCCTTTTTTACTTTTAAAAACTATTCTGAAAAAATATGGCATATCAATTTGTAATAAATTAACTGGTTGGTTTTGTATATTTAAACTTTTAATATATGATTCAATGGTGGACTTTATACCATTATATTCAACAAAGTTTGACCTGACAGCAGCATATCTTCTATTAAATTCTCTATATGAAATTATATTTCCATCTTCATTAAGTAAATCTTTTATGAAATATATGCCACAGTCAGACCAAGACTTGTAGAATACTGGACTTTTATTTATACAGATATCTTTATTGTACCAGATACTTACATCTTTAACATCATTTATATTTTCAGGTTTTTGTCTCATAGACAAGAAATTCCAGGCATCAAAAACATTATTCCAAAAACAATTATTAGGATTATTTTGTTTTATTTTATTAAAATAATCATTTCCATACTTTAAGAAATTATCAATTTTAGAATATGAAATCTCAAATAATTTTCTGTATTTGGATTCAATTTGAAGTAGTCTTCTAATCCATGTTATTTTGAGTGATGCTATAAAATGTTTGATGTCTATCATTTTTAAGCCTCCTTTTTCATAGCTCTGTGACATTAACTCTCTTTTTATGCGATCATTTTTATGTTGCCAAATAAAGTTAAAAAACATTTTGTTCAGTTTTGTTATTATTTCCAGTGGTGGATTTGGAATAGCAATAAATAAATGGTTTAGTTTGGAAATTATCAGTGTTTTCAAAATGGTTATTCTACCTAAAGGAGTTAAAATTCTTTTTGACCACTGTTTTAAGCTTTTTTCTATTTCTTGTATTTTATTATCATAATTTATTTTTATCATTCTGTCCAAATCAACAGAAAAATTTATTCCAAGCAATGTAAATGGACCTTGGTTCCAATCTAATTTAAAACGATGATTAAAGGTTTCGCCATTATATTTATTACATCCAATCCACACTGCTCTAGTTTTATTATTATTAATTTTTAGACCGGAGAGCAAGGCAAAGTCATCTAAAACATGTAAAGTTTCTTGTAATGATGACTCTGCTCCATCCAGTATGACAGTAGTGTCGTCCGCAAAAAGTGACAGTTTAAATTCTTCATCACCAATTTTAATACCTTTGATATTTTTATTATTTTTCAGAAGAACAGACAGAATCTCAGCACACATTAAGAATATGTAAGGTGAAATAGGGTCCCCTTGACGACAACCTCTTGTTATACTAAAAAATTCAGAAACAATTCCATTTTGTAGGACTGCTGACTTAATATCTTGTCGAAATATTTTAATCCATTTTATAAAAGATTCACCAAAATTGAAAAAATCAAGCACTTTATCAATATAATCCCAGGACACTGAATCAAATGCCTTTTCAAAATCAATCATTAAAAGTAGTCCTGGTATATTTTTTTCCTCTGTATATTGCATTAAGTCATAAATTAGTCTAGTGTTTTCACCTATATATCTACCGCTGATAAATCCTGTCTGATCTTCTGAAATAATAAACGGTAATACCTTTTTCAATCTTTCAGCTATGCAGCCAGATGCTATTTTATATACAACATTCAACAATGATATTGGTCGCCAGTTTTTTAGAAACTGCTTTGGTTTGTCCCCTTTCGGTAAACAAGTTATAATACCCTGACGTTGTGTAATTGACAATTTTCCGGTATGAAATCCTTCATTTAGCGAACGTCTTAAAAAGCTTACTAAGTCGTTATAAAAAAATTTAAAAAATTCAGATGTAAAACCATCTGATCCAGGACTTTTCAAATTTTTCATTTTTCGTAAAAAAGTATGAATTTCTGTGTTTGTTAATTCTCCCTCCAAACTCTGCTTTTGTTCTTCAGTTAAAATACTTATGTGTTTAATATCTTTAAGTTTACTCTTGAGATCCATATCATACTCCTCATTATCTCTGTTATAAAGATTGAAGTAATATTGTTTAGTTTCTGCTAGGATTTCCTTTTGATCAGTAATTATAGAGTTATCATCTTTTACAACTTTTGGGATTATTTTACTAACAAAATTTCTGGATTCTAAACTACAAAAATACTTTGTTGGTTTTTCACCTTCCTCTACCCACCTTGCTTTAGACCTTAACAGAGACCCTTTCATTTTTCTTTTCTTAATTCCTCTAAATCTTTCTTTTTATTATTAATTTCATTAATGTTAGAAAAACAGTTACTTTCTAGTCTAGTAATTTCATCAATTATCTGTTTCTCTTTTTGAATGGACATTTTTTTACGGTAAGAGGAGTATGATATGGTTTTTCCCCTAATTTCAAGCAAAGCAGTTTCTAAAAATTGTTGATCTGTAATGGTAAATTGAATATCATCATTGCTTATTTCATTAATTTTTTCTATGTTATAAACAGGCACTACATATTGTATTTTTACATCTTTAATACACTTTTTCACTATATCAATATAGTTTTTATCTGTTAGTAGGGAATTGTTGAACTTCCAGAGGCCTCTACCTTTAACAAATTCATTTAGTTTTAATGATAAACAAACAGAAGAATGGTCAGACCTATAACTAGGATTGATTTTGACATCTACAACCTTGGACAAAAAATTTTCTGACACAAGGAAAAAATCAAGTCTACTTTGTTTTAATGGGTGTTTTTTTCGCCAAGTATATTTTCTATCATCTGGATATAGTTCTCTAAAAGGGTCTATGAGATTAAATTCATCTTTCATATTTATTACAACATCTCTTGCTTTTGGATTATTGTAATGGAGGTAACCAAAGGTATCCAGTTCTTGATTCTGAACTAAATTAAAATCACCATTTATGATGCAATATTCATTTTCAAAATCTTGGAGAATTTTTGCTATATTTGAAAAAAATTGTGGGTTATCCTCATTTGGAGCATATATATTTATCAATGTTACTCTCATCTTTTCAATAGTCAGGTCAACTGCTATATAATTCCCATTATTATCTTTTTTAATTTGGTGTATATTATACTCAAAATTATTATTAAACAAAATGCCTACCCCTCTTGAGTTTGATGTAACTGAATTTAAAATAATTTCTCCACCCCATTCTGATCTTATTACCCAATGTAAATTGTCTACCAAATGAGTTTCTTGTAAACAGTATATGTTATATGATTTTGACCTTAGGAAGTTCAACACATCCCTACGTTTTTCATAATCCTTTAGACCTCTACAGTTGGAGGTAAGTATTGTGATACTATTATGTGCTTCCATGATTGGATTTTATCAATAACTTTTATTTTTTGTCTATAACACAAACAAGGCATTCTGGTGAAGTAATACAAACTTCACTTCTTAAGATATTAAACATTTTTTACTAGTTACAAAAATCATGAGGAAAGTCAATGGGGTTGACAAAGTGTATGATATGTGTTTGTGTAAAGGTGATTGTAATGTATAAAAAAGTAATAAATTCATTTGTACTTTCATGTGATTTTGTATATTATCAAAGCAAGCAGATGCCACTGAATGATGTGGCAAGGCAAAGTTAGATAGAATTTAATAATTAAGAAAAAAAAGATAAAAATAGCATGGGAATTTTCTACTTCTGTTCAATTAATAACCAAAATTTAAGACAGTACCATAAAAAAAGAACTGTGACATAGCTGACAGTCTGTACTAAGCTACAGTACAGACCTCTCGAAAGTTTAACACTGAGGTAACGAATAGGTGTCAAAATCTCGGCTACCGAGTGACGGAGATAGAGATTGCTAGTGACTAAAAGGCTGTCGAGAGATATGGTGGCTGCTGTAGATATAACTTACTACAGAGTCTGAGATGAGCTGCTGATTCGGCACTAATCCGCCAGCCCAGTGTTAAACTTTTGGCAGGTCTGTACTGTACTGATTATTTCTTGCTTAAAAAAAACAAAAACAGCACTGGGCTGGAAAGAATAATAAAAATTTAACCTAAATACACATGTATGTACATCCCTACACCTGTCATACATACAAAATTATTAACACAGGGATATATAAATATACATTCATGTATATACCCTGAAGTATACCTCCATAAAAACCTTAGAATATATACATACACATTCTCCTCCCCCCCCCAAAAAAGCCCACATGTATATCAGTATACACATATACATATATATATATATGCATGCAAGTACAAATGTAGACAAATATATAATTTTGCAGAATAATATAAAGTATATATACATTAATACACAGGTTAAGCAACATGTGTGTAAATACAGATATATTTACACAAAAGTATATACATGTATACCACCATACCAAAAGACATAAGCATACAAAGGTATGAATGCGTGCACATATACATGTGTACATGCACACATATATACACTGCACAATACACACATATATACGCATACATATATATAAACACACACCACGACCTCGTGTGGCTGGTCGGCATAAGTTCTGATTTCAAATGTAGCATGTTTTAATTAGGAGTGGAGTTGTCCTGTTAAGACATGTGAAGTCATATTGTCTATACATTATGATATAAATAGATTCCGCGGGGGTAATCTTACCATTAGTTATCAAAGAAAAAATAAAACATTACAAGGGCTAACCGGTCTATAACGTGCTGTCGGAAGTCACTCCACGATGTTAATAAATTACTAGGAAAACGAAATGTACGAAATCCGGATTTCAAGAGTACCATATATATATATATATATTATATATATAGAGAGAGAGAGAGAGAGAGAGAGAGAGAGAGAGAGAGAGAGAGAGAGATTATGATTTTAGGATGTATACAGTTACAATAAACATTATGTCATTATGTTAAGGATCATATTACAAGTATAGATCATAATCAAAGTGAACCAGCTGCTTCAAGCAGTACATCTTCCATGATTTTAGATCTTTTTGGCCCTAGATGTGTGCCACTGAACCACCTAACTACAACGAAAGTACAATTAGTAAGTCCTTGATCCTGCATCACTTTAAGAAGTTTCCGTCCAGCTCCATGTTCTCCATCATCACTGTAACCTTCGTGCACTTTACCGTCATTATCAATAGTTCTATATACAAGTATCCTGTGGTTCGCGCGTGCATGTACTGGATTAGATGAAATTTTCTTGTATAAGTTCCTAACTTGTGTAATTGACTTAGTAATACCCCCTTCAGCAACAAAATGATTTCCACTTTCCTAGATTTTTGAACTAGATTTTGTGTTAATTTTGGATAGCTTTTCTGATTCCTCGTCGTCTATGGTGAGAATATCCTCGGCTTTGGGGGTAAAGACCTTCTCCTTATAAACATTACCGTTGGGGAATACAAGTTTGTTACCGACAACACGGGTGTTTGTGCCATTTTCTCTATATTGTTTATTTAGTTCATGAAGTTTTTTCCTGTTTTCGTTAATTTGTGGTGGGGTCTGGGGTGTTACATAGAATGGTAGCTTTTAGAATGGTAGCTTTTCGTTGTTGTCAAGTTTCCGACGTTGTGCTCGTAATATCGTATCTTTTTGTTCAAGATCCACTAATTTGCCTGTTATTGAACGAGGTTTTCCTTTAGGGTTCATTTTAGGAGAATTTCTGTGAATTCTAACAAATTGAATATCAACACCGAGGTGTTCTCTGAACAGACGGTTAACCTTAGTTTTAAGGTCCTCATTTTCCTCCTCAGCAAGATTGTGGATAAGTATGTTATCGCGCATAGAGTGGCTCTTGAGCTCAGTTATCTCGCGTTCTTGCTCTGTACTTTTACGGTCTAATCGTATAACTACGGCTTTAAGCAGGTCAATATCTTTTTTAAGTTTTTTATTTTCAGTTTTCAAAGCCTCAACGTCTGAAAAAGTATCCTCAGTTTGCTGACTAACGTATGTGAGACGCGGTTCTAACCCGTCTTCGTCATAGATATCTGCTTTCAATTCATTAACGTTTCGCTGAAGTTCACTTATTTCAGTTATTTTACTGTTCATAGTTTGTAAGGTAGCTTGTATTACAGGTAACTGACCTAATGCAGTTAATAACTCAGGTGGTAAAGACATCATGAAAAGTACTCACTGACTCAAACAAAGGGGAAAAGTAGAACTTTTGAACTTTGAAAAAGTTTTTTCACAAATATGATCCAATCATTCTTATGAAATACTATACCAAAAACTGTCGCATAAAATTGTCTCTAACTGCCCAAATTTTGGTAATTTTGTAGAGCTAGTGTTTCATGCTCCTATCTCGATATCAATCCCATCCACAACATGAATATAATAAGATCAACAATATGTCATAGGAGCGACCAGCATTATTACAAAGTTGATCTAAATATAAGTTTACCACAATAGAAAATGAAATCCAATATATTTTATAAATTTCACTAACAGTAAAACCTCGTTAAAATGTCCCTTTCCTTTCTTTTCTACTTCCTACATCGTCATTTTGAAGTCCGAAATTTAATTTTATAATATTATCCTTATAATCCATTCTTGATCTACTGCCTCTTTTGCAGAATTTGGACTGAATAAATGGTGGCAATGAGCTAAAGTTTTACTGTATATGTGACGGTCAACTACTGTTTTTTATTTTATAATGAATAAATACTACATATGGAAAATATTAACCTCTAGTAAGAAAATTGGTGTAATGGTTGTAAACAGGTTTATTGGTTTGCAAAAGGTTTAGGATCTTGAGCCATTATTTTGTGTCATTGAAAAAAAAATGAATAAATTCTATTAACACTGTAGATAATAGTGTTTGTAACACGAATTGAAGCAAAGTGGCTTACCGTGGTAAATAAAAAGTGGAGTTCTTGTGTTTACGTCCCAGTCAAGATGCTTTCACTTATGTCTAGGCAATCAGTTCTGGGATAAAGGAGGAAACAGAAGTGCCAAGAGAAAACCATGAATCTTAACTAAGCGAAACTGGCAGAATATAAATATTAGAAACCTTGAAAGCACTTGCTACGTGACTGAAGTCACTGAAGTCAATATACATTGACGAGATATATCACCTATGTATATACATTCCCAAGACCAAATAAGTCCAATGATTCGTCTTAAAATTTAATATCCATTAATATTATTAACCGTGTTTATTTTTCAATATAAGAATGGAATAATCTGGAACTCGATACATTTCTGAATATGAAATTTAAATAAGAACCCTTGTTTGTTTAAATTTGAAATGATTTACGTCATTTAATTAAAGCCTTTCTTTGGGTTATGCTAGTTTGTGACAATAGAAGACAATTTAGTTACATGTAAAGCAAATCAAAAGTATCGTGTATTTATTAAACATGTATTGCACCAGATTGGATCCAGATAAAACAGCACGCAGTCTTGTATTGCTTCGTTAGACGTTAGACGTTAAATGTCAAACACATGTACGGTTTTTAAATTCATTAACACTCAACTGTCGGAATTTGACTCAAGGAAATTTAACATTTTTTGTTTTTGTGATAGATTTAATCCATAAGAATCAAATAACACACGATTCTACTTCATACTTCATATGAATTCATTTCATTCGAAGTTATCAAAATAATCATTATTAATTGTAATGTCTTAAAACGTAAAACAATAACCTTGATTATGGCTTTCGTTATGACAACTATATCCATTAAGATGACATTTTAATCCATTACTAGTTTATTCTTCTATTGTTATCTTTGTGATTCGACATGCGAGAACAATTTTTTTTATAACTCCTACATAAAAATGTAGCGTTTTTAATATATAAATTATAGCAATAAGCTTCGATCGTTGCCAGTTAATTGACCTTTTCTATATCATCGCAAAGCGGCCAAAGTTGCTTGGGATTGTAAGTATAAGCAACGACATTTGGTTGTAATCTCTTTATTGGCGTGTAACTGTAAGGGACATGCGCCCTTTCGGTTTCATAGATAATTTCGCGTGACACAATAGAGTAACAATGCCAAATACTGCTATATACTGCTTTTAAATGTATTGGAAGTTGTCTATGATAATCTTTTCAAAATTGTATATTATACAGTTTTTTGGAATTATATTTTCGACCACTTGAACTCCATTGGATTTGCCATTATCCTAAATCAGATACAGTTATCAAAATACTGTGTAGCCCAGTGACCACTGATGCATATTTTTTTTAAAAAAAATCAACCCTACTTAATTTAAGAACAGATTGTATCTTTAATCAAAAACAAACATACTAATCCATGTCCTAATCAGAATCCAGAAGCAAAGAAAAAACGTTGGAACTGACAAGTTAGGTACGACAGGTAAACTTTAACCAGGAAAGTGAGGCCGGGTGCTGCGGAAGGGTAAGCACCTCCTGTTTACCTATCTAAACCCGCCTCAGAAAAAGCATATTAATGATTTCTAAACATTTGTCTTCAGATATTTTTCAATGGTTATGACGTCATCATGTTATAGCCGTTCTTGCACTTGGACATTTAAATAAATATATTATGATCGATGGCAGATCATGAGGAAATGATTCTGTTAATTAATCCAATGTCGCTATGCCTTAATCTCATATGATTAATATTTAAGGTCATAATGTCTAATTGATAACGTATTTATCTGATGATGGATATTTACCAATGCTTTCCCAAGAAAATAAATTGGACAGAAATATTTTCAATGTAAAAACCATGCATTCCTATATCATGTTTAGAAAGCTCTAAGCATCTCCTGTTTACCTGGCTACGTATTATCAAGATTGAGAATGAAAGGGACGTCAAATATATCCAGGATCAATTCGTATACAGAGCCATCATACTTATCAACAATATTGTGATGATTAACAATTTTTGAGGGCCTTTATAAGCAAAAACCTGCAATATTTTTCGCCACCAACTTATTAGTAAGCAGCTTGAATCGTTGAATAAAGTTCCCATAGTTGGAACAAGCTCTACCATAGCGTAATAATTGTGAAACGAATACACCATAAGCCAGAAAAACGGACAAATCCCTGCATAGAAACGGAAAGTTGGTAAGACAAATATTGAAGTGATCACGTTTGTAATACAGCATTAAATGTAGCCTTTTATAGGTACATGAATAAGTCTAAAAATGAAGCAGAACATGAACAAACAGTCATTAATAAAAAGCATATCTATACAGTATGTCTATATGTGGGGTTGAATGATTTGGAGACAATCTTTGATCAAGATTTAACAAGGTTCTGCATAAATTTGGCTTCGTACGAATAAAGAAACAAATTAGCAAGCAATGGTGCACAGTTTGTGCTCATTTTGTATAGCGACTGTTTGTTATATTACCAAACATGACAAATAATTTCTATATCAAAACCTCTAACATTTTCAGTACATGTTTGTTTAGAATCCGTATGGTGTTTCACAAAATAACCAGTAGAATAGTGTATTGATGCTTATGTAATGTAATTTATGTATCAATCTCGATGAATGTTTATTCAACTCTCAAAGATTCAAACTTTAATAAATGATTTCAATATTACATAAACACTTGCGTAAGATCTTATTAGTATGCTTCAGTGGTTTTTTGTTGCAGTGTTAGATTGTATGTTATAAATACTAGTTTTAAGCAGGTTAATGTCTTGTCATTATAACAATTAAGCGAATGTTTACATACAAAAAACCATGAATAATGCGATTAAAATGTTTGGCTTTCTAGTTCTATGAATAGTCAATTGACTTCTTCATTGACACAAGTCGTCTTTCAAATTGCACCAAAATATCATATTTCCTTAAAACAGCAATTAATTTCAAACCAAACAGTGAGTTATTTTATGGCAAAATACAATCTGTTTCAACAACATATTGACGATGATATTTATGTTCTTAAGGGACATCACGCATGTTTAAAATATTTTCCGGTTTAATGTATAAGTTTCCAGTTTGTTTCCGGAATATTTGTTCCATAATCGTCAATACCAGATCCTAATAATATTTTAGGCATCAAGAAGTGATAGAAACACTTGACAACTTTCGTTGTTTCTGATAGCTATGAACTACTTTTGTATGATTTCATATTTTTTTCTTTATCCATAATAATTATCTTGTAAAACTTAACTCCCTCGATTCTAAAATAGACATTTTAATAATTCATATAGTTGCTTTAATCGCTCAAGTTGTAAAATGAAAAGATGATCAAAACAAAATATTTTTTTCATTTATATCATTTTTAACTGTTTCTGTACATGTGAATTTATTTCCTACCACAACATGTAATTGCTAAATGCCGTATTTTTGAAGACATGGCGAGAATTCAGTATGATTTTGCTTCCCTGCAGTTCTCAGGAAGCCCATTGGAAAAATGGCACGAAATAGAAGCTTATTCGCTATTTATTTTGACAACTAAAACAGTTATTTCTATCTGTTACTTTTCTCATAAATTCAAATACATAATGAATTAGGAAGTAGAGCGAATTGCTTATAGCATCTCTAGTGTCTCTATCTTATTGATTTATTCGGTTGTTATTTTTAATATTTTATTACCCATCTTTGAAGAAAAAATGGTTTGTATTGTCGGATTTTTTTAATTTGTTTGCTGTTGAAATGTTTTTTGTATTAAAATAGGACGACAAAATCATTTGCAAGTTAACCATATACTTGGCAAAAACTGAATGATTAAAAACACCACAATTGTAAAACAAATAAACAAGACAAAAAAATCAAATTCATGGGGACAACTGATTTTACAACAATCCCAATTTCCACGGGTAGTAAATTAAATAGCCAGAGGTAAACATTTTGGATAATCCTACAAAAGTTCGTAAAACCTGATTTAATTGATTTCCAAAGACCGTGTCAAGCAATTAAGATATATTGAATACAAAAGTCGTAAGTATATACAGATTAATAATATATTTTGTAATTCTGCATATTTCAGATGTTTCAGTATTGTCCAGTTTATTCTACAAACATCATACAGTAAACATCATTCTATTTAAACGCGCATTTGGTGTGGTATTTTGGATACATTAACATTTGTCATATGCTTTTTGATGTAATTATAAATAGTTTTGAAAAAACTATAATGTGTTATTGTGAATTACTGTCATAGTGTTTTTTAATGTATCAATGTTAATCAGAAACGAGTTTTGAATATATTAACTATATATATAGACACAATGCATATTTACAGGTCTTCATATTCCATATAGTGCGTACCACAATTCACATATACACTGACACATAAAATACAGCTCCAACGGTTCCTTATCTTACGGAATCAAGACCAAACACATGTAGCTATTTGTCGTAAAATCCACCACAACCACATGCTACAGTAACGATTATCATGACATAGAACGCAAGGTATCTCAGCTGTAGATTCCATAATAAATTGGCTCATGTTTTGATAGGTAATGTACAGCTTTATATTTTTGTATTGCAAAATATTGATATTATGTTTGTATGTTGTTAAATGGTTGTCACTGTAACTCATACTACAAGTTTGTAACAAACGGTCAATCTATTGACGGACACATGAAGGACAAGTGGAATGACTTGCGGGATTGTAGTTCTTTTTTAGCGTTTATCATCGAAAACAATCAAACTTGTCCATGTCCCAGCCAATATCCAAAAACTGTAAACGCTTTGCAAACTAGTAAATAAACTTAAAGACGTTAAAGTCCAACAGGAAGGTGAGTTCAGGTCTCCGAAAGAGTTAGCACATAACTCGTAGGTAGCCAAACGTGCGAAATCAAAATTGAGAATGCCCTTCGGAACGTCAAATATATATAGGATAATGTTGATATAGATACGTCATACTTATCTATTTATTATTTTACAACTTTCTTAACTATTTCCTAGGAAATACAGATTAGATGTATTTGTCGTTCCAATAGTTCAAAATAAAGTTCTAATTATGATTTGAAAATGTCAAGCAAAAGTTAATAACCGAGTCACATAACCTTGAAGTTGATTTAATGTCATCTCTTACGGAGAATTTTTATGTCCTAGTTTCTTTTTTCGACCAAATCTAATGTGAAAACATGTCCTAGAAAATTGAATTTTTAATCCATAATGATTTTTTAATAATTAAATTATGTAATAAATCATATGAAATTTTATACGAGGAAACTGAATCTCTGCTTGTGGAATAAGAATCCCAGAGGATATTGTTAATCTAGGAGGCAATACGTAGTGCTGTCAGACAAATATTGTTTATAAAAAGTGTCTGCTTCTTAAATTTAAAATTCCTTAAAATTGATCAAGGCTTAAACGTTCAAAGAATTGCCTTAAAAGGATTTAATATAGTACATTTTGATGGTCTTAATTTTCTGATTTCAACTTCTAAAAATAGTCAGCTTTCCACAATTACTTCCAAGCACTACCGAAGATGGATTGTATTCCGAATCACCCGTATATTCCTGCAAAATTAAAATTGGTTTAGTAATAATTATAAACTAAAATCATTGAAATTATATATTTTTTGGTAAATTAAGAGCATCGATGACCGTATGAAACTTGATTTATTTACACCTTGTACTAGTATAGAATTCCCGTCGAATGACATTCCATGAGGTGCTCAATTCGATGGATGACAACGAAAAGAGATCTTGAGAGCTGTGTTCGTAAAGTTGTAATAAATAAGGCTATCTCTTGGGAGATTTATTTGTCAATGACAGACATCGTTTTTTAAAAGTGATTATCAACATATCATAAAATTCTAAAGTGACTAGCTAATACCCTCTAAAATTAAAATTATTGAATTCCAGGTACTTATTAATTCTATATTCCAAATATTTACTATAATTAAAATATCCCTTAGCAGGTTTGACATAAGCACAGTATCCAGTTTTTCGAAGCTTTGTTAATTTACTGTAATCACCTTTTTCGCGAGCACTTTATTTTGGAGATATTCGCGAAATGTTCAAGAATTGCAAAAATAAAGTGCGCGAAAATAAAAATTCATGAATAGGGCAAAGGCTAAGTAACTACTGTATATATTTTATTGGTGTTATTTATAATTTTCTTTTTAATAAATATTGTCTTAATAGCTGATGTAATGTAAACATGTATATAGAAATTATTATTTACATCTATGGATACAAAAGATGAAGATAGCTTGTATAAAACAAGTACTTTTTAACTTTCGATCGTGAGATCGGGTAATACAGATCTTGTTGTCACCGACAAAGGAGGTCAAAGTTTGATCATGCGCAAAGGTTGTGATATGTATTGCATGGTTTGTTTAAACAAGGGGGTCGGTTATAGCATTTTAGACTAATGTTTCAGATTTTACAATACTGGACTGTCTATAGTATGTTAAAATTGACGATCTATTGCTCAAATATCACCATATTATATTGTTCAGAATGACATGTGGTTTTACATTCGAGAGTATTGGTCAATAACTAGGACGGCCTCCGGTTGTTTGAACTTTGGTGAAAAAATATTCGTATTCTTTATTTTGTTACGTTTGAAATCTAAACATGTCGTTGGAATTGCAAATTAAATTTTAATAGATTTTATTAATATCCCGATAAGCGATTGTCGAATCCTAGCACTTTTTACTCAAAACCGAGTTATGTATATATGATATAATGCAAAAACAAAATAAACCAATTGATTAAACTAATCATGTTTCGAACAACTGGGTCCATATTTTGGCTTATCCTGATTGGTGCAATGCAATAGAAATTACCAAGCTGAACTTAAATCGAACAGATATATTGGTACTATCGTTCCTGATATTGAGGAGTTGTTGATAATGTCTGGCAGATATTGTACCGTAGTATGTTATTAGTACACGACAAACTGTTACAGATTATAGTGTTAAAGTGAAATGTTTTTATTGACGATCTGTCTTCCCTGTAATTTGTCTGCCGTAATTTTGCAAGATTTATTTTTTCTTACCTAATGGTCTTTATAAAATATATGGTAGTGCTCAGATTTTTATACAAACATGTAATTGTTATAGTAATTTCTAGACTGTCCCCTAAATGTCTGACTCAGAAGCGACACGTCTTTGTCTAATTCAATCAGTTTAAAGGACATATTTGTACAACGCTTTTAAATGAAAACATTTGTTAGTCAAAATCAAACATACTTATTCAAATCACAACCTCAAAAAGAACGCAAAGTAACAGCTTTAAAAATAACAAGTCAGATCAAACACGTGAACTTCCGGCCGGGAAGCGAGGTCAGGTTCTCTGGTACGGTAAATTAACAGATTTCTGAAGATATTATCTAACACTTTTGAAGTGATATGGTTTAATTGGAGTGTATGCGGTTATGTAACTGTGTCCAAAATTGAAAGTTAGAGACTTGCTGGCTGAGTGTTTAAAACCTAACAAGTCTCACTACTGGGGCTTCGGGTCAATGTAAGAGAGCATTTCCTCTCTTTGTCATTAGCTTGTCATTAAAAAAATGAAATCGAAGGAAAAAAATTAAGTAAGCATGTATGAAGTAGTTTTAATGTTTTTATGGTATATAACAATCATAAAAGTCCATGTCATAATTAGAATCTCGAAGCAATGTAATTACTTTGTAACAGGCAATTTAAGTAAATTTCGTGATCTTCCACTAGGAAATTAAGACTAGGTGCTCTGGAAGGTTAATCAAGTCATGTTGAGCTAGCTATACCGTACCCGTTCTATGTGTATTTAAAATTGAGATTGAAAGGAGCATGGGACTATTTGTATTTGGTAACTTTAAGCTTTAATATACTGTATGTTGGGTAGTTTATTTTCATGCTTTATTGTATTGTTTGTTATATTGTTCTGTGTAATTTAAAATGATATGTATCTTTCTTCTGTGACCTTTGTACCTCATCTCAAACCTAAATGTTAGAGTTAACCAAAGCATGCTGCGTAACGTAATCCTTTTAATTAACATTAGACGAACGCTAAAGGTTATGGATTAAACTTAAACATTAACAAGAAAAGAAGATTCAATTATATTGGCAATATATGATAAAATAATCTAATGTCAAAATACATCGTCTTACACAATGTAAATTCAAACATTTTGACATTTTACAAATCCCCGACTTATGACATTATTAATGCACCATATGGATGCTAACGATATTTCCGTATTACACACCACGCTACTTAATATCCATTTCCGATGTTATGGATTAAAACATTCGATTCTGTTTCCGGAACAAAAAAGAAATTTTTATTTGCATTAGTATCTTGAATGTCGGATCAGATCATCTAGGACATATTTAACAGCTTTCAGATAAATCAGGTCAACAATATTGGGATATGATTATCAATTTATAGAATTTTTTCATTTCTGATAAGCTTGAGAATACTTGCAAAATGTAAACGTTACAATGAAACATGTTCTGCTTTATTTTATTAAATTCTAAAAATTAATTTGATGTGGTTTATTGCGTATAAACAAGTGGAGGTGGCAATTCTCAAAATATTGCAAACCAATTAATAATAGCATTGCCATTTCAAAATTTTTGTTTATACTACGTAAACACATCAAATTGAAAGTCTGTATTACCATTATTAATTGTTGACTTTTTTGCTTAGAATTTGCAAAGGTCAACCATTTAATATTACAAAATTCTTCCCTTCAACGCATTTTGACCTGAATTCTTTGACTTCACAATAAACATCGAAGATCAAGAACAGACTTGGCAAAAGGTTTTCATGTAAGGCTTATTTACTAAATGTGAACATTATTCTTTTCAATTATATGTAATAAAGTATCACTGATCAAAATAATTTAAAAATATTTGTATACAAATTTCGAGATATAACCAGAAATATCTGATGATATATAAAGAAAACTGAATAAGTGACTATATTTAGTTTGGTTTGAGATGTTCATCTATAAGGTCACTATTTGAGACACTAAGTATGTTGTATAATAGGCGACTTTACAAGCTATAGCCCTGTAAACAGTCTTGTAAGCAAAAACAAAAATATTTGTTCATGTGTTGAAGTTTTCCAGTGGTCTTAAAAAAGAAGCGGTGCGATGTTCACTGTGTTTGGGTATGGGATAAAAAGAGGCAGTATATAACCTATATTTCTTAAATTGTACCACATAACTTTCCGGAACGTTAGCGTAGAATCAAAATTTTTATTAAAATGAATCCTGTTGGTCGAGGTTATCTATATTTTTTTTTAATTTGCAAGGTTAAAATTTTCATAAATGTTATAACAATTTAAGCGCTAAAATAACTTTTTCATCTTTAAAAGCTTCTACTTTGCTCTTTAAATTGTGATTGACCATGGACCGGTATATTTGTTGTTGATTTGATTACTTGAAACAGCGGTGAACCCGATACCATTCTCTGAAAAACAAATTGGCACATTCATTTTCTTTTACACATTTGAAAACGGAGGATTGTAATTAGTATGTCATCCAAGTTAGCAAGCAATCCATATTTAAATGCGCTGTAGTTTATGTGTCAGGAACTATTTTAAATGGCAACATTTATTGTTCTCGAAAATAGAGGTTACATCACGACAATGACATACATAAGCTGAGAAATATCAATCTAGACAGATAGATTCAAATAACCCGTATACTTCATACAACATTTTTTCTACATTTGTATTTGAAAATTGACAAAACTTCGTCTGTAATTGATTGTGCAATTGCATGTTATTATGTAATTATTTCATTAACCTGCAATAGTTCCGTAAAATGATACGAGGTATCAAGTGGTAAGTAGGTGATTCCATTCTATATATACGAATTTCTGACAAAACACAGACGATGAATATCCTCTCTATCGTCTCGGAAATTTGAATCAATCATTTTCGATTTCTTTTAAATATGAATAAGGGTTAGGCAATGTGTTTCGGTCTAGCTTAAATTTGAGTAGAAGATGTAAAAGGGACTTTAAAATTTTGTAGTAGATAATAACAATCTAATGTCGAAGTACCTTGTCTTACAAAATATCAATCCAATTTGGACAGATCAGATTTATAAGCAATTCCTTAGTATTTGGGGTTGCTATGGTTGCTAACAATATATTTGCGTTTTTCTAACCAAAGTAGTTAAAATCCATTTCCGATGTAAAGGATTAAGCATTCGACCCTGTTTTCGGAACAAAAATAAATTCATATTATTTCTTCTCTAGTATCTTAAATGTCGGATAAAGTCCATTTATAACATACTCAAAAGCTTAAGGATTAGGGCAACAATATTAGGATATGAATGTTAAAATATCGAATTTTAAAATTACTGATTAGCTAGAGATTTTGTACTAAATTATAAAGAATGGGAATCACTAACATTGACACAGTTTTACGGAAATATTACCGGTATATAAAAATGTCATAATGGCGTGCAATTCAACAAATCAATTATAAAGACTAAGTGTTAAAATTTATTCTCAAATCCCTTTGTAGACCAATTGTTATATCAAATATACTAGGTACTTAAATTAATTTGTCTAGATGATCATTTCTCAGCTTATGTATGTAATTGCGTGATGTAACCTATATTATTCCGAACTATAAATAAAGCTTTCTACAATAGTTTCTGACAGATAAAATACAAACCTTATACATTTGTATTGCATACTTGCTTCGATCACATAATAATCGCAATCGTATTTGGTAAAATCAAACAACAAATCGGTATACCTAATGGACACACACTGTGCATCATTAATTGCTGGTTTGTTTTTTATTTCGTATCAAGCAGACTTTACTTTGTTAAATGTAAGAGAGGTTGTGCGCCAAATCAGAGCCATAATACAGATATATACACTATAGATGACTTTCTATCTCTTTACAATCCTAGACTTGGAGATTATGTGAATGTCATCCATTCTAATAAGCTTGAATTAAAGATACGACTGATTTTGTACGTTCTGCTTCATATTGGTACGTATACATCTGAAAGTGCATGACAAACCTGATGATTTTGCTAGTTCTAGTGTCAACTTTTTTATTTCTAATCCCCAAACATAACGGAAAATAAATTGCACTGATACAATTACACTTCTTTACTTCTTTGTCATCTTTTAAAAAATCTTGTTTTACTTTGTTTGCTAGAGTGTCACGTTATTAACAGGTGCTGAAACATGAACGTATTTTAATTCCTTTTTGGTTAATACATGAGATCATACAGCTGAAAAAATTACATTGTTTTTGGTAAATGTAAAAGAAGATTCATCTTACTTATATATTTATATCTTGAATGTTTTGTAGGATAAGGAAATGCATGAGAATATCAAAGTTTGAGATGTAATCAAGATATTTACGTGAACTTTATGTTCTTGACAAGTGCAAAAACATAGCAAATAAACCACGTAACGATGTCGGTGATATAAGACACTAAACACAACATGATCATTGAGACACTAAAATACCAATAAAAAATAGTTACATAGTTTATGTAACCTTTCCTATGCTATGTAGGCGGCTCTGATAATATTACTCTTGTAAACGTTGACATAAATAAACCACAATATATATTACAATGTGAGATTTTGTAAATGTACGGTTAACCCAAAGAATTGCAATCAGAAACAAAACACACATTATATTTCAAATACCTACAATTTGAGAAATATTAATAATAATAATAATAATAATAATAATAAACTAAAAAACATTAGTACAATTAAGGAAATTTTGGTACATTCAATTTTTTTACCAATGTTTCAATAGTTTTATTTATTTATTTATTTTTTTTTTATCTATTTATTGAAAGGGGTTTTACATCCAATTAAATGATATTTTACTGATATCGAGATGTAACAAGCAGTATGTGATGTGGCAGAAATTTTGACATTTGCAGCGCGCTCAGGCAATATGCAGGGAATATCGGTTTAAATGTCTCTTCTAACGGACCCGGTGACTTTCATTTCTACATGCCGAGTTCATGATGAAAGAACAGCAATCACCTATTTTAAAGTCTTTGTCAGACCCGGGTGAGGTGAAAACCCCCGTTTTCCCACATGCGGACTGAGCACTCCATCAGCTGAAAAGCTTCTGTGGTTTCTTATAAATTTAATTTTCGACATCTAGGATGTGTTTTTAACTAAAATGTTCATCATTTCAGTTGTCAATATGTTGATTAAGCCAGAATTCGGGATTCATATTAAAATTGACTTATAAAGACACGTTTATCACAATGGATATCATTAACTGTAATCTGTAACATATTTTGTTATTCCGCATTCAAAATGCTTTTTTATTATTTTGCTAATCTCGATTTATCTGCGTTTTAATTTTTTTTCATATATATCAATGAATAATCGCAGTTAAGGAAAGATGATCGATATTTTTCATTTTAAATCCAAACAATTTTCGATATTTCTTCAATTATGGTAATAACAGCAATTTGTCAAGATTAACCATGAAACAGTAATTTCAAAATTTTCATAATGTAATATAAAAATAATTTTTATAGAATTATAACACTAATTTACCATAACAGAAACAAATGTGTTTTCTTAGCATGTAATGCCTTTATTAAATTTAGTAGTTTTGATCGTTACGTATTGGAGAACGTTTGGGTTTTAGAGAAATTACCATGCATAGAACCATGTTAACGAGTTTTTTTTTGCTTATCATATTTTTAGTTGACCTTTGTTTCACAGAC
The DNA here is from genome assembly GCA_021292105.1 of Anadara kagoshimensis. Lineage (NCBI taxonomy): Eukaryota > Metazoa > Mollusca > Bivalvia > Arcoida > Arcidae > Anadara > Anadara kagoshimensis. Next base: position 32,658,626 of record CM037860.1, read on the forward strand.
AAATTACATAAAAATAAATATCTGACAATGCAATAATTTTTCTAATAATGGGTTAATTAAAAAACAATCAAAAGCTTGTTGATAGAAAGTTTCTTATTGTGAGGCCATTAATAATTTCATTTTTTGTTTATCATGTATCTTGATTTTCTAAATTAATTGCCTGTGGAATGCAATATTTAGAGTCGCTTAATTTATGCTATTTCTATGTCCGTGTTATGTTGCGGTCATTTAAATATCAAACTGTTGCATTTTGTATCCCGTTGTCCCTTTACGTGTTATACCAGGTTTAATTTAACATCACTGGATGGTGATTTCGGAATACAATTTCCTCATCAGTAGTGCCTCAACCAAAATTGTGAAACCAAATATTTTTTCCCAAGACATTGAAAAGATACCCAAAGGACAAAAATATATTTTATCAAGTTTAGCTAAGGAAACATTTTTCATGAGAGAGTATACCTTGGTTTTGAGGCATATTATTATGTTGAGGAAAAAAATTTAAAAAGCAATGTTTGTTTCTTATAATTCTATAAAGAAAAATGCATAACGGAAGTAATGTCTAAAGATGTTTTCATTCGATTAGTATTTTCAATATAAGTGATATATATGGTGTCTCTGTATCAAAAATAATCACTGAATTTTCTGATATTCCATAATTTTCACTGCAGCTGAATGGTCATTTGAAAGAAACATTCTATTACATTATTGTTTTAATTTTTATTTCATAACGTCCATTGTTCTTGTGCTCCACGTTCCTTTCATTTTGAACTTGTATTTCACGCATAACGAATGTAACTAGCTAGACAAAGGTTAACCATTCCGGAGCAGCCGGCGTCTCTTCCTTGATGGAAGTTCGAGTCATCTACTTAATGTATCAGTTTTGAAAGTTGAAACTGTGGTTAGGACATATACCGATATGTTTGTATCTGATTTATGTTTCTCAGTTACAGAACATTGTAATTAATGTGCAGCTTAAGCTGTATCCGCGATCTATTAAAATCAACAGAGATGAAACAAATGCATCTATCGCCGTAGGCAGCGCCATTAACTCCGATGAGGGGAAAATGCATCCTTAATCTATAAATCTTTATTTTCTGTTATTTTTCATTCAACATGCTTTATTTGTCAATTTGTCGCTCTCAATTTGCACCTAAATAAAACATATTTGATTCGTTTTTCAATTGTAACTAATTATCGCCATATTGAAGGGAAGCGATCGATATGCTTGACTTTAAATCAGAAATTTAAAACATGTGTTCAATGATAGTTTTGTATAATTTTATGCTATTGAGAGAATTCTCTAAAACTATTTTTAGAACGAGTAATGAAATAAAACATATAATGTAATCAAAACTATAATTTGAAAAGATTCAATTAGAATTCAGTAGTCAAGTCCAAATTGTGCGTTGGTTTTAATTTTTGAGACCTTCCGCGGTAAATAAAAAGGGATAACTTTTTGGCAAGTGTCTGAACACGAAAAAATTCGCCATTTTCAGAATCGTTTTTATACCATAATCGGCCCATGATCGAGAATCCGGCAATGCCATCGATTTTTTCGACATTTATAACTGGTACGTTTTTTGTGTAAAGAAAATTATTTGACAAATTATTTCATTAAAATAACCGTGAGAAAAAGTTATTTCCGTTCATGTAAAAACATCTTTGGTGCATGAGGAACTGCGTGCACAGAATGATATTTTTTAAAGTTTCAATTTTCAAATTTTCGCCGGTGCCTAACATTCAATTACGATTTAAATTGTTAAATTTTCACCGACTTTGATAAAAATCGTCATTAATGACTTACTTTTGTCCTCAAAAACGATAAAATACTATAAATAGTATTAAAAACTCTCAGTGAAATAAATATTATGTAATTTTACCGCCTCGAGTGAAATCAAATTTTTGACAATTTTTTCACTTTGTCTGCGCGTGAAAAATTGTTTGATAAATCAATGCGCTGGCCGGGTTGGCTATCCTGCTGCTTAAAAACAAATTTAAGCTAATCCCCAGACACTTGTTTTCAAGGTGTGATAATTTCTTATTAAACTTTAGGTCAAAAGCTCGAGTTGATCACACAAAGCTGAAAAAATTGATTTTTATTGAAAAAAACTGTGTGTTTCTGATACGGTTGTGCTTTGAAGGTCGCTTTTTTAAAATATGCAATTCAAGTAAATACATTTTTATGCACTATGTTTTCTCTCGTAAAAAAGTAATAATGACGCAATTAAAAAAAAGAACGAGTCCTACAGGTAGGGATTATCTCACTGGGTATAAGTAAACAATTCATTGCTTCATTACATCTTTAATTTCGTTAGTGAAGTATTAATGACTGTTTTTGGTGTTGTTTTTAACTTAAAACATTTAAACTCTTTTGAAACTTATTTTGTAGATACACGTTCATTTGTGTCACAAAATGACAAAAATAGCATCAGTAGCGTTCAGAACCCTTTTTATTGACATAGATTGTTTTTGATGTGTTCCTGTTACTATTTTTTATCTTCAAGTAGCTTTGTTGGACAAATTTGTTTTATATTGTAATATTGAAAACGGAACGTCTAGATTCATGAAATTTTTCATAAACTCATGCAGTAAGTATTTCCTTAGCTTAATTTGATAAAATAAATTTTGTATCTTGAAAACAATTTGGGTTTATAATTTTAGTCCCAGAATTATAGTTTATGGTTTTGTATTCCGAAACGACCGTCTAGTACTGTAAAATTAAAACTTGTAGAATATATAATATAAATGTTGGCGTGGTTAGTGTATTAGTTTTTGAAGTTTATCATTAAATGTAATGTTAGTTGTTGTAGGTCAGACTGTTTTATACAAAATTAATATAAAGAAACCAAGCTTGTCTACAGTAATGTTAAATCGCTTTAATTGCTAATTAACGATTTGTTGTTACGTGATACAAGTATTTTTAATGGAAACACTGTATTTTTGATGCATTGTCTTGAACAAAACTTCTTGTTAAAATACCAGCAGGCAAGCTTATATTCTGTAAATCGAATCCTTACAGCATCTTTGCGAAACGTCAATTAGTCTTTGAAAACCGTAACAATATCACTTATGTACATGCTGGCTTCTTATTTTAAATTGGATAAATAATTCTTTTCTGTCAATGTTAAATTGATGCCTTACTTTTTAGGTTTTGTCTGGCCTCACTAATGGCAATGAGCACTCAGCATTTGGTTTACTTCACTGTTTCGACTCGTAAGTAACACATTGGTACAATTAAAGAATATAAAATATACTGAAAATGGTAATAGATCAACTAAAACAATCCGATTTATGTTAAAATTATAATCACAAAAGCAAAATAAAAATTGTTAAAGTAAATCAAATACAGACATACTCATCAATGCCGAGTTTAAATTACGTAAACATGAAGTGAAGACGTTTTAACGAAATATACTAATTTGTTTCGAAAATTTTTCGAACGTCTTTGTTACACTTAATCAAGCGATCGATTGAGGTTTGGGATAGTTACATTGCTGGAACTGGAACTTGAAATAGAGGTCCCTACTTGGTAATTGTTGTCAATGAAATTGAGAAATATGCGATTAGTGAGCTTAATATATTATAAAATGTATAAAATCCCATTAAGGTAAGTTTTTTGTTCTTATTTTGTTATTTTTTCGATTAGAATTGTGGTTTGGATGGTGTGAGATGGTTTAAAGTATTTTGTGAAAATTTACAAAAGCACGTATAATGAATTATCCGTTTATACAAAAATGACATATAAATTAACACAAAATAAGTTTTTTGAAAGTGAAGTGCCACCGATGGGAAAGATTTTATTAATTTTTTGGTTGTGGATTATTTAAATACAATGGCTATTGGCAAACTTTCTGGCGTTTCCGTTACTTTTGATTATCCATCACTGACATAACTACAACTGTATTCATATTGTGAATTTGTATCCGGTTGATGATATAGTATCGAAAACAACTACGACACCGAACATAACCTAATATAGTTTCAATAATTCTTGCACCTCGTATTGATCATAAACCTTTGATTCGTTTAAGGGTGTTTATTTAAGGAATAACTGTGATATTATATTTTTATTGGTTTATAAAAGAAAAGCGATTTGCACTCTGAACAACGCGTGTAGCTTCTATTCAAAGAATAAACATTAAGAAATAAAAATAAAAATGAAGAACGTTCAATCAAGTTCATAACGCGGAAGAATATAATAATTAACGTCAATTACGACATAAATGAAGTTGAACAGTCAATCAATGAAAAGAGGACGCGTGAGCAGTGCCGTCATTTTATGTTTAGTCAGAGCGGTGAGAACATCGCGTATGCATGGGTTAAATTATTTGTAAATTCTAAAGTACCGTGTTGAAAAGACGAATTAGAGATTATAGAGATGAAATAACGCTACCACTGGAAGTGAAATTTAATCAGAAAGCCTGTGGGAGCATATTGGTTTGTTGGAGAGAAAGGGGGCATGGCTTACTTGAGAACGATCGAGAAGAACATTTCGAATCAGTTAGATTGCGCCGGCAACGATTAACTGGTCATTCATTTCTTTTGAGTAGAACAGTACCGGTTGTATGCATAAATAGCCTCTTGCAGGAAAAACTTTCGAATGCCACTCATGAACATAATGTGTCGAAGTTTAATGCCGGCATCATTCAAAGGATGGATAATTGTTACTTGAAGACAGTGAGATCAGTATTTTGTACTGCAACCAGCATATTTAATATTTTTATATTTCCGACATGTAACGAAAACTGATATGATTTTACATGCTTAGTATATTGTACAGGACAACCGTTAAACGATCCAACAGAGAAGATGAACATGCATCTGATTTAATTTTGGACAAATAATTTAAGTGCCGTTTATACAAGACAATATTAGTGGAATACATTTGTTTTTCAGATGTAGCTTCTACATTTTTCTAAGCCAAATTGCTAATAAAAACACAACAGAAAAACCGGAATAACCATCGTCTTTGCGAGATGTACGTAGAGTCTGTGATGTGTATTGAGTATGTAAACAAAAATAGTTCCGTTCTGCACGTATATTTCCGAAAATGGGCGTGGCTAGCCTGACATTTTTATTGAGGTATAATGAAAAAATGGTAACTGATCTCCATTGTTTTGTATTGTGCTTTGTTGTATAAACAACTTTGAATTAAATTATATATCAAACTTTTCCTTAGTTACAGATTCCCTTATCTGTTAGTGTTGATGTTTTGATAGCTGTTGCTGTAGGTTTTAATTGGTTTACATTTGATATCATTGTTTAAAGCGACCTTCATGTAATATATATATTTATATACTAATATTAACTAGCTCATATTCTTTCAACAAAAATAATAGGAAAAGTAATGTTGATAATATGAAAAGTGACATATAACTTGTAAACCACAAAAGGGAGCTGTTTCATGTTTTGAACATGGTTTTAATCAGGTGGGTTGCGTTCTACAAGTAATGTCTGAAATATTTTTATTTTTATTCTTTTATGTAGTAAATGATAGTAAGTAGTGATTTTGACAGACATATCTATTCACTGTGACTTTGCGAACTCATATTCCATCTTTCTTTTACGGCGTTATCCTGTTAATACAAAACAATCATATTAATCTATGTTAAAACCACAATCTAACAGCAAAACAAAAATTTTGTAGCTGGCAAATTAGGTGAACTTCCACTAGAGAATCAAGGCCAGGTGCTTCGGAAGGGTAAGCACCTCCTGTGTAGCTATCTTTAACCACCACGTGTGTAGTCAAAAGTGGAAATGATACATAGGAAATTTGCAGACATTACATGCTACATGACAAAACCCTTAATAGGTATATTTACATGTAGAAACAATGACAATTTCTTATTATTCTACAAGATTAAAACACATTTAAAAAGATTGTTATAAATAAGTTGATAATCTCAAATAATCTTGCCGAAAAGATTTTCAAGAAAATTCTGAAATGCGTTTGATTAATGAGAACTATCGATAAATCTCAGGTTCTATTGGTATTTGAGATGTTCATATAGTATACAAAGTAATTCCTTAGCTTAATGTGGTTAATATATTTTGGTCTTTTGGTTATTTAACCCCTTTGAAAATAATTTTATTAAGTTTGGTTTAGGCGCTGCTGATGAGGAAGTGTATTCCGAAACGACTGTGTAATGTTTTTATATTAACACCGGTATAATATGTAACATATATACAACGGCGAATACTTTAATATTATTTTATTGTGCTTGCTTAAATCCAAGAGAAATTCAGATTAAAGCCACCAAAATCATTTAAAAAGGTTGATATTTAATTTAAAAACTAATTTATTTATATGTATTTATACAGTCTGTTTGTAAAATGATATCAACATGTTAAATAACAATGTATAGAGTAACACTGTCTAACTTGCAACTGAATAAACAGAAATTCCCAGCGTACGCAAATTTAATTGTCACAATCAAGTATTAAATATTTGATACATGTACCACCTTATTGGTAAAACGCACGTTTTAATGACTCTCAGTTAGACTTCGTCAACATCATTTTAGCTATTCAAAACCTTGCTCAAATTTCGGCAATACTCTGTGTTTAATATGAGAGAAACACATTTCTTTCTTTCAGTCAAATTTAGTAAAAATGACATGTTCGTAAGACTTTCAGCTAATAAAGAAAGAACACTATTGTAAAGAAAAATGTATATGGTAAATAACCCTGTGTCTGAACTGTCAATAAGTAACCGGCCTAACCTTTTTCCGGTCGAGATCCGCCTCTTATTTTTCGATATAATTTCCCTCTAGTTTGATGCTTTATGCCAACGAGTTTCAAGTGCCACAAGCCAATTCCTTAAAAAGTCAGTTCCTTTCCACTGACCCTTACCCTAACTGTTTTCACTTAAACTTCTTAGGCCAGAAATGACGTCCCATATTTCATATTTCATATTTCAATTTTGGAATATGAAGAAGTCGCTAGGCGCATAGGTAGGATATGATATTAATTCATACCCGTTTTGCTCCAAGACAGCCATTGTAAGTGTGTACACTTGCGTTGTCCTGTTGCAGCAAAACACCTGTAGAGAGTTTACTAAAGACTTTCTGCCGCGTTTGAATTCTCCTACCCGAATTTAAGCCGACATAAATTTAATTCAATTTAGATCAAAAGCATGTTTTTGCAGTTCTAGATAAATTTGGTAAAATATAATTTAGTAATGTTTTCAACATCATGAAAACAATTGGGTTTCATAATAACTTTGGTCCAATCACTACTAATGACAAATTATATTCCGAAACGGCCGTCTAGTGCTGTAAAATAAAAACTGGTATAATATGTTATTATAACAATTTTCATTTGATATAAGATATAGATTATATAGATGGTCATTATATGTTATATTCTTAACAATATCTTTAACCTTTCCGTAGCTGCACAAAAGTACATATACACTTCTCAGACTGAAATGTATTTAATAGTTATGTATATATAATCTAATGTGTGTTTTATGTATTACTGAAATGCTTCAGTTCAAGAAAATTTTCCATCAAAAAAAAAAGAATTTTTCTTCGTTTAACTGCATATCATTTGGACAGACAGATAATTACATTTGATATGTTTGCGGTTCTTAAGCATAAATGTTATACACTAGTCATCTATACATTATTCCATAACGTAATTAAGCTTTGTCATTAACAATAAACACTGGCGTGTACCAGTTCAGTCCAGTGCCATTGTAAGCGACTCAACAATAAGATATGTAAGTGATGTGCCTTATGCTTATACTACAATATGTTTCAGATACAATGCAAGACAACAAACGTTACTATCAGCTCCATTATTTTTTATATAGTTCATCTACGTTATTTGTCGTTGTTTCTTATCCTGCTAATTGATTTATTTGGAACTAGAAATTGTTAATTTACCCTGATATGTAAATTTTAATATAAGAGGAGTGACCTTACAATGCAATTACTTGTTTTGTAAGATTGATGAAAACTAAGACGATAACCCATGTGTTGCCCATCACAAAAAATGTTCAAAACATGAAAAATGGTTCCAAAACATGTCGAACAGACAAGAACCCAAAACAATATACAGGTTTGTCATCGATTTTTGTGCCCCTTTCTAAAATTACAGATTTAGTATGCATTTGGTGACTTCCATAAGGATGACAAAAAACTGAATCCGTAACTTCAGACGGGGCACAAAATATTCTGGACAGACCTATTCATTTTGTAATACCATTTAATTTATTATCTTTAGAATTATTGGACATGACATGCTAGTCCGTAATAACAAACAACTGAAGAAGGTGTCGGTCAATTAAGTAATGTTATTATTTTTCCAATTTAAAGACTACAATTAAGCTGAAACCTTGCTAACAAGGCTGTGTGGATTTTTTTCGAGCATTTTATTAAAAATAATTTTTCGAATACCTTTTTCTTATCAAACATAACCTTCAACTTTCGTAATACGGTCTTATTTCAATGTGTATATATAATGCAATATACAGATCAAAGTGATGATAAAACCGTGAAACTCAAGATGATGAATAACACTTTGAAATATGAACCCTATGTAATTTCCATTTTATATGTTTTAGCATTTTTGTATTAATCACACATAGTTGTTCAATACATATATTACTTCATTAAAGAACGACACGGTTAGCCTTTAGTTGTACTTTAGGCTACATTCAGTCAATATAAAACATCACGATTTGTTTATCCATTGGCCTTACTATCTGTCAGACTCTGTCAATATTCTGCGCGTTTATCTGAAAAAAGAACAAACAATCGAGCATTTCATTAGGTAATTAAGTACAGATTCATTATAAATTATAAAAGGTTTGTGATTATATTACAACAGCTAATAAATATTATCGTTTTAATTGTTAAAGGATTTGTCACCAAAACATAAGGGACAGCGATAGTGATTTCCCGTCCCCGGATGTTGCTACAATTTTTATAATAAATTTAAAAAAGTTATCATCATTTCTTAACAATGACATATTATGTAATCTGCAAGGCGACACTGCAACCCGATCTCAATTTCATGACAAAACAGTGATTGCGTGACCTATGAAGAGTAAGTTTTTTCTATCTAAATTTATTATTCAAATACAGCACATATTGTTTTCTTTTTACTTTTTATTTTATTTTTTTTTTTTTTTTTTTTTTTTAGTTTTCGTCTCGATTCAAAACAAGTAGATGGAAAATGATATCTTAAGACGAATTTTAAACAACATTTTGCCGAAACGATACGTAACTTTGTGATCTCTATAATCTGTCAAAAACGTAACACAACAAAACGACCAAATTTATTAGCTTTACCATTGTTTTAAAGTAGTTTAACCAGTCCATTGTATGTTGACTGTTTGTGAAATGATAGGAATACATTGTTTATTTTGAAATTCAAGGCAAAGAAACATATTTAAATATCTATATATCCTACGCTTTTTAGGGTGTTTTATGTATAAATCAAACAGATACATTCAATAATTTATATGTGTGTAGCCTCAAAGTCAAACATCAAAATCAATTTACCCGCTGGCTTTACTTTAAGTCAGACTTTGTCAATATCGTGCGTCAATATTCTGAAAAGAACAAATACGTTAGATGAGTTCAAATTAACACATGTTAGAAGTTGAAAATAGTCCATAAATCACAACTGCGAGCTCAAAACTAAAATGTAACATTTGTGTTTGTATTGTCAAGGATAATCATCAAACAAAAACACAAAAGTTTCTTTTAAATTGGAATTCAAAACCAAAAGTAAAGTTTAAAACTGGCGCATGTTAATAAACATGGTAAATTGAACGAGGGAAGTTAGACTGATAAACTTGAATAATATAACAAAAATGGCAAGGAAAGTGATGAAACAGATACACAGTTCAGTAATCAGCGAATGGGTCAAATTATTTTGTATCAAGGTAATTTTTCCAGTGACAATTTATTTTAAAAAAAAAGTATTGCCATATTAAATGCTTAAAAGATCCTTTCGTAACCACAAACATCTTCTCTCATAGACAAAACCTGGTCATTTCCTATGTCAGCGACATATAAAATTAAGGTCAAATTAATTATCAACTTTTATGCTCGTTTATTTCCAATAAAGTGAAATTCGATAAATACCCTTTCTCTAGTTTATATAACAGATTTAAAGATTTGAACTTATGATACAATTTTAGAAATACTGGCCAAGTTTGAAAATTAAAAGACAATCTTTTAAAAAGTTACCATGCAGAATGGCATGTGCTAAGTGCAAATAGTGCTTGTGAGAAAAAAGCGGGATCAACATAAGTGCTACAAAATAAATACAGATTTTTGTAATAAATAAATCACAAAAGAAGTAAAGCGCTATACAGTTTGTGTTGAAAATAATGAACCCCCAACGGACATCTAAACCCAGATACAGTTGGAGGATCATAGACAAAATACATCTTAAAGTTATATGTTTCCATAAAGAGTAATAAAACAGTCACAGTAAAGCTTGAAGTACAATGATTATAAAATTATTTTGTTTCCTTATTGCTATAATTACTTTTAAAAAGATATAAACTAAACATTAACCGATTAACAACTATTCAATTGAGAACACAAAGTAATATGCCAGAAAAAAGAAAAGTCAATTTGTAATAGGTATTATTGAAAAATATCATTTTTAAAAAATATGATTGACATGTTTCTGAAAGCGGTGTTTGCATTAAATGATTTTAAATGTCAAAGAAGGACAAACGGTTATAAAGTTTGATTGGAGGTCGATTATATAACTAAGATTTATACCAAAACCAACCCTAGTATAAGGTAACATCTTTTGGTACATTAACAGTCGAGTACACAATATTGGCTTCATTGGAAAACATTTAAAACATTATGAAATTTTAATCTAGTTTCTACCGTTTATCTTCAATAAACAGTTGTGTTTTTAAATTAACAGTAAATAAATTATTAATAAATTGTAATGGTATCACATTTTAAAAGAAACGACCTTATTTTTTATAACCAGTTGGAGTTCTATAAGTAAATAATAATCATAATAATAAATGCACAAACCACAACCACAAAGCAAATAAAAAACTTGACAGATGGCTAAACACGTAGACATCCACTAGTAAGGTTAAGGGTAAGCACCTCTTCTTAAGCAGCTACATTCATCACATATGTTATAAAACAAAAAACAAAATAATAATTGTAAACATTTTTAAGAGGGTAATAATGTAATACTTTATTAAAAAGCAAATGTTGTAAATATCTGTTTACATTATATTTTAATAACATAAACCAAAACAAAGACAACATATTCAAGTATATACGTCTCATCGACTTATTTTTTTTAGGTTAAGTACAGAATTTGTTCCATTATTAAAAGTCTATGTTTTGACACAATTTCTACCAATTGATTTTTTAATCCACTAGTTAACACACAACAAGGATCTAGTGCTTATAGAAATACAATTTATAGTTTACAACTGATAAATGATCTCATCAATATTGCTTTCATATTCCTCAGAAGACATCGTATTAAGACTTGCTCCGTAAAAGAGATATTCATAAACCTCTTAGTTACATGGTCTATTACACGCAATAATACCTTAAGGAATTGTAATGATGTTGTTAGTCTAATCGGCTAAAATAAATAAGTCGCAATGTCAACGCGATTATTTCGGATGACATAATATAAAATATTAAACAGGAACTTCTGTGGTACAGTCTATTGTAGATATTCAGACTCAATGCACATATTACTTAATTCTCGACTCAGAATACCGTGATTAAATACCCTTTGTGACATGCTGCTGAAGATAAATTGTATAATATTCCTTTGATCTATACCGATACAACTGAACCACAATTAGCAAACTAAAAGATTTGAATAAAGCAACGCTTTGGTAGTTGGTCTTTGCATATTTGTCACCGAACACTTTTGTACATTTTTGTATAAATACCGAAATAATAAAAGGATTTCAAAAATTGAAAACTCTCAATCATTATGAAAGACAAATACTTTACATGAGTACAAATGTCTAATAATCAGGTATTAATGTGTTTCTGACAGTTAATATACACAAAACTTCTTGAATAAAGCTCTTTACTTACTGAAGACTATTCTTAATGACAAATGGTTTTGCGTGTCCGAGTTCATCATAAAATATCTTTTTAAGGTAGTATCTGGTCTCACTTTCCTGTTGGAAATCAAAAGCAAACATACTAATCATTGTCCCAATCACAACCGAGAAGCAAAGTAAGACTTTGGAACTGACAAGTAAGGTTAGACACGTGAACTTCCACCATGGAAGAGAGGCTGGGTGCTCCGGAAGTTTAGCTAGGTACTTCCGCCTCGTGTGTAATCAAAATTTTGTGAAAGGAACATTCATCGATGAGAAGTTAAATATGTTTGTGGCAATCCTGGACAAAAAGACATCAAACTTATCAACAATACTGTGATGACGGCCATAAAACCTTTTGAGGGTCTTGATAAGCCTAGGCTCGGAATATCCTTGAGTCAACACTCGAAGTTCCGGTTTTCAAAGTTTTTATTTCGTTTAAGTGAAATTGTTTTTTGAAAATGCACCAGTATATTGTCGTTAAACTTAGCGTAATCATAAAAATAATACCAATCAATGTCCAAATCATAACAAACTGAAAAGCCAAATCGAAGTAAAGACTTTAAAGATGGCAAATTAGGTTAAACACTTAAACTTCCATGAACGAAGTGAGACCGGAGGGGTGATAACCTCCTGTTGAGCTAGGTACACCTACCACGTGTGTAAAGAAAACTGAGACTGAAGGAACGTGGAACTGTGTGACGTACAATATACACAAACCTGGTCATAGGTTTAATGTTTAAACTACCTTGTATCAACCCCTTTTAAATTCCCAACCTGTGTTACCATACATCTCGATTCAGTAATTTCGGGAATTTTTTAATCTTAAGTGCAAGTAGAGGAAGGTTGTTTTGATTGCAAATCTGCTTAAAATTCGTCGGTTCTCGATTTTCGATTTGCTTTATATAGAATACACTTATGTAGACAGAATATTTTATACTGGCGCCTAAATGAAAATCTCAATTCAAATCAAAATACTTTGGGCCCATCAATTAGTTCAGTGGTTACCCTTTTGCAGCATCCGTCCTCAATCATCTGTCAGAAATTCACTTTTTGTCATTATAACATTATATTTGAATACTTTTCTTTTATTATTTTTATTTAAAAATAATTTCTTCATTTAATATTTTTTTTAATTTGAAATTTTAAGCCAGATCCATGAATTTAACAGCTTGTGGACTAAGAGCTAGCTGTTTTGCAGATTCTGGTAGATCACTTTGCTGCATAGCTAGATACCACCGTAGCCTGACTCCAGGGAATCTGTCAAGTTCTTTAACATATAACCCCACGTCTATTTTAGCTCCTGGGTTACCGGTGTTGTCTTCAGTATCACACTGGAATGAAACGCCAACAGCAAAATTAAAATTTTTCCATGCAAAAAGAAAATCCTTGTTTTTAAATATTAAAAAAAAATATTTTTGGCGCAATGCATTTCATAATATTTTTTTTAATTTAGATTTTTTAACATTTTTACAAAAATATGAGATAGACAAAGACAACATTCATGCACTTATTTACTAGACGTTATTTGGTTTGCCAGTTTCAAAGTTTCGTACATTGCTTTGAGATTGTGATATGAACATAAATTGGTATGTTTGCTTTGACTGATTGGTAATCCCGTTTCAAGTACATTAAACCACGTCTTCCAATATGGCATATGGATTCCAAATAATCATTTTCTGTAACTACTTGCATTACAAATTGGTAAACCAAAAAGAAATGTAATTGAAATAAAGTATAGCCTATTGTCACATCATATTGAACTGGCTTGAACAGTTGATAAAATAAACTTAAAAATTTTAAAAATAATAATCAAGTGCATGCAATTAACAGACACATTTGTCCCTATGGAGTTTCACTGTTGTTATATCGCTTTTGTAGGGAATCATTTAACTTTGATGAAGTTAACCGTATAACTACTAGGATACAATTACAAAAAACAATAGAATGAAACCATAAAAGGATTTCCTGGTGAAATTTAAAACGTTTAGAAATTAGTAAATGTATCAGATAATTTAAATTAGTTTCATATATTGCACTTAGCAATTGCTTGTTTTGCTGCTAGTTAAAACCTAAGTATACTCTCTCATGCAAACTATTTCTGTAGCTTTTGGTAAAACATATTTTGGTCCTTTGGGTATCTTTACAAAATCTTAAAGACAATTTTGGTTTCAAAATTTTTGTCCAAGCACCACTGATAAGGAATTGTAACCCGAAATGGTCGTCTAGTGCTGTAAAATTAAAACTGGTATAATATGAAGTTGATATGTTTATTTTGGTCATTGATATAATGTGCCTGGATCCATAATTGCACCCGGTCTCACTTCCCTAGTGGAAGTTCACGTTTCTAACCTGACTTGTCGGTTCCAAAGATTTTACTTTGCTTCTGGATTGTGATTAGGACATTTATTATATTTTTTTTATATATTTGACGTTACTATGTTTCTTTCATTCTCAATTGTTTTTTTACTCATTGTAACAGGAGGCACCAACCCTTTCGGAACATCCAGTCTCATTTCACTGATGGAAGAGAAGTTTAAGTAAATTTCCAAGTTTTCAAAGTTTTTTTGCATTGCTTTTGGTTCAAACATTGGAAGTATGTTTGAATACCAAATGGCACTTGAATCTTGAAATCCTTCAAATAGCCGAAAGAAAAAATTGCTATTTCCTAATTCTAAACTTTTACATGCGTATCATGTTTAACTTTTAAGCATGCGTTTGGAAATCTGTTGGTGATCCACTGACATGGTGTTCAATGCTTTTATTTAACTTAAATCGTAATATTCGTTGCTAATGAGTTACGTTACATGGCAAAAAACAAACTCTCATTGCAACATTTTAAGAACATAATATTTATCAACAGTTTTATTTTTACTTCTTTGATTCAGTATAGTCACATAACGTTTTCTATCAATCTTAATCATAGATGTACGTGACGTGCCAAGTGACATTAATGTTTTATAGATTGATTCAGATTTCAGCAATTTATTCTGAATAGTGAAGTTTTATATATTTTTGATTTTCAATTCTTCCGAACGTCGGATATGTGTGAAAATCATTTTCCTTTACCACATGGGCAATTAGTTTTGATTTATTGCTACAAAAAGCTTTGATTGATTACACAACATGCCTTTCCTATAAATAAAATATGATTTCAAAGCCGGTATAAAACACACACTGTTTTTATTGGATTTATTAGCTAGTATAGCTCAATAAATACATTGTAAAAAGAAAAATGATTTAGTTTTTATTCTTAATTTAGCATGTTTTTTTTTTATTTTTCTCTGTAGCATTTTGTCATAAATCAATGCAATTCGTTTGAAACATAATGTATAATAAATGAATAATTTATTTTTAAGGCCCTGGAACCCTTTACAGCCGAACCATAGCTCAAAATGTAAACCAAATATTTTATAATCTGTAAATGGCATTTGGTGCGAATCTATAATAACGTTGTTTAAATCTAGAATTCTTAGAATATTAGCTTTTTAAATAAATTAAATCCTATTGAAAAGATATGGCTACATTGCATAAAACAGTCTAAAACGCTAAATGCATAGATTTTGTGATGTAGATAACAGAAACCTCTTCTATTTTAAGTATGATTCATTGACGTATGTGTGATGTGTGAATTTATTTTGGATTGCTCTACTAATTGATCAATTTAATTCATGTTGGTATGGAAATGTGATATATGCATATGTACATGAAATAAAAAGTACTTCCCTTCCTCAATAATTGATAAATCACAAATAAACATACTAATCTATGTCCAATTCACAATTCAAAAACAAAGCAGAAACTGACATTAAACATATGAACATCCACTAGGGGAGTCGTAGTGCTTCGGGAGGATAAGCACCTCCTGTTTAGCTAGCTACAGCCGCCATGTGTGTAATCAAAATTTAGAGTAAATTTAACTTGAGGGTCATCTACTTGGCGAAATTCAAAAGAAAACCATTTGGCTGAAAACGTGAAAGTTGGGTACAATTATGAAATTACCTGACGTTGAATATGATAATATCTTTTCATTTTTTAAATTAATTCGTTATACAAGGTGAAAACTATTTTCCCCAGAACGTGTATTTTTGCACAATTTCAATAAAAATTGCAACAAATATTTTTAAAATTTTTAGATTATCAATTCCTGCTTTATTTTTATTTATAAATCTTCAAACTTGTGTAGGTAATTTCATAATTGTACACCTCTTTCTCGTTTTTCAACCACATGGTTTTTACTTGAATTTTCCTACTAAGATGACCCTTAAAAGCTATTAAACCAAAAGCATACATACGTAATAGAAAAAGAACAATTATACCTTTCTTTTATTGGAGCTTCTTTTGGTCTTGTCATTATTTAAGTGAGATGAAGCTTTTTAAAGAACCAAAAACCTAATAGTATTCAAGATATTGATGAAGCTAATCGTATTATTGGGATACAATTACGGACAGACAAACGACAATTAGAGAAGAAAACCTTAAAAACCCTATCTTTATTGAATTTAAAACAAGAAGAAAATTGGTAAATTATCGAATTTAACATTTTTGTCACATATACCAATGCAATAGCTGTCTCGAAAACAGCAATTATTCCAAATTACAAGTGATTTTTATTGTTGCCAGGAATTTATTATGTCTGTTTGCTTTTACTTAAATACAATTAGTCGAAATGCAACTGTAAAGATTTTTTGCTTTACAGTACATCTTAATGTATGTAGTATTTAAGTTTAAGATATTAAAATTAAATGCATTATTTGTTCTATTTTTTGTTTTAGTGATAGTTCGGAAATGGAGAAAAAGTAGGAAAACATAAAAACTTAAATACCACGTGTGGTTTATCTTTTCCATTAGCTTCTGCTTCAGGTTTATATACATGCATTTATAAAAAAAAAAAAACATACCAATCCGTGTCCTAATAATCATTCTAAAGCAAAGCAAAAATTTTAAAGCTGGCAATTTAAGTTAAATACGTAAACTTCTACAGAGAAATGAGGTCAGGTGCCGGAACGGTAGGCACTTCCGCTATGTGCCTGGGAATGAAAGAAACATGGAACTGTGAAACGTTAAGTATATCCAGCTTAATTATGGATACGGAGACATTTTAATGATCGATAATAATGTGGTGACGACTATAACACTTTTGATGGCCTTGATAACCCCAGACAAGATTGAGTCAACATATAAATTTCCCATAAGGTGGAACAAGCTGAACAATAGCGTATTAATTGTGTAAACAAATACATTATAAGCAGTAGAAGCAGGCATATGATGATATCTTCATTTTCTTTACTCAAACCATTGGTGTAAGAACAATATTTGTTGATAGTTAACGTCGATTAACCGAATGATATAGTCTAGTGAAACATGATCCTAAATATCTTGTAAAGTTTAATTAAATAAAAAAAGTAATAGGTAATAAAAAACATTTATCTATAGTTGATATAGTCGATATGACGTATACCCTGTAAAAAATACTTTGTGGCCGAAAATGCTTAAAATTAATCACAACAAACAAGAACACAAAAATCTGACGACAACTTAAAACCATCTGGAAATTTCAGTAAAATTAATTTCAGAACTCTTCATAACAGAAAGTCAAGAACATTGCATACTGTATATATAATATGCAAGTTCTCGTTTTCAATTTTTTATCAAACAATTATGTTCATGGCTTTCACGGAATGAAAAACATCGATAACGTCTTGATAACAAAACATTTTAAGATTTTCATTAGTCTTTAGACAATAACAATCTAAATATCTATATGTTTTTTTTCTATTAAATAAAGTTTTAAATTGAATCCAAAATGTCAATTCTTCTATCATTATATTTTGAATCCATTCTTGCAACGGAACTCATAAAAACTCATTACTATTTTGCCACCTTGATAATGTAACTTTATCTTTTTTTTAAGAACTTGTTTTGATTGGAAGCGCAACATACAAAATGGGATATCAGTTAATTGCAAATATAAAAATAGATAGATATTGTTTGAAACACGATGCATGGTAGTCACATTTGGACTTAAATGACATTTCATTTACGATCTGTGTGTTATATTATATGTTACCATCTTGGAGCTGTTTTATTAATCATTGAGAGTATAGCAACTTATACAGCAAAACTATTAGAACGACGATATCTAAAAAACCTCATTTAATCTTAAAACAGACAACAGTTTGCTTATTCTTTTCTCAAATACCACATTTTTTATATTTAGCATTTTGTGTGTTTTAACTTCAAAAATGGTTTGTACTTCTTCTTCGTGGCTTTTTTCTATCTTTTCTTTGAAATATTAAAAGTCGTTTTTACAGGTATAAAAACCAAGAACGTCCATTCGTTTGTTAAGAAATGCACTTAGGTTATTTAGGATTTAATATTAAACTTATTTATTTAGAGATTATAAGATATTTTGTTGTGATTATTAGTTATTGATCTCGACCATCACACCTTTTCAGCACTTTTTCTTAAATGTTTCATTTAAATAAATATATAATTAAGAATAAATACCAATATAAAAGCATATTATTTGTGTCTCCATTTGACCAGGATCTTGATTAAGTTATTGACATATGTATTATATGTAGATGAAATGATGATAAGCAGGAAATTGTGTTTGCAAAGGTGCCTCAAATTCATTAAAAATTAAAATCTTTATTACTTAAACGAAAGATTCTACCAGATTATGTCGTGTGATGTATTACTTAAATATCACCTTTTACTTATTCATTGCCTGATTATGCACAATTTTACCTTTATAGTTGTCTTGATAAAATTACAGGAAACTGATGACAAATGTCGATTTTAATTTTTCAATATTATGTAAACTATGACCATGCCTCTATCAGTGTCATTTTGTTACTCTACTGTTTCTTCCACAATTTATATTGGCGACACTACAATTTTATCTATCGTCAACCAACGTCATATACGTGTACCAAGAGTATACCCGATGACATTATTATATAAACATAATAACCTAATAAACTGCACATACGCTTGGAACAGTAAAGTTTTAGGAGAAAATATTAACACTGTTGTATAACGGGTAAAAAGTAAATGTACACCACAAAACATTATTTGTACTTTTTGGTTTATAATGTCAACGTAATAAGTTTTAAAGAAGTTGCAAATTGCATGTTTGTCTCAAAAACAAAGGAAAAATGGCGTATAAGATAAAATGCATAAAAGTCCACCAGGTAACTGCGCCCGGGTGTTACGGAAGGGTAAACAACCCCTTACTAGCTTACTGCATCCATCAAGCGTGAAATCAAAATAAGGAACATATAAACAATGACTTTACCACGACAAATATAACAAAGATATTTTTAATTAACAGACCTTATACTTATCAACACTATTGTGATGTGGGTAATAAACTTTTACAGGGGCTTAATGAGCATAGGCTTGTAACATCCTTGAGTTAATAATTAAATCATTCAAGTCCACATACAGATATATAGATGACGTTGTGTCTCTTAACAATCCTACATTTGGAGACTATGTGAATGTCATCTATCATAGCGAGCTTCAAAACAAAGAATAAAATTAAGTTTTGCTTCATGTTTAGTCTTATACCTGAATTATGAAACATTTGAAACTTTATGACAAACGTGATGACTTCTATTTTTCAACCTTCCTTTTCTTTGCAGCAATATACCTTCTTCTCCAGCTTATGGTGTATTTGTTTTCAAAAACAAAACGCCACGGTAGACCTTGTTTCCACTACGGCAACTTTATACAACGAAACAAGCTACTAACAAATAAATTATTGACCAAGAGATACTGCAAGCTTATCAGGGCCCTTAAAAAGTTTAATGGCCGTCAACACAGTATTGCTGATGAGTTTTGATGGCTCAATGTCCAAGATTTCCCTGGATGCATTTGACGTACCACAGTCTCATTTTCCTTTCACTTAATTTTGATGACACACGTGATGAGTCAGCTGGCTGAATGGGTAGTACTTACCCTTCCGGAGAACCTGGCTTCACGTATCTAACCTAACTTGTCAGTTTCAATGTTTTTACTTTGCTTCTGGATTGTGAATCGGACGTGGATTATTGTGTTTGCTTTTGATTATTAGTCAACAGCTCCCATTGATGTGTAAAATTATCATTGTGGGAACAAGCTCTACTGTAACCTATTTAATGTGAAGCAAATACATCACAAGTAGAAGAAGCAGGTATACTGTATGATGTATTGCTTTATTGATAAGAAAGGTAGACAGTAGAAAATCGAAAGTAGCCTTTCATATGTGTCATAATTGATGTTCAAGTAGAAATGTAAAGCCGAAAATTAAAACTTAGCCAAATTGTCATATTGGATAAGTAAATAGTTAGCTACAAGAGAATTGTGTTATGGAAGAAACGATTTAGAATCCTATCTATTTGCACTCTTTACACTAATCTTATTTTAAAAATCTAACATACAATTCTGAGTTATCATTATTTCAAGTACATGTGCTGTATATACTGAGAGCAAAATGATAATGGCATACTAAGGAAATGTAATCACTAAACTTTGCCCATAACGCCTTTTATTGTATGGATTATAAGTATTATGTTGTTTGTAATGTACTCTTCTCTTTTGTAGTTTATAATGCACTAGAATCAACTTTCTTATTCTTTAAACTCAATTTTATCCAAATATAATTTCACAAGTTTACTTGTTTGAAACTGAAACCATGGCATACCATATGTGTATCTATTTTTAGGTTACCTTGCGTTGATAATGGGGAATAAAATGCTTTCATCTCGTGTTTCTATTAACCTATCATTGGTGTTTTATAATCTCTAGAGGTTTTGAATGAGCAATGATGATATAAAAAATCATATTTGTGGCACTTGATATATTGACATACCGAGTTAAATCTTATATATCAGAATTGATTTTTCTTTTCAGAAGTGTAATGAAATATAAAAACTGTTTTTAGAATACCTACATATTTCAAATTGATTTGTCAGGTCGTAACCAGAGAAAAGATGTAAAAATAAGTCAAAAATAAAAATGATCTTATTTAAAGATAAAAACCCTAAAAGTATGTACATAAAATGTGTTGTGAAATAGACAATCATATATGAATGCTCATGTAATTTGTTTTGTTTTTATTGTTAACGAGTTGAATAATTCAACATTTTTTTCTACAATCTACAAGTTTGAATGTACAAGTTTGATAATTCCAATATCTTATTAAAACGAACGAAAGATTTCGTTTATTGTATAATTCTAACATATATTTATATAGCGCGAAATGACATCCTCCTTTTAGGGAAAAAAGTAAAAATTTCGAAATTTTTACGTCAGTTACCATAGCAATCCCATCGACATTACACTGGTGTAAATCGTTTTTACTTTAATATAGGTTTATTGCATGGAATTAGGGACACATTGCCCACTGCAAATTTAAATAATAAATATACATGCAAGTATACTAACATACAATTGAGTTAATAAGTCTCAAGACTTATAAACGATATTCTGGTTAATATTAATTAAAATTTAAAATTTAAATTGTCCCTTCAAACAAACGATTAGATTACGCCAAGTACTGCAGTTTGAATGGTATTATATAGGATAAAATCAAAGATTTGCATGTTTCAAATGTTTCCTGAACTCCGACGTAAAGTAACCTTCTTGCAAACAAACTATTTAAGAATAACCAGTAAGCATTTACTCACTGTATGTGACGTAAAACCGGCTGTAACTTTGTTCCGAATAATTCGTAAAAGGCACTGTATAGAGCGAATCTCAATTATATAAAAGGCTTGGTATTTCAAACTCATAATTATATTATTAAGAAAGTTCAAGTATATGTCAGATGACTGAATAATAATAATCCTTTAGACATCTCAAAAGGTAAATTAAACTGGGGAGCTCAAAACCATATAAGGTGAAATAGTATGTCAATAAGAATGGAAAGAAATATACAGATCAATATGGGAAAATTTTATCGATGGTTGGTGTTCTGCACCGGAAGAAATAAAACTAAGTTTCGTAGATTTAGTAGATTTCATTACGAAATTAAAATCACCTCAAGGAATATGTCTGTATGAACGGATTTCATTTTGTAAATATTTTCGTCTTCATTTGTCAAAATGTCAAATATCGTGTTATTTTTACTTAAAACAGAGTGACATTTATTTCCTGAGCTGTGTCTGTCAAAATCTGGAATAGATTTTAATTTTAAATTCATCTCTGGCCGGATATATTTGGATATGTTCTGTATTATCACAAACAACATGTTATTTTGATTTAATGTTTTGAAGCTGCCTGTGATGACGCCGCAACATGCTAAATATATACAAAGTTGTGGAGACAAATATTGAATCTTCTTTTAATCACGTTTCCGTTATATTATATTTGTTTATTTCTGTTTATTCTAAATTAGTTTTTATGATGTCTGAGAATTATTTTTAAAAATAGATTTCAGGTTGCAGACATCTATAGACGTTTGTTGAAAGTTCTCCGTCATTCCATATGCGCTTTATCATACAAACATGTCATTATGTCACACATATATATATATTTATAATATTTTATCACCTGAGGTCTTTTGTCTGTTTTCATAAAATGTTACATTATACAAAAACTCACATAAACTATATAAGTAACTATTTTTGGAATAGAGTCTAGCGTGATCGAAAATAAAACAGTCAACAACCTTATACAAGAATATTTTTTGGAAATGATAGCCCGACGTAATCTAAAAATAAAAAGCAACGTCATACAAGAATAACTATTTTTTTCGGGATGATCGTATGGAACTATTTGTGACTTTAAGTTGATTGAACACCCTACTTGTCGCCTTATCTCGCTCTATTATCTTCCATCTGTTTCAAGTTTCCACATTCAAATGGAAGATGGCGTTATATTTCAGTGGAGGAAAAGAAAAAAGAGACCATTGAGGCATTTAAACATCGTTGGCAACAGTGTTGAGATACTGAAGACGAATATTTTAAAATTAATACAATTTATGCCTGCAAAAATTCATAGCATAACATATGCGGCTCAACACATACCAATTAGCCCCCGTTTATGTGTCTTCTGAATATCTCTGCAAGTAAGGCAGAAATAATTCGTGTGAAATTTTAAACAGCAATAATGCGAAACGAGATGGTTATCGACATTAAAATATAAAAAAAAATAGAATATAAGTGTGTCTTGATTCAGTTCCAGTCTGAATAATAAGCCACTTGCAAATTGAAAATATTTATAATCTGATACGCTTAAATATTTGTTGTTTCTAAAAAAAACCACGTCAATATTTATTAAAACCATTAAAGATCCAATTAGCTTTTCACAAGGCTTAAACTGTGAACCAAAGAACATTCTAGATGAAATGAGACCTAAGGCTAATCACAACTACTTTCTTCACAACGTTTTAATTCCAATTATAATAAGACTATCAGATTCCATATTGGTAGTACAGAAAGATTTACCAATTTACACCGGTAAGGAAAACAATATAGATAACATGTACAAATGAAACCATACACAGACATACACCGGTCTTCTTGAAATGTCTTTGGCGCACAAGAGCTGTAGGCAAATGGTTGGTTGTTAATGGGTAAAACACTTTAATGCAAAAGTGTATGTAGTCAGACATTGAGAGGTGCACGTAAAAAAAGTGCATTTTATAGTGGACTACTTGAAAGATTCACAAACTTAGCAAAAAAAACGGTACCAAAGCTAGTCGTAAACAACCAGTTGTTATAAACTAAACGCAATACATCAAAACCGTTTAGAGGGCGTTCTATGCCAACATTACATGAAGAACATCGCCGGAGGGTTCGAATAAATAGTGAATGTCGTTGAGATGAATTAGTGAATCAAGAGTAAAGCGAACTAAAGAATACCGTATAAAAAGGCTCCAAATTACACTGGATATTAGGACAAAGAAAGGGCGTGTTATTAGTTAGTTAAACAGAAGGTGCTCATCCTTCCAGTTCAAAAAGCTTCACCTCTCCGATGGCCGTATATTTGTTACACTGAATTAACCAATTTTCAAACTGTTCAGTTCGCTTTCGAATTGTGATTTGAACATTGATTAGTATGTTTTTTACTCATCTAAAATGTTTTTAATTTTTCGAACTTCAGTTGGACGGGCAAATAAATTTGTCCCTTTTTTTGTTTTCTCATAAACTTCCCATGACTAAAAAAAGGTTTACACATACATATTGTATATTTCTTCATGTGTAATTAAGAAACTGTAAGTACACCTTGTCTATCGTCTAATTATCCTGTGAACATGTTCAATATTACCATAGAATTGGAATGATAGTTGTTTCATTAAGACAAGAAACGTCGCTTTAGTCAAATACAATCAATGCAATCAATGACACGTCACGCGACATGGATAAGGTTTCATTTAGAGAACACCCACGAGAATATTTCTATTTAATATATTTAAGGCATCATATCAAAAACAGTTTCCATGGTGATAATCAAGATGATACCATTGAATCGTCGAGATTAATTTTAAAAATCGACCATTGACAAATGTTGACAATGCACTTCATAAGCCATGTTTTACCAAGGGATGCTTTAGAACTATAGAGATACCTAAGGCATTTATTGTAAGTGCTACGTTTACAATGAAACTTACGTGTCAGCAAAATTAATATATTCGTGCTTTGTATTTCAGGAGGATGCGAGAACCATATATTATCCTACATAGATATTACTGTAATTGTAATAAAAATATATTTTAATATATTAATACACATGGGTTGCTTGATTTGTTATTTGGTAAAATAATGATAATCTTCATTTTAAAATACAACGATATGTATTGATGAATCAATAGAAGTAATATAACCAAACTGTGAATTTATAACAAGTCCAAATATTATCAAAAACAAACATACAGGTTCATGTAAAGGTCACAATAAAACAATGTTGTTAAACATGTAAAATTCCAACAAGGACGGTGAGTCCTGGTGTTCCGGAAAGGTAAGCACCTCCTGTCTAAACAGCTACACCCGACAAATGTAAGTTCAAAAGTTAGAATGAAGGGAACATGGAACATACTAATCCTTGTCCTAATCCATGTATAAGACCATCTATAAATCTTTATTCGATTTGCTTTATTGTTGACTTGTTTCTTTTGTTGTCTTGTTTTGTATTTTTGTTGTATTTGTTATCAAGAATGATATGTTTACTATCTCTTTTTAACAATCAATGTCGTATTTTCTAAACTAATTAAAACACGCTTTTGTTCACTCGTTTCAGATTGTTTGGTAAAAATACGGTCTACATCAACCACAGATCTCAATTCATATTTTTTGGGTATTTAAGCAATACAAGTAAAGCGTTGGTAAGTAACTTTGCATGTATTTATCGAGGTAAGATAAAAACACATGTACTTCAAGTGCCATTTACTACCTTTCCATTTTTTCAGTTTATTTTATACAACAGTGTAAACAAGACCATAACTGTCTTTTAATAAGCTTGTTATAGCTGAATAATCGATTAATTCATTCCAATATACAATAAGTCATTCGTAGTTTAGGATTAACTTCTATCCTATATGTTTCTATATGACTCTAAGATGAAATTCTAATTTTCGCTAGATCATTAAATATGATATGACAATGATGAAAACCTGTTTTTCAGACTGTGGACAACCACGAGCAAACCGTTTTTATCGTCGTTTTAGAGTTTGCACTGGTTTCAAGTGCCTGTGTAAATATTGCAAGATTATATAATAGTACAACATTCAGACAGACCTAGACGTCTTAATATTGTGCTTCACAATTTCGTTCACTAAAAAAGTCTTCAAGTCATTGCCACCGTCGTTAGGGCCATATCTAATAATTACTGTCAACGATGAAACCACAATAAGGGTAATTTATTAAAAGAGTCAAAGGGTTGGTTTAATTAAATCAATATTCTACAGTGCCGTATGGTACTGATGATCGCCCAATAAAATTACAACACGGGGTTGTGATTCGGAAAGGAAATAGTTGTAGGTTATAAAAAGGACACGCAAGCCATTGCTCCTTAATGATATATCAGTAGATTACTGTTCCTGTTAAGCCATTTTTGCTGATAATTATCAGCATTTGGTAAGAGATGATTTTGATGTGTATGCACAAATCAATACACATCCTATAAGTCTATACACACGATATAGATCCCACAACTACTCATGATCAGAGTGTTTTAGTTCAACAAAGATAACTTCCATTGGATACCATTTTGTCTATTATTCTAAAATATTAAAGACTTAATAGGTGATAATAGAATGTTTTAGACTGACTTCTCTGGTTTGATACAGAAACAGAGGAAATTTTTGAAGCCTTTGGTTTCCAAATTGGGCCAATAATCTATTTATTAATACGTGCTAAGGCATAAATTATGAAATAAACAATCATGAATGTTGGCATTGGATGTTCAGACGATTGGTCATTTCAGACACGAAATTGAATGTTGATTGAGTTATCTATCTAATCGTCCAGCACTGGTATGAAATACTAGTACCATTTTTTCATTTTTGGACAATCGAATTACAGCCATGATTGATAGATTGAATCGAGTTTTACTCCTAGTCAAGAAAATTTCACTTATATCAAGACATCACCAGCTAAAGGTAAAGTGGCAGAAATTTACCTTTGTAGTGCGTTCAGGACAATATGCAGGGAGGGTTCTTATACATGTCATGCCTGTCGTGACGCGAGACATTGGTTTTAAGGTCTCATTTGAAAGACCCCCGTGACTTTCATTTCTAAATGCCTAGTGATTGGCGAAAGAACAGTCACCTATTTTAAGTCTTGGTCAGAACCGGCCGAGGATCGAACCCACGACCTTTCACATACGTTTCATTCATGAGATGCTGTTGCGGATCAATTGTTGTCACACTAATGATTGATGGTTGTGTTTTGTTCATGTCTTTCGAAATTCTGTTAATATTTGACAAATACATGTAGTGGTAATATATTGAGTTATCCTCTACCCCTATGTATTGTGTCAAATAAATTATTCATAGTTTATGTATGTATTTCTTATTCCAGTATCGTTTTTCTACTTGTGTTTTATTTATTTTGAATGCACAGTTTATTAAAACACGTGTTTGGTTTTACTTTCTGGTTTTAACACGTGTAATTTTTTGTATTATTAATTTGTTTCTCTGTTGGAACAAGTTTAAATAAAATTTCAGATTAAAAAAATTTTAGTGGCCACCTGAGGATAACCTAGCCAGCTAGCTACGGATTTTAACAAATTAGACGTAGGCGTGGAACAAAACGGATTTTCTGCAACTGAGTTTGAAAACAATTTAAAAATCAAATATGCGTAGGAATCATGCGATTGAACATAACACGAAAATAAACACGTGGAAATTATTCTTTGATTTACTAGCAAAAATTGATAACATTTAGAGTTTTATCGTATAAGAACTATTTGTCTGTTAAACAATTCCTGATGTAAAAAGTATGTTTTTATTATTTACATTTCTAAAGTGTAATATTGCTGTAAATTGAATGGTTTTCCTGTATAATAATCAGAGATATAGCTCCATCACAGACCACTCAGGTGCTGTATTGTCTACTTGTTTGTACTGTAATCCGTTATGAGTCTCCTGTTGAACATCAGATAGTAAGGTATTAAACAGATTTCTGTACATCGCTACATTATTTAATCAATAACGTACCCAGATGCTGATTAAATAATATGGATACACAGTCGCCGTTCAGAGTTTTTGTCTCCACTGTCCCTGGGGACATCTTAATTGCTATAGACATCGCGGTTTTCATATCTATTATGTGATGGAATTATTATAAGCGACAAATATGGAATGGATGGATTGACTCGCAATAAATCCGGACTTTCGTATCCACAGAAGATGTGAAATCAGTAATGGCAATTTAATACCTATTAATATCAATAATAAGTGAGACTTCCCGTATAAACTATGATTGTTACTCTCGATGTTAGATTGTGGATCACCGTATTTGGATAACTGTGTTTTATGGTGACAATAATTGTTGTTCAGGGGCTGTGTATGAATCTGTGTTGAGGTGATAACAAGAAGATGTCACATGGGCATATTTCGCATTAAGGAGTATGATTTGTATGATTTACTCTGAAGGTAATGATTTTACTTAAGGAATTTGCTTCATTTGCTCTCTCTCTCTCTTCCTCTCTCTCTCTCTCTCTCTCTGTGTGTGTGTGTGTGTGTGTGTGTGTGATTAATACACATGTGCTTGCTATGTCAACGAACGCAAATGTAAAATTACTATTTTTACATGTACATATATTTTTTTCTACGTTTTTCTAGGATGGCATAATATATATGTTCACGCATTTTATAACAAAAACTATAATAAAATTTACGTGGCGCTTTAATAGCATACATGTAGTTATACTATTTATCATCATAAAATAAAACAATCGTCTCTTCATAATAGTTTTTTACATTAAATGTGTTTTCTAAATTCAATTATCAAATCGAATCCAATATGTAGCAATTTATCATCACCTTGTATTAAAAACACTACAGTAGCTCATTTGGTAGAGTGCTGGATCTCGTATGGTAGGTAGAGGTTCCTAGCCTGGCCTGATCAAGGACTTGAAACAAAGTAGCGATTGTTCTTTCGCCAAGCACTTAGTATTTAGAAGAAAAAGTCATGGAGTCCTACAGAAGAGACCTTAAAACCAATGTCCCATGTCACGATAGGTGTGTCACGCTAAAGAACATGTCTGCACATTGTCCTTAGCGCATTGTAGAAATCCATTTTTGTCACTTCATTGATAGCTGGTGACATTTCGATATAAGTAAAATTCTCTTGACTATGACGTTAAACCCAATGCAATCAACAATTAATCAATCTTCACTGAAAAACATTTACCATTGCAAAAAATTTGATCCAATCA
Organism: Anadara kagoshimensis; assembly: GCA_021292105.1. Taxonomy (NCBI): domain Eukaryota; kingdom Metazoa; phylum Mollusca; class Bivalvia; order Arcoida; family Arcidae; genus Anadara; species Anadara kagoshimensis. The sequence continues at coordinate 32,687,571 of CM037860.1, forward strand.
AAATTATTTTATTTATAAATATAAAGCATACTAGTGGTTATATTTTAGGACAGCGCGAACGGCTTTTTCAACATTTTCAAATAGTTTTGAAACGTTTCAACTACTTTTTAAATGTACATTTGCCATGAAAACAAACTGGTTTTTTAACTGTCTTAAAAATCAAATTAAAAGTAATAAGAGCCGCCTTTAAAAATGCGATGTGCAATTTTTTACGATTTTTATGAAATAAAACATCTAACAACTAGAACATGATAACTCATTTTTGAAAGTTTTTATTTCAAAAAATGAATGCTTAGCAGTTGACAACATGTTTACAATTGTACAATGCAGAATATAAGGGCCATTAAACTGCAATAATCATCTTAAGAAACAAAAATGTTTGACATTATAAAGAAATCTTAAAATAAAAGTCTGTATGGTTTCTCTGTTTTCTTTCATCAAGAGTTTCAATTTTCCAGATTGGCTTAACGTCTTTTAACAAATATTTAAGGATTTTAAATCAGAGACGCAGTTTTAAATTGACAAAGTTATGTTTAGTAATATTAAAGGAAAAGAAGTTTTTTCCGTCCATACATGTACAGTGTATAACAAAGAATAAAAGGGCTCTTTATCGGTTTTACACAATAAATAACCTAAATGACGTAAAATCCCGTTGAAACAACCATTCGTTTATAAAATTATATAAAACCCAATTTAGGCCTAATATAGACTATATAAAGGAGCTCGAGGTATCAAAACCAATAAAACCAGTTCATGTTAAAATAACAATTCAAAAGTAAAGTAAAAACTTTGAAAACTGTCAGACGTCTACTTCAAGGGAGATAATTGTAGTATATGCTATAACTATGTTATCCTTCCGGAGCATCCGGCCTCACTTCTGTTATGGAGGACTTATATGTTAAACATAATAGCTTCAAAGTTTTTAATTTTGGTTTGGCATGTTTGACATTATAAAGAAATCTTAAGATAAAAGTCTGTATGGTTTCTCTGTTTTCTTTCATCAAGAGTTTCAATTTTCCAGATTGGCTTAAAGTCTTTTAACAAATATTTAAGGATTTTAAATCAGAGACGCAGTTTTAAATTGACAAAGTTATGTTTAAAACTGTCAGACGTCTACTTCAAGGGAGATAATTGTAGTATATGCTATAACTATGTTATCCTTCCGGAGCATCCGGCCTCACTTCTGTTATGGAGGACTTATATGTTAAACATAATAGCTTCAAAGTTTTTAATTTTGGTTTGGCATGTTTGACATTATAAAGAAATCTTAAGATAAAAGTCTGTATGGTTTCTCTGTTTTCTTTCATCAAGAGTTTCAATTTTCCAGATTGGCTTAACGTCTTTTAACAAATATTTAAGGATTTTAAATCAGAGACGCAGTTTTAAATTGACAAAGTTATGTTTAGTAATATATAAAGGAAAAGAAGTTTTTTCCGTCCATACATGTACAGTGTATAACAAAGAATAAAAAGGGCTCTTTATCGGTTTTACACAATAAATAACCTAAATGACGTAAAATCCCGTTGAAACAACTATTCGTTTATAAAATTATATAAAACCCAATTTAGGCCTAATATAGACTATATAAAGGAGCTCGAGGTATCAAAACCAATAAAACCAGTTCATGTTAAAATAACAATTCAAAAGTAAAGTAAAAACTTTGAAAACTGTCAGACGTCTACTTCAAGGGAGATAATTGTAGTATATGCTATAACTATGTTATCCTTCCGGAGCATCCGGCCTCACTTCTGTTATGGAGGACTTATATGTTAAACATAATAGCTTCAAAGTTTTTAATTTTGGTTTGGCATGTTTGACATTATAAAGAAATCTTAAGATAAAAGTCTGTATGGTTTCTCTGTTTTCTTTCATCAAGAGTTTCAATTTTCCAGATTGGCTTAAAGTCTTTTAACAAATATTTAAGGATTTTAAATCAGAGACGCAGTTTAAATAAATTGACAAAGTTATGTTTAAAACTGTCAGACGTCTACTTCAAGGGAGATAATTGTAGTATATGCTATAACTATGTTATCCTTCCGGAGCATCCGGCCTCACTTCTGTTATGGAGGACTTATATGTTAAACATAGTAGCTTCAAAGTTTTTAATTTTGGTTTGGGGTTTTGGTTCGGTCATGATCTGGTATGTTTCTTTTTGATTTAATCGAATTAAGTTGCTTGGTAGCATTTATATATTTTGAATAGCTCCACCTGATTTAGTGTTAAACTTTCTGTTTATTGGGTACGAATTGCTTCGCTATATATTTCAGACTTTAAGGTAAAATAAAAACCCATAAAGGGAAGTAATATATTAATGAAGAATTTTAGGGGGTTATTCAAGTATATCTCTCAAAAAAAGTGATCCCATTATAACTGTTTGTCATTATTTTGGTGAAACGTGTTTTGGTATTTTGGGTATCTTTTAAGCATCTTTTGGGGAAACATTTGGTTTCATAATTTTTCGTCCAAGCACTACTGATAAGAAAATGGATTCTATAACGGCAGTCCAGTGCTGTAAAATTAAAACTGGTATAATATGTGATTATTAATTCATTAGAAACTTAGATAGAAATTCTGTCAAAACGAACGAATATGACTGCGCATGCACATAAGATTGAACTTGGTTATCATGCCACGATTATTAGTGTTTGTTTTCGATTCCGGTTTTGTGCATTACAATATCTCACATGCACAGCCATGTTGGTTGGCTATTTATAATTAAACATTGTCCGTTTAAACATGAACTATAACTCTAACCAATTACATGTGTACATGTGATATGCATATAATAATTGTGATGATAAAATAACATGATGTTAGACAGAAAGTTACATCAGTATAACTGCTTATGATAATAAAATTACACATTTGTCACTGTGCTGCAACAATTATACACCCCTTTCCCCGCAAACTAGTTTGAGGGGGTATAAAGGAATTACCATGACTGTCCATCTTTGTGTTTGTCTGTCTATCTGTCTGTCCGTGTAAAATCGTGTCCAGACCATATCTCAACTGATATTAAACTTCACATGGAAAAATCTTCATGGTTCAAAGGTGTGTCTTGACCTTGAACCAAGGTCATATCGGAGAGGTCAAGGTCGCGGGAAACATTAAATAATGGGGGCGGGGGTATTTGGTTCTCAAGAGACAGTTCTAGTTATTTTAGCCAACTTATTTTTGCTGACACGAATCTTTATCATTTTGCTGCAAGCAATAATTATTTTTGCATATTTGAACCGTTTGTCATTTTGTAACGATAATAAAAACATCTTAATAAAGTTGCTATATGAACCATAACATGACACCAAATAGAAAAGAAGAAAAATTTAGCATTATAATATATAAAATTTCTATAACATGCGGGCATAGTCAATCTTGATGATCTACGAAAAGTTTCTTGTCTGTTGCTAAAGATTTAAAGTGTTATTATTGTGCAGTATAAATGTCTTCAAACAAAGTATATTCCCTTTAAACTTTTAAAACTATTAATAATAAAGCAAACCTTGGCTTTACTCCTTTGATGTCTTGTGATGAATGCCATGAGTGAATTAGATGATAAATTGTTAATATTGGTAATCTGCAAAGAAATAATTGTCACCTAGGGTCTGATTATGATATATTAATCAAATAACAGTGCAGAACTGTCGAAAGTTTAACACTTAGCTAACGAATTGATACCGAATCGACAGTGCATCTTGGCCCCTTATAGGCTACATATCTGCATAAGGTACCATCTACAATCAAACCTGTCTATAAAGACCACCCAAGGGAACCAGTAAAAGTGACCTTATGGGCAGGTGGTCTTTATATACAGGTTCAAATAATACGAATACAAAACAAACGTGATACATTTCTACTAGCCTTTATAAGCAGGTGGTCTTTATATACAGGTTCAAATAATACGAATACAAAACAAACGTGATACATTTCTACTAGCCTTTATAAGCAGGTGGTCTTTATATACAGGTTCAAATAATACGAATACAAAACAAACGTGATACATTTCTACTAGCCTTTATAAGCAGGTGGTCTTTATATACAGGTTCAAATACGAATACAAAACAAACGTGATACATTTCTACTAGCCTTTATAAGCAGGTGACTGTTATATAGAGGTGGCGTTTAAGGCAGGTTGTACTGTATTTATATTTCTCTGTAGCTATTGCCCACTAGGTATCCATATCTCGGCCACTCTGTAGCTTGGCTTCAATCCCTTTTTCGTTAGCTCAGTGTTAAACAATTGACAAGTCTGTATTGTAAATCGGAAGTTTCCAAGATCAGAAAAAAATCAATAATTTCGGTCATGATTTTGTGATCGATTATCGCCCTTGATATGACAGGTTGATTTCATTAAAAATACATCAAGATTAACGATATCTTCGAATAAAATCAGTATTCTACTAATGGTACTTGGCGGAAGTGACCGAAGTAATTCTTGTTGTGGTAGACATAGATTTGTTTAGGCGTTGTCTTCGAGATAAAATGAATTGGTAAACGTGAAATGAATATTTTTAGTGGCAACATACCAATTATAACTGAAATTTAGTGTGTTTATGCATATTGTCAATTCTTAGTCTCAGGAAATAAGGAACAAAACAGATAATACGAAATGCGCAGTATAATGCATGCTCTCTCTCTCTCTCTCTCTCTCTCTCTCTCTCTCTCTCACAATACGTCTCATATTCGTGTTAAAATGGTTTAAGTGAAATCATAAATAAATTCTTATTATATAAACCATATAATTCAATTTTCATAACAAGATTTTATTATTAAGTTTCTTATTTTAGTTGCCATGAGAACGAGAGAAATACTATCGTCATGTGATTGATTTTATAACGTTCATATGGTTATAATTGTTAATGGAAAGTTAAAGCCAGAAAAAAATCAATAATTTGGCTGTGGGCAGTTTTTGCTGTCACTCTAATTATGATATTGCATCAGGTGTTAAGAATAAAAATCAGATTTGGATTGAATTTTATTAATTAATAATATGTTTTGATCAACTGTTCGGTTCGTGATTCATTGGATTTTCTCCTGTCCCTTCGGGGATTATTGCTAACGTTCTTAACTCCTTTGTGAAATGTAAACATCATTACTTAGTGTTTGCAGTCTATTCTGAGAGATACATTTTGAGCACTTTATTCTTGTAAAACTGTTTTTCATGTTCTATTTAACACTTCAAAATAGGTTACTAACAATCTATTACATACCGCTGTTTTGTGACTCCATTTCTTTTGGTGTAGGCGTCTAAAACATAAACTTAAGAGTTTTAATCACAAGCTTCGGACTCTCTCTCTCTCTCTCTCTCTCTCTCTCTCTCTCTCTCTCTCTCTCTCTCTCAGCTAGGTTAAGATAAAAAAAAATAAATCCATCTACAGAGCACAACCCAAAAGCTGAGTAAAAAAATTGACAAAATGACAAATTAAGTTAAAAAGGGTGAACTTCCACCGGGGAAGTGAAGCCATGTGCTCCGGAAGATTAAGCACCTCCCGTTCAGTTAGCAACACTCACCACATGTAAAATCGAAATTAAAGAATGAGAGGCACATGGAACTATGTCGACAGGTGGTATGTTTAGTTTCCTCTCCGTCTTATTCTTCGCGCCTTGTTAACCGGATGAAAAGTCATCACGCCACCTACATTATATGTTTCTGTATTCAAAACTTTCATATCACATGATATGTGCGATCACTTTCCTAATAATGCAAAAATGACATAAAAACACGTCTGGTATTCACGCTAACAATTACGCGAGCAGAGTTAGACCCATTTAAAATATACATTTTAACAGACACAAAGATTCAAAATTAGTTTATGTGGTCAGATACTGTGCATGTAATGTATAAGTTGTCCCCGATCTGAAGGCAAAGTGTTTATAAACACATTCTAATTTGAACGACAATGAGAAAAAAAACATGGAGGGGTTCAAATAACGCTTATAGGTGTAAATTGCGTATCACCGTATGTGCATAATCACGCCGGCTTACGTTTTATTCGTTACAATTACCCTAATGTTATAATAGATACAATGTATTCTTTGTGTCATTAGGTCGTGGACAACCTATGAGTTATATTTATTGTGCATAGTTACTTTTTTCATTATGTCATAAATATGAATCTTCCAGTCGTTAACCCACTCTTCTGTCTAGATTTAATAAAACAGACAACTTTATTATAAAAGTAATAATATAATAGATTGATTACAGATCAAACTATAGTTTGAAGGTGTTAATAGGTGCGTTATTTGCTTGTTTCATTGTTGACATTTAATAATAGTCCGAACCTAATTGGTTTCAATGAAGCTACTGATTTATAGGCGTAACGGTATGTACAATCTGATAGTTTGGTGTATGAATTGAAAAGATACCATGATGGTTATTGGCATTTAAAGTAGATATAATTTACTCAACGCCATTGTTTAATGAAAACAAAATTATTTCTTCAAACGTATACAAGATGATGATGATGATGATGATTATTATTATTATTATTATTATTATTATTATTATTATCGTTGTTGTTGTTGTTGTTGGAAAATATAAAAAACAAACATATTAATCCATGTCCAAATCGAAATAAAAGCAAATTAAAATCATCGAAACTGACAGTGAGATAGGATAATTTATTTAAATTTCTAAATCTGCTTACAGCAGTTTCAGTACTTTGATTTATTTTGGCATCACATTGAGGTTTTGTTCCAATGTGCGCTGTAACAAAATAACTAAGACATGTATTTTACCTAATACTATGAGATATTGTCCAATTTGCAATACAAAAAAATAGCTAAGGCATGTATGTAATCCAATACTTTGTGATACTGCCTCGTCTTAATAGTTCCAGGAAAACCATAGAGAACCGATTAATAGTGTTGGTGGTGACCTTTAGTTTATTGTCTAAATTAGCTTTTATTTTCGCTTAATCTAACAGAGTGTCGTTAATTTCTCGTTCCTGGTAAAGATAATGGGATAAAAAAAATCCTTAATGCAACTACAAATTAATATTGATCCCAGATATGATACCCTCAGCTTTGTTAAGGTTTAGAAAGGTCGAAGTATTTTATGTAGTAAATGAAATAAAATGTCTTGGCGGCAGTGAATGATTGATTTATTGGACTTATATTAACATTACAATGACCTCGACCTTTCAAACCTTGTGACGCCATAAATGGTAAGAGCAGTCAAGAATATAAGAACATGGTCCAAATGATTGATTTATTGGACTTTAACAAAAACCGTATAAACATTACAATGACCTCGACCTTTCAATCCTTGTGACGTCATAAATGGTAAGTAAGAACATAGTTCTTATTGTCAAGCCAAGAATACAAAAACATGAAGATTTCTGCAAAGGTGGGTTGACCTAAATAGCACAAGACCGGAACTTTACACATCGAAGCAAGCTGCTTACAAATAAATTGTTTACACATGAATGTTGAAAGTATAAGTTTATCAAACATTTTTAACATAGTACAACTTGCATAAAAAGAACATCCAAGCTGGCTAAGGTACAAACAACATCGACGTTATAGAGATGAGGTATTTTTATAGTGATGGTTACTGTAGTAGACTTAACACTGATTTAGAATACCAAGTTTAGGCATTGCGATCGAACCCAAAACATAGAAAACAACAATGAAATGGAATAATTGTGTTATCAGCGTACATCATAGAACTTGGTTTCTCTATTCTGCGTTTTAGGAATTGTTGGACTTTGTTTCCAGACCAAGATGTCTTTAGAAACATTACAATCAAACCCAATCCATTGACTTAATCTAATGAAGCGTATGTTGCATGTTGCGATAAGTAAAAGGAAGTACTTTAAGCTACATCGCCATTTGTTTGCGCAATAGAAGGACAACTTTGACTATGGTAGTCATGTCATCTTTTATTTCTTTTATAAATCAATAACAATGTGCACGTGTTTCTGGTCAGTGGTATTTATTGGAAGTTTCGCCAGGTTCTTCGATCAGAACGTGTCTGAGTATGATGGTAATTACTTTCCACTTATATGTATTTTACCATTGCTGTCTTTCACAGTTTGAAACTAATCACGTTAAGCTGCTCATGCGGTAAAAGTTCAAATTCATTTAATAATGTACTTTAAAGTGGTTTGTGTGTAACTACGTACATGGCACTTATGTATGCTTTTATGTGGTAATTATTTGTTAGTATTACATCTTATACCAGTGTTAACTTTACAGCACTAGACGACCGTACGCGTTTCGGAACACAATTGTTCACCAGTAGTGCTTGAACCAAAATTGTGACAACGCGTTGAAAAAATATATCTAAAGAACCAAAATATATGTGTTTTCGTACAATAATAGTACAATTGATCCATGACAATCATATAATACATGTATTTTCATATATAGTTTGTGTGTAGCTGACCCATGTCATTTATTTGAAAATAATACCTTTACGAAGAGATAATTTGTGACTACTTATTTTATCAAATTACTTACTTTCACAAATTGGTACTATACTATTCACGCTATATTGCAGGTGCAATAAGAGAACAAACTAATAACATTCATATAGCAATTAAAAACCTTTACGTCACTTACAAATAAAATGAGAGCCAAAATATATTAAACAGGAATTAGCTATGAAAATACTTCGCATGAGGTGGATACCTTAGTTTTTGAGAATTTTCGGATTTTAACTAGCAGAAAATAGACAGTAATATATTTTTGACAATAGAAAAGTATTTCCTTTCGGAGTTAATGAAATCTTCAAGATACTAAGTCAACGAACTAGAAATACCGATCAAGTGGTTTAAATTATAATTTCATATCATATCAGTGATACTTTAAAAGCACTAGACGGCCGTTCGGAAACCAATTCCTCGCCATTAGTGCAATGGAATTAGCTATGAAAATACTTCGCATGAGAAGGATACCTTACTTTTTGAGAATTTTCGGATTTTAACTAGCAGAAAATAGACAGTAATATATTTTTGACAATAGAAAAGTATTTCCTTTCGGAGTTTATGAAATCTTCAGGATACTTAGTCAACCAACTAGAAATACCGATCAAGTGGTTTAAATTATAATTACATATTATACCAGTGATACTTTTAAAGCATTAGACGGCCGTTCGGAAAACAATTCCTCGCCATTAGTGCAATGGCCCAATGGCCCAAAGTTTTCAAGTGGTTTAAAAAAATACTTGCTTTACAATTGTGCTTTTTGCACATTTTGGAATTACCACACCGTTTGATTGGTGTAATAAAAGTACAGTTGATCCCTGGCATTTAATAAATACACGTACTTTAAAAAGTCTTTGTGTAATTGGTCCATGAACCTGTCTTTGTGTAATTGGTCAATTAACACCATATATGACAACATGGGGTGAGAATTTGTTTCAATTTAGTAGACAATTGCGCTAACTTTCAGTTTGGAAGAGATCATGTGCACCGTGTACATTGTACTTTAAAACAACATGTGTGTAACTGGTCCAAAAAAAACAATATATGATGTAATACGGTAATAATTTGTTTGTTTCCATTTAGTTTGCAATTGCGCCATCTCAGTTTGGAAGAAATCACATCGCGTTTGTCTGTGCAATAAGAGTGCAATTGACTCATATTATCCATTTATTACATGCATAGAATAACCTGTGTTACTTGTCCTCCTCGACAGTCATATTAATATGCATTGTTATGGGGATAATTTCTTTCCATCGTTTAGTTTTGAAGGCATTACATCGTGTTTTCATACTATAGTAGTACAATTGATACATGACAATCATATAATACATGTACTTTCATATATAGTTTGTGTGTAGCTGACCCATGTCATTTATTTGATAATAATGCTTTTACGAGGTGATAATTTGTGACTACTTATTTTATCAAATTACTTACTTTCTCAAATTGGTACTATTCACGCTATATTGCACGTGCAATAAGAGAACAAGCTAATAACACTCCCTTACAAGTACAAAAAATGTACAATTGCTTTCTTTTTTCACACTCAGTTTTAATTACACGCATGGCGAGTGCAACTAGGTAAACTGGAGGCGCTTACTGTTCCGGAGCACCGGGCCTCACTTCCCGGGTGGAAGTTCACATGTTAAACATCATTTGTCAGTTTCAAAATATTTACTTTGCTTCAGAATTGTGATTTGACATGGATTAGTATGTTTGTTTTTGATCTTGTCTTTCATAATACTGTAGTTGATTATATGAATCCTTATTCCACAGTTGGCTTCTTGAGATATGCTTCTGGTATCCTCTGTTTATAAGACTGATACTTTTCATAAAACGCTGTATGTTGACACTCACGTTTCAGTGTGACCTAAATTAACCCAATATTTGGAATTCATGCGTCCTTGAAATATCCCCAACTAAACAATTAACATTTTTATATTTTACTCTTAACACATAGGGTATTTATGTGGAAATAAATAATACATTCAGTCTATATATTATTTATTTAGTTTATATTTGACGTCCCGTAGTTCCATGTTCCTTTCATTTCCAATTTTGATTACTACAGTACACACGGAACAGGTGTAGTTAGCTAAACAGAAGGTTCTTACATTTCTGGAGCACCCCACCTCACTTACCTGGATCAAGTTCACGTGTTTAATCTAAATTTTAACTTTTATTTTGGATTGTGATTTGACCATGAATTGGTTTGGTTTGTTTGTTTTTGATAATACAATGTCAAATTTACGGTGTTACCTTTCTGCGTTACAAATTTTATGTCCAGATATTATATTTGTATATCTGTTTAATCAATCCAGCATTTAAAAAAATTACATTTAGTAGCATAGTAGAGTGCTAGCTCCGTATGTTTGAGGTCGGGATTGGTCCGATTAAGACGGAAAAATCAGTAAGTAACAACTGTTCCTACGCCAAACGATTGACATTTAGAAATGAAAATTATGTTATCCTTCGGAAGATACCTTAAAAACCGATGTTTCACATCGGAGAATCCTCCCTGGACGTTGCTCTGAGCACACTCCAAATGTCAAACTTTCTGCAATTTTACATAAGCTGGTGACGTTTCGATATAAGTTAAATATTCTTGACTGAGACGTAAACTCCAATTAAAGCAATTACTTTAAGGCAAAATCTGATTTTGCAGTAATGGAGTTTTGATTAACTTAGCTGTCGTTACAATCACATTGTCCACATGGGACATTTTGTTTGTTATGCAATACCAGACGTAAACAGAGTAGTAAACCTGACACAGCATAGCAGATAGTATCAGTATAGTCACACAACATTGACCTGTCTTCTTGACCTTTCATTAGAAATATTCATATAGGACATGTGTCGTATTAAGATTCGCAATTAACACATGAGCAATGTTCGTGTTTAGCGTTTCTCAGAGTGTAGACTAAATAGATACGTGCGTTCCCCTATATATAAATACACTCATTCATAATGAAAATTTAAATTAAAGGTCAAGCAGACATGACAATGTTGTTTGACTATACAATAAATGTTATTTATGATGTTAAACAACAGCTGTTCTCTATAATACGGAATGTTGTCTGTTATTGTTTTGTGTTTATCAGTATTAGATGAAGCGGATTTATTTTCGGCCCGTATGAATAATTGTTTTAAAAACAGGTGACACCGCTCGCTATAGGCATACAAGATTGACCTGTCCGAAGAACCTTCTATTTAAATATTTACTATGGACGATTACATTTATCTATAGGGAACACAAGTTCATTATTTGGAAACTTAGTAAACACATGCGTGTGTACGAAACAACTGCTTGCGAGTCCTAACATAACCCATATATTGAATATTGGATAATCCAACTCACATCTAATAAAAGGTCAAGCGGACAGGTTATAATCAATCGTACACAGTCTGGATTCAACACTCGTAAGCTTTTTCAACAAAAATGTGCCTGTGGTGCATTAGAATTCAAAATTAATTCTAAATTGGACATAAAAAATTCTGGAGTCTTACGTGATGTTAAAACATGTATTTGGTATGTTAAAATCAATTTTGTGTGATTAGGTGAGATTTAATTTGTTGATGTAAACGTCAAAACAATGTGTCTTTCATAACATCACGATCGGCAGGTAACACGATGATTACATGTTCTCCATCGAGACAGGTGATTACAGGTATACCATTTATGCCACCTTGTGCTTTAAATTATATGAATTACAATGTTTTGACGTAATTTTTGAAACAGAAATTATTGGATACTAGCTGTCACCGTGTCGCCTTGTGTCTTAGATGTTTTTGTTTTATGAATAACAAAGTTTAGATATAATAACAGAATAGACATTGGATTTTTTCTGGCGTTTTTTGCTGTGGTTCAAAATGGTGGTGCTAAGAAAGCTTCTAGATCAAAAAGACAGGTAATACATATTATATTAAGTTACCATGGTGAATCAGTGGCGGATTTAAGGGGAGGGTTGCGGGGGTTGCAACCCCCCCCCCCCCTTTGAAAAATTTTAAAGAGAGAGAGAGAGAGCTATTGACTGATGTGACCCCCATATGTTAATGTAACAACCCATTTCTGTATACGTGTTGTTCCGGATCGCGTTTACTAGACCCCACGTCTCTGGAAGCTCGTGCCTTCGGCGCTCGCACCTAGCATTGATATACTATTAATTCTCAACCACGCCTTTCAAAAAATCCTGGATCCGCCCCTGTGGATTCACCACGTTTATGCAATATGTGTCTAGCTAGAATAGACAGGGGTTTGAGTATCTGTGCATGTACCCCTACTTATTACAATGGCAGATTTTAACCGTACATTGTAGACAGACAAATTTTAAAGTTGAGGGACCAAAATTAAAATGCATAAACATATGAAACTAAAAAAGAAATTAGGTAATAGATTGCATGGCTTTGAAACTGAATGAAATCGGACTGGTAGAAGAAAGGTGTTTTATGTCATTGTCAAGTTATATTTTTTCAGTTTTACAATTATGCAAAATTATTTAGAGAGGTCAGAAGATAATTGTTGTTATTCTTATCGCCACATTGATTTCTTAAGCTACATGTATGTATCTAATTAATCTGTAATAGCAATGTAAAAGAATGTACATCCGTCGAGAATTTTGTTATTTCGATTCTTCTCACAAATGTTTTTATTATTTGTATTGTTTACTGCATGTACTATGTATTTACAGACCAGGTATAGGCAAACAACATTGACCTGTCCACTTGACCTTTGATTAAAGTATTCATTATGGACGGGGAATTTTAAGTAATAGAGATCACGGGTGTATATTGCGTGTATATGATGTGAACACTAATTATGGGTAATGTTTAATATGCATTTACAGCGAAGCCTAACGTTACCCGTGTATTGAATGGAGTCTCTTATATGAATATTTCTTATGAAAGGTCAAGCAGACAGGTCAATGTTGTTTGCCTGTAAAAAAGCAATTGCAAACGAGCTGGTTATTGTTGTGTACTGTTGATACACATTAATTCACAAGGTCAAGCGGACAGGTCATTGTTGTTTACCTATACACAAAAAGTCAAAACCCAGAAAATATTGACCAGATTACATACTGGCAACAGATATAAGTATTGGTGTCGATATTTAATTATGTAATTGATTAACAAGGTTTAATTTGTTAGTGAGGATGTCATTTTGATATCCTATCCATTGACCGTCGGGAGTTTTATAATCAATGTTATGTGCCTCGTGTGCCTCGTGTGCCAGTGTTGTGGTGTCCTGATTTAGGTTGCCCTTTTTGTATTTTAATGTAAGATCCATTATCTCGACACGGAATACATGTCTAAGTTTATAAAGGTCGCATTGACACAATTTTGATTACACGTGGCGGGTGTAATTAGCTTAACAGGAGGTGCTTACCCTTTCTGAGCACCCGGTCTCACTTCCCTTGTGGAAGTTCACGTGTCTAAACTTACTTGTCAGTTCCAAAGTTTTTAATTTGCTTCTGGATTGTGATTCGGACATGGATTAGTATGTTTGTTTTTGATTACACTGTTACCATAATAATAATTTTGTGAAGGTTGTACTGAATTATTATTCGACTAACCGACATATCCTAATGTACTGAATGTTCGCGTTTGATTCATTTTTGCATAAATTCACGAGATTTACAATAAGCGAAAATTTTTTTTTTTTTTATTCATAAAATATATTTATATAAGCATAGCAATAACATTATGCAGTACACAAACAGATAACATAAATAAATAAATAAATAAATAAATAAATAAATAAATAAATAAATAAATATTTCCATCAATTTATCAATACATGTAAACGAAATAATTTGACACACGTACACACACTTAATAGTAATAATAATAATAATAATAATAATAATAATAATAATAATAATTGATCACAATCCTCATTTTTACACATAATATCACAATATTAAATGAAACACAATGCCCACACAAGATACAGATAATCAAGTATTGAGTAGATAAAAACATAAACAAAAAAATAATAAAAAATTAAATAAATAAATAAATAGATAAATAAATAAGAATGAATAAATAATTAAATAAACAATTTCATCCATTTACAAATGCTAGTAAGAATAATTTGACACACGCTTAAATAATGATAATAATAATATTGATTAAAGCGAAAATTAACTGGTTTTTACATGCATCGATTAGCATCCAATTACGCGAAAATAGAAATTCGCGAATAACTTGAAATGTTACTTCTCGCGAATGTTATCTGACGTGAAAAATTTCCAATTTGCATTGGCTCTTGTTTCTAAACTCACAAGATAATTGAAAACGGATTTTGAAAATCAACAAGCTGTTCTCCTAAATGGCAGTGTCATATACCATTTTTTGAATTTAATCATAAAATACATTCAAAAAATATACCATTTTTTGAATGTATTTTATGATTAAATTCAAAAAATGGTATATGACAGCAGTTTAGGCATCATTGAAATGTTCAAAATACCATTCTAAAATATGATAAACCCTTTTTATTTGTTAATTGTATTTTTTTTATTTATATTTTCAGAAAAATGATGGACATTGCAAGTAATTTGCGTTTCGAAATAAAATCTGGTGTAAATGGCTCATTTGTAGCTTATGTAGATACAGTGAGGAACGAAGGGGATGATATAGGTGCTCTCTATTACGTCGTAGCTGTGGTTTTAATATACGGATTATCGATAGTTATGATGATTGCTTCACATATACGAAAAAATAAACAAGACAGCCAACTTAGAACTTACTTAAAGGAAATGTCTATTCTAAGGAAAAAAGACCGACGGGAAAAATTATACACAACAATGGCAAATATTGCTACACCGAAATTGGCAACGAAGGACCTCGGAAATGTTGAGAAAAATATAGGGTTTACGAGTCAGGCGCCGGAAGCTGACGACGATTCAAGAGAAATGTTATTACGTAAAGAAAGTAACAGCGACGGAACAGATTCCGTGTTTCAGTATTCAGGGGATGACGCGTCAGAGACTCCTAAATCAGCGGAACCTCTAAAACAAGAATTAAGAACGAATGTACAGATACAAGTTATTAATGAAAATGTACCGTTGTGAAACATTGGGTGTAGATATAGGCAAACAGCATTGACCTGTCCGCTTGACCTTTTACTTGATTGTTTTATTATAAACTACAGTACTAGTACATTTAGGGAATACAAACGTTTATTTTGTTCTATATAAAAGAAAAAATACAGTTTTATGTATAACTGCGATTCCTAACACTACCCATGTATTTGGTGAGTATTCCTAATAAACGTTAAGGTCAAGCGGACAGGTCAATGTTGTAAGCCTATATACATCATGTTATTTTAAATTCAAGTTTGTTTGCCAAGTCATTTCTTGTAAATATTTTAAAATGTCATTATCTTTTACAAATCGACAGAAAAAGGGCACAATCTCATAAAGATCATCACATTTTGTTAAACCACTGAAATCATTCCATATGGACATTATTGTTTACTGAATTGTTTTAAACCATTCCATTTAATTTTCAACGATTCCATTCAATTTTAATCCATTTCATTTGAACATTATTGTTTAAATACACATGATTTTATTTAATTTTTAACAATGTCGTTTAAAATATTTCAATTGATCATTGTTACTCAATATTTAACCATTTCAGTTAAGCATCATATATATATTTAACTGAAATACCAGTTCACAAAGTTCATTTTACATTTATTAATTTATTTTCTTTAAAAGGAATTTTGACATTTTGTTTATAATGTTGTATGTTGTGATATTTTCCCTAAATACAAATTGATTACAGTAAGTAAAATTTACATTGACAATACACCGAGCAAGTGTTTCTTGACAACATCACCGGTCTAGCTACTTGGAAAACCACCTGTTCTGGAAGTGGTTTCTTTCCAATTTGCCACCGCCAAACCGCTTACTAATGGATAATTTGAAAATCCAGTATTATTTTAAAACTGAATTAAATTACCATTGTTTTAGCTTTGTGTACATAATTTAAAACCAAAGATTTTTAAAATGCTAGACTTCAAAAACTCTTAAACACAGATTAAAATATTTAATTTACAGATTAACGTGTGAAAAGGTGAATAAAATGTGGCCCCAACACGCTTCCGTACCTACAAATCAACTTTGAAAATTTTACAAAATTGATCACATTTTTAACTTGCAATTAATCTTTATGATAAATGAATAAATGTGAAAATTTAATAAGACATTAGTGCTATTAGGTAGCACCTAATCACATGTAAAGCACAAACATGTCCGTAGTTTTACACTTAGCTAACGAATGCATGGCGAATCGGCGGTACATTTCAGCCCTTCGTTCCCTCGATATTTGTAGGTACATATCCATAGGTACATTGTAGCTGTTCAGTCACTGGCTATCCATATCTTGGCCACTCAGCAACCAAAATTCGACTCATTTTCGTTAATTCGGTGTTAAATTTTCGACAGGTCTGTACTGTATATATTAAACTGCGTCAACGTATTCAGTGGCAATCTTGGTTAATAAAATTAAGCAAAACCCAATGCACATCATTTAAGCAGTATTACTAATTCTTTAGTAACACCTTTTTACTTTTGACAGACTGTATAAATGGCATATAAATTCAAATTTAGTGATTTAGAACTCATTCTAAAACAAAAATTCCCTTGGTGAACCTTCACATTTCTTTACACTACCTAATTATCGCACGAACTTTTTTCGTGACTTAAAATTGATGTAATATACTTCGTGACCCATGTTTTAAGTTCTCCTGAAGTCTTATAACTTGTTCCTTTATCATATTATATTTTTGTTTCCTCGTGAAACCCTACAAACCTACCCATTTAAATTTGATAAATCAGACTTTTTCCTTTATCATATTAAATTTTTTGTTTCCTTGTGAAACCCTACAAACCTACCTATTTAAATTTGATATGTCAGACAACCAGCACCATTTGACATGTATAACTTCATCAGATTGATGTACGGTATCTCGGTAATTAGTAAGAAGTTATAAGAGTAAGAAGATAATTTAATCACAGCGGCACGAATTTCAATTTTGACGAGAAACATTAATCAATGATTTTAATGCTGATTAAAATCAGTCCAGTATGAAGATTTTTTATGTTTATTTAAAGTCTGATAATGATGTTGGTTTATTTGTGGATACCATAAAAACCTGGGTTTCACGAAATTGAAAGAAAATTGTCTGGGTCTATAACTCTTTTACTTAACTGAAAACTGATAGTATTATAGCTTATATCAAAATACTAATAAAGTGGCAGTCAACTGAAAAACCATAAAGCCACTAAATAATTAAAAACTTCTTTAATCAGGATGAAAAATTCCTCTTTACATGTATATAGAATATTGTCTGTGAAATGTTGTAACCTCTATGTAGTTCAAATATATATGAACATAAACTAATGATTATTTCTGAAAAAAGTAACGATTTATAATTAAAAAAACTGTGTTTTAAGAAAACTTTCCATATAAGCATATTTGATCAAGTAAGGATACACTGTAAATGTCATAAAAATATCTATGCGAATACAAGAGAAATAATTCAAACAGCTTTAGAAACTTTAGAACATACTTTATTTCCATTACACTTCTATTTGCTTTTACAATTCGGTGTATTGTAACTGGGGCAAGATGTTGTTAGCACAATAATCTTTATTTTGAAACTTTCACTTTGCAAACTGACACTCTTTGAAAGAGCGCAAAATAAATCAGCACTAGTGTGCAGTACATGTCCATTAGTTTGGATTTACCAAAGTTAAAACGACCCTTACAAAAATGAAATTAAAAGTGAAACTTGAATGTCTTTTACGTTTGTTTTTCTTCTGAAAATCAAACCACAAGCTAGCATAAATACAAGCCAAAATAATTTGAAAACGCAACGTAATTACAGGTATAGGATATTACCATAAACTTAATTATAGTTTTCTTTCAAACAGATACTTCATGATCAAATATTGAACTTTATCTTCACGAGTTTTCATGGAAGTACCTTACAGTGAAAATGTCAGTAAACGTTTCAGACAGATGATATTTTGTGATAAGCTGTTTCAAAATATCAAATATATATTCGTTATTTTCTGCATTTTCCGTGTTTTAAGATAACCTACTTGCATTGGCTGAGTTATACTTAAAACAAGATTGAATCCGTCTATAAGCAGTTACTCGTAAATGTCACGAAAAAGCTAGCTTCGAACTACCCGAACCTGATTCATTCGTTCATCACCCGTGCTTTTTTGTGATTCGTGATTCTTCTACCTTAAGCTTTGTATTCCATATGAAATCCTATAGTCTAAAGAATACTGTTTTAGTCATACATCAGCTTAAGTATGAGATAATGAAAAAAAATATTCTAAAACGTTTTTACCCTCCGGAGCACCCGACCTTACTTGGCATCCCCTTGTGGAAGTTCATGTATTTAACTAACTTTGCCAGTTTTAACAGTT
The DNA here is from genome assembly GCA_021292105.1 of Anadara kagoshimensis. Classification (NCBI taxonomy): domain Eukaryota; kingdom Metazoa; phylum Mollusca; class Bivalvia; order Arcoida; family Arcidae; genus Anadara; species Anadara kagoshimensis. The sequence continues at coordinate 32,706,448 of CM037860.1, forward strand.
TTTCTTTTATTTTCTTTGCAATTTTGCTTTGGACATTTGTTTTTATCAATACCTCTAAGATATAACTTTGTAACAAGAAAGTGTCGTATGTCCTCGTTTTTCAATCCATTGAAGTAAAAGAACATTTGATGGTTCATGTTGTATTGGGACAGAAATTTGCAATTGTGCTCTTTTAATTAACGTGAATGCGTCTCATTGTCCCTTCTGTCTACAAGCCATTAACAAGGAAATGTCATGATAAAAATCTGGTACAGGGTTAATAGTTAGGATGATCTTCGACTAGCTTACTTCCTTAGGCAACGCTTAAAATGTCTCCTGAAAATAAATGAGTCTTGGAGAAAACACGGATAACACAATTGATCTCAATTACTGCCATCAGAGGGAGTACCGTAATCTCATTATCTCATAGAGAGCTTGATTTGTCTTGATTAAAAATCTGTGATTAGATTTCTAGTTGACTTTATTTCATGGTGTATTGCCTACTAATGGTGCTATTATAAAAGTATTGTCAAAAATTGCTCAAAAAAAACATCAGTCAGACTCGAGTTGTAATTACATGTAAATTTACTTAACAAAAATTAGTTATAGTGAATTTAAGATATTTTGATTTCAGAAAAATTTACATACGGGTTTAGAATTGAAAATACAGCAGGCAGGGTATGTTTCATTGTTAACTTTATTATAATTTACGTTATTGGCGCATGGTGTCATTGAAGGGTTTGTCACGATCGACCAGGTCATAATTTTTTCTGTTTCAGCCAGGAAAATCAACAATGTAGGTCTATTTATTTATTGTAATTTTGTGTAACACATATCCATAACTGATATATAGATAAGAAAAAAACAAACCAAGTCAAAACAAAAAGAAATATGAACCAAGAGGAACATGTTGAATTAAGAAGGAGATTCACAAAAATGAAAAACCGCAGTTAATTTTAAATTAAAGCAGTATAAAATAGTGCGAAGCCATCTTTAAGCCAACTTTACATTTATTACATTGTTAACTGACTTTATGCTGTCTTTAATTCATCTCTACTATACGTAAGGATTCTTAAAGAACCTTTGCTAAACGTTCTCTTTACGCAAGTTGTAAACAAATCCATTTAGAACAAAACAAGTAATCTAACATTAACTTGATGTCTTTGCGCAAACTTTAAGTTTTACGCAATCTTTCACCAAAGTTTACAAATGGTTTTTCTTTACGCAAGCTGTTTACATAAGTTCTGAACACGATATTTCTACTATCCTATCTTTACATCTTATTATTACTAACATTTTCTTTTATAACAAGTTTACGCCATCATTTTTTATTTTCCCCATCTTTTCGCTATCAACAAATTGGCTATTTTAAGGTCTAGTGACGTTTTACTTTCCACTCTTAAGGCTATCTTTACACTTTGTAATAGTAGCAAAACTTTCTTTTTCGTTTGCGACTCCCTATGTTTCACATCAAATTAAAGTTCATTCGAATACCATTTTGGGAATATACTTGTACCACCTTTTAATAGTACTTTTTCAAATTTTCGGTTAAGAAAACTAAAACGTAATCACAGATATCACAAGATTACAAAGTTATCTTAATGTGTTAGTTAAAGAATGATACAGAGTAAGCCTAAACACACGATTGCAAACAAAATCTAGAAAGTTCATCGCCTTATTTGTGACTGTCAGTATGAAAATGTCAAATGTTCTTTCTTTGTATAAAACAAGACATTCGGAAACATAAGCATAACTTTACGACCATTTAGCTCAACAGAGCTGTCTTTCAATTAAAACCCAAAATGGAATGATTGTCCCTTAATGACACTTATGTAACTAAGAACCATTTATTACGTCAGAGTAAACAGATGTAATGTACGAAAGGTTAGGATGAAAAAGGAAATTATGTTCAAACTGTCTGGAATTATTGCGTCATGTCTCGGATACATTTTACTGTGTATATCAGATGTATTGTCTTATAATTATTTCTTATATTTGAATTTATATGCATTCAGAACTTCTCTAGACCCGCTTTTTTTAAGTTGCGTTGGATCAGGATCTTGGATGGGAGGGAAACAAGAGGCCCAGGGGCCACATCGCTCACCTGAGCAACTTGCTAGGTAGAAGCCGAAATGAGTTCAGTATTGAAGTGAGTGCAGGGGAGGGAGGTTTTGTACAAACTGAAATCTATACTTCCTACCGATGCTTTTCACTAAACAATTTGTAAGTATTTCTATGTACCGTAAAAGGTTGATGTTTCGACAAGCCTCGGCTTATTCCGTTACCTTTTTCTTACAGCATTTCAACCAATGAAATAATTTAAAAAAAAATTTTCATCATGCAATCTACCAATCTCAAAAGAGAGAAAATGCATAGGCCGAATACTGTAATCGGGAAATGGCAAATAGAAATTATAGAATACAGCAGGATTTACATTAAAAATTAGCTTTTAAATACAAGTACAATTAATATATTTCTCATGAACAATATATTTAACTGTATATCAAAATACTTATATAAAAGAATACAGCATGGAAAATACACTATTATTTAACCATGATTTGAACAAACTTGAATCTACACTACCTGAGGATGCTTCCATTTTAATTTGAGCTTTCCTGGCCTAATAGTTTTTGAGGAGAAGATTTTTAAAGATTCTCTCTATATATTCTTGTGTAAAACTTGACCCCCCTCTTGTGGCCCCACCCTACCCCCAGGGACTATGATTTGAACAAACTTGAATCTACACTACCTGAGGATGCTTCCATTTAATTTGAGCTTTTCTGGCCTAATAGTTTTTGAGAAAAAGATTTTAAAAAATTTTCTTTATATATTCCTATGTAAAACTTGATACCCTCTTGTGACCCCTCCCTACCCCCGGGGACCATGATTTGAACAAACTTGAATCTACACTACCTGAGGATGCTTCCATTTTAATTTGAGCTTTTCAGGCCTAATAGTTTTTGAGAAGAAGATTTTTAAAGATTTTCTCTATATACTCCTATGTAAAACTTGATCCCCCTCTTGTGGCCCCTCCCTACCCCCGGGGACCATGATTTGAAGAAACTTGAATCTACACTACCTGAGGATGCTTCCATTTTAATTTGAGCTTTCCTGGCCTAATAGTTTTTGAGGAGAAGATTTTTAAAGATTCTCTCTATATATTCCTGTGTAAAACTTGACCCCCCTCTTGTGGCCCCACCCTACCCCCAGGGACTATGATTTGAACAAACTTGAATCTACACTACCTGAGGATGCTTCCATTTTAATTTGAGCTTTTCTGGCCTAATAGTTTTTGAGAAAAAGATTTTTAAAAATTTTCTTTATATATCCTATGTAAAACTTGATCCCCCTCTTGTGACCCCTCCCTACCCCCGGGGACCATGATTTGAACAAACTTGAATCTACACTACCTCAGGATGCTTCCATTTTAATTTGAGCTTTTCAGGCCTAATAGTTTTTGAGAAGAAGATTTTTAAAGATTTTCTCTATATACTCCTATGTAAAACTTGATCCCCCTCTTGTGGCCCCTCCCTACCCCCGGGGACCATGATTTGAACAAACTTGAATCTACACTTCCTAAGGATGCCTCCACAAAAGTTTAAGCTTTACAGGCCGAATAGTTTTTGAGAAGAAGATTTTGAAAAATACCAACAAAGTTTCAATAATTCTCAATTATCTCCCCTTTAAAGAGGGTGTGGCCCTTCATTTGAACAAACTTGAATCCCCTTCACCTAGTGGTGCTTTGTGCCAAATTTGGTTGAAATCTGCCCAGTGGTTCGTGAGAAGAAGATGAAAATGTGAAAAGTTTACGACGACGACGACGACGACAGACAACGGACAAATTGTGATCAGAAAAGCTCACTTGAGCCTTTGGCTCAGGTGAGCTAAAAAAAAGTGTCGGGCAATAATTTTTTTAAGTGGAGCACAGTTACTCTACTTAGACACTGAACACACATAGTACAGCCCTGTTGAAAGTTTTACACTAAGCCAGCGAATAAGTACCGAATCGACAGCTCATCTTGGCTTCTCAGTTACGCTTCGGTAATTGTTATCTATCTACAGTCCAACCTGCCTTAAAGGACCACCTGCTTATAAAGACCAGTAGAATTGTATCCAAATTGTTCTTTATTCGTATTATTTGAACCTGTATATAAAGACCACCTGTCCACAAAGGCCACTTTTACTGGTTTACTTGGGTGGCCTTTATAGACAGGCTTGACTTTATTTTCGGTGGCTTTTTGACCATATTCTCAGTTACACGGCGATAATTGCTATCTTTCTATTTTTATTGGCTTGTTGGCCATAAGCTATTTATATCTCGACCAGTAGATATCAGAGCTTCGATTCCTTTTCGTTAGCTTAAAGTTAAACTTTCGATAGGTCGGTACTGTAGCTTTATATGGTTTTTATCTATGATGACCTTTTGGGTAACAACAGTATCCTGATTTGGGTTTAAACTGAAGGACGCCAATAAACAGATGATGTACAGAAATGTTTTACTATGTCTACGTCTAGTATGTATGTTTATTTATCATATATTTACATTAGTCGTGATTAACAATGTTTTAATTATATTTTAGGATTAAAAAAACAAAAATAAGAATTGCAAAAAATTCAAAATATTAACGTAACTGTACTATTGAGCTCTCTAGGAATGACGTTTGTAGTGCATTGTACACTTTGCTGTGCACGGCAATGAAAGTTATAGCGCTATTTACGCCATTTCTAGACATTTTCATGATTAAAAATTGATTCAAATAGCGATTGATTTAGCAATATTGCATTTTTTTCATTTAACATTCAAGAAAAAATACTGAAATAAATATCACAGCATCATGTCTAGACGCCATTATTGTGTTTTCGTTCAGAACATTTTATTAAGAAATTATTTGGAAACCAAAAGTGCTGGTGTATATATTTTGTACAAAAACCCATTGAAATATTGTTAAATGTATATGTTTGAAATATAATAAAATGATTTGATGATGTTAGTGATGTTTTAAACACTTTAAATTAGCAATACGTTTGACGATATATACAAACGACATTGACCTGTCAGCTTGACCTGTCATTTAAATATGTATGTATTATGCAGCAGTACGTTTATACAATCGAACCTGCCTTAAAGACCAACTCTAAGCAATGACCACTTGCTTATAAAGGTCAGTAAAATTGTATCCCAACTGCTCTTTATTCATATTATTTGAACCTGTATATAAAGGCCAGTTGCCCATAAAGGCCACTTTCACTGGTTCCCTTGGGTGGCCTTTATAGACAGGTTTGAGTGTAGAGGTGTTCCTTGGTCTGCCTCATGGGAAACACGCCTTGTGTATATGTATTAACTGCGAAGCTTAACGCTTTCCATTTTATTGATTGTTTAAATATTCCAAATTAAAGGTAAAGCGGACAGATAAATGTCGTTTGCCTATACCTGTAGTTGCATTTGTGTTTTTATCAAAGGCTTACAGCGCCCACACACTTACAAAGCCAATATTTATAGTCGGCGTGATTAATTAACAACCAAATACTTTTTTGTCAGTTGTGACAGTTCGCCTAGACAGAAACAGTCACTCATGATACAGTCAAGTCTGTCTATAAAGGCTACCTAAGGAAACCAGTAAAAGTGGCCTTTATGGGTAGGTGACCTTTATATACAGGTTCAAAAAATATAAATAAAGAAAAATGGGATACAATTCTACTGGCCTTTATGAGCAGGTGGCCCTTATGTAGAGGTGGCATTTAAGGCAGGTTGAACTGTATATAGTAGTGTTCTCGGTAAGTAGAGTGGTAACTACCAAGTTCGGAGTCGAGATTCGATTTTATGACAAGCTCCGACCCGAAACTAAATAATGGACACTGACTTTTTTTCATCGAGCACTCCACATTTAATAATCATAGACGCAGCTGCTTCAGATAACTTTATAAAAACACATGAACCATGTTCGCTCATTTGTCTGTTCATTTGAAAATTCCATGTGTACGTTTCTATAACTTGAGATATAGCTGGTGACATTTTGATATAAGTGAAATACTCAGTTTTGTACCAAGCAATGCTTTACATCAACGGGGTACAAATACAGCTGAAAAATCCGGTACTAGTATTTGATAACAGCGAAAAGAAAGAGTAGTGTGACATCAAGAAACAGAGTCTTAATATACAGTCAAGATTCGTTCACTGTAAAATGTCGGGTTATGAATACTTGACTGAAATGCCTGTAAAAAACCAATGAACTTTGCCGAACTGACAAACTTCCTTACACTAGGATATGCCCCGAATAGGATTCGAACCAAGGCGGTGAGAGGCACTGAGATCCTTAAGAGCGCTCAATAGACCACCACTCGGCCAAGGAAGAAATGCGCCAGAAAGCTTATAAAATTAGGTATAAACATAGAATCAACTGTACACTGCTTGAGATACCATTGGTGGTATACAGTGATAGAATAAAAAAAAAATATATATATATATATATATATATATATATATATATATATAATGAATGTACAGACGGACTCTTTCATAATAGACACAGCATCCCATGTACGTTGCCAACACATACACAATTGCCAGAATTGCTCACCACCAATAAACATGCGTTTATTATACATCACATTGTCTAATGTCATGGATTATATCATAATGCTGAATAGTAGTACTATCATTGTCAGTTTTTGACATTTCAAAGTCTCCCAGTGCACTTAAACATCGCATCATAAATCAATAATGGTAATCAAAGTCTGTAATTTACTTTGAGATTTATATAATTATATCAAAATAACTGCTGATTCAACGTAAAACAATATAATTACAACAAAATCAAACCTTGTTATATTTCATTTCTTATAATTATTTCTCCTCTAATATTACATATTATCAACGTTTAATTAATGTTTTGAATAACTACATTGTTTCCATGGAAACTAAATCAGACTTCCAATAATTATTTTACAAATAATACAACGATAATAAGGCCTATATGTACATATCTACAATAAGTGGTTTATAAAATTAAAATTCTCATTGGCACATGAAATATCACAGTAAAGCTTGTTCATTTCATCTAAAAGCATCTATGCCTTAGAACAGCGTGTCATAAATTTCATCATTTAAAACTTGAATAATTTCGATTTAGCTAAGCTATGGAAATCAATTTTCTATTTACAGAGTGGAATAAAAATGTTAAAAAATACAAAAGTAGCGAATTTTAGTAAAATGCAATTCCCACTAAAACCTTTCAGGCAATTAAAGAAATAAATTGATAAACACTAGTTAATTTTTGTGTTGAAAAATACCGTATTCGAAGTAGACAGCGGTGATACAGGCATGTATCAGAGATGCATATACAGGGGAGTAACTCTTACTTCACAAAAATAATTTTACTTCGAACGGTTTCGCGAATATTGTGATACGCATTCCCCTAACTTGATAAAACATACAAATATAATAATATTACAAATTATAAATAAATAAATTTCCATTTACCACTATATAAACATAATACTAGTACTTTATCTACATTTTTGGTCTGATATTGTCACTTTGAAGACCATTTTAGGAAAAACGTCTGAATATCCAGTAATTTGTCTAAAATAAGTTATTTAGTTGAGTCTACATAACGGAACACGACTTTGAATGCTGGTTCGTGTACATTAAAGTGTCTGACTTCGGACGTACTTTTGGCAGCACCGGTTTGACTTTCTTAAGCAAGACTTTGTCCTTTGGACCACAACTGCGAGATGACGGTGGTCGCGAGTGTGGTGGCATTAGACCATTTTCAATTCGATCCCATGTCCTCGATTGTCTGCCGTCCATATTTTCAACTTCCGTGACTTTTCTACTTTTCAGCGTCTTGATAACTTCCTCCACGTTGTCATACAGGGGGTCCACTAAAATGTATGAAGCAATCGTGCCGTCTTCACAACCCGCAATGATAGTCCTCTCGTCCTTACATAGAGTCAAATGACAGAGTTGTGAATGCACATTGCACTTAGCAATAAGCTGTCCATCTTGAATTCTAACCGCGTATATTTCCGTTCCTTTGAAATATAGCACTACCTTGCCATCTAATGCTAAAACTTGTGGCTTGGTGCCCATATTTGGAACTTGACCCACATAAAATCCTTCTGATATTTGAAACAAATTTGAATTAGAGTCTAAACAGAAAGAAAAGTCATTGGCAAAAACTAAATGTCTATCTAATGCCTCATTTGGATTAAGGAAAGGCTCACAAATCAGATGTTCCGACCCGCTACATACATCAAGTATAATGAGGCCATGCGTACAACAAACTCCGTTGCTGGCCATGGGTATGTTGTTATCGTTGACGTCATTGGACAACTGTTTTGACTTGTATATTACGGCGATTGTGTATGGGTTATTTGGGCATGGTTTAATATCTTCTATGCTGTCTATACATATTTCCTGAAAGCTTTCCGGTGTGAAGTACGAGACCTTCATGTCTTCTTCCATGGAAAATACACATATTGTAGGTGTATCGTAATACGCACGCGACTGGTCATAATCCTGAGCCGTCAAAACTACCAAGTATTTGTCATTGGCCGTTAAAAATGGCTTCGATAGAACATATTTGAGAGCCAGAGGATGAGTTGTCTCATGGCAGGCATCGCCGACGAACTTCAGCATCGTGATAAAATACGGAGCATCGTATGCGTTGTCTTTCTGTGACACGTACAGGACATAGCTAGCTACGTGTGGTGATATGCAGTAACCGGAAGCATTGCCGAACTCTTTCATAATCTTTCTTCCAGAAATATCCCAAAGTTTAGCCGACGCGTCCCTTTTCTTGGTCGATATTGTTGTAAGTACGTGACTTCCGTTCGGGGTGATGGCAAAATCATGTACCCGGCTATCGTGAGTCAGTAGATCCAGCATTATACCATTTCCCATATCAATGACTCCTATCTCATCGCTGTTCTTACACTTGATGAAGCACATTGAACTATCCGCCGTCACCAGGACAGACGTTATTGGACCTGTCAATCTGTCCAACATGTTGACCTGGTTAACTGCCTCGTCAATGTTCCACACCTGGATATCTCTTGCTCCTTTGATATGTGTGACAACCTGGCTACGTTTCTGAGAGACTAAAAGTTCTTTGACTATTCCAACTGGAGCCTGTATAGTTGTCACTAGATTTCCTGTCGATATTTGCCACAAATAAATATTTCGAAACAATGTTCCTATGACAAATTTTCCATCCCTTGAAAACTCCGCCTGGGTAAAATTTAGGTTTGCATACTGATTTTTCGGCAATTTGAAATCTGTCGGGATATCTCTTGGTCTTTGGAAAATGGCACATACCCTCTCGTTGAACCTGCTATAAACTACAAGCGTGTTTAAACCATGAACAAGAACGGCATCATCTTTGGGAGACACTCGTAATCCACAGATCTTGTCATCTGGCATTTCCTCTTCTAACACTGCTTTATATGCCATCTCGATATTCCCATTGTGGACATGCATGATCAGCAGTTTTGTTTCCGATTCGTTGGTTAAAAAGCCTCGAAATCCATCCTTTGTAAATGCTAATGCATTTGGTCGATTTCCCAGAGAGAAGGTACACACGTGTTGCAAGGAGTATAAATCATATCCAAGTAGGAATTCGTTGGAGTTGCAGAAAACAAATTTTCCATTTGGAGTGATTTCACAAATTTCTGATCTTCCATCTAAGCCGACAATTTGTAGGAATTGGCAAGTTTCAATATCAGCAATACAAAGGTAACTGATATCCGTGGTAACAGTGAGACATATCCGGTCGTTTGTCAAACTGATCGAGCTCATCTTGTATCTTTCCTTTGGCTTCAATTCGATATGATTCAAAACTATCAACTGGCCCTTGTAAGCACCTGTTTCGGTACTGTGAATCTTGACGGCTTTTTCTGTTACGTGGTCGACAATAACTACGTATTTCCAATTTGGTGTCATGTAAAGTTCTCCGTTTGAAGCAAATATGTTTGATTTCTTTTCTCCTGTCATTAAATCGTAAACAAAGATGTGGGAACTATCTCTTTCTTTGGTGAGCAAATATCTGTCATCGTGAGCCATTCGGAAAAACTCGCCGACAAAAAGGGAGGATCAAGAGTATGTTGTAAGGAGCTACCAGGGATTTGTAAGTATGGAAAGTTTGGCATAAGTGCACAGTGTTTTAATCCGTCTGTGTCGCATTGATGAATCAATGCCCGGATATTTGGAAGTGTGTCATAGTACGGCAGCAGACGACCAGCTATTTCCGGCGACATGTTGTTAATATCACGTTCAATAACAGACTCTGCATTCCTTAAGGCCTCCTCGACAAGTGAAGCTTCAACACTGGGATTCAGTGCAAAATCGGCCATAATATGTTGCAGTGACAGTGCTTTGATTTTATTGTACAACCATTCATAATTGAACAATACAAGACGATTTAGCTCTTTCAGTCGTTCAGCTAGGTACAAATGGCGTGGAACTTGATCATACTTTCTCTTATTGAATCTCACTGGTCCATCTCCAAATTCAAAGGTAAGAGGCTGAGTTGGAACTTGTCGATCGGCTTCGCTTCCGCATGGAAGTAGTAGAACCGCAGGTTCCTTTTTGGGGGCCACAATAGGCTTAGCTTTATTTGCCCATGTGCCCAAGAAATAATCTGCAATCATGCTATGGACTTCTTTGGATGTTTCTGCGTTGCCAAGGTAACGCTGCTTGACAACCGTATCAAAGTCATCGTGCCTAAAGCAGTACAATGTAACACCATCTGTCTCTCGTTCGTGAAGAAACCTTCCTAGCTGATCCTTCAACCGGAGCCACTTTATGAACGGTATACGTCTTACCGGTGGATGGTAGTCTCGGTAAAGTGAATTCAGAACATCATCATCAAGTGATAACAAGTCCTCTATTTCACAGTCACTTAACCCGGTCACGGAGGCCACCATGTATGCCATAGCTCTAGACACGAATTCTTTGCCATTTACAGATTCCAACTGATCAAAGAAGTCATTTATTGCACCTATAACATCGGCGGCTAACTTACATTGATCATTGCTTTCGTAAGAACGAAGTCGACGGGCTTTTTCTGCAGCAAGACGAACATACATTGGCACAGAACACTTTTGGAATGCTGATTTGAACACATTCATTTGAGACGTAGTAATCTTTCGACCAAATCGCCTGAGATAGAAGTTTAAAAGTTCTTCTCCCTCATCTGCGCTTAAAGGCGGTACTTCCAACAGAGCTTGTTCATTTCTGATTATTTCTTGTTTTAGTCTATCCAGTATATTGTTCGAATTTGGCATCGTTGTAATAATGATTTTAACATTGCGATTTAGTAAACTTGGTAACCAAGCCATCACATGAGCGTTGTATTCTGGAAGAATCTTGTCTATGGCGTCCAAATAAATAATCAGTTTGTATTCAGGTGGTATGTTCTGCAAAAGTGCGACGAAGAACTTCTGAAGATCTTTGAAATCCGGCGGAAGTTCATCAGGGTTCCTTCCAATTGTAACGAGCACCTGCGTGCATATTGCAGTTAGAATTTGTTTAAGATCTTTACTTCTCTGGGTATAACCAATAAACCGCACAACATTGATCACGTGACTAGGAACCAATTCTGCTGCCTGTAAAAAGAAAGGAATAAATTTTTACAACAAAACCAGTTACACTAAAGATGACTAATGCGTCTCTGTGTAACTTTACAAGACTACACAAAAATATTAAATTCGATACATTCATTTTATATATAGACATACGAATTACCGATGTATAAAAATGGCAAAGTTGCATAATGCGTAACTGCTTAAAATAAGCTATATGCGTTCGGCAATGCCATTTATCTAGATCACAAATAACAAAAAGGTTAATCTTTTGTTAAATGAGTATTACATACTCAATGTACGGAATCACGATCATAATAAATAACATTATTTAAAAAATCTATATCTTTCTAGCAACAAATCCGATGCAGGAAGCAGAGATAACTTTATAATAACCTGAGGACCAGATTTAAAAAAAATGTTTGCTATAGTCTAAAATCATTATAGTCTAACAAGCTATAAAATAAAACCATAAAAACGATCGGATTCCATCAAGCTGCTCTAGAAAAAAATGCAACGAGACAGAGATAGGTCTATAAGTAATGTTCTGTCTTATTGCCTTTTATATCATAAACCTCATCAAATTATTCAACTGGCATAATCCAATATCGGACAGTCATTACTAAGTTATCATGGTATACTAGTATATCTGGCTTATTGGAATATGTCAGACAATATTGAATTTATGACATTATTGACTATTAAAATTATATTACTAAAAACCTACAAAGATCAAAAAGCAATGCACGCAAATATTTTAATTTTTGGTTTAACCTTTTTATTTTAGAGCTATCGTGTCCGAAATTATCCTTCTAATGTCGGCACTAATTCTATTTTCATGTCCGAAGTATTTTTATCAAAAGTAAAAATAATCATATTTACCTCGACAGCCAGTTTAGAGAGCAAAAGGCTTTTTCCACATCCGGATTCTCCGTAGATAACCATAGGTTGATTAAACGTTCCCAGTATATAGTCTTGAAGTCTGGCGTACTGTTCATCTCTACCAGAGAAGTCACTGGCCATTCTCTTACACTTTAGCCAATGTTGTAGGGCTTCTTCACAAATCTCTGGTTCAATATCGTAACAAAAATTAGGTACAGTTCTGTCTATAAGCGTTATCATTGTTTCCATAAACTGAGAGCATAATTTGTCCAAATATTCTTTGTGAAGTTTTGGATTGATGACGTCATCATATCTCCACAGGACTTCATATGAAAGAACATTATTCTTTGGCAAATATTTCATCGACGTATTCCTCATCGTCTGCAAGTTATTGGCAGCAACTGGATCAATTTCGTGTTGTTCGAGTTTCTCGTTATAGAACACTTCAGCAAAAACTGGTGCTTTGGCATCGTTGACATAATTTTTCAGATCCACAATTTTCCTACAAATGACCATACATTTGTTAGGAGGATCATCGTTGTCTTCCAAACCTCGTAACATCTGAGCATCAAGACCTGTAAATATCATAGTAAATAAATTGAAAAATATCTCCCAAATGAAGAGTAACTGGTAATAAACAAAAGAGACAATGGCCATCAATTTCAATGCTCCAATTTTGAAATATTATTCACCATAGAGTAGCAGCATATAGTGCTGAGAGGGAATGAGGATATATGTCTATGCTGGTGCCCATGAGTATTATGGTTTAAGCGGTCCCTTGGTGTGTTTTAATGCTTGTTTTATGTTTTTTTTCTGTAACGTGTTGTTAAACACATATTTACTTCTTTGTCATCTAGATGTAATTTGGCTGCAACGTTTTCTTATTGTGGTAGCTGCGACTTTTTTCATAGCAAGTGATGTTCAATTGTGATTATTATCCGAGTTCAAACAATCCTTATAAATAAAAAGAAATCGTGTTCGCATTTTAAAATCAACACCTACCAGACTGATTATATTTCTGTCTGACATCCAGAACATTTTCTAAATAAGCCAGATCTGCTGCTTTTGTCAGCAGACGACGAATTTCAACTTCCGTTTCTCTCCATTTATGCAACCCAGCTTGTTTCTTATTCTCATCCTCCTAAAATGATTATAATAACATGTTTTACATTGAATAGTCTATAACCTACGAATCTACCGAAAGTTGAACACAGTGCTAATGTAAATGGAGAGATAAGATATGAATAGCCAGTGGACAAAAAGCTACAGTTGTTGAACCAAAATGAGCTGCCGATTCTTTAGCTAAGTGTTAAACATTCTAGAGGTCTGACTTATTTTCAAAAATGTGCAAGCCATTCATAAATTTAAAAGTGATATCTCTTGTCTTTTTTTATAGTTATAATACTCGTATTTCTGAACCCCCAAAACGAATCATTAAATCATAACCTATTATGTTAAACCATGGATGAATAAATACATGAACATGTACATGTAAATACAAAGCCAATAATCATTGACAGAACGGACATCCGATCTAAAGGTGCTCAGGTTGGTTAAATACAAAAAAAGTATATTTGTGTATAACTGTATAACTGAAGTATCAATCTTAACAGAGAAAGAACATTAATAATAATACGTGTTAGAAATTGACAATTTTCGTAATTCCTCTGGTTTTTATTTTATTTCTTTATATTTTCTATATATTCATTCGTTTATTTATTTATTTATTCATTCGTTTATTATTTATTTATTTATTTATTTATTTATTTATTTGTTTGTTTGTTTGTTTTACCATTCCTCTCATGAACTATACTTACGTCGTTGTATTCTGTTATAATACTTTCTACAGGCTGCAAGACATAAACTGGAGTAGAAGAGTTAGTGTCCTTGATGTACCATTTGTCCAGAAGGGGCGCGTTTCTGGTATCTCTGCTTTTATGGTTTTGTAAGACCATTCGGAGTCCCTCAAACTCATCTGCTGGAATCAGAGCTTGTAATGGACGCTCGCCATAACGTTGACCAATGAAAGTCTGTAAATAAAATTTAATGGCATGTTTGCAAATTTAGTGTATATTAACAGTAAAATTTATTGCATTAATCTTAAAGTTTGACCAAAAATGGCAGCAAATTTCTTCAATTTACAAGTATTCGCTGGAAAGTGTTAGTATCCTCACGATATAATTAATGACAAGGATTGCCAAACTAATCGGAGGGTAATAAGGAATAATGAGCACTGACATTTTCCTTTGGTGTAATTCTGTATCTGATTGAACTCTCTAGGTTGATAATGTAATCGCATTTACTTTAGAACATACCTACACGCTACTTAATGCAAGTTTCTGTGTTTGAGAATCATTGGTTAAATGAGAAGTTTCTTAATTTTATTTTACAAATAGATTCTTGACAAAAAAAACAAAAACAAATGACATATGGTGAATGAGAACCTTAGAAAATGACATATCGGGTTCTCGAATATCTTGAAAATTAACCAAGCAATTCAGATTTAAATTTAGCTTGATTTAAGAGAAAGAAATCTTAATTACGAATGTGAAACAAAAGTCAAGACCATGTTCATTAAGCACATAATTTGGTGATTCTCTAAATCAAATGCTTTGGTGTACATGTACATTGCTTATATAAAATAAAATTTATCTATCTATGACCAGCAACATCCATGATGATAAAACCAATTCCTAATCCATGTTCCTTTTGTTTTCAATTTGATTGCTGGTTGCATCTTGTAAGAGTGAAGGTACCTACCCTTCAAGAACACCCAGTCTCACTTACTTGTTGAAAGTACACGTGATTAATTTAATTTTACTTTGTTTTTGTTTTACTTAGGATTGTGATTTGAATATGGACTTGTATGTTTGTGTTGGATTATTTATATCAAACACACAGATAATGTACCAATGTTCGTGACAACTTACCACAAAGTTTGGACCAATAGAAATGTTCTGACATCTCTCTATTTCACGTAGTTTAAATTCAGCCAACTCGTGATCAACCGGGTTATCTTCCTGTGACACGCCCCAATCAAGATCCACCATCTATAATGAAATATATAATAGGATTATAACATCACGAACATATAACATGGAAGAAATTGGAAATAAGATACAAGTTAAATTTGGTTATACAAATCTCGACCAAATCCAAATTTAGGACACACTTAGGATAAAATTACTGCAAATTGTTATCCATTGATGTGGTTTGGGTACGTTTATTGCATTAAGCACATCCTGCTTTTTTAAACAATTGTTGTAATGTGTTTTACGCCCCAATCTTGAAATATCTATTTTAATTATATTGAGGCGACCAGTTCAGTAATAGTGAAAGAAATCGAAGTGTTCGGAGAAAACCCTCGACCTTTGGCAAGCAAACTGACAAACACTTGGATCGTTAAATACTCGTCAGCGCGCGCCACCGGTGCTCTCGTGTTTAATTGCTTTGTTATATCAGCTATCATCGTATTTATTTTGATGTTTTGACAGCTACACTTTTCTAGACACCTAAACTGGTGGCCTTGTATTACATAACTATAATTCCCAATAAGTCATATAATGATTAATCTAAGTTCTCGTAATCGTCCAGTAATCCCTTATATACAATATGTAAATACTTATGTGGGATTTCTGACCATTATATACTTATTTTGTTTTATTTTTTGGCAAGGTCACTTGGTGTGACTTTACACTGACCATGATTATATTAGCAAAGGGTTGTTTTGAAGGATATTACACATCTATATACGATAATAAAAAATTGTTTGGTAGGTGCAAAATTCTATTCTCAAGAAACGGGGGCATCGGTGGTCGAGTGGTTCAAAAGCAAGTGTTTAAGAATCACAGCACATTTTACTGCCTAAGTTAGAATCTTACTCTTACCGATCCAAATTCATTTGATAATGGTAGGTTTTTCTCTTTTTTTCTTTTTTTTTTTTTTTTGGGGGGGGGGGGGGGGGTTGGTATCTGGTACCTCCGCCCTTCCAGAACACTGACCACATCGATATGAGTAAAAGAATCTTGGCTTGGACTGAGTAAAACATCATAACTCAACTCCACTCAACATAAAGAAAAGTCATGGAGTGAAAAACTGAACAACATGTACTTTTACTTGGTGCTCAATAGGTAGAGTACCGATAAATACGCAAAACACAGCAAACAAAGTTACACGAAAGTTGCCACAAGATAAACAAATACCAAAGATGCACTTAATTGGCAACATACTTTTTTCAATATCAGTATGACATCACACACGGCAAACAGATACATGTACCGAGGAGGCACTCGAATAATTAGAAAAACATGTTTTTCAAAAGAAAACTTATAAGACGGAGTTTCGGACTAAAATATCGATTTATCATGAATACGTGTGTAAGTGGCTAATAAGTTAAAGCTCCTTACGTGTATATGTATTGGGGGAAATAGAGTATAGAACAGAGTTGCATAACATTTCACACTAAAAAATCAAACGACCAAAATATGCCACCAAAATAAACCTTAGAAAACAGCGAGCGCTCATTAACTCGTGGTAGAATTATAGATAGTATCCTGCTATGAGGATATATGTTTACAAGTACAGTCAAACCTGTCTATAAAGGCCACCCAAAGGAACCAGTAAAAGTGGCCTTTATGGGCAGGTGGCCTTTATATACAGGTTTAAATTATATGAATAAATAAGAATTGGGAGACAATTCTACTGGCCTTTATAAGCAGGTGGACCTTATATAGAGGTGGCCTTTACGGCAGGTTGGACTGTACAAACATAATAACTATTTCATAGTTCTGTATTCCGAATCTTTTACGTTAAGACTTCGATTTCTTACTTTTCATTGTGGTGGTCATTGTATGGTGATACATAAAATAGTCAAGTATATGATATACAATTTACGATGGTTTTTATTGACAAAGCACCATCTTAAAACTAAATGATATACATGATATACGATTCTATCTCAATTGATGAAACAGTGGGCTTTTTTATAAAATTAATAATGGATCATGTTTTTATTGCATTCTTATGAATAGCCTTACAGCAATGGCCAAAAGTGAAAAATGAATTTTTAAAATCTAGTAAAACTCTGTTAGATGTGTTAAAAAGTATATTCCGCTTTATTTTCTCTTCTCTGCTTCCCTTTTGAACTATTTGACTCGAGTAATCATAGCAAAATTATGTCAACTTAATATCCATATATGAATATAAATAAATCTCAATAAAACTGAGATCGAACAAGGCTTTGATCAATAATTTATATATCTATAATACTTACTTGAAATTCGACTCCATACCGTTGCCGACAATATTCTCTCAGCTGTGGGTAAACCTGTTGTACTAACACGTTACGTTCTGTGACGGTATCTGAAAGAAAACAAACGAAAACAATTAAAAGAGAGATTAAAAATCTTGATTTTACAAAACTTTAGTTGCTTGTGTGCCACTATTAATTATAAGAGTACTGGTCACTGTAAAGAAAAGGCTATTTCAAAAGTGCTGGAATGCCACTATTAATTATGAGCTACTGGTCACTGCTGAACTGTACGGCTATTTCAAAAGTTTAAGTGGACTGTCAACGACAATCCTGCAGGGTACTGTGCTGGGAAAGAGACGAAAAGGGAATCAAAAACAGATGAAGAGACAACATGGCGGAGTGTACAGAAAAAACTTTGTAAAACACAATGCCTGCCCTAGCATATGGCTGTCAATGTTAAAACTGTTGGCATAACCTTCAGTGATACAGTACCCCTACGGCCGAACCCGTGACAGTCACTGGAGGTTCTGAGCATCATTGCATTTTCCCATGTATTCCTGATATGTGTTTTTTTCTAGGCAGTACATGGAATTATTTATTTACAAAAATAGAACTAAAGTGCAAAAAAAATCTCACGGCCGTTTGTTTAGTTTTAAAAGTCTCAAAGTAGAAAAAATTAAGTCTATTACAAATTGAAAAATCGTTTGTTTTGTTTTAAAAGCCTCCAAGTAAAAAAAATTAACTACTATGAATAAAAATGTTGTGTTCAATATTTTTTTTTCAATTTGCAATAGATCTAGAGTGAGTTTTTCTACTTAGAGGTTTTTAAAACAAAACAAATGACTGTGAGATTTTTTCCGTGTATGTCGCAATAATAGAAGTTAAACGCTACCAATCAATAGACACGTACTAGTTGCAATTTTATCAATTATTTATATTCAGTTTAAAAATTTGTTTAAACTTTTAAACTTTTACTAGTATTCATTGATGTTGTGGGAAAGGGAAGTGCATATTGGAAATAACTGAACAGTGTGACAAAAACAAATTTATAATCTCTAAAAATACATATATAAATAGCCTGCTATATCTCGATATAACAACCCTTTAAAATATCTTGTATTTTTTTTAAATAAAATTTAAAACTTTACAGGTGATATGGAGGTTTATAAATTTTATTTATCTAAACTTTATGTAAATATACACCCTAATATTTGTAAATCGGCTAACAGTTACGGTTAAATCAGCACCATATTTATTGAAAATTAAATGTTTATTTACCGATAGGCACCCCGATCAATTAGTGATAAAAATATGGATAATATATCGGGACATGTGATATTTAAATTTCCAAAGACAGTACAGACCTGTCGAACGTTTAACGTTGGGCTTATTAAAAGGCGTCGAATCGAAGCTTGGCTACTGAGAGGCTGAGAAATGGATAGGTAGTGACGGAAAGGCTTCCAGAGATATTTAGCAGTTGCAGAGGGCCGAGATCAGTTGCCGATTTCGATCAATTGATGATAAAGGTATCATGGATAATATACCGGGACATGTGATATTTAAATTTTCAAAAAAGGACAGACCTGACGAACACTTAGCTATACGAGTTGAGTTGGGTTGAATAATGGTGTTTAACGTCCCAGTCAAGGATATTTCACTTATATCGAGACGTCGCCAGCTATAGGAGAAGGTGCAGAAATTTTGCCTGTGTGTTGCGCTGATGGCATTATACAGCAGGGTTCTTTAGTACAGAACAGTCACTACCCACTATTAAGTCTTGGATCAGACTCGGCCGGGGTTCGAACCCACGACTTCCCACTTACGGAGCGAGCACTCTACCAACTGAGCTACCGCAGTGGCTCACTAAGCTATACGAACTAAGATTCGAAGCTTAGCTACTGAGTGTCCGAGATATGGATAGCTAGTGACCGAAAAGGTGTCCAGAGATATTTAGCAGTTTGCAGAGATAAAGTAACGTGGGGTCGAGATGAGTTGCCGATTTCGTAATAATATCGTAAGTTTAGTGTTAAACTTTCAACAGACCTGTATTATTTAAATGAATGAAAAATGTTAGATAAAATCATTATGAATATGATTGAGCAGTTTGCAGAGATAAAGTAACGTGGGGTCGAGATGAGTTGCCGATTTCGTAATAAAATCGTAAGTTTAGTGTTTAACTTTCGACAGGCCTGTATTATTTAAATGAATGAAAAATTGTTAAATAAAATCATTATGAATATGATTGAAGAAACAGTCTGTATAAAAGTATAGACTAGTACACGCTGAGATGAACACGATATCTAGAATCTATCTAAATTACTTCTTTTGAATTTTTTTTTTATATATATATTTTAACCTGTAAATGTCTAACTTTTTAAAATGATAACATCAAAGGTTTATAAAGGGAAATTGTGTAATGATTGAATATAGACTTTATATGGACAAAGTTCGTAAACACATAGCGTATGTAGTCAAATATATAATATACTCTTTATAATTTTTTCTATAAAAGTAGAATGGGGGTTTTCAAAGTTAAAAATCAAAATTAATAGACTTATCTAAATATAGTTAAATAGATAGTCGAACATGTCTTAAAACCACCTCTATATAAGGATCATCTGCTTATGGATGTCAATTAGGTTTAATCCCAATCGCTATTTATTCAAACTATTTTAACAAATATACATGCATAAGGGGCGCCTGTCCATGAAGGCCACTTTTATTCGTTCCCTTTGGGTGGCCCTTATAAACATGTTTCACTGTATATACAGTCGACATAATCAATATCTTTGGGATTTTCGTTTTAAACGTGACATTTTGGGAAAGGACAATTCTTTGAAAACACTTTACGACGGTTTTAGAATCCTGCCATGTGCTACTTTTGGAAACCTGTGTTAATTTGGAATTGAATTATTACATCAAAATTTAAAAGTATCACGATTCTAACTAACAACCTTTATGGTAAAAAGTGAAGCAAGAATCAAAATTTCAAACAAACATACTAATCCATGTCCAAATCACAATCCAGAAGCAAAGTAAAACTGACACGTTAGGCTAGACAAGTGAGGCCGGGAGCTCCGGAAGAGTAAGCTTCTCCTGTTTAGCTAGCTACATCCGCCAAGTGTGTAACCAAAATTTTGTGAAAGAAACATGGAACTATGGGACGTCAAATATATCCAGAACATGCAAAATAAAGAAAACTCTAAAGACGTCATTAAGAAGTTGGAAATAATTATTCCCCATGAGGTTTTTCAAATTTTTCAAAATTTGGACTTGAAAACTGATTGCATTGTTCATGCCATGCCGTTATGTCAATGTATTTTACATTTCAAAAAATTGAATATGACTAAATAATCAAATGTAACTTAAACTTAAAAACAATTTTTATTGTCAAATTTTCTCGTATTTGAAGTATAATGTTAAAGTAGCTTTATCAGTCTTTAGATTACGACTGAGATACTGTGTTGTGACGAATAATAAACAATTGACAACATTCCTAAAATAAACGTATTTTGTTACACTTAAAGATTGGTTAATGACAACAGCCTTTTGTTTTAAGAGAATCAATTGATATTTTGAGCATAAATGAAGTATGTGTTTCATATACACACATAGCCGTGTGGGGAGGGGGGAGGAGGGGGTGGGCGCGTGTGTGTGTGTGTGGTGTGCGTGCGTGCGTGTGTATGTGTGTGTGTGTGAGAGAGAGAGACAGCGCGCATGATAGAACCCTTTACTGCTACAACGAAGGCATGTACATTTACTAGTATTCAGACTTCCATTTAATCTGCATAAATGCCAATTTTTTACAAATATATAGACACAATATTCAGGTTTTGTAAATCGATTGAATTCTCACGACCTGTTAACTCTGGTATTATTTATTACTCTGTACAATAATCCGTCCGAGTCCTGACCGAATAAAAGTCATTTTTAAGACGTATACAGGTACAAAAAAACTCCATCTCAAAGGCAGGGTTAACAAATACAATATTTATTGATGGACATATACTCTCTCTCTCTCTCTCTCTCTCTCTCTCTCTCTCTCTCTCTTACACACACACACACACACACAAAGGAAAATTGTTGTGCAATGATTAAATTGTATAGACACTATAAACAATCTCTCTCTCTCTCTCTCTCTCTCTCTCTCTCTCTCTCTCTCTCTCCGTGTGTGTTACATTATCTCCTACAATCAATTTTAACTGTGGTCGTGAAAACATGGGTATACATTGACTTCAATGAACTAGCACTACAAGACTATAAAATCACATACGGAATACATACAGTCTAAGGGACACACACACACACGAGATATACAATGTCGATACTACAAAGGGATATAAATAAGATAAGTCGTCCTTACCTGCACCTGTAGAACTGAAGAATACTCGTACTATCCTAGCCGGTATCTCCGGTATCTCCTCTGCTCGTAGTTGTCCAGAGAGGATTTTCCGGACCAAGGGGTTATACTCCCCGGGGTCTGTCATGTCAGTATAGGTCTATTATCCTGAAACGTAGAGACACCACAGATATTCAAAAATATAAATATTGTTAAAAAATAGCTCTCAATTCATTAATAATTCGTCATTATTAATTATTCATTATAAAGTCAGCAAAATAAATCCCATAGCTCCGTTACAACGTGTACATACAACCCTTGTCAACATTATTGTATCGCTCATGCGTAAGCCATTGGTTGCCAAGGACGCTTTTTAAAGGTAAATATCGAGCGAGGTACACTTCAGTGTATTAATAATTTATATAGCGGTATACACGTTAGGTGTGTATAAATGATTCTTTATGATATTAAATTAAGTACATTTTCTTGAATTTTAAAACTATAATTTTTTAATAATAAATTTGTTATTTTAAGTCGGATATCAAATATATTTATTCTTTACCTATATGAAATATTTCCATATATGTATATGTACCGCTATATACAATTTTGACATCTGGCCAATTTAAACACCGAAGTGGACTTAAGGTAACTGTATTCATATATAAGTCACATTTTGTTGACAAATTTAAATTTAAATTCTCGTAAGTTTTACATTGGTTAAACACTTTCAATAAGAAATATCTCGGATATTATACCCCTTCAGTTGGCAGATTTCGAATCAATTTAACGTTCAAATGAGCATTCAATACAACAAAAGCCGCTTTTAAAAAACTTATTTTGAAGTTAAGTGGAAATTATTTTTTAAATAAAACATGTGGTAAATGGGGCAATGTAAACATCTGAATAACTTGGGTTAAAAATAAATCAATATTTTGGTCCATTTCTTGGTTAAAGAAAAAAAGGGAAAAATCTTTGAATGAAATTCATTAGAAATGGCATGTTTAAATTTTTTTCAAATAAAATCTCAAAAATGCACGTTAAGAAAATTTATTTTTGGGCGCATTTTTTTTTTAACTTATTGTGTGCTGTGCCGATTTTTAATTAATATTTTTGGTCTAGTAGATTGTATTATCTTATCGGCCTAGTTTTTGTGCCAAGGTTTTTCGTATTAGCCTGAAAACGAAGGTCATGGACAAATATTAATTAAAATTTATAACAAATTAAATACATGTACATGTAATACTTTCTAGACTTTACAAAAGGGTTTTTAAAATATATAAATTAAAAAAATCACAAGAAAAAAAACGATACATTTGTATATTATAATTTAACTAGAGTTTGAACCATTTCTTAATCTTATGAATTAAATCATTTTGAGATGTAAGTTGAAATATTTAACCTCTGTTTTACGATGTCTTTCACCTGATGTCGCTCCATCTGACTTAGATTGAAAATGACCTCTTTTCCAGTTTCCACTGTCAGTCAGATAACGACACCATGCACACACTCATTGTGAAGGACTTTTAGAATAGTCAAGAAATTGACTTTCTTTAAAAGTGACATTGAGGCTCTTGAAATCATTTTCAAAAGTGCATTAATTTACGATTCTAAAGTGGATTATATTGAAAATAATGCAATACGTATCCGCCAAAAGTCAACCCTTACATATCAGGCTCACAGCATATCACTCGGCTTTTAACGATATTTCATTCCACTATCTTATACAACTGTCATATACCATTCAGTTTGAATGTATTTTGTGATTAAATTAAAAATGGTATATGACACAACGGATAAATAAACTCAAAAATGGAGAGAAATATAATTATATATAATTTAAATCTCCTATTATTAGCATTAATGTAAAAATTAATGTGTTGGGTCATGTTGGATTAAAATAATCAGTTCTATACACTTTTATCATATTAGTTCAGTTTAAGATACATATTCTTCCGGAGCTCCCGGCCTCACTTCCATGAGTTAAATTAATTTTGCCAGATTTTAACAATTCTCCTTTTTTCTTTCATTTGCCAAAAATAAGGCAGTCAATATATGTACATGTAGCACAATTATGAAACAATGAACTGTCAGGAAATCGATCTGTAATTTGCTGCAGCTGATTTAAAGACTATAAGGTTTTATTATATGCAATATTTCCTGTTTCCTAGATTTTGCAATACAGAACGTGTCAAGAGTTCAAACCAGAAAGTGATTTGGTCAGGAAAAACGCGCTTCTTTTATATCGCCTGCGTGACTAAAATACTTCCTACATGTATGTTATGAATTATGCACATGTCCAAATTAAAGATCGTGCCTAAGTGAGTGATCAATATGAAAAGATATTAGCATTAAGGTATTATACTCTCAAGTAAAAATCAATGCACCTTTAATTGATTAAAAGGTACAATTTTTGTCGTCTCTTAACTGATTCACACATCACGGTGTGCCGAATTATCTGCCCTAATGAAACGATAAGACCATTTTCATATTGCTAGCATCGTCAAACAATGTCTGACCATCGTTAGGGCAGATACTTCTGCCTTATATCACGGATGTTTATTGAGAACATTGATTATTTGTATTACATGCTTAACATGCACATAGAGATATCGAGTAAAGACGACCTTAAAATGATTGATTTTTATATCAAATTTGCATTACTGTTAAGATGAAAAATAAAAAAAGTATGTTGTTGTCGTTGCTGATTATAATGATGTTGTTGTTGCTGTAATACTGAGCACTCCTGTTGCTTCTGTTGTTGTTGTTGTTTATTGCCATCATCACAATGTTGTTGATAAATATGACGTCTTTGTTCCATTTCCCTCTATTAATATTTATGATGTTTGATTGTATAATCTCTGTTTGAGACCAAATGAAGTTATAGGTACTAATGTGACGTCACTCATCCCTTGCTTACGCCTATAGCCGTGATGTCATTGATTGGCTGTTCCAGCAATTGGAATTGCATGCCGTACACTACAAAAATTGCGAATTGTAAATATAACCATTAAACTGTTTAGAAATGGCGTTTATAGTGCTATAACTTCCATTGTCGTGCAAAGCAAACTAATCATAATGCGCTAGCACGCGTTATTCATTTTGCTTTGTACGACAATGGAAGTTATAGCACTATAAACGTCATTTCTAGACAGTTCAATGGTTAATTGATTTCACATGCGGCGGGTGTAGTTAGATTCTTACTATTCCGGAACACCTGGTCCTGACTTCCCTGGTTTACATCCACGTGTTTAACTTTATTTGACAGTTTCCAAACTTTAACTTTCATTTTGGACATGGACCGGTATGTTTTGATAGGTATTTGATAGGTAAAGGACTTAAAAGGGACTGCGAACATAAAATACTAGAGTGACACTAATGCAAGCTTGTGTGTTGTTGAATTCAAGTGTCATAAATCCAGATTTTATTAACTCAAGAATGTGACACTAGCTACAATTGTCATCAAAACTATTTTGTCACTAATTAAGGCATCGTGACATCTTAGTAATACGTTAGATACACACGTGACAGGTGTAGTTAAACAGGAGGTAATTACCCCTTCCGGAGCACCCGGCCTCACTTCCCTTGTGGAGACTCACGTGTTTACTTTAATTCGAAAGGTTTTACTTAGTTTTGGAATTGTAATTTGAATATTGATTGGTATGTCTGTTTTATTGTATCATTAAATACAGAAAATGGAATTCGAAATATTGAGACTTCCAAACATTTTATCTTCTGTAAATTTCTATTGTAATCTCCCCGACAGGAATCCTTAATCTAATAACCAAGATCAAATATTCAACATAATAGATCTTGTCAATGTCTAAACGATGATATACGTTGTTTTATTTGGAATGTTTATTTCAATGGATGGCGCTTTTCGTATGGTTTAGTAGCATACAGTCAGAATTAAGATATGAACAAGTTAGTTGACTGTGATTTCTAAAAGAAATTCGCATTAGCTCAACAGGCAATATCCAGCTGAGCTCGTGGACCGACGAAATGTGTGAGGGTGCGCAAATGTAAATCAACTTCTCCGAACGTACTGGGTCAGTTTGGACTAAATTTGATATAGAAGGTCCCTAGATGGTGCAGATAAAAGTTTACACAAGTCACTTCTTGTGGTATCCAAATTTATCGCCATTATTATTAATACCAAGGGCTGTTAAATAGCGGATACGATCAACCAATTAAGTTCAAATTGGCTTCTAGTACCAACTTTCCCGACACTAAGGTTGTAGAAAGTAGTCGTATAACTATTTAATACAGTGAATTAGCGAAAAGTTCAAATAAGATGCTATATTTTGCCGATTCTTTGTAAATCTAAATCTGTGTGGAAGGTCCTAATTAGATGGCGCAGCTTGCGCGAATCAACTTCCTGTGGCATCACCACTGTTTCAGCTGTTCATTGTCTCAGTTGTAATGATCCTCACAAGCACTATGGGTCTCCTGTTTTAATAGCGTTGTTATGGTTAGAATTTTAGATTTTTAAGAAGAAAAATGTTCCAAATTCTGATTCTGAACAATAATTTCCACCCACCCCCACCCACTACGATTTAGGTCATGGCATCTATGTCATCTATATCATAATCCGTAAGAAAATGTCTGTTTGATCTTATGAAATAAAGTTTATGGAATATATCCTATATAATAAAGTTTATAGAATATTTTATTACAAACTGTTATCTGGATTTATTTTTTATGTTCAAGTTTCGATCCATGACTGTGTGAGATTTGTGCTTAACAGATTAATTTTTTTCACAATTTGATGTGTGAAGTTGTTCCCGACATTGGTCTCAATCTCATCTGCAAACTTACTAAAGCTTATTTATTTATTTATTTATTTATTTTGCCTATGTTTTCACTATGAAATTTATTTTAAGAATTTAATGAAAATATCACATTGACTCATAAACGTACGGTAAATTGTTCTCAATTGCCCTCAAAATTCTCTGTCGGTTTCAATATCCCTAATATACATTACTTCAGAGATTTTTTCTAAATTAAAAAAGTAAATTTCGCGTATCTTCGGGATTCATTAGTCTGAGAGACAAGATAATTAAAGCATTTTACCCTTGATGAAGCTTTATAAGTTTATAAAACCTTTATAAATCAACGCCGTTACTTATCCACGTAGTCTGTTTATTATATTAACTGGGCACAACTCTGTATAATCTATTGGTTGATTTTTTTATTTTAATTCGAGTTATCTGCCTTTTATTTGCAATAAATGGCCCGAATCCACAATCCGAAATTAATTTGATGTTTTTTTGTTTTTTTTTTTTTTTTTTTTTTTTTTCATTTTACCTTGAAAAAATATATGTTGGTTCCCTTTCTCTGTTTGCTGCATCGCTGCATAAATTCATGTTAATGTATATACATATTTTTATGCATTTAATATTTTATGCAACAAAATGTATTTTATACATTAAAACAGTTTTATGCTTATAAATCGCACATCAAACAGAAAAAATAGAACCAACATGGATTTTTACCACTAAAATAGAAAAAAATATCACATCAAAATATTTTTACTGCATTAAACTTTTCCAAATATAAATGTAACAGCATAATAAAATATACATGTATTGCTTTATAACAATTTTTTAATAATTTTGAAACGTTTCACACGACATAAAAGAATACAAAAAATTCCAAAATTTTCATTGATTTTCCATCTTCAAAAACAATAAAAACACAAAAATTACATTTAATGGAAACCCACAATTGTGCTTACTAAAAACTGACTTTAAATGAGTAGCAGGCATCTTAATGAAATGTGTCAAAGGTAGGAATCGATTGCACAAGCCAAAAGTCTAACAATGCAACTTGAACATTATATTTATGAGTGACACCAACCTTACACAAACATGCTAATCCTTGTCCAAATCACAGTCCGAAAAGCAAAGTATAAACTTTGAAACTGACATATTAGTGCGTCATTTTGATTGTGCCAACGGCAAATTTAAGAGAGCCTCACTTTGCGACCCTCTGGCACTTAAAGGAATTCACAAAAGGCCGCTTTTGAGACTCTGTGGCACTACGTGAACTTACGATGGAAGTGAAGAAATGAACAAATGATAGCATGCAGCTGAATGATTATTGTTTAAAAAACATGACATTGCTTGTTGCATTTCAGCGAATTTTACTTGCTCTTATGTAACACGTGTTATTAAACAATTAAACTGTTTTGAAATGGCGTTCAAAGTCAATATGAATGCCAAACCTTTCCACGACAAATTAAATAATGAACGATAGCGCATTATAGCGCATAATGATCGGCTTGTCGTGCAAAGGTGTGGTATTCAATTGTTATATTTTCATTGAAAATATTCTGGAATTCATTTTTCAGGGATACTGATTTGAGTTTCAATTCTGGGATTATATTTCCAAGCATTTTGATCACGAAATTGAACGTGCAAGAGTCACACGAAAGTTTACGACGTAATTATATACGTATACAACGTCACCTACTGTGTAAATCATGTCCGTAGTAGCACATGTTTTTCAAGCTTTTAGATATGAAAATCAATAAATTTTCTATCATGTCATATACCGTTGTAAAGTATGCATTTTGTAATAAATGAGCACCAAGGTACATACCATCTTATTCAGATAAAACGCAACATATGGCAAAATCATGGTCAGCTTGTTAATTTGCATAGCGGCCATATAGGATTCACGATATGGTTAAAATATAGATGACTTTATATAGACCAGTGATGATAAATCTGTCCTGTACAAGTTTTCTCGAGAAGTAGGATAAAATTTGCTGATACATACTTTGACTGTACACCGCCTGGCATTGTTTAGGTGGTAACAACATACATTTACTTAACTAAAAAACCGGCCCTTTCAAAGTAAAAATCCGAAGCGTGTTATGGTTGAGTTCTCATTATAAAACATGTTAATTTAATTCAAAATCCACATTTTTTGCAAATTCGAAGCACAATTTCAATTCTAAAACTGAAGATCTTACTCGATTTGTTGATGACACCGGTGACTACGGAAATTGTACTACTAGAATATAATGTCCTTCTTCTGTGAAGATTTGACAATTTTCGGTCCGGGTAAGTTAAAAAATGGATAATTTGCGTTACCGGCATCACGTTTGAATGGCGGCGCGTTCAAAACTTTGCTCATGAATATTAATGAATTACGGTCACGTTTTTGTGAGCTCATGAATAAATTGATCACCATTGTGCCATATGAAACTTTTTAAAATCCTTGCGGGGATCTACTATGCATTGGAGCCATACAGACGACAGGAAGTATAAAACATATGGCTCAGAAGAATTGAACTGTGCATGTACATGTACGACGATTCCATTTTTTTCACACCGGTAAGATCGTCTGACTAAAGGGAGACTACCCAAACAGTAGCTGTAAACAACCAAAATGTAGGAGCTGTTTCCCCTTGTTAAGTGATCGTACCCACGATGAATAGGCAAATCCAGGATAAACTTGCCATTGCCCGGATTGCAACTTCCGTTCGTCTGTTCCAAAATAAACAATGGCAAATCCTCGCATGGATTTAAAAAAAGTTTTGCGTTTTATTTTCTGAATAAGACGGTATGTACCTTGGTGCTCATTTATTACGACAAAATGCATACTTCACAACGGTATATGACATGATAATTAAATTTTAATCTCACACCTGTGACATGGAAATGCCGCGTTTTTACCAATGTGGGATTTCCTTGTCTCACCCTGGGGTTGAGACAGGCTACACCCTGAATTTCCGGCGTAGCTATACCTGCTCTGGATTTATCTTTAAGAGAACTTAATAAGTTGGGAAAAGTTCCGAAGTTAACCAACAATTTCTCAACGTCCCAATCACTTACACATGCTTAATTAATGACGTCATAATCATTTTACGTGAGAACGTCAACAAAAGTCGACTGCGTCATTTTCAGCAGGCTCAGATGGTGACATGAAAACTGAACATTTGATGCAATTTTTTTGTTTAAAACCCGTGTTTTTTGTTGCATAAATTACAAGCATTCCTTAAATAGAATAAATATTTATTTTCATATCTAAAAGCTTGAAAAACATATGTTACGCCGGACATGAATTAAACAGTAGATGCGCATTACGTCACCAATATTGTCTTTTGATTCAGTGCACATCCACTGAACGAACGCAAAGTCACGTCCGAAAATCCTGAAAATATCGCAACATGCATCAAATGAACTATCTATTTTGGTGGTGAAACTTTTTCGATTTACACACAGAAACTTCCGATAGACTTTGTGAAGTTGAGAAACGAATTGATCATCAAACACAAAGGCATTCGATACCCCAAAAAGTAAACCACCGGGGAACATGGGGGCAGCCATTTTGTTTACCAGATTATAGTTCCCCGGGAATGTGTATTGTGGATATTAATATTCAAACAAAGTGATCCGGTTACTTGACATTTATAGTCCTCTAAATGCCAAAAGTCTTATACTGGAAGATATAAGAAATATGCAAGGCTAATGAAAATAAAATTAATTAAAGATTTGGCAGTATATCTATGGTTAATTATATGAGACGTTTGAACAAGCTTAAGCTTCTGGATATTTATTATTGGTTTCATTACTATTTTTGAACAGACTAAATTAAAAATCGATTTTATTTTGGCAAACTAAATGAACTAGATGACCATTTCCGATGGTGATTAGATTTTCACGGTTTTTAATCATGTATCGGTTATACCAAACAATTATTTCTGTAGAAAATGCCCAGTTTATAAAGTAAAACACTGAGGGGAATGTTTAGATGCAATAAGAAACCATATTGGTATATATATATATACCGGTATCAAATACAAACAAAAAAAAACAATTTATCTGATACTTGTATATATATAAACATCTTGACACCTGTAAGAAATGGAAAATGAAGAGAAGTTGTATTCCGAATAGAATTTCTGTCCCTAAAGCATAAAGTCTACTTAATTTTTTTCTGTGGTTAATAAAATAAGTCAACCCTGCTTTACAGATTACCTCTTTATAAGGACCACCTGCTTTTAAAGTCCAGTAACATTTTATCCCAATTATTCTTTTTCGTGGTATTTGAACCTGTATATAATTACTACCTGTCCATAAAGGCAATTTATACTAGTTCCCTTGGGTGTCCTTTATTGACAGGTTTTATTGCAAATGTATATGACAATCATAATTGAAAAATATATTTCAATTTCTTGATCGTGCTGCTGTTATTCTAAATTCTGTGTGATTAGTCCAAAGATCATATTTTAAACATGTCTACTCATTTCAGGAACAGCTTAAAGTACACTGGTATAATATGTACTGAGATCATATTTATCAGAAGCAGGGAACAATCGTGACTTTTAAAACTTTTAAAATCCATAAATTATATAAGTGAAGGACCAATGACCTCTTGATTCACAAAAGACTTCGATATGCTATATAAGTTTGGACATTCAATAATCAGCACAATATATAAAAAGAAAAAGGAATTTATTTCAATTTCGTGAGCATAAAGAAAATGTCACCGTTCAATTTATACCACCCATTTATGAATTAATTACTTTACATGTCCACTACATGATACCAGCTAAAGTCAATACAAACATGATCATGTAGTGTAGATAAACAGCGGATAGTTAAAATAACCGGTCAGTGTCCTTGGTCAACATCTGTCTGACTTCATGTAGGTACGAGCACATATTGTAAACAAACGTTATTGAATTTTTATTTATCTCATAAATACCTATCGACACCATACATGCCATAGGACTAACAACGATAGAGAAAATTCCTAAGATATTAGAATTGCGCAGTTTAAAATTTGACATTTCTTCTTTTGTACTTGTGCATGCTTAACTGCAT
Source organism: Anadara kagoshimensis (assembly GCA_021292105.1). Taxonomy (NCBI): domain Eukaryota; kingdom Metazoa; phylum Mollusca; class Bivalvia; order Arcoida; family Arcidae; genus Anadara; species Anadara kagoshimensis. The sequence goes on from CM037860.1 coordinate 32,738,324, forward strand.
GTCTTCTGTTTCTTATTTCATCATTATCGGTATTATTATTAATATTATTATTTATTATTATTTTTCATGTCCAACTTCTTTTAGCTTTCAAAGTTAGGTACATATCCTTCCCTAGCATCCGGTCTCACTTCCTTGGTGAAAGTTCACGTGTTTCACCCAACAATCAAAGTTGATTCTCTGCATTGGGATTGGGATTTAAATATGGATTGGTATGTTTGTTATTTATTATTTATTAATACATGTGCATGTGGTTTGTTTTGAAGATTTTGGACATGAACCTGTATGTTTGTGTTTGACTGTAATTTTTTTTCAGGCACAATCTTTTCATTTTACATGAAGATCGATAAAAATTTGAAATTCCTGACGTCAACAAGGCAAAACAACACCACAGATGCCAACGCAAATAAAGACAGATAAAGAACAAAACAAAACAATAAAAAATATTGCATATTGGAAAAAAACATTTATGGAATAATAATGGTGTGTATCCAAAACAAGACAATAAATTAAAACAAAAACACCAACACAAAAACATATCAGTACAGTAATATGTTGACGTATATAAAGAAGACAGCAAATTAAAAGCTAAACGTAATAATATGATGCATTAAAATTGGCGGCACGACTAACACGCTATGTGAACAATATCATATCTCTAATTTTCAATTGATTTTTTTGTGTTCAATGGAGAAAGTCAATTATAATCACTGATATGTGATGACCTTGACCATGTTTGACCATCTCTTTACTTGCTATTCCGCCTTTCGTTGTTATTTTACTTTATTGCACTAATAACACTCCTCATTAGATATTCTATCATTTGTTTGTGTCTCCATATTTATTTTTCACTTCACCATCAATTCAGATTATATTGATCTATTTGTCTACGTTTATCAGTATTTCTGCCACAACTTTCCAAATTACTGTTTCCTGATAATACACACTTGGAAGTCATGTCCTTGAAGATAAAGTGGACAGGTACTTTTATTCATATGGTCCAATATAGGTTTACCTTTATCATGACCATCTGGTCACGATATACACAGATCGAACAAGACCAATCTCCGTAAACTTAATCGAATTTGCAATTAGTGCAAAATAAACCTCATCTGGTCAGCAAGGTCAACTAACAATATACATATTGATGGCGATTGATTAAGGTCTGAGCGGATGAATATCATTGGTCAGTCACGTCATCAGTTTTGTCCACCCACGTTTGCTTGACTGATACTAATGATTGAATAGCAAATATATACAGCAAATCAACAACTGAATTGATTTAGAGAAGTTAAATTTGGCGTGATTCGTTTTGTTTCAGGGTTATTTCCATCACACTTCTACACACGTATTCTAAGCTAACACAATAATGTTACCGGTGCTGGACCCCGGAAGATTAATTTATGATGTCAGGAGATATACACGTACGTGATCAATGACGTCATTGTTCAATCTTGGTGTATAATAACTTTTAGTGAGAGAAAAGTTGTTTTAATAATTAAGTTATTACAAGAAAGCTCTGAAAAAAGTTTTGATTAACCAGACCCGCAGATAAAAATGTAAACTAAATGACACATCATCTCCAGTTTGATTGGAGAGTTTCATCTAATAGGTAACTGTGGGTTTTCCGATACACCTTAGTAAGTTCAATAGCAAGTGACTAGATCCCTACCCTTGCCCATTAATTAGTATTTAATACTAGTATTTGAAATATCAATAATTATACATGTCTTCAGCCTTTTCTGAGCACCTCCTTATGACAAATTTAGACCAGGCAGGGCGCTTTAGAAAGAAGTAGTACCGTAAAGTATCATTGTTCAGTTTTTTTTATACTTTATTTTGTATAAATAAAGTAAAAAAGAAAATAATAGCAATAAGTATAACAAAATAATAATAATAAAGCCAATAAAAAGAAAACTTGACAATGTAAATTGATATAGGAACCATTAAGAACTCAGATAACTTCTTGGTGCCTGAATGCCTTAAATACAGAGAACAGAGCACTTCGTCGCCTAGGTTAGATTCCCATTCCGAAAAGTGAGTCATTTCGTTTCAAGTTTCCCCACTATCCCAGGGGGTGAGATCTGTGATCCGTAAGCCGACACATTAAACTGAGTGACCCCGGCTCAAATGGGTATGGACTTTTTACAAATACTATGTACATTTACCATGGTAAATGCTTATTTAAGTGTTTTCATCCGATAAACATAAGCTACAACTTTACCAAAAAGCACAGGGCTTAGCTAAAGCATTCAATAACACAAATCAAAGGCACGTGATCACGAGTGACCATGGATAATACATTACTAGATTTTGGGCGGATTCTACAAAATTTGTCATATTGTGGTTTGATCATGAATCAAGTACTGGCCATCCCACGATCCTTGGTCAAACAATCTGGTATGTATGCTTGCATATATACTCATAATACAGTTGTACTAAACGACCGATCTCACGTCCGTATTAAGTTGTCTTGGACCATTAACAAATCAGCATTCATCAAATACAGCACAGACCTATCGAAAGTTTAACCATAAGAAGTCGGAGCAAGGCTGCCGATTAGTCGGTATACGGATAGCTGGTGGCCGAACAGTTGTCGAGAGACCTAAAAGCTGTCAATATCAAGTGAACGAGAACAATAATGAGCTGCCAGTTCGACACCAATGTGCAAGCTTAAGCTTACTGTTAAATTTTCGACAGGTCTGTACTGTACAACCAGTAATGTGTGATATTTGGATGATGTTATAAAGCGTGTTGATCGTCACTAGCTGTCTACAACAATTTTGTTAGACATCTCATATGTAAGGTGGTATTCTTGTATTGAATTAGGCAAAATATGTACATGTATGTGTTTACTCTGAATCTAGATTAACTGAATTACATTTACAAAAAACGAATATGTGTTTATAGTTTACTCTGAATCAAGACTTTACTGAAATACATTTCCAAAAAAAACCCTGAAAAACGGAAACAACAAAATGCTTTTAAAAATTTGATAAATTTATACTGCGTGTACTTTTTATAGATTTTGAAAGGAATTTCATCCTTCAAAATTGTTCAAATCTGATTATAGATAAGTCGTTAAGAGGATTAAATACAAAATTGACAGAATCTTTGAAGTTTAAAAGCGTTTCATATTATTTGTCAAAAGTATTTTAAATATGGACTTGTATTTATGATTCAGAATATAAATAATTTAAATATATATATATATATATATATATATATATATATATATATATATATATATATATATATAGCGCACTCGTGTTTGTCTGTCCGCATAATCAGCATATAGTCAGAAAAACATATGTATAGGTGGTTTTGCATAGACATACATCATAGGCGTAGGAGCAGGGGGGGCCAGCGGGGGCCGGGCCCCCCCAATGTCAGAGAAGGGGGGGCCAGGCCCCCGCAATATATTGTGTGAAATTTTGTATCATGCTAAAAAAAACAAAGGAAAAAAAACCAAGAGCGTTAACAGGAAATGTCCATCTGGTAACCAATCAATTATCAATTTCATCATTATACTTGTAAAAGGGCGTCAAAATTTTCCGAGGTACCCCATATCCAGTGGCGGATTCAGCGGGGGGCGTAGGGGGAATACGCACCCCCTTTATGTCGCTAAAAATACATATTGTTCAGCTCAGATTGCACCAGAATGCAGGATTTTTGCGCCACTTTTTCAAAATTTTCGAGCCTTCAAATCTCACATTATACGCCCCCTTTTTAAAATTCTGGATTAGCCTCTGATATCCATCAAATGAGAGGGTGATTATGGAACTTGTGTCATACGGTTATTTTATATAATCTTGCCTTGATATCACAGTATTTTAAACCTATCAAAACGATGCACAATAGATTGAAATGCGTCTAGACAGGACTTAGTTTTGAAAATTTTCAAAAAGTTTGAAAAGTTTAGCACCCCTCTCATACTCTCCCCGCCTCGTGCCATAGGCACGACATAAGACATAGCTTCGGTTTGGCCCCCCAATATTAAAAAACCCTCCTACGCCTATGTACATCCATTCACCGTGTATTTTCTACGGAAAAAATTCTTAAAAATACAACATACATGTTGTATAATGATGGCCCGTGCTTCTTTACAATATAATTTCACGACACATGCATAGAACATTGATGTTGTCATTTATCCATATCTCATTATTTAATTCAAATATATGCAAATTAGAGCAAAATTTTTAATTGGCATCGGATGCATTCATGTAGATAATCATCAGTTTGACGGTTTTTATCTTTGCATGGTCACTAAATGATATATGATAACTACCCATGCGGTACAATAATGTAAATTATTGCGATGCATTTAGTTTCAAATAATACAGACTGTCAAGCCCGCATCTATTATCATTACGAGTTAATGGCGTGCGCCAGTGTATTACGTGAGCAATACCCCTTAACGATTGTACGAAAGGTTTTGTAAAACGTTTATTTTTTAAAATTACCCGGAGTAACGTCAATTTTACGGAAAAACGTAAATGAAGCAACTCCATTTTCATGGAAATAATTGTTCCGCAAAAACATAAAAGGGCATCGTCAAAATTACCCGGAGTAACGTCAATTTTACGGAAAAACGTAAATGAAGCAACTCCATTTCCATGGAAATAATTGTTCCGCAGAAACATAAAAGGGCATCGTCAAAATTACCCGGAGTAACGTCAATGAGGTTCGCTGCTGTACCACGTGATCAATATAACTTAACGTTTGTGCGGAACGTTTTGGAAAACGTCAACGTCGCAAGTTCCAGAACAACGTGGTTTTTGCGGTAAAACGTAATCGCATGCTATTCCATATCCTTCGGAAATAAGTGTTTCGCACAAACATTAGAGGGTATCACGTGGTACAGCGGCAAACTCATTTTACGGAAAAACGTAAATGAAGCAACTCCATTTCCATGGAAATAATTGTTCCGCAGAAACATAAATGAATATCACGTGATACACTGTAAATCCCATTATTTTAATGGGGTAATAATAATATGATCACCCTTATAAGGTGTACTTTCTGTCATTGGGTTTGAGATTTCTAATTGGTTAAAGTCATCATTTGTTCCCGCGTTGATTGATGGGTATGGAACCTACGACAGTACTTATCTTAGACCTGATATCTCTCTGATATTGGCAGATAGATTTCATAACTGTAAACTGAATTGAACCTTGTTTACGAGTCAAGTATTGATTAAATTCCCGTTCACGAACCTTGTGATATTTATGCATTTAATTTCTATAACAAAATCATAAAGTAATTATGGGAAAATTGGAAGACTTTTAAATTGGAACTCGTTTGACCCACAAAGTGTGCTGAAGCACAGAATAAGCCAACTGCCTTCAGCTATAGATTCTTAAATTACATGTGTACCTAAAGCTTCTAAATGAGAACAAATGCACTGACAAAACACTTATTTGTCGATGACATAGTGTTGGTAACAGCATATATTTGGGGGAAATGATAGACAACCGAATTTTTAACGGGTTCTTTTTTACTTGCCTAGTCATAACAGAAATTCTCTATGCGCAACTTCGAGTACAATGGAATATTCTACACTCGAAAGGATGAAAAACTTTTGCCGCTATTGGGGATTTACACTGTAAAATCTACGATCAAACGAGTTTTTGTGCATATGACGAAATAGTCACTTCCGGTATAAACACTTTGTAACATGAAAAATCTGACCTTTTAACAGATGTTTGCCCTTTCCACACTAATTATAACTTTTATTGTTCAGTATGTTTACTCACGACACTGTCATATACATGTACTACTGGTCAATAATAAATTAACCTTTATGCACTATTGTATATCATCCTATATGCACTAATTCTACATGATTGATTGAGCTTTAACGTCCCGGTCAATAAAATTTTACTTATATCTAGACGTCACCAGCTACTGGTAATTGTCATAAATTATCACCATTGCAATGTGCTCATGGCATTCTGACACGGGATATCTTTTTAGCTCAAATGGCTATAGCCAGCTAAGCGTATGGCATTGTGATAGGTGCGTCCGTCCGTCCGTGTGTAAACGTGTGATCTTCTCCTTTGAAACCAGTGGGCCGATTAAAACCAAATTTTCAGTGGAAGGTCCCTAGGTAGAGTAGATTAACGTTTGTACAAGGTGACCTTGGTCACCGTTGCTATAAATATCAAAATAACTAAAATGGCCATTGTGCATTCAATTTTCCACCGATTTTGTTCAAATTTAAAATATAGAAAGTAGATACCTGGCCATTTAACACATACAACGGATTTTACATGAAATAAATTGACCCATTTTTAGCAAATTATGCAAATGAGGTAAGATTTTAGCCAATTCTTTGAAAACCTTCTCCTCAGAAACCACTGGGCCAAATCGGAAACCAAATTTGGTGTTGAAGTTCCCCGAATTGAGGTAGATCAAAGTTTGTACAAGGCGACTTTGTATGGAATCCAAGATGGCTGCTGTTACTATAAAAAGCAAAATCGCTAAAAATGACCATTTTGTATTCAATTTTTTAACGATTTTCTGTAAATTCAAACGGGGATAAACAAGTTAATATGTGTTTCTACTTTTATGGGAGCCATTCACTATGATCTTTATATACTAATGTATATCCACAAATTGAGTGCACATGGAAAATGCAAGGATACAGTCATACTTTCCAACAAACTAACAAAAAAAGTCAAACATTGATACAAAATCTACTAACCTAATAGGAAAAAATATTTAAATTCATTTATCCAAAAGTAAATTTAATTTTTTACATAGAGTTATAACAAATATGTCAAAACTATTCCTTCTATACCTTCTTACTTAGGGCTACTTTAAATGAGATGCCATAATGATTGGATTATTCATTAAGATCACACCTGAAAAACCCGAATAACAATGATCTACCTGGCACTAAATACCCTGATGTAACTTTGAATTATGCCCAATTGGTGTATAAATTTGATCAAATCTAACATTTTCGCTAAATTTCTCTATGTACAGGAGAACTAAATAATGACGTTTTCATTTTAAGATATAATTTTGTTAGGTCAGTGCATTTTAAATACATGTTCTTGATAATTGAATGGAAACATTTTCAATTAAAAGGAATAAATAATAAAAACCATGTGCCCTCCCTCCATTTTTGGAAATACAGTAGCATGGATTATATGTACATACAAATGAAAATAAAACTAATAAATTAAAGTAACGATGCGGTCATATCCTGGTAATCATAAATTTATTGATTTATTCAAATTGCCATTCTTTCATTGTCCCGTGGAAATGTTATTCCGGTGTTTTAAATCCGTAATGTCTCTTATTTTTAAATAACGGTTAAAACTTAATTACTTACAATGACGCATTTGTAGTGAATGACCTAGAATTTAATATATGTATCGATTTTTATAGATGAAAATCCCACGAAATCATTGAAAAAGCGTGTAACTTGCATTAGTATAACCTGAAAACTAACCCTATTATTACACCAGAGAGACATTATAGTACTAAAGGTCACAAAGGGCGGTAATTAAATACAGACAGGCTATATGTACTAGTGATTACGTCATGTAACTAGGTGTCAGGTATAATGTAATATTGATAACATGTTAAAACACGTACACTAACTAGTACAGGCAATCAGATATGCTTTGCACTGTCTACTTAACCATCGTTAGCCTCAACGTTTTGGACCGTCTATCTCAATTTGATCCAACTGAGAAAAACAAAAACAAATACTAAGGACTTAACAGTCGTTTTATTACATTTTTTGAAAACTACCTTTTGTCTTTAAGATTGGAAAAACTGAAGTTCTAGCAAACTAAATACTTTTTAGTACATCGCTGTTGTTTTGGGGAATTTTAGCGTACAAGTTAGGAATTTTTATTTCAAAAATTATATATACATGTACAAAACGAAATAGTCTTACCCATGCCATTTTTGATGCTTTTTCCAGAGGTGAAATATTTTTCCGATTATCCTCTCCACTATGCCAATTCATGTCCAAATCACAATTCAAAGGGCAAATGGGTAAAGCACGTGAACTACCACCAGGGAAGTGAGACCGAGAGTTCCGGAAGGGTAAGCACCTCCTGTTTAGGTAGCTACACCCGCCACGTGTGTAATCAAAATTGAGAATGAAAGGAACATGGAACTGTGAGAAGTCAAATATATCCCGGACACAGAGGCACCGTACTATATATGATGGCGGTCATAAAACTTTCAGAGGGTTCTGATAAGCCTAGGTCTGTATGGAACGTTGGACAGAAGTTCTACATTGTAGCATCCGTACTAATTGCTTAATCGTTACACGAAATTAAAAATGAAATTTGACAACAAAACATTTGGCAACATCCTAAATAACCACGAACACGGTACAAAAATTAATAGAACAAGACAACATAATCAAATTCTGAGACAACCAATACAGTCTACATGTACGTGTACTTTGAACGGTTATACCCATTTTTATGGTTTATTTCTCGATGCTGTCCGTTTTGAAGTATATCAAAAGCAAACAGGTTTTTCATAGATCTGGAAGCATTCCTGCAAATATGAACAAAACAAATAGCCCAAACACATAACAAAACCCCGTTGTAATGAGGGCCTGACATTGTGGCCCTGGCAGCCGCGGTTGATTTTTATTGATTGAATGGGATTTTACCTCCTATAACAGTTCACTTATATCGGGACGCCAACAGGTAAAATGTCTTGAAGTGCCAGAAATAATTAACCTTTACAGTGCCCTTATATGACAATGTACCTACAGAAATACGGGACATCGTTTTTTAAGACCTCTGCCGAGGGACCCACAACTTTCATTTCTAAATACCAAGAGCCTCACCCCTGGCGAAAGAAAAGTCATTACCTATTTTAAAGTCATAGTTAGACCCGGTCAGTGTTTGAACTCACATCTCCCACATACGGAGGCTACACCTTACTTTCAAACAGAGCTAACGTAACGATGGATCCAAAACAGTTCATGTCAGTGTGGTAAGTTTTACTTATACAGTGAAATTGGATAATCCGAATCACACACGAATCCGATTTTTTAATAATTTCAGTCAAATTAAAATTATTTTTAATTAATCTAAGTGCTTGTCACAAAGGCAATGTGTGGATTTCTCCTGACAATGAAATATGACACAAATGTTTTGCATTCGTTTCAATCGTGCAAGTTGATCCCGTTTGTGGACAGGGATTCAAGTGATATACAGTGATGACGAGTTTATCGTCTGCTCTGAAGAGGTGTTATAACATATATGGACAGACACTTTAATATGAAAAAGTAACACTTGTATATAATAATTTAATAAATAGAGAATATTAATTTAACAGTGAAGTATGAATGTAAATTTTATTTTGTCGAGTGGAGTAAGAAAATAAGAAAATCAATGTTTTCACAAGATGGCGCAGCTGTCGAGTGAAAATATTTCATGATTTTCTCACTTCACGAGACAAAATAAAGTCCATATTCATAGTTCTATTTATTTTATATTACTGTTTTAAATGTGTTACTGTATTAACAATTAACTTTAAATCATGATCCAAAACTTCAAAATCTGTCCGAAAAATCATCTACACCTCGCACATCTTCTAGCTCTTCTTTGATTTAGTGAGCATTTCACCAAAAACTATGTTAGTTATCGGTGCATCAGACGTTTAGATAACCGATGTTTAAAAATGCAGCATTGCGAATGTCAGTGATGTAATCGTTTACCAGACAACAAAAGAAAATACTGACGTGTACACTTACTGGTAGTTGGTGCCGTGAAAACAATGATAAACAAGCACAGGACACCAGTTCTGGAAGGGACGTAACTCTAATCAACGGCACGTGAAGTTGGAGTGAGTGAGTAATGGGGTTTAACGTCCCAGTCAAGAATATTTCACTTATATCGAGACGTCGCCAGCTATAGGCGAAAGTGCAGAAATTTTTTTTGTGCGTTGCGCTGATGGCATTATACAGCAGGGTTTTTTAGCGTGCCAAGCCCACCGTGACACGGGACCTCGTTTATTTTAAGTTCCCATCCGAAAGAACCGTGACTTTCATTTCGTAATGCCGAGTGCTTGGCGAAAGAACAGTCACTACCCACTTTCAAGTCTTGGGTCAGACCCAGCCGGGGATCGAACCCACAACCTCCCACTTACGGAGCGAGCACTCTACCGACTGAGCTACCGCAGTGGTCACGTGAAGTTGGAAATTCGGGGTGAAATACATATATTTTCACCGGTGAAAATATGCGTTTTATCAGTTAAATATTTTCCATTATTTCATTATTAATATAAAATACTTTAAATTCTTTCATTATTAAAATAAAATAAAGTATATGATGTAACTTGTCCAATCAAGTTATTATTCAGGAACCTGTAATTCCACAGTGTTTCTAATTAGAACGAAACAACATTTTCGATTACTGAAGGCCAGGCAGTCAAGATACTACTGCAAAGTGTACAAGTATATAATTTGTATATATATCATATATACAATATATGCTAGTTAATGTAGATGTATAGATTATCGTAACGAACCTCATTTGCATCAGTATCACGCACAGTACTGCCGATTACACTGACCATTACAACGTAATCCTATAGTTACAAATTACTTAAATCCAGAAGCAAGCCGGCTGAACAATGTATACTTTGTTTTGACCATATCTGACCTTTGAGTATTTAAAACCTTGACCATTACTGGACACTACAGGTAAAGTTTAATCTTGCTTGGAATGTTACACAACTACCCTTAGCTAATGTAATAATAGTATAAGTTTAATATATGAGTAATATTTAAAATGGTCAGATATCGACAAGCTGTGTGTGGATAAATATAGGATGGTCAGTTTAAGTAAACAACTAATAAACGCATGCGTTGTTGGTCATTTTGCGATATTGAATTAAGTCAATTTGGACTTGGACGTTAACTTTGGGATATTACTATAAAACAAGTATATTTCTTTGGATTTTACTAAGTGTCATCATCAAAACAGATAGTTTGAATTTGCCAAGAAATTAAGAAAGATCTGTCAGGTAAGTTAGGTATTATTTTTACTTATAGATAAAAGTAACTTAGTTACTTTGACTCTCTCTCTCTCTCTCTCTCTCTCTCTCTCTCTCTCTCTCTCTCTCGCTCGCTTGTTTGTATCCATGTTATTCATTATAACGTTGACAATCATAATGGCGTGGTTTTATTCCTCTGAGGAAAGTGTTCCGTTTTCAAACGTGTTCTATTGTGTTCACAAATCATTTTCATTGACATCATTTGCAACCACGGACGCGCAGGTAAGGATTCGTGTTCACGTATACACAAGAATTGATTGTATGGTGTTTTACGTCCCAGTGAAGTTCTAAAGCTTCGCTTATAACAATACACCACCAGCTATAGGTGAAGTGGCAGAAATTTTTACGTTTGCAGTACGTTGAAGACAATATGCATGAAGGGATCTTTAACGTGTCAGGCCTGTCGTTTTCAAGGTCTCTTCCGAAGGACCACGTGACTTTCGTATCTAAATACTGATTGCTTGGCGAAAGAACAGTCAATACCTATTTTCAAATCATGGTCAGACCTGGTTTCGAACCCACGATCTCCCACATACAGGAGCCAGCCCTCTACCAGCTGAGCTACCGTAGTGGTATTATACACAGGGAAGTTAATGTCTTTTTCCCTGTATTTTACGTCTTTCTTTATTATGTTCAAAACACTTCAGTTTATGGCATTCAACGAAACAAGCTATATAATGCATTATAAATGGGAAAGTACCATGGTACCGGGACGTTATAGTAGAGGGTACTATCCAAATAGGTTGAGGGTTTAACCATTAAAAACGCAACACGGCAAATATTGTTTAAATTTATAGAAAAACAAGTACATGCATTTGGATATTAAATATGCTTAATTTTTTGCTAGATTAGTGTGATAGATTATACCTTTATGGAATAATCTCATCTTGATGGGTGATAGGATTACTTCAGTAAACCGTCTTAATCGGTCTATACTCGGAATTAACCAGGGATCTAGAATAGATCTACGCCTTTGACCGTTATCTAGATCTAGCAAGCGCGCTCTCTCTCTCTCTCTCTCTCTCTCTCTCTCTCTCTCTCTCTCTCTCTCTCATATTTTAACAATATAAAGTGGATACAAACGAGATACATTGTAAGTAGCGGAGACAATGTGAGGTTCATAAAAATACGTTAGTTCTTTTACTCACAACGCCGTGAAGGCATTTTCAGTGTTTAAATGTGAGAACAATTTTTATAGACACAATCAAATGCCTCCTTCTAGCCTAACCCTACTATTGGAATACGCATATCCATAACATCGCCTCTAAGACTAACAAACTACTGGGTTTCCTGAGGCGCAGTCTCAAAATATAGTCAGGGGGGCAGATCTCAAAAAGTAGCCTCTTTATTGACCCCCCTAAACTTTTTTGTTAAAAGCAGGAAAAATGGTGGATCTTATTGCCCTATATGTACTTAGTCAGGCTAGGTATGTTTCCACCTTGACTTTTTTCCGTTTAGTGAAAATATGGCTGCCAATCCAAGATGGCTGCCGAAAAAGATAATTTAAGTATAAAAATTCAATATCAAATCAACCAGTTTACCATTTAAGTTGAAAATTGGTATTTGGTCAATTAAATATTTATACTAATTTTCTGTAAATAATTTTTGGTTGTAATTCCATATATGGCCGCCATTTTCAAGATGGCCGACTTATAATCATCTCGCTGCATTTTAAACCAAATACAACAAAGGATGTCATTATTTTATGATATAAAGCCTATATATATGTACTTAGTTAGGTTAAGTATGTTTTCATCTTGACTTTTTCCGTTTAATAAAAATATGGCTGCCAAATCCAAGATGGCCACCAAAAAAGATAATTTTAAAATTGAAATTCGAAAACAAATCAACCGCTTAACCTTATGAGTTGAAATTTGATATTTGATCAATTAAATATTTATACAAATTTTTTATGAACATACTGTGGTTGTAAAATTCAATATGGTCGCCATTTTTAAGATGGCCGACTAATAATCACCGCGCTGCATTGTATTAATACAATAAACCAATATATTGAATTTGTTAATATACATGTATATACTAGTTAAATGACTCCTTCAAAAGCTTTTAACACCGGCATGATTCACATCCACAAACAACTGTGCAGTAGAATATGTTTTTCACAATATTTAAACTGCACAAACATCACAAAGATTCAACAATTCCACATTCATAAATATTGTAGGTAAATTCCCCAACTGCTCACAATGGTAGTTTTTACCGAAGAAATAAACACAGATTCCATACCATTTCCTGATGATTAATGTGTTTATGTGCATGGCCGTAACGTGTCATGTAACATGACAATGACAGAACATATGACAGTGAAGTTCATGAAGGTTTTTGTTGAGGGTTTGTAGTTTGAAATAGATTACAAACAAAGGAATCGACACTTGATTACAGCATTGTCGACTTTATCGTATATTCATAACCTTTCATTTCAGAGTTTTCCAATGCTGGAAGCTCAATCACTGTTTGTTGATCAAATGCCAACAGATCTAAATGTTTTTCTTTTGATATTTCTTTTTGACTCCTAAAAAATTCGGTTTCTTACTTGCTCTAGTACTTACTTAAACCTTACTGTTTAGTTGTGAAACAAAACATCTGATCATTATCTGTTATTCTATCCATCTCACTCGGCATAAGGAACGAGTCTTGAATCTGCCTATTTATGGTTTGCACAAAGACCTGATGTATCTCGTCATGTACGTCATGTACTCGAAAAGGTAGTATTTGGATCCACAACCCTCCACTTACCACTGACTCCTTGCCTAGTACTTCCTTGCTCAACTCATTTGATATACTAGTAAAACTAGTCAGTTAAGCCTTATTCTCTCCCATATTTATAAAATTGTTCAAATTCTCGGGCAACATGGAATTCCATCTCTCTTCTACATTCTTTAAATCTGTTAATACAACGGTGCAAACTGCTAACAAATGAATTGTTGATGCAGGGATACTGCAAGCATTTGCTTATCGAGACCCTAATAAAGTTTTATGGCTGTCATCACAATATAGTATGGTGACTCTGTATCCGAAAATACCATGGATATGTGGTGTCCAAAAGTTCCATGTTGCTTTCATTCTAAAAAGTGTGGTGTGCTCAATAACCCTTGGAAGGTCACTTGTTCTCACTTCCCTGGTGGATGTTCCTGTGTTGAACTTCATTTGAATATTTCAAGATTTTTTACTTAGCTTCATAATTGTGATTTTGACATGGATTGATATGTTTGTTTTGAATTCATTCTGTTTGTCTGGTTCAAGCCTTTATAAAAGCAAACAATTTACTCTGACACTATGTTCTAAAACGATACTTTGTGGTTGCTGCGAGACAATCTTCAAAGTGCATATTGTGGTTTTCCAATGCTGTTAACCAATGCCGTACCATATATTATCGTACAGGTCTTTATATTTTTCGGTAGCATTATCGGGTTTCAAAAATCAAAACAATAATAGGTAAATAATATCATTGTGCCAGTGAAAGCAGAAAGGGGTAATGGTGATAGTGATATACTGGATAAAAAGAAGTAACTGTAGTCTAAGTAACATCATCAGGTAGTTGACGACCAATCAACAAACATCTGATGTAGCCACAGGTTGATGATGTCATCCAGAAATGTTCAGAAAACAGTATAATGATTTGTACCATAATAGACAATATTACATTGGTTAACAGCATTTGAAAAACACCAATGCAAAAACTTTTGACAACTTTGTAGATTTGCAGATAGCACAAAATGTTATCTCAGGAATAGTGATAGAGTAGATGTTTAGTGATCTTTTGTTTGATTGATATTTTGAGCATTCTATAAAGTCTGACAAGAAAAAAATTAAAAACAAACACAATAATCCATCCACAAATAACGATCATAGAGCATTAAAACCAGTAAGAACTGGTAAGAATAGTTCGACTTAAAGAATAATACATGTATTGAAGAAAAGAGATGGAAAGTTGAAAATTGGAATAATTTAATATACATATGGACGAAAATAAGGAATGAATCTGATTTGTTTAGTTTTATATCAAATGAGATAAACAAAAAGGGTGTGTGGCAAGCAGTTGAATGTTCGGTTAGGGTTTTTTGGATGGGAATACTACATTTTCGAGTACAGGGCAAGGTAAATAAGGTCTTTGAGCAAATCATAAAGAGGCAGACAAAAGAATTGTTCTCTGTGCCAAAGAAGCCAAAGAAACAGATAATGGTCAGACGCTTATCCTTTGTAGCGATGCAGATGTTTTTGTTAAGGTCTAGGTTTTTGTTTTACAATTAATAGATTGTTTTTCAATCCTATATCTATAGCTGTTGAATTGTTGAACCGCGGAAATATGTTATATTCTGACCATACTGATATAATAAATATAAGGGATATATGTATAGAATATATTGCTACAAGGTGCTTGTTAATCATGTTGCTGTTAAAAACATCTTTGAATGTTTGAATGAGCGAGAGTACTATTTTTTATTGCAGACGTCAAAAGTAATAGCTATTAAATTAATTCAAATGGTATTTATTGAAAACTTAAAAAATGTTTCGGCTTCGTTATTTAAATTATTTAAATTGCCTAAAATAAGTTTAAAGAGCAGTACTGATAATATTTTCACATAATGTGTAACATACACACATTAGTTTGATGTCATAAAATAATGACATCTTTTGTAGTATTTGATTTAAAATGCAGCGCGATGTTTTTAAATCTCCCATCTTGAAAATGGCTGCCATATTGAAGTTTACAACCATAGTTTGTTCATGAAAAATGAGTTTAAATATTTAATTGATTAAATATCAAATTTCAACTCAAAATGTTAAGCGGTTGATTTGTTATTGAACTTCAATTTTAAAATAATTTTTTTTTGGTGGACATCTTGGATTTGGCAGCCATATTTTCATTAAACGGAGAAAGTCAAGATGGAAACATACCTAGCCAAACTAAGTACATTTATATTAAATACAAAACATTGGTATTATATCATAAAAAATGACATCCTTTGTTGTATTTGGTTAAAAATGCAGCACGATGATTATAAGTCGGCCATCTTAAAAATGGCGTCCATATTGAATTTAACAACCATTGTTTGTTCATGAAAAATTAGTATAAATATTTAATTGATCAAATACCAAATTTCAACTAAAAAGGTTAAGTGGTTGATTTGATATTGAATTTTTAAAATTAAATTATCTTTTTCGGCGGCTATCTTGGATTGGCAGCCATATTTTCATTAAACGGAAAAAGTCAAGGTGGAAACATACCTAGCCTGACTAAGTACATATAGCGCAATGAGATCCACCATGTTTCCTGCTTTTAACAAAAAGTTTAGGGGGTGTCACATTTTTAGGATCTGCCCCCTGACTAATAAGGCATGGACAGACCAAAGACCAAGCATACAAAACAATGGTTAGAAGCAACGTAGAATATTGTTCAACAGTCTGGTCATCCTACACTGAAAATACATTGATAAGGTAGAAATGTTACAATGAATAACAGCTCGGTTTTTTAAATCAGGAGATACAACAACACTAGCAGTGTGACATCTGTGCTGGAACACCTACAGTGGTAAACAGCGAAGCCTCTTATAAAATTAAAGGGTAACCATGCTTTACAAAATTGTCCACAATTATATTTATATTTATATTATAAATTCCAAAACATTTCTCACGCCAGTTCTTAGACCACGCCACTCTTGGCATTCACACCAGTACCAATACCGGCGGTATAGTCCTCATATACAGCTTTAACCCACAATCATCATAAGGAATTCTTTATCACCTAATATCGTTTTGGCTCTTTTGTTGGATCAATTCTAATCACTGATCCATCAAAATTCTTTCTAAAATCAGTTCTTTAATTGTTAATATATACTTACTTGTAAATTAATTTATTATTATTATCTTTTCCCATTAATATGTAAATAATGTTATTTATTTTTTTTGTTGGTCTGTTCATGCCATTGCATAATCATCAAATTTTGATTGAGCAATGTAATATCTTTAGATGTAAATGTTTTGTTGATAGCGTTTTAGATGTACGTATTAACTAAAATTAATACGATAGTTATTGAATTAACGCATATATTACTATTTAATCAATTATATGACGTTTTTTCGATGTACACTTTTCAAAAGCCATGCTAGTATGTGTACCATAGCTAAACTCGGACAAAAATTGCTTATGAAGCTTTCTATTAGGTTTTTGTCCTATATATTAAGCAGTCAGTATCACCCTAGGATGAATATCACTTTATTACACCAGTGCTTTACACCAATGTCAACCTTAGGGTGCAAGATTAAACATAGCAGATGAGGGTGTAGCTAGCTAAACAGGAGGTGCTAACCCTTCCGGAGCACCCGGCCTCACTTCCCTGGTGGCAGTTCACGTGTCTAACCTAACTTGTCAGTTCCAAAGTTTTTACTTTGCTTCTGGATTGTGATTCAGAAATGGATTAGTATGTTTGTTTTTGATTGATTACATACATTGTATGCATGTTTATATAATACTTATTTTAAGAACACGACAAAAACAATTTTTTGTCACATTTTAAACGATTTTGAACATTTTACAAGGGCTTTTATACAATAAATCTCCAAAACAATTCCATTTAAATACTTTGTGTTTGAATTTCATATAAAACATCCACGAGTTGTTGAAAACTAATCACAAAGTTATCGAAAAGGAGTCGATGCTGGGGTATCTAGTGGGGTCTGACCCAAGACTTGAAAGTGGGTAATGACTGTTCTTTCGTCAAGCACTCGGCATTACGAAATGAAAGTCACGGTTCTTTCGGATGGGAACTTAAAATAAACGAGGTCCCGTGTAACGGTAGGCTTGGCACTTAATGTGACTTAATCCGTATAGATCTACATGTACTTATAATACACAACTGGACACCGTTATCTGTTTGAATATTCCCCTTGTAAAAAGTGGGAGAAAAAACAAACAAAAACAAACCTAAATGTAATCATTCAAACCGGAAGTACAAGTTGTAACGGAGTTACCGGAAGCGGAATTCAGTGTTTCGTAGAATATCAAAACAAAATATTAAAAATTAAAATGCGTGTGTTGATTTTGTATTAAAATTTGGACATGACTTACCTCTTATTAATCGGCCGAAATTACATTCTTGATCTTCCTCACACTGGTTTAGATGAAAATTACACGCATCTTTTCAAAAGCTGTCAAAATCACATGGTGTGAGCATGGTTGTTTCGTCATTGATAACGTCATAAGCAAATGACGTCATAGATTTCATCAATGCACAATGCCGAATGCAAGATGACGTCATCAAAATTTTAATGCACTTCCATGTGCACTTCACAATTCACTTGGTACCCAGCGCATGATGAAACATGCCCACCAGCTTATTCTACTGGAAATTGTTCTTGTAGATTTTAACAATGATGAAACAAATCCGCCGCATCTTTCTAATGTCAGATTCGATTTATCATTATGTTATTTTCTAAACATACAAACGAAAACTTTTTGTAATGGTTTTTCATGGATTTTGGAACCATATTTATTATTTATTATTTCTAGGGAAATATATTGTCTTACCGTCATCATTGTTCCTTTATGAATTACATTGTAATTTGTTGTTATCTTTTTGTTGCGAACAGTTATGTATAATAATTATTTTCGTGAAAAAATATTAAATTGACTTGAAAGTGTACATGTAGTTTTATAATACTGGTAATGCTAAATGCTGAATTCTAAATGTAAAACATTGTATGTGCTCATACATGTTCTTCTCTGTCAGTTTTGGCCATGGTCTCGGTGACTTGGTGGTAGAGCGTCTGCCTCGACAAATGGAGGGTATGGGTTCGCCGAACCCTTTGTGGGCCTTCATTGAATTGTAGAGGCCCCTGTCTCGATGGTTTACGGATCGCGGCCATATTTACTTACTTCTCATCAGTTAGGTTCGATTTCCACTTGCGATAGATTCTAGTTTGCTCAAGTTTGTTGACTCGCCTATGATTTTTCTCCTGTCTGAATCTCCAGAACTGACCGTCTCGATATGAGTGAAATATCATCATCATCATCATCATCATCATCAGTGCAGGTTACAGTCAGAAGTATTTGGTCATAATAATCCGTCATGTGAAACTTATACTTCTTTTGTAACCCAACCCATTTATTTTGATACAGAATTATTTTGTTAATGTTTAAGATACTCAGAAATGAAAGGTTCATTTTGAAGCTTCTGTATTGAGTTTTGTCAAAAATATTTAGTAGTAGTTCCAAAAACTTGATGATCAAAATTTAGTGAAAAGAAACCTCAGCTATTTATAAAACATGATCGTGAAACAGCTAGCTACTGTTTCATAATATAATCAATCCTTATCTATGCTTTTCTTTAACCAAAATCTGGTAACTTTTGACGTTTTTTTATCTTGTTTTAACAAATCAAAACAAACATACCAGTCCATTCCAAACACAATCCAAAAGCAAATTAAAAACTTTGAAGCTGTTGAACTAGGTTAAACACGTGAACTTCGACTAAACTTTAAAGAAGCGAGGACGGTTGCTACAGAAGGGTAAGCACCCCCTGTTTAGCTGGCGACATCTACCACGCGTGTAATCCAATTGGGAATGGGGTTTGCCGCTGTACCACGTGATACCTTCTAACGTGTCTGCGAAACGCTTGTTTCCAATGAACATGGAATCGCACAATATGACGTTTTCCGTAAAAACGATGTAATTCCGGGAAAATGTGACGTTGACGTTTTCCAAAATGTTCCGCACAAACGCTAAGAGGTATTGACCACGTGGTAGAGTGGCGAACCCCATTAATGGAACCTTAGAAGATAATATGATAAGCTCGGAATGATCTTCAAAATAACACCAAAGTCATAAATATCTTCAAAACTAACAAAATTGTAAAGATTTCAAATTTGCCATTTTTAAGTTCATCAATGTCTCGGCAAAGAAATGCTAGCAAAACCGGAGCCTGAGCATGTTAGTTAACATTCAGCAGTGTTTATAATCACACGGTCATCAGATCATGAACTATATAGTATGCAATAAAAAGGCTAAAGTACGCGTATGCTATGATTTATAAGATATAACTAAAACCGAAAGGAATTAATTGAAATCGCGAAAACATAAAAATAAAATAATATGCCAAATAATACGGAATTGTCGTATCAAATTTCAATCTTCGTGTCATGTTTGAAAAACAAGTTCAACTAAGTTATTGTCCTTTGTAAAGTTAATCGCAAACGTTTGGATAAAGATACATCCCATCCATTGGTCAACTATTTGTATTTGTATAGATTACGTGTCTCCTGTTTTCAAATAAATAACGGTCTGGACGTTGTCCGAGTAGCCACATATATAGACGTTAAATCCCGACAATAAAATAAAAAAAATCAAACACAAACATAACGTTCCATGCTTAAATTAGAAATATTTATTAATTTAATTTTTATTTACATGTATTTGATTATTTATTTATCTATTTATTAAGATTTAAAACATAAATTTTGCATTCTCTGTATTGTTATGCTGAAAGTGATATCTATTCAAACTGGAGCTGTATATATAGCAACTTGATTTTGCTCTATGATTTTTGATGATACAGGTTTTTTACCGTATGTTATATATGTGACGTCATACTCGTCAATGGACTCACGGTTGTCTTATTATTAAATCAGGTATACCATTATTATAATTTAATTTTATTATTATTTAATTTATTAGTATTAGTAGTTGTAGTATTCTTATTATTATTATTATCTTTTGATGTCTAATGGCTGACCGTGTCTGGCGAAACTTGAACCAAAATCACCACGCAATATAAACTGATAAACTGTGAAAATTTACAAATTACTGGTCTTACTGTATTTGTTATCAATCAGAAAGTGTGACGAAAATAACCGTCCGCTGATTGACCTTAGCATAACCATATCATCAAATTAAAATCGAACAAGTTCTACCCGTCCGTGTGACCTTGATCGTGAAGTTAAATTTAGCCGTTTAATTTGGCATAGAATTTAAACAATCTTCCTTAATGAAAGATAACTTCGGTTATTAAGATTTTTGAAAATGGTGAAAACATGTTTTTATGAACCATATAAATGAAATGGTCAATTTTATATTGATAAAGTGAAGGTTAATATTGCCAGGTAATACTTGTTACGCTGTTTTTCTATAGTCAAACATTGTCATAAAGCATAGGTAAAATTTAATAAATATTTAAAATATTGACAAGGTCAGAGGCATGTTTACCTGCCTTTATGACAAATAAACAAGATAAACATACATTCGTGAAGAAAAATATTATTCAATTTTGGAATCTTTGAAGTATGTAAGACAATATTTCCCGCTTGTTTTGTTATTAAAATATCTATTTCTCTCACGCCCTTGTTTTGGATATACGTTTATCTTTACAATGACATAGTTTTGGCTACCTTGGATTGTCGATGGATATCGAAATTTTACGTCTATGATCTTACAGTCATTCCGACGAATTAAACAAAGGAGGGTTGTGAGAAATGTTTATTTATTTGTTTTAGTGCAAGCAGCTGTACAAACGTATAAAAATTTTATGAATTTACTGATACAGTTTAGTATCTTTTGTATCCTTTAAATATCTCATCACCAAAGACTCCAACGTCTGCTCAAATGATCGGTTTGTGATAAAATTGTTTGATCTTTGTTCACATGAGCGTTGTCAGTCAAACCCGATGTTTCAAATGTCCATTGAAGGTAGAGGAACATTATGGCAATTCAACCACACTCCCACTCCCATCCTATCTCGGGTTGTCGTAATGACATGTTGCAATAAAGTAGGAATACGTATGCCGTGTCTATTGTAGATAGTTTATTACATGTCTTCGTTGATAACAAGCAGTTCAAGGTCAGTAAAGTAACGGATTAAGAATTCATCCATACCCATATCCTACATGCCCCTGACACCAAAAACGTGTCTATTGCAGACGGTTTAAACGTGTCTTCGTGGACAGTAAACACTTCATGGTCAATGCAGTGAAAGAATATATTACTGTAACCACACCCAACACATATCCTACGTACCCCTGGATACCAAAAATTGTGTCAAAACATGTTGTGGTGTAGGCAGCAAGCAGTTAATGGCCAGTTTAGTGACAGAATAGTTATTCAACCTCACCCAAACCCATATCCTACATACCCCCATGCTCATGTACCAAATATTGTGTCAATTACAGACGGTTTAAACATGTGTTCCTTGACAGTAAACAGATCAATGTCAGTGAAGTGACAGAATAGCAATTTAACCACACCAAACCCTGTATCCTACCCCCCCCCCCCCCCCCCCGCTCGATACCAAAAACATTGTATTATAGCAGAAGGTTTCAACATGATTGTGTTCGTTGACAGTAAACGGTTTAAGGTCAATGCAGTCACAGAATAGCAATTCAATCACACCTAATCACATACCCTACCTACCCAAAGAAACCCCAAATTGTGCAAGTCTATTTTTGAGAGTTTATTACATTCAACAGTTCAAGGCCCTATAACTAACACATTACGTCAACATTCACCTAAAGCTGTGAAGTTAAGTACCGCCTAGTGTGAAGGATTATACAGAGTGACGAGAAACTTTAATAACAATTAAAAATAAATTTGATTTAAATCGTAATTTAAAAAACCAATTTCAAAATTGTGTTTTAAACTACAGGATTAAAAATTGTTCAGGTATTTTTCCTTTGAATAACAACATATCATACTTATGCCTTTGAATTCAAAGGATTTTGTAATAATCGCATTATAGTTCTTTTGTACTTTAGTAAAATGAGTTAATAAATTCTGTTATTTACAACTTGTTTTTTTAATAATCCTACTAAAAGACGAACAAGTTAGAAATCATGCTAACACTTTTATATATTATTGGAGTAATCGCTTCATAATTGGAATGCCGTGGTTCGAACGCCGGTCTTGTTGTGACCAAGAATTAAAAATAGGAAGTGACTGTTCTTTCGCCAATACACTTGGGCATTTTAGAAATCAAAGTCAAGGGATCTTTTGAAGGGGGCATTAAAAACCTATGTCTAGGTTCACGACAGGCGTGGCACGTAAAAAAATACCTTCTTTTTACAGTGTCCGAGTGCATTGCATAAAACAAAATTTCTGCCACTTTACCTATAGATAGTGACATCTCGATTTAAGTGAAATATTCTCCACTGGAACGTTAAATCCTATTCAATCAACAAATAAACCATATTACGTATTAGTTGTCACGTGGATATCCTCGTTACTAGATAGATACCCTGAACAATTGCACAGATGCATTTTCTTTTTATCAGTGTGGGAGATAGAACGTTTATTGGTCTGCTTACTATATAAACCTGAACATCTGGAATGTGGATCGATTTTACGATTTTGTAAAGGCAAGCATCATTGACCTGCACACTTGACCTTTAATATAATTATTTATTATGGACCGGTACATTTATGTATAGGGATGTGATGGGTGTTGATTTTGTCTACATGCATTGTTTATGTATTAATACGAATCCTTATACTATAAAACCCATGTATTGGTTAGATCATCATATGTATACATGAACATTTCCAAGAAAAGGTCAAGCGGACAGGTAAATATTGTTTGCCTGTACGATTAAATATTTGCATTTATCAACAAGAACACACGATTTGGCGTTTTTAATTTGGTTTTGTTTCTTAGTTAAACAGTTTAAAGCTACATTAAAGATAATTGAGTTATATTTCTTACAAAGACACATTGGTGTCTTGGTTGTAAACGTGTTCTGAGCATGTAACACTTCATTCGTCAATCAATCCATCTATTTGAACACAAACGTTCACACAGAACGGACTACCATCGGTATTCATTCTTTCTACGAACTGCCATCAAGTGGAACAAGCTGCCGTGTGACATACATGTAGCCCACGCAGAGACGTTGGAGACATTTAAGAACCGGATCTCCAACATGATATGACTCTTGACCGGCTTGCATTTTAAACTTTCTCTTATTTTAACACTATCTTTCTATTCTTTCTCTTCTTTTCTATCTTCTTTTCTTACTAACTATCTTGGACGCACACTGGTGATAATCTTTGTTGACGAAGGAAACCAGTGTGTTTTGCAAATGACAATGAGAAATCTCTTAAGTATTGTTATATCGTAAACACAAACAATTACATTCGTTTTCCTCTCCTTTTATATAGAAAGAGCAGTAATATATGTTCTGAATATGAACAATGAATTAGATCCAAAATTAAACCTCTGGACACATTGTAATGTAACTGAATATAAGAGTAATTATATATATGGTACCGATGTATGTGATCTAGAAGAAAATGGTTGCAAGACGTTTCGTCCCATGCCATTTCGTACCATATTCAGGACGTTTCGTCTCATACTTTTAAGACGTTTCGTACCATAGGACTTTTCGTCCCATGATATCTCGTAAACTTTTTAGGGACTTTTCGTTCCTCATCTTTAAGATGTACTATAACATTAAGTAACTTTTTAGGACGTTTCATGCCATATTCAGGACCATGGAGTACTCATTCGTTATAGAAAATTACATTTGTTACATAGGAAGTTAACTTGAGAAAAATAAAATGCATTTTATGCAAGTAATATATGATTTGAATATAAACAAAATGGGTTTCAAATGTATATCCGCAAATAAACAATAGTAACCTTGGATATTGACACATTAATTAATTAAAAAGCTGCAAAATCCAACGGATCTGTCTATCGGGTATGCGTTAAGGTGTTGTACTCATGTTAGAACACACCCATGTATTCTTCGAATCATTTATCATATTGATTTAAATAACATCAAATATCGAATAGTATTCTCATTTTTGATACTCTGAACACAGTATAGAATAGTTTATGCCACGACAATTACATGAGCGAGCATTGATATATGGGGTCAGTTGTTCGATGACATATGGGTTCAGTTTTCGAAGCCTGATTAGCTTAATCAATTAATTAGTAAAAATTCAAATAATGCAAAATTTCAAATCTGTTGTGAAATTAATGTTTAAAATATTGTAAGTGAATAGAATTTCAACAAATTGAAGAACTTAGCTATAAATCTATGGATTTGATGATGATATGGTGATTTTAATGATATTGTAAATCTGTGTTAATCATTGATTACGCTAATCAAGCTTCGAACAACTGGGTCATGATGTTTCGTGTATTAATATCATTTTATCCATGCATCTGCTATTATCAAGTGCGTGTTTTCGGCTTCAGATTATTCCTCTTCCTCTAACCTCTCTTGATTATATTTGTATCCGTTAACTAGAGGTCCAGGTAATAAATGTATTATGACCCGCTTCACTCAATTGATATTTCATTTTGAAAAGCCATACATCAACTGAAGATTTTACACATCACATATCATTCAATTCGACCCAGTTTTAGAAGAGAAAACTTTGAAAGATTTGGTTAAAAATAACACCATACTATCATACTCGGCAACCATCTTAGTTTTTGGTTAAATATATACTCTGTGACCATCTTAGTTTTTTGTTAAATATAACACCATACAAATATACTCGGCAACCATCTTAGTTTTTGGTTAAATATAACACCATACTAATGTACTCGGCGACCATCTTAGTTTTCAGATAACCATTTCAACCAGAAATATTCCTTTGGCCAGCGGTTTCTGGGGAGATTTTTAAAGAATCAAATTAGGGAAAAAGTACAAACCTCGAAAAAGTTAAATGTATGAAATGGATATGCATTTTTATATATCGAATATTAAAATATTAACATTCACGCCTGTTAACGGAATAATATATTCTAGTAGACAAGATCCAGAGAAATCAAACGTGCAATTGTTTTTGCAAAAATACTTTATGATGTTAAAAATGAAGTACCGAACATGTTTTCTTGTGTTTTTCGGCGGCCATGAAAAACAAAATTTTAATCCATATTAACCAAGGATACCACTTTTTAAAATTTTATTTATTTGGTCCAACGGTTTCAGAGAAGATTGAAACTTTTAAAATAATGCATACACTCACAGAAGCCGAAGTACACTTGTCCAGGCCATAATTTCAGCCGGATATAACCAGTTCAGCATCAGACTCAAGGTGATGAGACACGTTTGAAAAGAGTGTGCAATAAATCAAGACATAATTAAATTGGCTATAACGTGTACTTTTCAAAGTTGACCTGATTTATTGTTTTTCTTGTGACACGATTCCATATCAACTGAAACACTAAATAATTGGTGCTTCTTTGTAGCATCAACTATCGCTGTTTCTGACAAATCCAGAAATGATATAATGATATCTATTGCCATTTTTCTGACAACACTATTAATGATATATATGGTCACAGTGTTATTGTACAAGCCCGCCTCATATGAACTTTTTGAACATAATTTGTTATTAGATTATATCAGATTCATAATTGTAAACAAATTCCGTGAATCCACAAAAGCTGTTATAATTTTAATGAAAGAATATGAGTTTTCTTACGATTTAAGGAAGAGATATTTTAGAGGCTTCTTCTATATTTCAACGGAGATATGAATTGTGAATTAAAGTTATTTTTAAACAAATTTTAAATTCAAAATTTCACTCTCGCAAACTGGAAAAATCGAATAAACAAACATTGCGAACATTTAGAATATTATGGAACAATTGAATTGATTTAGCATAGACATTGTTGATGCATGTATTTTGTATTTTCCAAATACTTGAGATTTAGTATTTTTTTAGTTATACAAAGATCAAGTTGCATTGGTCAGTTAGTTGGGTCAAGTCCAACTACACGACCTTCAACTGACCACGTCAAATGTATAGCACAAACATAGCAGCCATCACTGCCGTGAAAACACACTGGAAGTATTGGTAATAATAATATTATTAATAAAGTGAGTTGACCAGTGCAGGGAGGTGATGTCTGTTTAACTTTAAGTAATATTTGTATCAGAGTAATTACTGTGATGTATCTAACACAGCATTAAGGTGAATACAGAGTCAGGGGTGAATTAAGGTAACTCGAAGGTCAGATCGTATTTATAACGACTAGTAGAATTGATCACGTGATGTTGTTGTGGTTGATACGTTTTGTCGTTTATGTCATAATGATTTAATCCACAGAGACTAACATGGATACACGTGCAGAGAAACAAAAATCGAAACCCAATATTCTTGCAATGAAAATATGAGTATACATGACCAGGACTTTAGTCTTTCCCTAAAACAAAACAGAATGAGGATCAATTTGACATTTGAAATTGAATTATTATTAGGTTTTTTTTTTTTTTTTTAAATATATATATATATATATAACAATGATGGCATTCATGTTTTAGTACAACACAATAACGTCAAAATCACGTAAATATATGACGTAAAATTCT
Source organism: Anadara kagoshimensis (assembly GCA_021292105.1). Taxonomy (NCBI): domain Eukaryota; kingdom Metazoa; phylum Mollusca; class Bivalvia; order Arcoida; family Arcidae; genus Anadara; species Anadara kagoshimensis. The sequence goes on from CM037860.1 coordinate 32,765,708, forward strand.
GTGAATATATGACGTGTCATTGACGTAAAACATATATTTGTATTTGACATAAGTATATGAAGTATAATTGACATAAATATATGACGTATAATGATATAAATATATGACGTATAATTGACATAAATATATGACGTATAATTGACATAAATGTATGACGTAGAATTGACATAAATATATGACGTATAATGATATAAATATATGACGTAGAATTGACATAAATATATGACGTATAATGATATAAATATATGACGTATAATTGACATAAATATATGACGTATAATTGACATAAATATATGACGTATAATGATATAAATATATGACGTATAATGATATAAATATATGACGTATAATGATATAAATATATGACGTATAATTATATAAATATATGACGTATAATTATATAAATATATCACGTATAATGATATAATATATGACGTATAATGATATAAATATATGACGTATAATGATATAAATATATGACGTGTAATTGATATAAATATATGACGTATAATGATATAAATATATGACGTATAATGATATAAATATATGACGTATAATGATATAAATATATGACGTATAATGATATAAATATATGACGTATAATGATATAAATATATGACGTGTAATTGATATAAATATATGACGTAGAATTGATATAAATATATGACGTATAATGATATAAATATATGACGTATAATGATATAAATATATGACGTGTAATTGATATAAATATATGACGTAGAATTGATATAAATATATGACGTATAATGATATAAATATATGACGTATAATGATACAAATATATGACGTATAATGATATAAATATATGACGTATAATGATATAAATATATGACGTGTATTTGACATAAGTATATGACGTATAATGATATAAATATATGACGTGTAATTGACATAAATATATGACGTATAATGATATAAATATATGACGTGTAATTGACATAAATATATGACGTATAATGATATAAATATATGACGTGTAATTGACATAAATATATGACGTATAATAATATAAATATATGACGTAGAATTGACATAAATATATGACGTATAATGATATAAATATATCGTGTAATTGACATAAATATATGACGTATAATAATATAAATATATGACGTAGAATTGATATAAATATATGACGTATAATAATATAAATATATGACGTGTAATTGACATAAATATATGACGTATATAATATAAATATATGACGTATAATGATATAAATATATGACGTATAATGATATAAATATATGACGTATAATGATATAAATATATGACGTATAATGATATAAATATATGACGTATAATGATATATAAATATGACTGTGTAATTCATATAAATATATGACGTATAATGATATTAATATATGACGTATAATGATATAAATATATGACGTGTAATTGACATAATATATGACGTATAATGATATAAATATATGACGTGTAATTGACATAAATATATGACGTATAATGATATAATATATGACGTGTAATTGACATAAATATATGACGTATAAAAATATAAATATATGACGTAGAATTGACATAAATATATGACGTATAATGATATAAATATATGACGTATAATTGACATAAATATATGACGTATAATAATATATATGACGTAGAATTGACATAATATATGACGTATAATAATATAAATATATGACGTAGAATTGACATAAATATATGACGTATAATGATATAAATATATGACGTGTAATTGACACAAATATATGACGTATAATAATATAAATATATGACGTAGAATTGACATAAATATATGACGTATAATGATATAAATATATGACGTGTAATTGACATAAATATATGACGTATAATAATATAAATATATGACGTAGAATTGACATAAATATATGACGTATAATGATATAAATATATGACGTGTAATTGACATAAATATATGACGTATAATAATATAAATATATGACGTAGAATTGACATAAATATATGACGTATAATGATATAAATATATGACGTGTAATTGACATAAATATATGACGTATAATAATATAAATATATGACGTAGAATTGACATAAATATATGACGTATAATAATATAAATATATGACGTGTAATTGACATAAATATGACGTATAATATATAAATATATGACGTACAATTGACATAAATATATGACGTATAATGATATAAATATTGACGTAGAATTGACATAAATATATGACGTATAATGATATAAATATATGACGTAGAATTGACATAAATATATGACGTATAATGATATAAATATATGACGTAGAATTGACATAAATATATGTCGTATAATGATATAAATATATGACGTAGAATTGACATAAATATATGACGTATAATAATATAATATATGACGTAGAATTGACATAAATATATGACGTATAATGATATAAATATATGACGTAGAATTGACATAAATATATGACGTATAATGATATAAATATATGACGTAGAATTGACATAAATATATGACGTATAATGATAAAAATATATGACGTGTAATTGACATAAATATATGACGTATATTAATATAAATATATGACGTGTAATTGACATAAATATTGACGTATAATAATATAAATATATGACGTAGAATTGACATAAATATATGACGTATAATGATATAAATATATGACGTAGAATTGCCATAAATATATGACGTATAATGATATAAATATATGACGTAGAATTGACATAAATATATGACGTATAATGATATAAATATATGACGCATAATTGACATAAATATATGACGTATAATGATATAAATATATGACGTAGAATTGCCATAAATTATGACGTATAATATATAAATATATGACGTAGAATTGCCATAAATATATGACGTATAATGATATAAATATATGACGTAGAATTGACATAAATATATGACGTATAATGATATAAATATATGACGTAGAATTGACATAAATATATGACGTATAATGATATAAATATATGACGTAGAATTGACATAAATATATGACGTATAATGATATAAATATATGACGTAGAATTGACATAAATATATGACGTATAATGATATAAATATATGACGTAGAATTGACATAAATATATGACGTATAATGATATAAATATATGACGTAGAATTGACATAAATATATGACGTATAATTGACATAAATATATGGCGTAGAATTGACATAAATATATGACGTATAATGATATAAATATATGACGTAGAATTGACATAAATATATGACGTGTAATGATATAAATATATGACGTAGAATTGACATAAATATATGACGTATAATTGACATAAATGTATGACGTAAATTGATATAATTATATGACGTATAATTGATATATATATTATATATATATATATTATATATATAGATATATAACACGTAGAATTGATTTAAATATATGACGTATAATTGACATAAATATGACGTATAAATGATTTAAATATATGACGTAAATTGATATAAATGTATGACGATAATTGACATAAATATATGACGTATAATTGACATGACTATATGACGTAAAATTGACATAACTATATGACGTAGAATTGATTTAAATAAATGACGCGTAGTTGCCATTGATATATTACGTTACATTGACATAAATATGTGACGTATAACTGACGTAAATTTATGTATCAGAATGATGTTAAAATGACGTCAGTTTATATTGTAAATTGATGTAAGAATTTACGTTATTGTAATTATGACGTATAATTGACGTAAATATATGATGTAAAAATAAAGTTATTATGATTATGACGTATGATTGACGTAAATATATGATGTTAAATTATATTCCATCAATGTGCGACTTTTTGTGGAACATTTGGTAATCTGGGTGGTTTTTCGTCTCAGAAAGTGTTAACTTACACGAAAATACATTGTATAGTTTATACGCAGACTGATGAATAGAATTGTGGATGTAACAAGTTCTACCTATGGATTGCAGTCAAAACGTGTTTATAAGATTACCAGTTCATTACTTAAAATATGAAAATCGATATAATTCGTAATATTTATATCAATTCAATAACAACAACACCATGGATTCATTTTTGTATTGTAATCTTTATCACGTGGCTGTCAGACATGATTGTGTCATCTAACCCCGTAGTGAAAATTATTACACTAATTTTTAAATGGACAACATTTACCATTATCATTGCAACTTCATCATATATCAACTTTGACATGTTTCGTCAGATTTATTTTCAGTAACGGATAACAACAACAAATATACCTGTCCTTGTCCAAATTACGATCGCAAAATCAAAGTAAAAACTGTGAAAACAAACACATAAGTTCAACAGGTGCTCTTCAACCAGGAAGGCGAGACCGTGTGCTCCGGAAGGGTAAGCACCTCATTTCTAGCTAGTTTAAACTTGCACATGTAGATTCAAAAGAAGGAAAAGAAACAGTAAAAGGTCGTCAAAATGCATGAATCAATGTTAGAGCAGTTACCATCTGGAAACTTTCGACCAATCAGGTTATAGTATGCTAATTATTTGTGCACAAATTTTGGTAAATGTAGAAAGCGAGTTATTCAAACAATACTCATTGGTCAGATTTCGTCCATTCAATATTTAAGATTTAATAACCCGGAAACAACTGGGAACGCAGACAACGCAATTCTTGCAAAATACATGATTTTTTTTTGGATATACAATTTTTATATAGTTCGCTACAGTCCTTGTCAAATATGAGTTTTTCGGTTGAATGGATGAAGGCGAATGGCTGATCAGAATTATTCAGTGGTCATTTTGAGTTTACATCGCACTTACCTAACTCCGACGTCTATGAAGTAACATGTGAACGCAAGATATTGAAATATGCCGGGGTAACATAGGAAACTATTTCAGAAATCTGTCTGGGTACGTAAACACACGCGACGTTTAGCGGTAAAATGGAAGTAGTACATCGCGGGCGTCTAGTCACGGTAAACCAACATGGCGATAACGTACGCAAGTCACACAAAATACGGAATCGAAGTTAAAAAGACCAAATTAGTACCGCTGAGAAGGGCGACAAAAACGTTATAATGTGTTTAACAGGTTTCACGGCCCCATGTCTGTCGTCAACGATGAATGTACCCTGCGTCCGCGACTCAGGGTACATAAATCTTTGACGGAGTACCATGAATCCGTGTAACCTACCAAATTCTTGTATAACTTATAATGTTCTGCGTACTTTTGAATAAATTCCTAAATTAGTTAAACATTAGATTCACTTTTTTCATTCATTACATAATTATCGTTTCACAGTCTTGACTTTATATTAACAGCATGATAAGGCCATGAGAAACTAGAACAAGGCAGTTTACTCTGTAACACATATAATTAATATTCACTACTGAGTCATGAAAACAAATTCATATAACCATAAAATGTGTCGGTTTTAAATTAACTTGACAATAAGTCATCGGAGTCTCTTATGTGAAAAATCTAACTGATATTAAATATGGGATTTTAAAATAAATTATGATGATTTCTGAAGTGGCAACGTCGGAAGACGTGTGTGTTCTTATCAGAAATTAGTCAGCGGTATAGCACATAAAACAGTTGCTGGCACAGGGTAAACACCCTTTTAAATCAAGTAGCCCGTCACATTTAATTTAAATGTAAGATTTTAATTGGAGCTTCTGTTCTAGCAGAGCCCCCAATAAGTGATGTAATATTTCACTTCTTGAAAAACATGGGTTTAGGAAACAATGTAGAGAGCAATGAACATTTTTGAAACGCGTTTGATATGACGAACAAAGTCTCACTTCCCTAGTGGACATCCACGTATTGAATTTGATTTACCTCTTTTCAAAGGTTTTACTAACCAATTTAAGCAATGTTGCAGAAACCATATACAGTAAAACACGTTTATAACGAAGCCATTGGGACTCTATTTTGAACTTCGTTATAAAGCCATTTCGTTATTGTTATAGAGGAGCGGTCGGGTCTAATATTTGACTTCGTACTAATAATCTATTATGGACCTCTCTCGAGGGGACTGTTCTCCTATAGTGTTGTCTGGAGAGGTATAGTGGCCGAGCCGATAGGCGAGGTCACTATACCTCTCCAGACAACACTATAGGAGAACTGTTCCCGAGGGAGAGGTCCATAATAGATTTAGTACATCATATGTCTGTGTTTTCAAAGTTGAAGAGAGAATTAATTTTCAGATGAATTATTTACTTTATTCAACATTATGAATAATCAACAATAAACAATAAATTTCGTTCTCCTTGGGTCGGACATTTGTATAAAAACCAAACAAAGTATTGTTGATTTGATGGATTTCCGCTATCAATTTACCTGGCTCTCAGAAATTCATTTAAAATATTAACCGAAAGTGGCCTCCTTTGGTTTTTGCTCGTACATTCGTAAATCGCGCGTCGTCGGATGCCATTTTGTATCCGACGACAACAATAAACAGCGTCATCTAGACAAAGGGAAGTAACTGCTTTTGCTTTGCGGGGGGTCACGCGAGGGACTATACTTGGATGTCGGGGGACTATACCTAGGCATAGTCCCGCTGCTATGCGTTGTCAAGGGCAGATGATTTCTACATGATATAGAATTCATGTAGTTATCCAATGGTTATTCTACAAATTAACATGTGATGTACTAAATCTATGTATTCGTTGTAAGCGTGTTCGATATATTCGTGTTTTACTGTATCCAAATGTAGCATCTTCTCTCAACTCAAGGAAAGATAACAGTTTACGAATTAAAATATTTTTGATAAAAAACAGGAATTTAGGGAATAATAAAACAATATATGCTCCTGGCTTATAACCACTGAGCCCATTTAAATACCTGTAAAAATAATAAAATTTCAATTTTATATAGATTTGTTCAATGTGCTTGCTGATTAAATATCTAGTAATAAGATAATTATTTGGTAATTATTATGTGTAACACTAATAAGCATTACATCAACTTTATGGTTTTTGAAAATTGGCTATAAAAGACCCCCTCCCCCCAAACTACTATTACGAGCTATTTCATCAGATAACTTCACGAATTATGTCTCATAAATGTACAGTTGGAGACTGTTTTAATTGTTTTTTTTTTTTTTTTTTTTTTTTTTTTTTTTTTTTTTTTTTTTTTGAAGAAAGAAATGTGCAACTGAGAAAAAATGTCTAATATTTGACTTCGTACTATATCTGTGTATTCGTTGTAAGCGTGTTCGATATATTCGTGTTTTACTGTATCCAAATGTAGCATCTTCTCTCAACTTAAGGAAAGATAACAGTTTCCGAATTAAAATATTTTTGATAAATAACAGGAATTTAGGGAATAATAAAACAATATATGCTCCTGGCTTATAACCACTGAGCCCATTTAAATACCTGTAAAAATAATAAAATTTCAATTTTATATAGATTTGTTCAATGTGCTTGCTGATTAAATATCTAGTAATAAGATAATTATTTGGTAATTATTATGTGTAACACTAATAAGCATTACATCAACTTTATGGTTTTTGAAAATTGGCTATAAAAGACCCCCTCCCCCCAAACTACTATTACGAGCTATTTCATCAGATAACATCACGAATTGCAGTCCACAACTATCCAATTTATTTAGCCACAAGTGCTCGAAAAATAAGTATATTTAAAGATTAGAAATAAAATTTGTTTTAAACAATGAATCAACACATCTTACTAGTAGAGGTATTGCACAACATGATGTAATCGTACTATCTTGCAGCACCCTTTGACATAAGAAATGGACTTGATAGGCAAGTGGTCTTTATATAGAGGCACAGTGAAACCTGTATCTAAAGCGTGAAAACGCGTACATTGTTGTCACTTTCTTCCAAGATATCGAGCTTCTTTGCTATGAAATTATAAGATATGAGTACACCTGGAAATAGTGCGCCTGGTAAATGAGCGTGAAAGAAGTATATCTGTTTTATCGTGAGATATGTATTCTGAGACGGGTAATGCATTTGGTTACATATGCACATTTGGAATAAATTTTCGGAATACATTTCGGAATCTAGTAAAATATTGCGACGGGATGCACCTAATAATTTCTGCAATTTGGCGAACTGATCTCATGTTTACAATAAAAAGTAGTTCGAAAAGTTTGCGTCCTACGATGTAAAATCATAACTTTTTATGAAATGAACAGCAACGGCAGGTTGTTTAATTAATTCTTCGCGAAATCTACGGAAATTTAAATTTATTTTGAAGGTTATGATAACGTATTTTGATGTTGAGGCAATTGTGTCATATTTTAAAATGTTTATCGATTAGATTTTACTTTCGTGAAAGGGAGATAATTCGTACAGTGTTGTGTACAGGTCTCATTAAACACTTCCAGGTCACAAAAGGTCAATTGGCCCTGGTTCCAAATAGTACCTATAAGACATTAAAATACTAATAATAAGGGGTATGGCTGATAAAATCGGTTACACAAATGTTATTGGGATAAACAATATATGATTGGAAAGTAGAAGATACACAGAATAACTGTGCAATTGAAAAAATGGAGAAATTGCGTAAGATACACTTGTATAAGCGGAAGTAAATAGGTGGACAGCATCCGGCTAAGGTTCCAATAAACACAAGCCGTGAATACGTGTTTTTCATGTGGTATGCATATAATCCCATCTAGCGAAAAAAATCAACGGTAATGGTACCGTTTTTACAACTGTTTATTGAAGTGTTTTTAATTCCCTTTCAAATGGTGTATAATTTAATGTACCTATTACGTACAGAAACTCACAATGGCGTCACAAAGTTGGGTAATTTAACATGGGACCCTATGGGAAAGGGCGAAGTGTTTAATGAGACCTTAAGTAGCCACAGGCTATTTTCCTAAAAACGGAGTGTTTGTATCTCGGATTCAATGCTTAAGCAATATTTATGGAAAAACATGCATGGGAGGTTTGAGTTACGGTTATTTATGTTCTTTTATACTAAAATTCCGCTGTTGGGACATGATTTTTACAGAAATATAACCGCAAATCCAGCATTTTAGCCTGTTTACAAGTGATAAATATGCCAAAGTGTCTTTTCATCAGCTCTAGGTGGAAAGCTGTATGCATTTTCCACATTGTAAATCAATGGTCCGTAGGATTGTTTACGGACCTTACACATAACTGCATTTTGGCGTTATAGTTTAGTACTCTTACATGAAACTATAGCAGTTGTGATGCATAATGGCTATGACGTCATAGACGATTATGATGTCATAGTGATGGTAGACAAATACAATGGATGCAAATTATTTGAACAATTGACCAATAGATTTAAGCATTATTTTCATGTTGCGTATGCGGAGTATGCGTATGGAATTAATGTTTATTTAATTGTATTCGTGAATAGCATTGGCCAAAGAACAAAAAACGCTTTTCATAATAATGAGAGAATGGTTTTTGATCTACAAAAGGAGTTACCCCTCTTTGACAAGACAGGTAGCTTTTCACTGGTGACCCTTAAGTTTTTAAAGTTGTACTGAGTAATAATCGCGTGTTTGCTTTAGGTAAAACATACTATTTGAATGCAAGTTTCTAAAAAAGGCCATGCCAAAATGATATATCGCATCATTTATGAAGTGGTGGTTTGGATTTTCGTTGTCATTTATCTCTTATTAACTGCAATCACTGTTAAATTCAGCGATATCACAGTGATCTGTTTTTGGGCATAAAAATGGTTTAAGTCAACAGAAATGAATAAATAAGCATTTGTTTAATTTGTAATAAGTCAAACTTTACAATGATGTTCAAAATGTAAAAGTTACAAAACATGTCAAATTCTTAAGTAGCCACAGGCTATTTTCCTAAAAACGGAGTGTTTGTATCTCGGATTCAATGCTTAAGCAATATTTATGGAAAAACATGCATGGGAGGTTTGAGTTACGGTTATTTATGTTCTTTTATACTAAAATTCCGCTGTTGGGACATGATTTTTACAGAAATATAACCGCAAATCCAGCATTTTAGCCTGTTTACAAGTGATAAATATGCCAAAGTGTCTTTTCATCAGCTCTAGGTGGAAAGCTGTATGCATTTTCCACATTGTAAATCAATGGTCCGTAGGATTGTTTACGGACCTTACACATAACTGCATTTTGGCGTTATAGTTTAGTACTCTTACATGAAACTATAGCAGTTGTGATGCATAATGGCAATGACGTCATAGACGATTATGATGTCATAGTGATGGTAGACAAATACAATGGATGCAAATTATTTGAACAATTGACCAATAGATTTAAGCATTATTTTCATGTTGCGTATGCGGAGTATGCGTATGGAATTAATGTTTATTTAATTGTATTCGTGAATAGCATTGGCCAAAGAACAAAAAACGCTTTTCATAATAATGAGAGAATGGTTTTTGATCTACAAAAGGAGTTACCCCTCTTTGACAAGACAGGTAGCTTTTCACTGGTGACCCTTAAGTTTTTAAAGTTGTACTGAGTAATAATCGCGTGTTTGCTTTAGGTAAAACATACTATTTGAATGCAAGTTTCTAAAAAAGGCCATGCCAAAATGATATATCGCATCATTTATGAAGTGGTGGTTTGGATTTTCGTTGTCATTTATCTCTTATTAACTGCAATCACTGTTAAATTCAGCGATATCACAGTGATCTGTTTTTGGGCATAAAAATGGTTTAAGTCAACAGAAATGAATAAATAAGCATTTGTTTAATTTGTAATAAGTCAAACTTTACAATGATGTTCAAAATGTAAAAGTTACAAAACATGTCAAATTCTTAAGTAGCCACAGGCTATTTTCCTAAAAACGGAGTGTTTGTATCTCGGATTCAATGCTTAAGCAATATTTATGGAAAAACATGCATGGGAGGTTTGAGTTACGGTTATTTATGTTCTTTTATACTAAAATTCCGCTGTTGGGACATGATTTTTACAGAAATATAACCGCAAATCCAGCATTTTAGCCTGTTTACAAGTGATAAATATGCCAAAGTGTCTTTTCATCAGCTCTAGGTGGAAAGCTGTATGCATTTTCCACATTGTAAATCAATGGTCCGTAGGATTGTTTACGGACCTTACACATAACTGCATTTTGGCGTTATAGTTTAGTACTCTTACATGAAACTATAGCAGTTTGATGCATAATGGCAATGACGTCATAGACGATTATGATGTCATAGTGATGGTAGACAAATACAATGGATGCAAATTATTTGAACAATTGACCAATAGATTTAAGCATTATTTTCATGTTGCGTATGCGGAGTATGCGTATGGAATTAATGTTTATTTAATTGTATTCGTGAATAGCATTGGCCAAAGAACAAAAAACGCTTTTCATAATAATGAGAGAATGGTTTTTGATCTACAAAAGGAGTTACCCCTCTTTGACAAGACAGGTAGCTTTTCACTGGTGACCCTTAAGTTTTTAAAGTTGTACTGAGTAATAATCGCGTGTTTGCTTTAGGTAAAACATACTATTTGAATGCAAGTTTCTAAAAAAGGCCATGCCAAAATGATATATCGCATCATTTATGAAGTGGTGGTTTGGATTTTCGTTGTCATTTATCTCTTATTAACTGCAATCACTGTTAAATTCAGCGATATCACAGTGATCTGTTTTTGGGCATAAAAATGGTTTAAGTCAACAGAAATGAATAAATAAGCATTTGTTTAATTTGTAATAAGTCAAACTTTACAATGATGTTCAAAATGTAAAAGTTACAAAACATGTCAAATTCTTAAGTAGCCACAGGCTATTTTCCTAAAAACGGAGTGTTTGTATCTCGGATTCAATGCTTAAGCAATATTTATGGAAAAACATGCATGGGAGGTTTGAGTTACGGTTATTTATGTTCTTTTATACTAAAATTCCGCTGTTGGGACATGATTTTTACAGAAATATAACCGCAAATCCAGCATTTTAGCCTGTTTACAAGTGATAAATATGCCAAAGTGTCTTTTCATCAGCTCTAGGTGGAAAGCTGTATGCATTTTCCACATTGTAAATCAATGGTCCGTAGGATTGTTTACGGACCTTACACATAACTGCATTTTGGCGTTATAGTTTAGTACTCTTACATGAAACTATAGCAGTTGTGATGCATAATGGCAATGACGTCATAGACGATTATGATGTCATAGTGATGGTAGACAAATACAATGGATGCAAATTATTTGAACAATTGACCAATAGATTTAAGCATTATTTTCATGTTGCGTATGCGGAGTATGCGTATGGAATTAATGTTTATTTAATTGTATTCGTGAATAGCATTGGCCAAAGAACAAAAACGCTTTTCATAATAATGAGAGAATGTTTTTTGATCTACAAAAGGAGTTACCCCTCTTTGACAAGACAGGTAGCTTTTCACTGGTGACCCTTAAGTTTTTAAAGTTGTACTGAGTAATAATCGCGTGTTTGCTTTAGGTAAAACATACTATTTGAATGCAAGTTTCTAAAAAAGGCCATGCCAAAATGATATATCGCATCATTTATGAAGTGGTGGTTTGGATTTTCGTTGTCATTTATCTCTTATTAACTGCAATCACTGTTAAATTCAGCGATATCACAGTGATCTGTTTTTGGGCATAAAAATGGTTTAAGTCAACAGAAATGAATAAATAAGCATTTGTTTAATTTGTAATAAGTCAAACTTTACAATGATGTTCAAAATGTAAAAGTTACAAAACATGTCAAATTCTTAAGGTCTCATTAAACACTTCCAGGTCACAAAAGGTCAATTGGCCCTGGTTCCAAATAGTACCTATAAGACATTAAAATACTAATAATAAGGGGTATGGCTGATAAAATCGGTTACACAAATGTTATTGGGATAAACAATATATGATTGGAAAGTAGAAGATACACAGAATAACTGTGCAATTGAAAAATTGAGAAATTGCGTAAGATACACTTGTATAAGCGGAAGTAAATAGGTGGACAGCATCCGGCTAAGGTTCCAATAAACACAAGCCGTGAATACGTGTTTTTCATGTGGTATGCATATAATCCCATCTAGCGAAAAAAATCAACGGTAATGGTACCGTTTTTACAACTGTTTATTGAAGTGTTTTTAATTCCCTTTCAAATGGTGTATAATTTAATGTACCTATTACGTACAGAAACTCACAATGGCGTCACAAAGTTGGGTAATTTAACATGGGACCCTATGGGAAAGGGCGAAGTGTTTAATGAGACCTTAAGTCGTTTTACCAGTTCCGAACAGGGTTTCATATAAGCGCTGCTGCGGACGTCGTCCACAAGCAGAGGAAATAAAATTTATGTTGTGTAATAATACAAATGTTAACTGATTCCAAAATATCGACACCTGTCCTCAAAAACACGCGGTAGTATGTTTTCTTGAAAAAAGCATTTCTGTGATCACGATTTGTTTACATCGTTAAACTAGGTCACCAACAATCTGTCGACCTTTTAGGAAGCGGTTGAAGTTTAATATTATTTAAACAATTAATGCCCATACATTCAAGTAGAAGCAAATTTAGAAAGTTATTTTGCGATTCCTTTAATTGAACGGGATTGAAATTTTAGATTATTCGGTAGTAAAAATTCGGAACTGGTAAAACAACTGTACTTCACCATTAACATGAAACGGGAATATTGTGAGTGATAATCAGCAGTGAATTAAATCCCAGATTAACAGCAAATGATCCAGTTACATACAACCGATAGAATGTACCCCCTCATAGCGACGGTAGGATCTGCAAAACTCTTTCTCTCTATCCGAAATGACAAAACGATCGGGTACAACTTTTTTAAATTTTAATTACCGATTGTCTTTTTCATATATTTATGAAATTATTATTTTCTACCATTTAATTCAGCAATACATGGTTTGGTACATTGTTTCTTTTTCAAAAAAAAAAAAAACATCCGTCGGACTATGCATTGATCGACCCCCCCCCCCCCCCCCCCGAATTTTCGGTTATATTCTGTCTTTCCACAACACAATTTTCCCAACTACTATACGCTGTACAACAGCACGACAGTGCTATGTTTATATAGAGGCACAGTATTACCTGTGTATACAGGCTACCTATAGGCGTTAGAAATATGGACTGGATAGACAGGTGTTTTATATATAGAAGCACAGTATAACCTGAAACAAGGCCACCCATAAATCTTAGAAAACTGGGCTTGATACACAGGTGGTTTTTATATAGAAATTATATCATAATAACTTTCATGCTGTTTAGTAAACAAAACGCCAAACATTCACACAGGCTCCCATCATCAACTAATTATATATACTACGGGGGTCGTAAATAATGTATAATTGTGTTGTAAAGAGAGTATGTTGTCATGATTTATATGTGCTATATACATAGTATCCAACCATTTTATTACTTGTACGCACTTAAAATACAATAATTATCTAGGTTTCCGCAAAATTAAAATTACTTGAAGCCAAATTTCAAAAACTTGTAAAAAAAAATATAGACCTTTTTTCAAGTAACCTAAAATAGGTCACTAAAGTAGGTTACTTTTTCAAAGAATTTTTCAGAAATTAGTTGCCAATGGCAATTTTTGCTACCAGGAACGGAAACATAGAATAGCATATACAATCAAAAAACAAACATACTATTCCATGTTCAAACGAAGTAAAAACTTTAAAAACCGACAGACTTAATTAAACACGTGTACATGTACTTCCACCAGGGAAGTGAGACGGAGTGCTCCGGAAGTTTGCAATACAATAAGGACTTTCTTTTTGTAAACCCCTAAACCACCCTATCCTTTACATATCACATTCAATTTTTACAGAACTGTTTCAAATAATTATATAAGTTTATTCCATCATAATTATGTATAACTTTTCAGTTAATATGAAATTTTAGTAGAGGGTAAAAAAGGAAGTACTCTCCAGCGAATCGTCAGCAGATACATTTATATCCTACCTTTCACTAGTTTCTGTGAATTTCATTCGACAATATCGGTCACGTGGTGACCTGATATAATCCATATCGGGCAGGTCTGTTCCATATCTAGTCAGTATGAGAGTTACTTCCCCTGATCAACGTCAATGGCGCCCGCCTCGTAGTAAACACGTCATATTTATCACAAATATTTACGGCAAATACGGACAGTAGTAAAGATGTTGTGATATTGAAACTAAATATTTGATTTCCAAGGATGAAAGTGCAATTGATTTCTTTGACGGAAGTTGCTAGTAAGTCAAATTCATTATTATTTTCAATATTTTGTCAGACAGAATGCCAAACGATGGTATTTCTAACTCAGTCACCAGTCGCATGTCGCTGTGTGAATACATTCAAATTGGTTTTGTAAATGACTTATTGATATAATAGTTGCACGGTGTTTTAGTGGCAAAATATGATATATAAAGGGTTTATTAGAGCTATAGGTTACTAAAACATACAGCAGTGTCTCATCCTGAACTTCTCTCCGGTCTCCGTATCCGTGTACTGTATATTTGTTTAAAGGTATCCACCGTGGGTCTTCAGGGTGATCGGTAGGATATAATCGTTACACAGTCTGTTGGTGACCTAATATGGTTTATACAGGGTCAGTAAATTCCATATCTGGGCTCGGGCTTCGCCCTCGCCCGATATGGAATTTACTGACCCTGTATAAACCATATTAGGTCACCAACAGTTGACGATAATATAATTTGTGTAAAATTCCGTAAAATTCAAACATAAGTGATAATAAAGTTTACACATGATTATATTGATTTGTGCGTACAGTGTTATAGTGATATTAATTAACAAGATGGTTATCCAATTAAAATGACGTATTTCATTCCAAGTAGCCGAATAAAGTCTATATTTATTTCTTTGAAGCGTTGTAACTATGCCATTTTTTTATTGTCGACGTGTATATAATTTCTGTGTCCTTTTTTTTATTAGCTACATGATGTTATTTCTGTCTAAATCCAGACAATGTCGTTGTTCTAATGCTCTCGTAAAACAAAGATAAAAATCCTGATGTAGCAAAAATAGCTATGATTACACAATTCTCTGATTGTAATCCAATTCAATTGCTATATGATGGTATATAGCATTCCAAACTAGTGACAATATCTGTATATCACATCATAAAACGTCTTCATTGACGTTGGTTGGATCAATATGTGTGACAGTTAAGAGCTCTTTTTTCTTACAGACACCCTTGGCTAATAACACTGAAGTGGTAAGGGGTGGTGCAAGTAGCGATATTTTACTTCGATGTAACTCTCTTAACAAGAAGTGCTAACCCTTCCGAAGCGCCAATCCTCACTTCCCTAGTTGAATTGCACTTTGTAACTTAATTTACCAGTTTTCAAAGTTTTGATTGATACATGTATTTGAACGTGGGCTTATAGGTTTTTGATTTTGATAAGATGCAAGCTGTGTTACGCCACATAGCGATGTTGCCGCATAAACGTGTTCCAACACGTCTATGTGGGGAATTTCAACGCATATAGAGAACGCTTTAATGCGGCAAAAAGGCTACGTTCCGCCGCATAAAGAAAACATTTACTATCATCACCTACACCATCATCATTAATACCTTCATTAAAAAAAACACCACCATCACTATCATCGTGATCATCATTATCATTATTATTAATTATATCATTATTATTTTTATTATATTATTATTAAAAGCAATAGCCGAAATTCTGTCAAAATCACAATTTAACGCTCATCAACATTACAGTCAATTGTCATCGTCATAATTAATGTCACCACCATCGTATTTTTCTAAATATTAGCTCTTTTTAAAATTTATACTAAGTTATTAAAATGAGTCCTCTTTATGCGTCAAAAAGGCAGCCTCGCGCCGCATATAAGCACCACATCTTTATGCGTTGAACGCCGCCGCATAAGCGTGGCCGACCTCTTTATGCGTTGAAATTCCCCGCATAGATGTGTCGGGCGGTGTTATGCGGCAACACCGCTATGTGGCGTAACAAAGCTGTCGGTTATTATAATAATGCACAAATCTCGCACTAGGATATTCCCAGTGAGATTTAAATGTAGCTATATATATGACGAGAGGTACTAAGTAATGGTTGTTAACTTATATAGAGACGTCGCCAGCTAGAAATTTTGACTGTGCGTTGTGCTGATGACATTATGCAGCAGGGTTCTTTAGCGTGCCAAGCCTACCGTGACACGGGACCTCGTTTATTTTAAGTTCCCATCCGAAAGAACCTTGACTTTCATTTAATAATGTCGAGTGCTTGGCGAAAGAGCAGTCACAACCCACTGTCAAGTTTTGGGTCAGACCTGGTCGGGTTCGAACTCACGACCTTTCACTTACAGAGCGGGCACTCTTCCAACTGAGTCACCGCAGTGGTTTAAGAGAGGTACTATGGTTGGTAGTTGATGTGTTTTGGCCACTTGGTAATATAACGGATACTGTATTAATGTATATAAAGCCACCAATGAAGGACAACCAAAAATATAGTGGGAGGTACTATAATTGGTTTCGACAGTGACATATTTGATGAGACAGCCATGTCATACTTTTGAATGCATTATTTTATTAAAAAATTAAAAAATATAGCACATGACAAGATAAATAATGTGGTTTCAGCTCACACGGCTGTTGAAAGACACAGCTTATGACTTTATGTCAATGTTTGCATGTGAACGTCTGTAATTCACATTTTTGACATCCCCTCTGAAACTACTATCTAGTTTACTGAAATTTTAACATTAACACAGTGTTTACGGCAGTAGCGGATCTCAGTCAGTAGCGGATCATTTTTTAGAATAAAGTTATTTTTTCCATATCATTACGAGAGACCAATAAAACTCGGATATGTTTCTGTAGAGCTGGTATTTTTACTAAATTCTACGTTTCATTTGTGTTGATAAACGTCCTATTTGTTAAATTCTCGGCTTTTTAATGCGAATGTTACAAGCGTCTCGGTGACATGGATGTGATTTCCAAAACCCAACTTTCGATTTGACCAACGTGTTCAATACTTTCAAATGTAATTTGAAATGATTACAATAGCTCTTTACACTCGTTAACATGTTTTCTTTCACGACATAAACCTTTATTGAGCTTTACAGTTCATAACAATAAAAAATAAACCAGTTTATGCAGGGTGCAATTACGACAATAACAGATCAGCTGCTGTCTACAGGGGACCTCTCGAAAGGCTAAGAAAAATATGGCATGTACCCATGGGGCTGTCTGGTGCTTTCAGAAAAATAATAGATTTTGGTGGGTTCAGTTATGCAGAGGCTATTGGAGAACCAGTGCCTAGCTTTCCTCCATGGCCAGTACCCCATGAGAAAGATGGGGTCATTGTCATGCCATGCCACTATCTTATCATATGATAAGACCAGATCAATGGGCATTTTAAAGAAGCCATAATTGTCATGCTTGAAGGATAATCTGTATGAGATTAGAATATATTGAATAAATACATTAATATCCAACCCTATATTTTGTGTTTAAGACAATTAAAGTTTTATTTCGTTCTATATTTTTGTCTGGTAACAATTTTGGACCTGTGATGTACAGTGTACAATACCAATAAGTATAATTGTATGCATATACTGTCATTGAGTTGTCAAAATAAAATCTTCATGGACAAGAGTATGTCATAATATTTATAAATTATAAGGTACAATTATTTTATTTTATTTCCTTCGCCATTTATTGCTTTTATAAATCAATATTCAAGACAATGTTGATTGACTTAATTTATCAGGGACTTTGCGATGATTTGTTTTTTGTTATTTATTTTAATCATGACATTTGTTGATATTACGAATAAAACTCTTTAATATTGTTTCATGATTAGTATTTTTTGCAATTGAATGATGGAAACTCAAACTAATGATGCTTTGAGTTGATCCCCTATCGTTTTCTTGACACTAGGTGGCACGATCCGCTACTCACAAATTGATTCGTTACTGACGTAAATACATGGGATACAAAACGCGTGGATTGCCCATACTTATAGTCGGGCGATTTTTAGCTCACCTGGCCAATGGCCATGTGAGCTTATGGCATGACGAGGCGTGCATGCGTGCGTCCGTGCGTGCGTCAGTAAACTTTAATCTTCTCCTCCGAAACTACTGAATCAACTGAAACCAAATTTGCCATGGAAGGTCCTTGACAGAGTCTAACTATAGTTTGTTCAAATCATGGCGATCGAATATCGAATGGCCGCTGTTACTAAAAATAGCCAAAACCTAAAAAAATCTTCTTCTGTTGAACCACTCATTGGAGGCAAAAACTGATGTGATATTTAGATTCTACATAGTCTTAACCTTTAAGTTTGTTCATTTCATAAAATTTGGTTTAAAATAGGTTACGCGTTTTTGCCTTTAATTTTGAAAAAATCGTAAAATATTTTTAAATTGCTATAACTTGACTATATGACCAGATAACGACATGGGGTTTTCAGTTTTGACATATTCTTGTAAATACCTTCAAAATGGTGTCAAGGTCAATTATAAAGGTCATGACCTAATATTTTACTTTTCTAATATTATTTATTTTCTTGAAAACTATAAACTTTTTGTATAGGCATGTATATTAGAATGTTGTAGGTATTGATACAACGATCATTTTGATGTATAGAAAAAGGTCATGGGTCCAAAGGTCAAGGTCACAGTAGCAAAACAATACCAAAATCATTAATTATCTCGAAAACTATAAACTTTTTGTATAGGCATGTATATTGGAATATTGTTAGTATTGATGTAACGATCATTTTAATATATAGATTAAGGTCATTGATTCAAAGGTCAAGGTCACAGATGCTAAAGAAAACTTAAATGGTTCATTATCTTGAAAACTGTAAACTTTTTGTATAAAAATATATATGAGGGTATTGTAGGTATTGATACAACGATCATTATGATGTATAGAAAAAGGTCATGACTCCAAAGGTCAAGGTCACAGTAGCAAATCAATACCAAAATGGTTCATTATCTTGAAAACTATAAACTTTTTGTAAAGGCATGTGTATTGGAATATTGTTAGTATTGATGTAAAGATCATTTTGATATTTAGATTAAGGTCATTGGTTAAAAGGTCAAGGTCACAGATTTAGAAGAAAACTGAAATGTTTCATTATCTTAAAAACTATGAACTTTTTGTATAGGCATGTATATTAGAGTGTTGTAGGTATTGATGTAAAGATTATTTTGATATATAGATTAAGGTCATTGGTTCAAAGGTCAAGGTCACAAATGCGAAAGAATACTGAAATGTTTCATTATCTTGAAAACTATGAAATTTTTGTACAGGCATGTATAATAGAATGTTGTAGGTATTGATACAACGATAATTTTCATGTATAGAAAAAGGTCATGGGTCTAAAGGTCAAGGTCACAGTAGCAAATCAATACTAAAATGGTTTATTATCTTGAAAACTATAAACTTTTTGTATAGGCATGTATATTGGAATATTGTAAGTATTGATGTAACGATCATTTTGATATATAGATTAAGGCCATTGGTTCAAAGGTCAAGGTCACAGATGCGAAAGAATACTGAAATGGTTCATTATCTTGAAAACTATGAACTTTTTGTATAGGCATGTATATTAGAATGTTCTAGGTATTGATACAACGATCATTTTGATGTATAGAAAAAGGTCATGGGTCAAAAGATCAAGGTCACATTTGCAAATCAATACCAAAAAGGTTCATTATCTCGAAAACAATAAACTTTTTGTATAGGCATGTATATTAGAATATTGTTGGTATTGGTGCAATGATCATTTTAATATATAGATTATGGTCATTGGTTCGAAGGTCAAGGTCACAGATGTGAGTAGCAAGTTTCATAAATATCTTAATATCCACATCAGAGTTATTGCTCCTTAAATGTAGTATTTATTGTGTTTTTTTTCTGTAAACGGCCCAGGTGAGCGGTACAGGCCCTATTGGGCCTCTTGTTATAATCTAATGATAAATTGAAATAGTGGAGAAATGTTAACTGATAGTACCAAAAAATTACAATCGGCAGTGATGTTTTTCTTGGAGAGCAGTGAATATTGCATTAATATTGCATTAATGATCCGCTACTGCCGTAAGCACTGTATTGTCAATAGCTTTATGTAGATAAAAATCAGTGACATATACAATGATAGTTTCTTAGCATATCCCAATGGCTTTTTATTAGTCCAATATGAAAGTAAAATATAGACCATCATATCCATTTAGCCAGGTGAGCAACTCACGCCCTTTAGGGATTCTTAAGTCAACGAGAGTGAATAATAAATTCAATTCAGTAATGATTGTCTGATTACTGACCATGATGACTTGTCAAGCAAATATTCTAACAATGGGTTACAACTTTTTTTAGTAATACCGCAATCACTACATAAACGAATCAACATATTAATTCGAATAAGGAGGTCATTGTGACCCATATTCTCAGAGCTGTGAATCTGAAGTCCATTATTATTCAACCCAAATGGGTTAATAATCGAAAAATTAGCATCATCTGAAGAATAATTTTAATATTTTTCATATAACGTTTTGTAAGAGCTGTCGGGGAAATAAAGATTCCTATGTAATATCTTTCTTTAGTAATCTCTTTATGTTTTAGATACAATCACAATAGTATATTAATACTGAGAGTATTTAGAACACGCATGTCTGGAACAGATGGTGATTTAAGCCTATTGCTTAGTACGATTTTACATTTTGATAACTCTGTTGTAGTTCTTTGACATTTCTCAGGTCATGTACTACAGTGTTATATATATATATATATTGTTTTATGTCTTGCCTTCCCCGGGATCAGTCGATTTTACTTTTCACGTCGTCGATGTTGTCATTGCACAAATTCCACATTTTGAACAGTAGTCGGTTTTAACGAGATTTATGGTGAGTATTAACAAAATTGTGTGTCCTCTTTCCGTGGATTTTTATAACATTTAATTTTGGTAAAAAATGCATTAATCTGAAACTCATATGCGAGGAGTTTAGTCTATCAGACCTGACTTAGTATTGGTCGAGTTTTAGGTATAAATGACGGCGTCTTAATATCAGCTGAGAGTCTCACTTGGGCAGATCTTACCTTTTTTATGACCACGTAACTTGAGTATTTTGTGTGCAAATGATCATATAGTTTCGCTGCTGGAGGTTTGACCTTTCTCCACTTACGTTATGTTATACAATATGAAAACTTGGTGACCTTAACTAGTTCTACAGATTTATCTAATAAAATGTTGTATGTATCTTATAAATAAATCCACAATGACTATGGTCATATTGTAAAATCGTAATGCTGCCTGGTCATGAATATTTGATTGAGTGATTTCCCTTTTACAATTTGATTATTTTTTCACAATATAGGAATCTTGTGACTTAAAAGTCCTAATTTAAAACATGTATTTGATTTAAACTTGGGGTGTGCATCAGGTAAATCGTAAAGTTGTTTGGCTATTAAATGGAGCCTTGCCTAGATCCACTCGTAATATTGGAATTGTGTGATTTTATATTGTCCTACAATTTTGAAAGGGTATCTATTTAGGTTAAAAATAAATTCACAATGACTATTCTTGTGTTTTACTAATTATAGTAACAACACTCATCTTGAAGCCTGATGAAAACTGGTATTACCTCTACCTTGGAAACTTTCGCGCCAGATTTCAATCCTGTTATTTAAAAAGAACGTTATTTGCTTAATCTGTCAAAATCAGATACACAAAAAAATCGATTCATTTGTTAAAATCTCCTGCTTTCTTCTACTTTTCAAATTTGAACAAAATCGACTGAACAATAATTTAAAAATGCCTATTTTGTGTTTCTGCTATTGAAATTAACGGCGACCATCCGACCATCTTCAACACTAGATGGGGTCGTCTGGTACAAACATTAACCAGTCTACCCAGGGATCCTTGGGTTTCGATGTAAAAGACACGGACGGACGGACGTTTCATCTTGCCAAAAGTTTGATTAGAGACGAGTTTACATAAGACCTTGGTCTTGTTCTCGATTCGTTTTCACCATTTATATGCATGCTATTGTATGATTTGTGAATAAAATATAATTTTAACTAAAACCGAAAGATTCGTGTATGAGGGTGCCGACTGAATTAAATCAAAATTCAATGCCACATTAGAATCGACTCAAATTGTGAGCATAAACACTGTAATCTATTTCAATAAACCTTATTTCTTCAGAAATGCTTGATATATACAATGTGTTATATTGCTATAATCAAATGAACGATCGCATTGTGTAGATAATCCATTTGCACGGTTTTAACTTGTGAATTGTTCACATTGTAATGCAAACTGTAATAATTGATAATGTACAGTACAGGCCTGTCGAAAGTTTAACACTGGGTTAACAAAAATGAGCCAACGATCGACTGTCGAGTGGCTGAAATATGGATAAGGAGCTATGCTGAAAGATAGATAACAGCTGTCAAAAGCTGTCGAGATATAGCTAACGAGGGGACGAGAGAGGTTGTCGATTCGACAATAGTTAATTAGCTTAGCGTTAGACTTTCGGCAGGTAGCATATTCAAATTGCGTCACCGTTGGTAAGTGCCGTTGACGGCGGTATCTCAGCTTCTCATTTATTTAAATAGAACATTTCGGAATAAACTGGTGCGACTATGATTTATTGTTGATAATTTTTTTTTTATTTTTTTTTTTTTTTTGGTAATTTACAATATGTTGCAATTGTACAATAAATCAAACAATTCAACAATTCATTTTAATCTCTAAAATTTTCAATCAGATTTCTTGAAATGTTCGGCCTTTAAATTCTCCTAATCGTCTCTTTGAAATATCGATAGAATATAGAAAGATAAAATTTGGCATTGTGGGAATTAAAAGATTGATTGATTTGAGTAGCATAATAAGCTTCTGTGTGTTGCATAATGAACGTCGCAATTTCTAGCTAAAGTGCAAATATGAGGTTCATAGTATCTTTAGAGATTTAAGAGGATAAAAATTAACGATATTATATAATTTGCAAAATAAGAACGCTTGGTTTTCTAATAAAGTACAGTACAGACCTGTCGAAATTTTAACACTTAGCTAACGAAGTGGTGCAACTCATCTCGGTTCCTCGTTAGCCAGATCTTGACAGCTTTTTGAAAGCTTTCTTGGTCTCCGCAGCTTTTGGTCAAAAGCTATCCATACCTCGGCAATTCTGTAGCAGACCCTCTACTGTTTAAAGTTAGCTCAGTGTTAAATTTTCGGCAGGCCTGTACTCTATCTGTTTGACAAAGGGTCTGCCAATACAATATATGTTTGTTACATCAATATGTCATTGCTCTATGTATATTCAGATTGTTTTATTCTGTGGAGGCGTTTTTAACACGTTGCGTTATTACTTATCAATTTATAATAACGGTAATATTATATTTAAATTGAACAATTTGCAAGTTTGAGTGGTAAAATTACCATCTATGAAATCATTTAATTGAGTTTGTAAATACAGTACAGACCTGTCGAAAGATAAAACACTGAACTAAAGAAACGGACTCGACGCTTATGATCAGCTGCCGAGAGTCTGAGAAATGAATAACTACTGGACGAAAAGTTCATCGGTAGGGTTAGAAGACAGCAGCTGAGATAAAGCTAACGAGGGGCCAAATGTGCTGTCTATTCGGCACCAACTCGTCAGCTTGGTGTTAAACTTTCGACAGGTCTGTACTGTAGTTATCTTGTCTTGTAAACACTCATAAAATAATTCAAAAACGGCTCTTTTAGTCTGGCAGTTAAGGTAATTAAAGCTGTTCTAGTGTTTCATTTTTGTGAAACTTTTAAATCAAATTACGCCACATCAGGAAAACTTAAAGTACATGTAAAAGACTTTCTGAACTTGTAATTTAATGATGGAATATAAGTTTGCTTCAATTGCATAACTAGTATTACATTCGTTCTTCTTTCAAAACAAATTAAAAGGTATGTACATATAAGAAGAAAAAAAACACTTGTGTCTGGGTCCTTTTGCATATTAAAAAATTGGAAAATGCATTTTGATCAAGATATGTAGCTGATAAGTAGATCACGTGGACACCACGTCATTTCCAGATCCGTTCTGGCGCCTCCATGTTTCGAAGTGAAAACAATGGCCTGTTATTAAATAAATGCATCAGATGATAAGGTCAAAAGGTGTACACTTTATACAACATTGAAATAAGTCTAATATGTTTGTAGGCACTGCTTATTAGGACACCAACTTCAAAGCTTCATAATTATTTCGAATTGAGAGCATCCGATTTACTTCACTTTATCAAAGGTCACAATAGTATGATGTAACGTAATGATCACGAATTTCCGGATAAGACTAACTTTTTTAAAAGTCCGGAATAAGTTGCTCTTTATTTAACCAAAATAAGTCCGGTTAACTCGAACTCGGATATCTCGAATTTTCGGATAAGTCGAACTAATTTTAGGTCCCCTGGATGAAAATTCAACGAAAAAAAAAGTTCGTTAACTCGAAATTTTTCAGTCAGTTCAAACTAAAATCCTTAAGTCCTATGAATTCATAAAGTAAAAAAACGAGTTTTGATAAAATCTAATTTGTATATTGTTAAATTTCCCATGTTATTAAATTTAATATAAGTCACTTTGACACAAAGACTTAATGCTTAATTAACTAGGGTTAAGTTTAACGTTAAGAGTTTGAAAAATGTTTACTTTGATGTTGTACATTGCAGAGTTCTGACACTTTGTGTGAATATTCAATGAAAAATTTGAATTGAATTATATATAAGTCAATTTCGACAATACAGTCAAACCTGTCTATAAAGGCCACCAAAGGGAACCCTGAGTAAAAGTGGCCTGTATATACAGGTTCAGATAATATGAATAAAGAACAATTATGATACAATTCTACTGGCCTTTATAAGCAGGTGATCCTTATATATATAGAGGTGGCATTTAAGGCAGGTTTGACTATATTTTGTTCTTTATTGACCTAGGTAAGTTTTATCTTTAAGATTATAAATATGCTGGGTTTTTTTTTATTTTGGCTAAACATTGTAGAGTCTTGAAACTTGTGTATATATATTGATGTATCTACTGTGCTTTTGAAATAAAGTAGGTCACTGTGAACCCATATTTTGTTCTTCTTTGACTTAAGTTTAACATTGCATAGTCAGTAAACATTGTGGATACATGCATTCAACTTGTGGTTAAGGTTGTTCACGACAAGTGTTTGTCGTAAACCAGATACAGTTGACCTAAGGAAAAAAACATCAAAGAGCATTTCACGGTTGAAGAGAGATCAGGGCCAAGTTACAAAGAGCATATTAAAGTTAATCATTTATTAAACCATAATTACCAAATCATATATCATTGCGCTAATTATAGTTAGTTAATGATTAACTCAATGCTTTGTGCAACTTGGCCCAGAATATGAAATGAATACCCTGCATCTATTTTAGGACAACAATTTCACGTGTACACCCTTGTAAAGTGCTACTTTTCAAAAATAGAACACGACAGCCTTAACCAGCGTTACATTGGTGAAACTTCTAACGTAGGTCGCTTTTATCCATATTTCTTTCGTTATTGACTAAGGTAAATTTTATGGTTTCCAATATGTTGTTTCATTTAGGTGCTTTATATTGCTGATCACCAAACCTTATAAATTTATTGAAGAATGCACTGTGCGGTACCTTGTAAATCTTAATATTTTAAGGAATATCAACATAAACAAATTGCGAAAAGTTAGAAGTCTGGTTTCTCTCGCTTACAAAGTATAAGTTGTTCTAGAATAAAAATACTAATGAAAAACCACTAAATAAAGATTACCAAAACCAAAAAGTACTGCAAGACACAATTGTCTAATTTACATAAATCATATAAATGTAGGTAAATAAGTATGATATATCAATTAACAAAATATTTTTACCACAAACATATTAATATCCTCTGCAAAAATGAGAGCAATGCGATACTATTTTAATAAGATGCCATACTTGTGGCAGATTTGAAAACGAAGCCGCTGGCCGGGATTAGCATTAATTTAGCGGTTCTTTTATCTCATACTTATTATAGGTAATAAAATATGAAATAATGCTAGCTATAATTCCTTGGTTTTTATTATAGTTTAAAGTACACATGTATACGATTATGTGATATTTTTATATATCGTTTTGTTAAAGGTCAACAAACTAATGTCCATTGCTCTGGGTATCATATTTCATTTATATAGTATGACGGAAAATCTTATTAAACACTTTTTAAGCTATTTTTCAACCCTTTTCAATAAATGACTTTTTTTTCAAATAAAATGTCTACAAATACCTGAGAAGATCAAGACGTTTTTTCATCCGGAAAATCGTGAGATATATTTGACTTTACATAGTTCCTTGTTCGTTTCATTCTCAATTTGGATTTCACTTGTGGCGGGCGTAGCTAGCTAAATAGGATGTGCTTACCCTTCCAGAGCACCCGGCCTCACGTCCCTGGTGGAAGTTCGCGTGTTTAACTCTTTGTGCCAGTTTTGAAGTTTTTTTTTTTTTTTTTTTTTTTTTTGATTGTGGTTTCAGTACGGATTGTTATGTTTGGGTTTTAACTTTAGCCTTCATCTCAAAAGTGGAAACATATTCCATTTGAGAAACTTTGTTTTTTGAAAATATAGAAAAATAAAATCATTGTTTGAAAGCATAAAAAATAAAGTATATTATGCAATCCTTACATTGGCTTAATTTCACATGTTTTAACTGTTCTGTGCAGGTAATCAACGACACACAGGTGTTGTTGCGGTAAAATTTTCACCTGTGTGTCTTTGATGAACTACATATATAGAAAGGTAACATATTAAGACATAAAACGTTATATAACATAATAAAATTTATTTTTAAAAATGGAATATTTAAATTTATTGCTATTTTATGTTTTCAAGCTCGTCATATTGTGATATTCAGTGACAGTTTATTAACAACTAATGTCTAGCTACGGCAATTTAATTGATGAAATTACATGCCCTGTTTTTTCCTTAAGATCTCTTTGAACAGGGAAGCTTTATATTTTTTCGCATATCAGGTCATATCGGTATGCATTTGACGCGGTAAGACAATTAGGGAAAGCCATACGACATCGTACAGATCCATCATCCTTTTGATACAACATATACAGTAAGTGTAATAAGTACGATGAATGGTTGGGTTGGTTGAATGTTGCTTAACGTCGCATCGGCAATTTTTCAGCTATTTGCGACAAAAACTATTTTATTAATCTCTATGGATTCATCTATGAACAAGTGTATGCTTGTGGAGTGCGAGTGTGCTGAATGATATAAACCATACTACTGGGTCAAACCAAGCATGTACAAACTTATACAGTTGCTCAGCATCAACAATGTCAAACAATTATGCAATCTAGCGAAATTTTTATACAACGCTTTAAATATTAGAAATAAGGTTTAACTTTATATCATTATATTTATACTTTATATTTATTATCTCTCCTGGTACTGCTGTTTATTTATGTATACACATATAATATACTGCTCACTGAACATTGTTTATATTATGTAATTATATATATTGTAAATCCAATATACGGAATAAAGAAAATTGATTTGCCTTGTACCAGCGCGCACTCGGGGCGACTTTTTAAGGTCCAAGCTTACGGAGTCATTAAGCCGCAGACAAGTGTACCACTCCCCCAGTCACATTATACTGACACCGGGTGAACCAGTAAATGCCTACGGCAAGGAAAATTCACTTTCCCACATGTTGTCTGAGCGTTACTCGAACTCACAGCGGTGAGAGACCCGACGTCTTATCCATAAGGCCACTGCGGTCTCTAGTACGATGAAAAGAATTAATTCTTAAAATACCTCCCTTCATCTGAATGCCTTGTAAGTATAATACAGAATATAGTTTTGTTTTCACCTCGTGTCTGATCGCTTTGTAAAATGTGTCAAAATGCCCGGATGTTTAAGCTATAATTATGTTACATTGTAACCTTTCTATTTGTCTTATACCACGTTATATATGATTCGTCTACCTGTTCATTAGTAAAAAGACAATTTTTTCCGCGATATCCCATTCGGGCAGATCAATGGCTTGGTAAGTGATTTAAAATGTTTTACATCTGCTTTTACACAATGGAGGTGTAATTTATGACATCTTGGCGCATTGTAGTAATCCAATAAAACATTGCTACTAGACACCAATTCTTAAAACGAGCTTATAAACTTTCTCTTTTACATGATAGCTGTCAAAAAGATGTTGACATTTGTCTGTCCAGAACTATGTTGTACATGTTTATCTTTGTATTTCCAATATACAACCATGTTTGATATCGAGACGTCGCCAGCTATAGGCAAAGGTGCAGAAATTTTGCCTGTGTGTTGCGGTCATGGTATTATACAGCAGGGTTCTTTAGTGTGCCAAACCCACCGTGACACGGGACCTCGTTTATTTTAAGTTCCCATTCGAAAGAACCGTGACTTTCATTTCGTAATGCCGAGTGCTTGGCGAAAGAACAGTCACTACCCACTTTCAAGTCTTGGGTCAGACCCGGCCGTGGATTGAACCCACGACCTCTCACTTACGGAGCGAGCACTCTACCAACTGAGCTACCGCAGTGGTAGACATTAAGACGTTGTCCCTTTGTCTGTCCAGAACTATATATATGTTGTACATGTTTATCTTTGTATTTCCAATATACAACCATGTTTTATATCAATACAATTTAACTTTCCCCCAATAGCAACGATGATGTGCATGTTAAGGATTGTTAAGTGTTCTGAGAATTATATTATAATCTAAAAGAATTGTTAAGGCATATAATAGTTTATTCTGATACAGGTATTTGTTTTAATCTTTGATGTACGTGTCATATACCATTTTTTGAATTCATTTTTTGAATGTATTTTATGATTAAATTCAAAAAATGGTATATGACATACGGATCGAGTTTCGACGAAGATCAATTCAGCTTTTAAGTATTAGTTAAATGTTTCTTCTAAACTCGTTAATATATTAGAGATTTTAAGAATTGTTACGTGTTCTGAGAATTATATTATAATCTAAAAAAATTGTTAAGGCATGTTATAGTTTATTCTGATATAGGTATTTCTTTGAATCTTTGATGTACGGATCGAGTTTCGACGAAGATCAATTGAGCTTTCAACTATTAGTTAAACGGTTTTTTTTTTTCTTCTTTAAAAAGGTTCAATAAACATATAGCTTGATTTAGCGAATATCTCCATTTAAAAAGCATTTGTTCATTAAGACTAGTGTTTTTAGTTCCTTATATTTCAACCAAAAAGAACGAAGAAGACTTTCTATAAAGATCACTAATCTATTAAGGTTCATATTCTTTTGGTGTCATGTGTGGTCTTTATATTGTTAAGAAAGTTTTAATTTTGCAGCACTAGACGACCGTTTTGGAATCGAATTCCTCACCAGTGGTGTATTTATAGGTTTTAGTGGTTTTTTTTAAAAAAAATCTTTTCTTAAAATAAACATCGCCATTTTGCTAATACACAACAATCAAGTTATATCAAAATCGGAGGTTGGTCCTTCTATTATATCAATACATGGAGTAGCCTCTGTATCTCAATATAAACACTCGGTGACAAAGTGTATCTGATAAAACGCCCACTCTATGATCCCGGTGATCGCAAACTGTCTATTCGTGCTATAGATTGCAAAATAATTGTAGCAATCTTAAAACTGATTTCCATGGGTTCAGTATCGACAGTAGCACTGAATGCAGTTCTGGGTTTTTATAGTCCGTGTTTTATTACTGTTTTGAGTGTACAAACTGTACAATACTCAATAACCTTGGTCTAAGTTGCCTCTCCAGACATCTTGTAAACCCTCATGTTTGTTGTATTTTAATCTGTATAACCTTTTAAGCAACAATCACATAGATTCAAATGATTGTAGTTTTAACTGTTCATAAACATTTTGCTCTCTCTCTCTCTCTCTCTCTCTCTCTCTCTCTCTCTCTCTCTCTCTCTCTCTCTCTCTGAGAGAAAATAATTAAAACATTTTTTAATAAATATATGTATTAAATGCTATATTGTCATAATATATTGCAATCGGGAATGTTTCAATATAAGACTAATCATCATATTGCATCACTTATCACATTTCATATACCGTGCTATGCGAAACATCACATCTGTGATATTCACGGGAACCTTCAGAAGAGTTAAGTTGAGTAATGATGTTCAACGTCCAAGTCAAGAATATTCAAATTATATCGAGACGTCGCCAGCTATAGGCGAAAGTGCAGAAATTTATCCTGTGCGTTGCGCTGATGACATTATACAGCAGGGTTCTTTAGCGTGCCAAGCCTACCGTGACATGGGACCTTGTATATTTTAAGTTCCCATTCGAAAGAACCGTGACTTTCATTTCGTAATGCCGAGTGTTTGGCGAAAGAACAGTCACTACCCACTTTTAAGTCTTGGGTCAGACCCGGCCGGGGATCGAACCCACGACCTCTCACTTACGGAGCGAGCACTCTACCAACTGAGCTACCGCAGTGATAGACATTAAGACGTTGTCCCTTGTGAAGGAAACTTGGCACGTTAAAAATCTCTCTCTTCACATTCCTCTAAGCGCACTGTTAAGGTTAGAAGTATAAAATATCATCTACAGCTGATGACGTCTCGATATAAGTAAATATTTTTGACTGGGAGGTAAAACTCTATTCTATAATCATGCACTACCTTTTTACGTGTATATCCTCATACATTGCGTTTTTATAACTTGTATAATTTTTAAAAAAAACTCCATGTTTATACATTGGAATATAAATTCACCAGAATAAACTCAAGAAGTTAAAGACATGAAAAAACGTATCTTTTACTGGCTTAGTTGGAATATGATATCAATCTTTTGTGATAGCTATTGAAGTACATGCCTGTCGAAACGTTAACATCGAGGTAAGTCAAGTGGCAGATATGGATAGCTAGTGACAGCTACCAAAAAGCAGACAAGCTTACGGGGACCGAAATTAGCTGTCTATTCGGCACTAATTAGTTAGCTAAGTGTTAAACTTTCGACAGGTCTATACTATATATTCAATCAAAATTCGTGAGATATCTCCCATGTGTTATTGCAATTGGAAAACTTAATTTTTTTTACTGCTTTTACATGTATGTGTTTCAACAAGGCGTGGGTTCAAAACTATTTTTGAAAAAAATAACGAGTGCCGTTTTGTATTTCAGAAAAGTGTATAAGCCTCGAGCTTTAATAGAAATATTTTGTTTTCATTAAGCGTATCAAAATCTCAAAATCTTACTTAATTATGAAATTATATCAGTACATATTGCTAGTAGTTAACTTTGTTCATTTTCTTAAACAATCCAATGTTTTAATAAATCAAAAACAAACATACTACACCATGTTTGAATCACAATCTAGAAGCAAAGTAACAACTTTGAAACTAACAGGTAAGGTTAAACACGTGAACTCACACCAGGGTAGTGAGGCCGGGTGCTCTAGAAGGGTAAGCACCTCCTGTTTACTAGTTACACCCACCATGTGTACAATCAATAAAGTTATGCATTTTCACTTATTTAGGCATTTTCGTAACAGAATTTCTATGCTGATCCCGATCACCATAGATTATCTCTGAACAAAATAAAACTTTGCCGCTTTAGGGATTTAGCTTGTTCGGACATCCAGCCCAATTATTCGATGCTTGATTAGTTTAATCAATTGACCTGTAGAAATTTAATTTTGCACAATTTCTAATATGTTGTGAAATTAACGTTGAAACTTTAAAATTTAAAAATAAAAAAAAAATGGATAGAATTTCACCAAATTAAAGCACATTGTTATAAAAATATCGATTTTGTAATGATACTTTGTTTTTTGTTGATTTTTTTATTCAATTTCTGTTAATCACAAACTGATTAAACTAATCAAGCTTGGAACGGTGTCCAGGCTTGTAACCGCTATTTTTTTGCGCATAAGTTATACGTATACGCCACAAAAGAATCCCCCTCGTTGTAAACATCGTTATTTTTCAACATGTGACAATTCCTATTTAGTGTTAACATCTTTCTATAGAAATATTTTAATGATAATCTTGGATGTATATAGTGGACGACAGTCAAGTAAGTAGATATTACATGTTGTATGTAAAGAATATAATTCACTGTCAGAAAATACTTCGTCTCTGATAGAATTTGTATATTCATTATCATACACTTCGGTCATTTGTTAAGAAGCAGCGTGTTGTTGTCAGATTCTTATGTTCACACTGTTTCACTATAGCGGTAATGTCGGTTTAGATGTTTTATGTCCTATGCAGAGAGAGAGAGAAAGTGAGAGAGAGAGAGAGAGAGAGAGAGAGAGAGAGAGAGAGAGAGATGTTCAAAAATGTATACGTGATAAAGACTATAAAAGGCACTTAAAACTTAAAGGTACAGAAAACATTTTATTTACAGTACAGGCCTTTGGAAAGTTTAACATTAAGCTAACGAATGAGTGCCGAATCATCAGCCCATCTTGAATATATCTTGACAACTTTCCGGCAGTTGTTGTCTATTTCTCGGTAGCTTTTCTATCACTAGCTTTCCATATTTCAGCCCCTCGGTTGTCGAACTTCGACTCCTTTTCGTTAGCTCAGTGGTAACATTTTGACAGGTCTGTACTGTAGATACATATTAATTATCATGTAAAAGCAACGTAATTGAAGTAATACATTATTCAGACGTGTCGTCCTGGATTCATTATAAAACACAAAATATAGTATACAAGATACAATACAGTCCTATTGAAAATTAAACACCGCGCTTTCAAACTACCGCCGAATCAATACCTCATCCTATCCCTTGTTACGTACAGTACAGACCTGTTGAAAGTTTAACACTACGCTAACGAATTACTGCCGAATCGGCGGCACATCTCGGTCCCTCGTTAGCTACACCGCGCTTTCAAACTACCGCCGAATCAATACCTCATCCTATCCCTTGTTACGTACAGTACAGCCCTGACGAAAGTTTAACAATAAGCTAACGAATTACTGCCGAATCGGCGGCACATCTCGGTACCTCGTTAGCTACAGTACAGCCCTGACGATAGTTTAACATTAACCTAACGAAGCTCGCTTGCTGAATGGCAGAGATATTATAAACGAATGGTCAAAAACTGCCAACATATAGATTACACCATAGAAACATTTTCGAGTTACGTAAAGTTAACCAAGATAAGCCAAGATAAACTGCCATTTTGGCACTTATTCTTTAGCTGTCTGTTAATTTTTCGACAGGTCTGTACTGTATATATCGCAAACTTTTTGATAACATCAGTCTTTTGTCGGCTTTTCGGTTATGGCTACCTGTCGCTCGGTCACACAAAAACCAAAATTCTACTCTTAATTGGTGTTCAACTTTCGATAGGTCTTTATATTTACCTTACATGGTAATAACAAAGTACCTTGATAAAACTTACAGAATACAATGTAATTTGATTTACAAAATCAACAGGAATCGGTTTATTTAGAATTCAAACAATAAGCATCTTTCGAATTCATTTACTAACTTTAGTTTTATATATATGCACATGTATGGTACTGCTTGTATTCTTAAGGACGAGCTATTTATTTTTTCTATTTTTACTAACCTAGTTTGTCAAAGTTTTTACTTTGCTTTTGGATTGTGATTTGGACATTAGATGGTTTGTTTGTTTTTGATTGTCTAACAATCGTCTAATGGTAACGTTACTGGATCTGTCCCGATAGTCGACTATAACATTGGGTTTTATCGTCAAAAATAAGCCAGTTACTACAAACAATTGTCATGGTAACCATTAATATTATCCCCGTGTCTGTAAACAAGGATGGTATCTCTGCTGAAAGTTTGAAAACAAGATCAACCCTGCTATAGTAAAACAACATTGACCTGTCCGCTTAACCTTTCATTAGAAATATTTTTATAGGAGGTTCTACCCTATACGGGGCAGTGTTAGAATTTATTATTACATAAACAATATTTGTGTTTCCCATTAGTTACTTGTGTTCCCTATATAAAAATGTACTTGTCCATAGTAAATATTAAAATCAAAGGTCAAGCAGACAGGTCACTGTTGCTTGTCTATACAAGTGGATCGGACCGACTTAGACAACTAAACTAAGCCAATCAAGCAAAAAGCTTTTGGTAATTCTGTCTTAATCGCAGATTAATCTACATAACGTGTTGTCTGATCTACAATTAGTGCATTGATACTAAAGTACGATACAAACCTGTCGAAAGTTTAACAGACTAGGCCGAGAATGTTGTACCGAACCATTAGCTTAGTGTTAAACTGTCGAAAGGTCTGTACTGTACGTGGCATATATTTTTCCATACATGATGACATTTAGCTATATTGTTTTTGTTTATATATATTTTGATCTAGAGTTTTGATGTTAATTTGAATTGTCCTTTGTGACAGGGCATATGTACATGCAATTTTTTTCAGAAGGTGTATACATAATAAATCAAAACTTTAAATATGTCCTAAAATATGTTACAAATTTACTATATCATCAGGTGAAGTAATGATGGTATAAAACTGTTACTTGATTATGACGTCATAATAAACTGAAATAACTAAAAGAGATATCAAATAATAGCATTTTTTATTAATTGAATTTATAATTATGACGTCACTACAGTTTTATTATCAAAGCGCTGGTGGTAGTAAAATTGTAACAGTAACAACATATTTGTAAGTCATGTTTAAAGTTTTGATTTTTTTCATTCACATCTGTGCACTACAGACATAATTTAAATATATATATATATATATATATATATATATATATTGTACTGTTATTTAAAATTAAAATATATTGCAAGAATGTCATTGTCATTTTTCAAGTCATGTCAACAAGTTTTTATCGCATCTTTAGTTTATTGCTCTATAATATGATCATATTGTTAGATGTATTTCATGCTGAGAAATCTTTACAGCGATGATCTCCTTAACATATAATTTTAAACTTGAAAAATGTAATTGAAGCTGCTGTGAGCCTATAAAAATCAGAAGCTATTGTATTGATTACCGGTGTCATAACGTTCTAACACATACGTTATAAATCTATTATAAACTACGTGTATATGTCTGATTTATATATCTTATTACAGAGCGTCAGAGAGACACAACTCAACTGCTGAAATATGCTGGAAAGAATTGAAAATATGAAGAATAACGATTAGACATCTTACATCATCGGGATAAAACCACATAAGATGACTTTGCTGATTACACAAATAACTTGACTCTGAAATGATTTATTTCCGTGTTTTACGGCTTGTGGCTATTTACGTGTTCATAGAAAAGTCAACGGCATTAGAAAATGACCAAGTGTTTACGCAATGTGGCGGAAAATTCAATGCTGCGAATGGAGTTATTTATTCTCCAAACTATCCGAACCCATTTCCAACACCAATTTACTGTGAATGGGTGATAAACGCGCCCAGTGATAAGAAAATTATTTTGTATTTTACTCAATTTTTTCTTCGAGGATCATTCGATGTTTTAGAGTATAAATATTACAGAGATTTTACTACTTATATAGATGAAAAGAAACTAGCCACTGTGAACTGTGAAGATGAAATTCCTTATATCGTCTCATTTAAACCGTATTTGGTATTACGGTTTGCCGTTCATGAAATGGGTAACATTCATATGAGAGTCCTGGACCATATCGTCGATGTTTTTGGATTTAATATCACGTATGAACTAGTTGAGGAAAAGGAAGAAGTGAAAACGGCATGTTCTGTCCATTATTGTTCATATCTTGGTAACTGTATTGCTAGTGCCGATTACTCGTCCTACAAGTGCCACTGCTTTCCTGGATATTTTGGGGATGAATGTCATTATGGGCCCCACTGTGACCCTCCGAGAGAAAACATGTGCTTCAATGGTGGAAAATGCAGGTAAGTGGTTAATCAAAAACAAATATACTAATCCATGTCCGATATACAATCCCTAAGCAAAGTTAAAACTTTGGAACTGACAAGGCAGGTAAGACACAAGAACTTCCACCAGGGAAATGAGTCCGGCTGCTTCGGAAGGGTTAGCATCTCCTGTTTAGCTAGCTATACCCGCCACGTGTGTAATCTAAATTTTGTGAAAGAAACATGGAACTATGGCGCAATCCTGGACAAAGAGACATCAAATTAAGGAAATTGTTAAGGTAGGGTTACAACCCTGGACTGCAACCCGTAACCTACTCTTGCATATTAATGAAATGGAACCCGGGACACACGCTATTGCATATCAATAAACTAGCAACTGACTGATCAGAAACAAAGCCTAAGAGTGAAAAAATTATGTGTAACGTCCCAGTCAAGAATAATTCACTTATACCGAGACGTCGCTAGCTATAGGCAAAGGTGCAGAAAATTGGCTTTTTGTTCCGCTTATGGCACTATACAGCAGGGTTCTTTATCGTGTCAAGCCTACCGTGACATGGGACCTCGTTAGATTTAAGTTCCCATGCGAAAGAACCGAGACCTGTTTTTCATAATATCGAGTGTTTGGCGAAAGAACAGTCACTGCCCGTTTTCAAATTTTGGGTCAGACCCGGGGGGATTTCGAAGCGACGACCCCATACTTAAGGTGCGAGCACTCTACCAACTGAGCTACAAAAGCCTCAATTGAAGTTTTATTGAATGGTTACAATCCTATTTATCATGAATACTCATGAATTCGTGAATGCCCGAAATCTGACTTGTGCATGCAATGATAAAACAGTTTTAATGCATTATTTTGTAATCCTTTCCTTTAAAAACGACAATCGTCTTCAGTGTCTTCAGTGTCTATTGAATTACCTTAAAATACCTTTCCTTCGTTATGCGGAGATCTAATTGTAAGTTGGCGTGCTGTAATACGATTTAAAGAGATGTTGATTGACAAGAAAACATAGAAACACGAGTTGATTTCCCCACCTATGAACGATAATATCCATCTTGTTCCACTCGCATTTTCGATAGAATGTTGCATTCCGTCCTAGTCGAGGAGTAATTTTTCCTATCCGCCAAAGATAAAAACATGTCGCATACATATTCCCGACTATTATTTTATAGCATAAAATACTATATTCAATTTATCAGATAAAGTTGAAATCATCAAAATGATATTTAGTTGATTTATAATTAACAATACAAGCATTGTTCCTGCTATAAACAAACTAATTACATTTTGCGTAATTATTGCTAAACCAGCACAAGACGGCCGTTTTGTAATCAAGTTTTGATGTCTCTGTGTCCAGGATTACCCTGGATATATTTGACGTCCCATAATTCCATGTTCCTTTCGCACAATATTGATTACACACGTGGCGGTTGTAGCTAAACAGGGGGCGCTTACCCTTCAGGAGCAACCGGCCTAACTTCCCTGGTGGAAGTTCACGTGTATAACCTAACTTGTCAGTTCTAAAGTTTTTACTTTGCTTCTGGATTGTGATTCAGACATGGATTAGTACGTCTGTTTTTTATTCCTAATAAGTATAGTTCTCTGATCAAAACATGCACACAAATACACCATCCCCTTTGACTGCGTTGTTTGGCGTTACAGGTTTTTTCAGTGAAGTTTTATTACAAAATTATCATTTTTTTCTGTTCATTTAAATCTGTTTCGTTGATAATTTAATATAAAGTAACTTAATTTGCACATATATCAAAGTATTCATATTTATTTCGATTTTTCTGACATTCATTAGTTTTTGCGCGTTTTGACTGCAGTTTTTTATTATGACGTTTAGCGATTTAAAAGTAAATGCGTAAGAACAATAGTTCCCAACCACTTATGGGATGGAATAAGTGCTTATATGATATTTTGGTGTCTCCAGTATCATATAGTTCGATTACTCAGTGAGAGATATCCATTTGGCCTTAAAAAGATAGCTGATCACTTGCCAAAATACGTTATTGCTATATGTATTTAAATATTTTGGTTACAACTCGCATATTAAGTCTAAAAATTGAATAAAACCATATTCCATGTGTCGCTTATTGAATTAAAATCATTAACACCAAGTAGCAATATGATTTCACGGCAATAATTTCATCTGAAGAAGAAGAAATAAGATCGGCATTAATTTAGATGCATCAGTGTTTTGTAATTTTAAAACATTAATTAAGTTAATAAATAGCGTCGTTCTAAGCAAAACAATATATGCATAAAATGCCTTTAATTATTAGTTCTGATGTTTGCGTTGTATTTTTGTATTACATTAAAATATTAATTTTAAAGAAAATTAAAAAACAGAAATATTCATAAAAATAATGAACACTCCAAGAATTTTATTATGTTTTATAAAATGTGAAATTTTAATTCTATTTTTAAACCATTTTTTAAATCTTACGATCAGAGCCAATATGTTTCTGACAGCTATTTTTCTTACTTTTTATAGAAAATCCAATGAACTTGAATTAGGTTTGGTTAGATAATTTTCACGTAGTCTAATCGTAAAGGGAAATTGTTGTGCACATTCACCATTTCTTATATTCTCCGCCAAATTATGAGCAAAGTTATAATGAAACGGTGCCGCTATAGGGATTTTACATGTTACATATAATCTATGTAAGATCTTTTGTTGAAAAAATATGTTCCGGATAATTTTTTTGACATCCAAGATTACTAGAGATATAAAAAACCAAGTAAGCTACGTAAGATCTTTTGTTGGTAAAAAAATGTCTTCTGGATAATATTTTTGACATCAAAGATTACTAGAGATATAATATAAAAAATACCAGGAAAGCTACGTAAGATCTTTTGTTGGAAAAAAATGTGTTCCGGATAATTTTTTGACATCCAAGATTACAACAGATATTAAAAACCAGGAAAGCTACGTAAGATATTTTGTTGGTAAAAAATGTGCTCCGAAAATTTTTTTGTGATCCAAGATTACTAGAGATATAAAAAACAAGTAAGATACGTAAGATCTTTTGTTGGTAAAAATATCTTCTGGATAATATTTTTGCCATCAAAAATTACTTGAAATATAAAAAAACAAGTTAGCCACGTGATATCTTTTGTTGGTTAATAATTGTGTCATGAATGATTTCTTTACACCTAGGATTACTAATAGTCTATAGACATAAGAAAACCTAGTTAGCTACGTAAGATCTTTTGTTGGTAAAGAAAATTCCCGGGCGACTTTTTGTCATCCAAGTTAACTAGAGACATAAAAAACCAAGTAGGCTGAGTAAGATCTTTTGATGGTAAAAAAATGTGCTCCGAAAAATTATTTTGTCATCCAAGATTACTAGAAATATAAAAACAAAGAAGATACGTAAGATCTTTTGTTGGTAAAATATCTTCCGGATAATTTTTTTTGTCATCCGAGACTACTAGAGATATTAAAAAACCAATTAAGCTACGTAAGATCATTGGTTGGTAAAAAAAAACTGTCTTCTGGATAAAATTTGACATCCAAGA
Source organism: Anadara kagoshimensis (assembly GCA_021292105.1). Taxonomy (NCBI): domain Eukaryota; kingdom Metazoa; phylum Mollusca; class Bivalvia; order Arcoida; family Arcidae; genus Anadara; species Anadara kagoshimensis. The sequence goes on from CM037860.1 coordinate 32,806,020, forward strand.
TAATTAGAGATAAAAAACCTATAAATTAACCTTTAATACAGGTGTTTTTATAAGCCGATTTAAACGAAGTTCTTAACCTAAAGAATTTAACACAAATGAAAAGGAAATCTGAGATTGTTTCCGTTAACCTTAGTATAAGTAGGCAGATTATGAAAATTTCCGCTGTGGCTTTATTAATAAAACTATGTTTACAGATTAGTTTCCACACATTTGTTTCAATTTGAAATAAAAACCCTTCAGTTCATTTAACAGATATAACATGTTTTGCACACCCTATATCACACACCCAAAAATCACATCCCCTATATCGCACCCCTATATTACACACTCTATATTATATCCCAATATCACATCCTCTATATTGCATCCCTTTTATCAGACCCTCTTTATCAGACCCCCTATATCAAACCCCATATCGCACCCCTATATTGCACACTCTTTATCACATCCAAATATCAAACACTCTATATCAATCCCTTTTATCAGGCCCTCTTTATCAGAGCCTTTATATCGCACCCCTATATTGCACACTCTTTAGTACATCTAAATAAAACATCCTCTACATCGCATCCCTTTTATCAGACCCTCTTTATCAGACCCCTTTATATCACACCCCCTATTTTGCACACTCTATATCACATCCTAATATCACATCCTCTATATCAATCCCTTTTATCAGGCCCTCTTTATCAGACCCTCTATATCACACCCCATATCGCACCCCTATATTGCACACTATAACACATCCAAATATCACACCTTCTATATCAATACTTTTTATCAGACTACCTATATTACACTCTTTATATCCCAACCCCTATATCGCACCCTCTATAACAGACCCGATATAAAACACTCTATATCATATCCTCTATATCAGAATAATATGATACTTTCTATATCGCACCCTATATATCAATCGCCTATATCAGTCCCTTATATCATATCCCCAATATCACACCCTCTATGTCAAATCCCAATATCACTCTGTCTATACCACACTTCATATCACACTCCTATATTACACCCTCTATATCACATCCACTATATAGCACCCTCTATATCAGACCCCCAATATCACACTCGCTAGATTGCACCACCTTTATCACACTCCTTATATCGTTCATGTGTATGATGGTAAATTTTTTAATTAATATATAAAAATGCAGATACATTTTTTAATGATGAAAATAATAAAGCATGGTAAAGTCCATATCACATGCCATATGAGCAGTCCTTGACCGTTATCAGACCACGGGCTAAAGCCCTCCGTTTGATATTGATGTCTCTGGCAGATATGGCATGTGATATGGATTTTACCATGCTTTATTCTGTATAAATATTTTGATTTCGAAATAATTCTACAGTCATATTTGTGTCCCATACGTTTTAATTCGTGTTAGTTTGACGGGTAGTAAATAACACCAGGTGTTTATGTCATATTAGAAGTCTTGTAATGATGTATGCAGTTATATGGATAATAAGTATTGATTCTATGATCGCAAATCCAACTTTGATTGCAGCACAAGGAAATATGTACAATATCTTTGTTTTTACGTAAATAAAAATACATTTTTGTGTAATTAGTCTCCACTAACGGAATGAGCTATTTCGTGAAGTTCCATAATGTGTCAGCAACTGCCCTTGCTGTAAAGTTTTAAGTTTAAGTAATTTTTCTATTTTAAGTTATTTTCACTTAAGATGATTGTATATTTGTCATGATATGTATTTATGCCGATTCAATAGATGATAAGAAGGGGTATAAGTATCCTTCTGGGACACTTGTTCTCATTTAGTTAGTTCTTGTTATAAAGGGAAAATTGATGAAAATCATGTGTTTTTTATAGCCAGTGTAAAGCTTAACACGAAACAACACGTTTAATAAAAACAATGAAAATGGTCTTTAATTTTATATGTTTGCTCTCAAAATGAAATAAAAACTAATAATAAAAGATCCGGACTTTCGATAAACATCAGATAAATTAACAATATGATATCAAATATTGTTAATGAAGTTACGTGGTAATTTATAACCAGCTGTCACTTTATTCTTGCAGATACTTTTTGGGAACATATGTAAATACGTGCGAATGCCCTGACGGATACAGCGGATTTAAGTGTGAACAGCCACCAGTATCATATCAGGATGAACGTAAGTATTCCAGTTGTAGGTAATGATGGAGGCATAAGAAACAGAAGCCGTGTGAATGTTGTTTATCGTTAGTTGTAAGTGGGTTGACGTATTAGTCCTCTAAGATAAAAAATCACAAGCATTATATACTGGCGTTGTATGAGAGGGATGAAAAAAATTTTGTCAAACGCATCGGATAATGAAGCTCACCACACTCATTCGAAAAAATGAAATTACAGGGACCTAAAAACCGAACGAAACAGATGTTAAAATGTTATGCAAAATTGAAAGAGCAGATGCCAAAAACAGTTAAAAACACAAAAAGACTGAAACAAGACATTTAAATATCATGCTCAATTGAAAAAAATGAAAGAATAGGTTTTCAGAAAAACTTAAAAATCGTAGCAAAAATGCAAGACGTTGACATTTTAAAATTAGAGCTGGTTATAAGAATTACTATTATCCCATCAATGGCCATGTTAACTCATAATAGTATTAAGGTTTCTTGCATCTACATCACGTGTGCGCAAAGAGTTTCCACTGATATTGTCACGATGCATGATGAAAATAAGAAAAAATGCTTTTAAATATGATGTAAAGCAAAAGACGTAAGCTAATGCGGTTTAAATTGTTTGAAGTTAATCTCAACTCATTTCAAAATCTTGCTGTAACCTCGTATTTTAATTACTGAACAAAGCAATCGTGGTCTTCAATATTGATCGAACTGGATTTAAATCTATTTCCGTTGCAAGACCTGATTTCCATTTGATGACATAACTCAATAGTGTGTCCGGAAATGTTAGTAATTTGACTACAAGACAGTTTTGGATTAAGTGTTTTGCATCCATTGATCTAGAGACATAGAAAATTATGTAATGGAATTTGCGTTGTAAGTTGTAGCATTTTGAGAGAGATAAAGTAAGACTCTGAAGAAAGAGAAAGTCCAAGATACCTTCATATAAGTCTAATGGTTAATGGAACTTCAATTTTTTGAAAACGGGTGTTTGGTGGTTACTGTCTGACCAAAGCTGTACGTAGTACACCATACTTTTTTTAAATAATTAAAATCTCTTAACTTCTTGAAACCGGGCTTTGATTATTCGAATATCAGCTATAATTTAAACTTAAATTTTGATGCCGAAACACTTTTAATTATTATTTACACCAAAAAATTACATATATTAGGCTTTATTTATACTAGAAAATAGCTATACCGTTATACCAAAGTGTATGGTTTCATCACCTTTATCAAACAAGCTTAACTGACTAAAATCCTTATATTAGGATACATCATTCAAGAATCATTAGTCATTGTCTCCGTTATTTAATCCTAATCTTCCCTTCAGCGTTACAGTAATAATGAATCCTTATTCTCTCGTCTACTGAACAAATGGTAATTACAAATTCTAATGATCTGATGATACGTGTATTGTAAACCAAGCAGACTGGTTAAGGAAATCCCTTCAAAGCTCACCGACAAAAAACAAAAGAAGATACAAGCGATTGTCAATTTCCATTTAACAACCAACACATAACTTTAATTTCATATAGTTTATTTATATGTGAACGAAAATACAGTCTATATATATATATGAATCCCAAAACGTCTTTGACTGTCAAATTAATAAATCGGTAATAGATCAGTACTATTTTATAAATGTTTCTTTTTGTTATGGATGTATCAAAGAATTGGACGTTTTGCAAACTGAATAAGTCGCATATTTAAATATTTTACGTGTGCAAATTGTTCAATTCTTTTATTCTTTTATAACAAAATCAAATATTATTTCATTTCTTAGAATTCAATTTATAGATATTTTTTCAACAACAAATCAACAATTTAAACAACAATATAGCCATAGCAAGTAAAAAAGCAACGCTATTGTGTATGAATTTAAACGCATCTGTGCGTCATTCATTATGAGATGACGTCACTGAGAGCCAATCCATTGATGCATACGTGACAAAAAAGATCTGACGAATCAAAAAGTTTTTAACAAATGGGAAATGAATTATTTGGCGATAGCCATGTCGGTATCCATTGCAACAATCTTTCATGCAATGAACCGAGCAATCAATTCTACTTGGGAACCAAGGGCATCAGAAGAGCTCAACACACTCAACAAAACATTCAAGACTAATATTGGCGGTTGATAAAAAGATTACAAACTTATTTTACTATCATTTAGAAACATAGTGACAATATAATATTTTTATAAGTAAAAGAAATTTTTCTTTTTTTCATTCTTAAAAGATTTAGCATGTGATGATCAATAAATGCTTTTTGATATATTTCATCAGAACAAGGCTAAGAGAGCTGTCTCAACTTTAGGTTGCAGACTTTATTATACAAAATCATTGCAATTACCACAATGTCAGACGGATACGCAGGGATACCTTGAGGTAATTTTAACATGCCGTCTTCCTTATGATTAACCTGTTTGATAAGAATGACGATATCAGATTTCTGGAGGTTCTAAATGTACTTTCACTAAAATTTGAGACAACTACTTCATATAAATAATGCACATTTTAACAAATATTTTGAATAACGTTATTATAAAACCCATTAATTTTAAGATTTTTGAGTTCGAACACAATTACATCAAGTCATATTTATATTAAAACATAAATAACATTCTGTTTTCTGTTCCGTGCTTAGGGTGAAATTTAAATAAATGAGATATGTAATAAAATTCAGCTACTGTTGAACGTATTCAACCTTTAAATCATCTAAGGATAAATGAACTTAAAATCGAGTTTTTACATATAACGACGTGTACGTGATTTTTCTTACACAAATTGTTTATCTGTGTTTTGATAAACTCTCTTACATCAGATGTTTCTAGCGGCTTTATGTAATGTACATAAATGTACCATTAATTCAGATCCAGCCCCGTTCGCATATCCACAAAGACTATTAGGCACTTTAAATATATGCATTGTTCTAAAAATCCTAAATCTGTTAAATATCAAGCGTATAGTGAATATAATCAACGCAAAAGTACCGGTCCATGTCACAACCCCCCCCCCACCACACACACACACACACACACACACACACACACAAATACAAAGTAAAACCTTTGAAAACAGGCAAACAAAGTTAACGATGATTAGCTTGTTGCTCTCTGTAAATGTCAAAAGACGCTTCTGTAGAATTGTTGGACGAGGACTACGGCGACCGAAAGTATTGCAAAAAGTTTATCGTCTTAATAGTCAGTAAAGCAAGCAAAGGAGTGAAAAAAACAAGCAAACCAATTCATGTCCAAATCGTAATCCTAAACTAGATAAAAACTTTGAAACTTGCAAAACACATGAATTGCCACCATTTAAGTGGGGCGTGGTACTATTTACGGCATCAATTATACGTTTCATTTTGTGTTTCGTCATTTTCCCGATTTTAAATGAAACGAGAATGCCAATGAATATTGACTCACTTGTTAAAAAATAGTTATCACTAGACGAGTGAGTTTATTTTATTTGTATTCAAAAACAAACATACTTATCCATGTCCGAATCACAATCCAAAAGCAAAGTAAAAACTTTGGAACTGACAAGTTAGGTTAGACACGCGAACTTCCACCAGGGAAGTAAGGCCGAGTGCTCCGGAAGGGTATGCGCCTCCCGTTTAGCTAGCTACACCCGCCACGTGTGTAATCAAAACATGGAACTAAAGAACGTCAAATGTATCCAGGGAATCAATACACCAGTGATACAACCCCCGTTTGCGAAACATCTAATCATATATATATCAAATCTCAGTAAATTCGTAACCTTTTCTAGAAACTCCAAATCAATTTTTTTTAATTATATATGTTTTTTTATTGGTACATACCATTTTGAATTAATTCACTGAAACCATTTTAAAAGATTTTTAACTGTAAAAGAATAGTATGCGACACAATATTATCTAAATCAAATTAAATGACAAACAACACCAAAAATTACAAATGTCGAATGAAACATAAAAATCAACAGCCATTTGAAGTTTATTTTTTGGAAAACAACATCCATTGCACAACGCAATATGACATTAAATTGCTATCCTGGGGTAAAAACATAAATACTCGTGATACAATTATTTCTTTTGTCTTCAAAAACAACATATCTAAAGATTGCAAAAAATAAATATAAGGGATATTTGAGAAACTCTAATTACAAATATCAATATATTCAAATTCTAATTGCGGAGATGTGACAGGAATATCAAAAACAGAACAGTGAATCAGATAGTTTTACCATGGTTTTATATGCTTCAAATATTTATTTGAAATTTTAATTGTCTTTTCGATTTTCCTGCAAATGTTTTTTAGTATTTAAAATTTTATTTTTGTTGATTTTATTTCATGATTAATAAATGCAATTTCTAAAGTTTCAAGTCTATTTCATAATTTCATTATTATGTGTTGTTCAACAGTATTATGATTCCCTGGATATTTAAAACATTAATTTCCATTTCTGTCTTAAGCGTTTTTATATTATGTAATTATTTCCAACCCATAAGCAATTTAGTCACCTAGATTAAAAAAGAACTTGTAAAATGATTCATTTTCAGTAATGGAATTGTAGTCATGTTGTGAAACTTATATGTTATATAAAAAGTTATTATTGTTATGATTATTGAGAATAAGATAAAGTTTTTAAAATAATAATCAATTCTTATTTGTCAAGTTTAAGTACACTATGGACATGTTTTAAAACGGCTGAAACATATCATTTATATTAAACCTGATTATCGGAACAAACCCATGGTTACAAAAATAAACTTTCTGTATGTCTTTATAATAAAAAAACATACATACATAATACTATCTTTGTCCTAATTACAATCCAGAAGCAAACTAAAAACTTTGAAACTGACAAGTCAGATTAAACACGTGAAGTTTCACCAGGGAAGGTAGGCCGGGTGCTCCGGAAGGGTAAGCACAACCTGTTCAGCTAGCTACACCCGCCACGTGTGTAATCAAAACTATGTGAAAGGAACATAGAACTATGGGACGTCAAATATATCCAGAGCAATCCTGGACACAGAGGCATAAAACTTATTAACAATACTGTGATGACGACCATAAAACTTTTTGAGGGCCATGATAAGCCTAGGTTTGCAATATCCCCCTTAGTCAGCAATTTATTTACTAGTATGATCTCTCGATTTATATATTTGCTAACCTATAGTTCCATGTCAATTATTCCATTGTCAATTTTGATTTTACACGTGCCGGGTGTAGCTAGCTAAACACAAGGCGCTTATCCTTCAAGATAACCCGGTCTTACTTCCCTGGTGCAAGTTCACGTGTTAATCTAATTTGCAGGTTTCCAATGTTTGCTGCGCTTTTGATATTTTGATTTGGTTATGTTTCTGTTCGATTTTGTTGGTTAAAATTCTGTTTTGTTTGCTGTAGTATATGCTACTTGGTGCAGGCTGCTTTTATTAGCCTGAAACAAATATTTTGAAACGCAGTACATTAGATGTGTATCATACGAGTTTAAAGATATGGTAGGTAGGTAGCTCTGTTTTGTAGTGAAGGGAAGAATCATAACATTTTACTGATTAATAGTCAAATATAGAATAAAAACGTCAAAATGTTATAAACTTGAAAATAAGCAAAAATAAAACTGCTGACAATTTGAACAAGTAATGTATGAACGAAGTCATTATGATCAAAAATTAATAATAATTCACATTTGACATGCTTCAAAATCAGGAATGGTACGGGTGATTAAAGAAAAAATACAGAATTTGCTGCTTCAAATCATACTTATCTCCACGGATCTAATTATAATAAACCCGTATGTATTCAAATTGTTAATGGCTTTTTGTTTTACTACAGTTTGTGTATCCCTCGGCTGTAGTCAAAGATGTCAGGCCACAGAAGACACAGATGGGAATGGGAATTGTGAAAATGGTAAAAGATTGATACAAGACAACCGAGCATTTTGTGGATACTGTACATGTGATGAGGGATACAGGCTGACAGAAAATAACAGAACATGCTTGCATATAGGTAAAGTAACATCTCTCAATTACTACTAAATTCTTTACGCAATGATATTACAATCCTAGGCTTATCAAGGTCCTCTAAAATGTTTTATGGCTGCCATTACAATATGGTGGTAAATATGATGTCTAAGTATCCAATATTACCCTGGATTATTTTGACGTCCCATATGTCCATTTTTATTTCATTTCCAATTTCGATTACAGACATTTAGGTTGAAGCTAGCCAAACATGAGGTGCTTACCTTTCCGACTACACTTCCTTGGTGGAAACACATGTTTTGCTTTTCCCAATTTCATAGATTTTCTTTGCTTTCGGATTATGATTTGAACATGGTACGGTTTGTTTGTTTTTGATTACCGATTATCCTTTTAATAATCTGTTTGACCGTAAAAATAGACCTTTTTAAAAGCGCTACACCGAAAACAAATTATTCAAGAATAATTGGTTGTCAAGTAGAATTACCAATCAAGTTGTCACAGAATGCTTGGTGAAATTCTTTATTTTTGGATTGTGTGTTTTAATAGTAAAACACAAACTGCATAACATAATCAAAATCCGTGTCAAAATGACAAATGAAAATCGTCTATTAATCGTGACATGTTAGGCAATTAGCCATTGCTTGCATCATTTTATCATAGCTATTGTTGTTATATCCAATATCACTCGGAACGCCAAGTCGGCAGTTTCCTCAAATTGTGTTTCGGCTTTACAAATTTTGTATCCTTCCGCCGTATGGAAATTTGGGATTACTTTTTGACAAGTTTCTGAGGGGCGAAAAAGACACTCGTCTTTAAACCTATACTGGAACATAATGAAGTAAAATTTATATATAAAACTTTTGAGTTATATGCCGAATAAACAACAGTTTGAGATTTGATTTTCAATTTAGCGATACGATACTGTTATTAACACATTTTTCCGATTTCTTGACGACAATCCATTTCTTCTCACAATTGCCACACAATTTTCGACAATCTTTAAAACTTGGACGAATTTTGTGTACACAGAATTACCACTTTATATTATGTAGAATGTGACATCACGCAATAAGAATTGAATTGAATCAAGAATGGTTTCTGAGCACGAACTGTTAATATCGTAAAAACCCGAAAGACTGGGTGGTACATTTGGTTGTCAATTAAAACAAAAATGGCTGCCCCCACGATGATCGACGCTTCAATGTCGTTTCAATTGACGTTGCAACTAGTTGTAATAACACCCACGTGATGGAGATTTCAAAATCTTTTATAAAAATACACATAATCAAATCATCAAATCATTCGACGAACTAAACGGTTAACTTACATTTTCCATTGGTCAGTGACATAGAGCCAATTACGAAAATGAGAGTTATCTCTTTCCTTTCGCCAAGCACTTGCCATTACGAAATGAAAATCAAGGTTCTTTCGGATGGGAACTTAAAATAAACGAGGTCCCGTGTCACGGTTGACTTGGCACGCTAAAGAATCCTGCTGTATAATGCCATCAGCGCAACGCACAGGCAAAATTTCTGTACCCTCGCCTATAGCTGGCGACGTCTCGATATAAGTGAAATATTCTTGACTATTCATACAAATTGTGTATGAACAGTGTTACAACCAAGAATGCATAGGCATTCGGAAAAAAATGAAATAAAAACAGAAAGATCTAGAATCAGTAATTCTGTATGGTTTGAGAAGTACAACTGGCAGGTATACGTTAAAGGAAGATGGGTATGTTCTATGTTCTTTCCTGTGGATTTTTCCGGTGTGAACTTTCTATTGAAATACATGTATGCGTTGAATATACATTAAATTGTTGGTTTACGATAATGATGTAAGTAAAACGAAAAAGTGTTTAAACAATGCTTAGACATTTTCCTACATACAATTATGCGTTTGATGTTAGTTTTGTCCGTGATATACATGAAATAAACACTTGTGTTTGTCTCTACTGTATAAGAAGAAAAAAGATTAGCGGCAGGAATCTTCCGCAGTTTTGATCTTAACTATTTCGCGGCAAGAAATTTTCATATTTCCACCTGTAGGAAAAGTGGCCAAAAGGAGAAGGACATTTTGCCATGAAGATAAATTCGCAATACGAGATCCATCGCAAAAACGCTAATATTTCTTCCACGAGAACGTCTCCTCTTATACAGTATGTAAGTGCACTGCTCCATTATAAACATTTTAAGTAAAGGTCAAGCAGAAAGGTCAATATTGTTTGTCCTAACCCACCTTAAGTTACAGATTTATATAAAATGTTTGTTTTTATTTGTATTTGTTATCGTAGAGAGATATAGAGTGACATTTACTGTCTTCACAACAACAAAGGAAGCCTACACAGACGAAAGAATAATAGCGGATCTTAAAACGGATGTAAGTTTAGTTTGCAATTCCTAGACGCACAGTACAGACCTGCCCAAAGTTTAACAATGAGCATACGAACATGAGTCGCAGCTCAGCTGCCGAATGACCAAGATATGGATAACTAGTGATCGAAAAGCTGTCAAGAGATAGATACAAGCTGATGTCGACATAAATCTAACCAGAGGCTAAAAACAGTTACAGATTCCGCAATAAGTCGTGAGCTTAGTGTTTTACGTTGACAGGCCTGTGCTGTATGTTTATGTCAATAACCTCCTTCAAGCTAAAGCCGAATAACGAACATGTACTTGACAACATCAATTATAACAGATGCATACAAAAAACATAATACAACTGGGAAATACAAACAACTCAAAACACTAATGTCACTGATCAATTACATTCCTACCGTTGATGTTCAATTCCTTGTCCAACGGTTGATTACTTCATATGACATACACTCTTAAAAGATATAATATTAGTATTGTTGATAAGTTTCATGTCTCTTAGTCCAGAATTGCCCTGGATATTTTTGACGTTCCACAGTTCCATGTTCTTTTCACACAATTTTGATTACGCACATGGCGGGTATAGCTAGCTAAACAGGAGATGCTCACCCTTTCGGAGCACTTGGCCTCACTTCCCTGGTGAACGTTCACGTGTATAACCTAACTTGTCAGTTCCAAGAAACTTTGCTTCTGGATTGTAATTCGGACATGGATTAGTATATTTGTTTTTGATTAATAATAATATATATATAATTCCGACATGGCTATATATTTTCTCAAACATTCACAGGGACATCAGTGGCCGATTGTTCTAAAGCTCACACTTGCAGATCTCACCGTATAGAACTAGGTTCTAATCCAACTTGGATATATCATATGTAAGAATTTACAGTCAGTCCAAATCGTTTGTCGAAGGCCGATTCCCCCCCCCCCCCCGCACTCCATTATTCTAGAATTGACCGCCTAAATGAACATTTTGACTGGGACATTAAACACCATTTCTCAACTCCTCTCACTGTCAAACTAGATTAACAATAAGTCAGTATATTCGTATTAATTTTTTCTTATAAAACACTTTTATATGTTTATGTTTAAAAATGATGATCCCTCATCAATTATAGGAATGAATGTATTACAGTTTAAAGTGTAATTGTCAAAAGCGCTTTTAAGCATTCGTAGTAATTCAAGTTGCTTCTACGGAAATACTTGCTAAACCTTATTTTTTCACAAATTTAAAAATGAAAGCAACGAATATTTACAATAATAAAAATGAAACCCTTTGTTGGTAGTTTGCCTGCAACAAAGATAAAAGCCTTGAAATTTTAGAACTCAGAAGTATACCCACGTTTCACGTAATAACACCGTACATCAAAAGATTAATTAAAGTTGGCATTCTGTGCTTATTTACCGTCATGTTATACCGAAGACCTGAACACTAATTATCTTTAAAATCAACATATCAGTTATTAGATTGCATAATATTTGGATTATGGTAAAAATAATTCTGTACCTGACAATTTTCATGATTAAAATATTGTTTGATTAAAGATGTAAAAGTATTAGCTCTTTGTAAATATGTGTGTTTTATAGTTCTTTGTAAATATTGGTTTATTAACGTCTTTGTCTTTCTTTTCAAAAGAAATTATTTGTACAATATGTAAAAGATTACATGTTGAATTCTTTCTAATGTGCCTTTTTACCATTACAATTTTACTAGTAAGAGTTGAGGAAATGGCTTTGATAACAGATGTTTAAAACTTGAAGTTCATTAGGAATTGCTTGATACTGTTATTAAAACTAGTTTTCTTCCTTTTCTCAACAGAATAGGCTAAAATGCATTAAACCATAATTTGAATTATTTTATCATGCATACACAGAATTAAATCAGACTCATCAATTGATTTTTAAACAACTGGAAATTATCTTTTCAGATTTTCAGGAAGCTAAGAGACAGCGGCATTACCACAACAGACAAATTTGGTATTTTAGGATTTAGGTAGGTGAAACTCAAAATAATTGATGTTTGAGTCAACCCTGGTGAAATGATCACTAATCATGTATCAGGTATCATTAGTCTTTAACGATAGATGCGATATTCATTGTATGGTGTATTAAACTTGTTTTAAAAAATGTGATGAGAAAATAAAAAATATGTAACTTGTTTTTTGCTTTATAACACATTTTCGAGTGAAGCTAGCCAAAAAAGGAGATGATTACCCTTCTGGAGCACATAGTTTCACTTCCTGAGTGAAAGTTCACTTGAATACCTTACTTAATTTGTCAGTTCAAAATTTGGGATTTGGCATTGTGATTTGGACATGGATTGATATGTTTGTTTTCGCGACGTTACGTTCTGTCTAGCATGCGGTTTATACTAAGTTATTCATACAAATATTCAAGACATAATGTAGAATGCTTTTAGTTGAATTGAAGATATGACGATGGCCGACTAAATGACTTATTGTTCCATTAAACCTTTTCTTAAATCTCTTTCATCATTATTTTTATTTGGATGTGATTGATCCATTTACTACAGGCAAGGATAGAACAGTGTGACACATAACTATTTACGTTAGTCTACATAATTTAAAATATACAGGTGCTTTTAAACACAGATGACAAGTCTGTCTTATACAAGTAAGGTTTTGTTGCTTGTTCTGTAATGTCATTGTGCTAATTGAAAAGGGTCATTGTTCGTACAGTATTTTTTAATCGAATAGAAAAAATTAAGGTTTTTTCTTGTTTAATACGCAGCACGTAAACTTGTAGAACTAGTAGAAGATTTTTCAAGTAAAAAAAACAAAGCTAGTTCTATATATTTAAAATGAACACAACGGTACCTCAGTTAAAAGAGTACTAGCTTCATATGTGAGAGGTCGTGGGTTCGAAACTCGTCCGAGATCTGACTAAGACTTTAAATCAGGTCGTGACTGATCTTTCGTCAAGCACATGACATTTAGAAAGTCAAGAGGTCCTTTGAAAGAAACTTTAAACCGGTGACCTGTATCACGGCAGGCGTGTCACGTATTAGAATCCTCCCCGCACATTGCCCTAAACGCACTGCAAAGGTGCAATCACTACCACGTCAACTATGACTGGTGACATCATTATATGTGGTATATGTTTTACTGGGACGTAATATCCCATTTAATCAATCAATTAATTAATCATGTATTATAAAACAAAAAACTTACACTTACGTTTGAAAAGAAGCATGCATAAATGTCTTGCGTGACAATTTTGTCATCTGTCTCTTAAAACATCTCGGTATTAAATAGGCTAATGCTAAGTAAGAGTAGTGTATCAATTTTGCAAACGATAACAGATCAATCACATTCAATGGAAAAAATTATGGAAAGGTTTTAATATATGTATTTTATTATACGTGTGTTTTGTATGTTTGATTCATATTCTATATTCTAAACATATTCAGTGTAATAATTTAGGTGCGTTTTTCATTTGCTAAGATTGCAACCTTGTATAATTCACTTCAATAGTTTAAATTTGTTTGAATTTTGCATTGCTATCACCATTTTGTTACAAATTAAAATTATACAAAATAATACATTCATATTCAAAATGTATACAACTGAAGTATTATATGAGATATATGAATGTCGAATTCTGATTTTTTAAAATAAATTAAAGAAGGAGATATAAGCTGTTGGGTTTATTTCAATCCATAATGAATTGAAGTCAATATTTGTCTTAACGATTATTAGCAATTATACAGATATTGCAATCAGAAAAAACACTTGCGGCAATATCGCTTCATGCAATTTGTTTGCGAAAAGAGATGTTGTTTGCATTATAGATTATAAATTTTGTGTAATAAAATATATGCGACGAAAAAATAAAAATATAAATCTATCTCTAAAAGCATCTCTGTTTTATAAAAAGCTTAACATAAGCAGAAGTGATCATATTTTTCTACCTTTGCCTGTAGTAATTGCACGAAAATAATGAATTTTTAAAATTTACTAAATCTTGAAACATTTGTTAATATAATTGAAGCCGGATACATTATGTGGCCCTTCATAAGTAATAAGTTGTTATTTTGATGTTCTGTCGTCTTACGTTTTAATAATGTCATTCTGTACTTAATTAGTGTCAATCCGAACATTCCTTCCGGGTCATTGTGATCCATGTATTATCTGTTGATAATTAAAATTCAGATCTTATTTTTTTTAATTTCAGGAATTCCTCCAGGACACCGGAATATCGATTTTACTTTTATATAGAACGACCTGATTTGACATTTCTTGATGATTTTGTACATCATTTGATGGCTTCCAAAAGTGTTGGTATAATTGATCTGTCATCAACACGACCTTTTTATAAAACCGAGCCTGGTACGTATGTCATATTGTTTCTATTAATGTCTGGTTCCTCTTTGTTCATATTTCTTTAAAGAAACCTTACACTAATGTTTTTCATATCAGTGCTTTTATGCCATGGTGCTCGTTCGATCTTAAGTAGTGATGTCATCGAGTACTCGAGTACACGATCAGGAACCTCATATTGTATAACAAATTTAAGGATCATCCAAGTAGGAAAATTTAAGTGAAAACTATTTGGTTGAAAAACGTAAAAGAGAGGTACAATTAAGAAATTACCTACACATGTGTGAAGATTTATAAATAAAACTAAAGCAGGAATTGGTAATTTTAAAATACATGTATTTGTTGCATTTTTTATGGAAATTGTGCAAAAATACATGTCTTTGGGAAAATAGTTTTCACCTTGTATAACGAATGAATTAAAAAAAATTAAAAGATATTAATTTATTCAACGATATAGAGCAGTGCATAGGGACCAGAGTTTGTTAAAGAAATACGAGGTGTCTGAAAACTCGACAATTTACGGTTGAGGTTTTCTACGATTTATTTGGGGTTTTTTGCGTGTACTAGGCGTGATAGTTCATATTCTAAGGTCACTAATCATCCAAAATACAACAAGTCACAAAAAGTGTTTGGTCACACATTACAGTACTATTTCAATTAGGTGAATATTGTTTAGTTTAAACAATGCTGAACTATATACAGCCGAATATGCCTCAACAATAATCAAGTATAAAATAGTATAGAAACTTAGTTTTTATAATCTTAACTTGGATCGTTGGTAGCCTTAGAATATGAACTATCACGCCTGGTACACGCACTTTAAGAAGGAAAAACATCGTAGAAGGCATCAACCGTAAATTGTCGTATTTCTTTAACAAACTCTGGCCCCTATGCACTGCTCTATGACGTTGAATATATAAACATCTTTTTTATTTTTAAAATATTCGTTATACAAGGTGAAACTATTTTCCCCAAAACGTGTATTTTTGTAGAATTTCCATAAAAATTGCTACAAATATTTTAAAAATTCTTTTTAAGTCTTCATTACACACGTGGCGGGTGTAGCTAGCTATACAGGAGTTGCTTACCATTCCGGAGCACCCGGCCTCACTTCAGTGGTGGAAATGCGTGTGTAAGCAAAACAACCAGTTGGAATTTAACACCAAAAAAAGCAACACGAAAAACGAAAAAACAAAACTAAATACAAGAAATCTGACAAAAATAAGCTAGAATTCATTAGGCTTGAAATACAAAATATCGGTCAGAACTGTTCAAATACAATCATTACAAACAAAAAAATAATTGTAAAAATGTTGGAAGTAAACAGAACAATTGGAATAAACTAAAAATAGTCTAAACTAAACACAAAAGCTCGCATATAAACAGAAAATATCGGTCAACACTGAATAATCAATACTTAAATCATTTACGTGTAATAAGACAGATATTTACAGAAGTAAAAACTTATTATAAACAAATCAATTACACGTTTATGCAAGGACAATATCATTAACAACGACACTAGCTCATCATTTTAAAATATAATTTTTTTAATTAATCCTAAAATCGATTATTTCTTTGCTTAATGATCAACATGAGAAAAACCTTTTAAATATTTGTTTTGTGTGACATTAATGACACTTCTTTAAGAATTCTTGAAGATACAGATATTTTGCCACGTTGTAGGATGTGGGATATCAACAACAAATGATGAGGGGTTTTTTTTAAATTATGATTGACAAACAATTTTCTTCCACATTCTCCAACATTTTAGTGTTTCTTTGAAAGCAGGCATATTAAAATAAGAAGGAGTTAAGAAATCCCACAACTAAATAAAGATGCTTGAACGTATTGCGTGAACTTGTTTTTAATTTTGTCATTTGATATTCCTAGTAATATAGAGTATATTAGCCCTTAAACGTATTTCAGCAATTTTGAAAAGAAGTGTTTTCGTAATGAACTTTCAAAGTCTGTCGACATATATGAAAAACCAATATTCATTGTAGTTTACCTTCCGATGTAGAAAGTGACATTTTCTTCTCATTTAATATTTAAAATATATCTTGGTCCTTCTATTTTTATCATTTCAACATTTGAAAATATTTGGATTTCCACTATTTTGTGGGATCACCACTGATGAATATTATTCCAAAGTGGCCGTCTAGTGCTAAACAGTTTTAAAAAATTAGAAATATCACATTTTTAATATCTGAATCTAATTTTTTATAAATATTTCATCAATTATTTTTTAAAATTTATCTGTTTATTTATTACATTGCATTTCTTGATTTACGCATTTAATTATCAATTTTTTGAAAAGTTGGAATTGGTATGTCGTGAATATTCTGTTACTGCAACAGGAAAGAATGTAATTGTTTAGTTAAGGTCATTCTTTTTATGACCTTTTTGTTGAGTTACTGCTACAAGTTAAACGTAGACAACTCCAATCATTTTTGATAAATTGGAGTTTGATTTCGTTAAATCCAGTGAATATATGTGCTTCTAACAGGGACACTTTAAATGATCAACTTTATTTCCTCTTATTATGAAATAGAAGCAGTTTAAGTCAAAATTGTATTTTATACAAAATGTTTTAAATTTTAATTAAGTTTACACTAACCATTTGGTTAAACCAACAAAACTTTAAACAACTAGTCTAAGATTAGTATATAACTGAGCTTCGATACTATGAATTTTTCCTCTCATTTTGCAAGCCTTTAAGACAGAGCTTTAGAAATTGGTACTTTCTATATAGCTGCTTTTGTTTGTGGTAGAGTGAACATGTTTGGGATCTTTTGAATGAGTTCAGCTGATACAATTCCTCATACTAATAATGAAATTTTGTTGTGTTTACAACTTTCAATGTTCATTCAATTTTGTAGAATTTTACCTACAAAGTGTATCGACAAGAGCTGGTGATTCTAATATCATAACAGCAACACAAGGGGCGATTCTAACACTGTGGTGTGCGGCACGAGGGTCAGAGAATATAAAATTCCAATGGTTTAAACAAGGCTACCCAATCGATACCAGTCTCACAGATCGTGAAATATATACAAGTGTTGTCATATCTAGATCAGAAGAAATAACTCGATCCATTTTGAGTTTGGATAGTGTCACGCCTTATGATAGAGGTGAGTATTGAAGCTTCATATAATAATTGCAAAATGAAATTTATTCACACAATTATTAAGTCTCAGTTGAAAATGTCAGTTTGCTATCGAATGAATATAATAACAAAATATTGCTAAGTGTTGTGGTTTAAGATTTTGGTAGCATTCTTAGCATTCTAAAATCGATTATTGGGCTAACAAGAACATAGAAGTAAAAAAATAAAACTATTACTCTATCAAAAAGTGGACAAAACGTATACAATGGAATTTCGACACATAATATAAGGCCCTGTCATTTATTTTAACTTAATATTTATTTGGCCGTTCAAGTGTATCTATTTCTGTTCACACTTGTATAAAAACTTGGAAGTTATTGTTGTTTGTAAGTCGAAACAAATAAAAAAAATACATATAACGAAAGAATACCTAAAAATTCAGACAATACTGTCTGACATATTACAAAATAATATAGAAAAGCCCAGCCAAATCACACTCTATGAAGATCTACAAAAAGTTTAACGCAGTAGGTACAAGATTATCAACAGAGCAAAAAATCTACAATAAGGAAATAACAATACTCTTGAACACATATGAAAGCAGCCTTAAGAGACAAGACACATTTATTGCATTTTTATAGATTCTTTGTACAAAACAGCAACAGACGAAAGAAAACGAATTCCGGCTTCCATGCATACATGCTATTACACCTGGGAAACATTTATCAAAATTACAATATATAAAACGAATTCCGGCTTCCACAAATACATGCTATTACAATAGGGGAACATTTATCAAAATTGAAATATAACATTACCGGCAAAAACTAAAACGGCCTACAGTTTCGAAGAATAAATCAATTGTTGGCAAAAACAAATTTCTTCAGAAATTTTTATGCAAAAAATTTATATTTCAAATTTGACTACATACTTATACAAGGACATATTGACACCATTTTATGTAATAAATAACAAAGGATTTAGTTTTTCATGTTTATTGCTGAACTAGCAATAGCACAAATAATTTGATCCCCTGGCTCATTATCCGTCCATGGATTAAAACAGCGTTTTATTTTCTCCGAAATTTGTTTTTGAATGAACATTAACTTGAAATAGTTGTATTTGCAGCACGATTACCTATTATTTATCATGCTTTGTAGGAGAGTTTACATGCCAAGCAAGTGATTATGGGGAATCGCAAAATAAGTCTATTAAAGTAGATGTCATCACACTGCCCCTTGTTGACCTTGATCCTTTGTCATCGTCTGTTAAATCTGGCGAAAAAGTTAGTGTTAGGTGTATGTCACCTGATGATACACAGAGAACGTTCCTTAATGAATGGTTTGAAGGAACAGTAAAAATACCACCCGGACATAGGAAAGACAGAATTGTTGAAGACTTGTTCCCAACAGGCACTCGACTTTTTATCCCTAGTCTGACGCACAGCGCGACTTTCACTTGTCGTGTAACCAATTCTGCAGGCAGCGTGAATGTGACGTCACATATATTTGTTCCTGAAGGTAGGTCTTTGTAAACTGTAAATATGCGAATAGAAGTTGGATAAACGTTTTTTGATTACGCTAACGTTTGAAATAGTTATGCAATTTGAACTCAAGATCTCACAATTTTCAAACTTTTGTCTACGCAATGCCTTATTGCAATGTGCCTCTAATGAAACATTTATCTTCTTACATTTCACGAGATACTTTATTATTGTCTGATTGGTGCAATAATTTATTTAATGAGTTTGCGATGATTTTATAACATCACAAAAAGAAAACAGTATTATTAAGAAAGATATTTGCTCATGATTGAAAGAGGACCGTTCATAAAAAAATATAAGGATATAAGCATATTTACATACATTGCGCGGTTTGTCTAACCAAACAACTTTCATACCTTTCTATATTAATGTCTATATGCAATTTTATTCTTTCCAGCAAATGAAACGCATTTACAATGTCCAGGTGAATATTTTCAACAAGTAATATGGCGGAAGACAGCTGGAAGACATTTTGATAAACAAAGTTGTCCTACTGATTCAGGTGAGTTTTTTTTTTTTTTTTTTTTTTTTTGTTTAATTGTTATTATAGTTTCTTATTTGACGTCACTTGTAGCAATTTATAAACAAACAACATACTAATCCATGTTTAAACCACAAGCAAAGTAAATACTACAAAGGTGACAAATTGTGGTAAACACGTGGACTCCAACAGGGAAGTCATACTGGGTGCTTCATAAAGGCAAGCATCTCCTGTTTAACCAGTTACATTGGTCACGTGTGTAATAAAAATTGGGATTGATAGGAACATGGAACTATGGGACGTCAAATATATTTCAAAAACAATTCTTTACATCAAGTAAAATCATGATAGCTTCAAATATATCAAAGAGTAGAAAATGACAATTGACATATTTATATTTCTTGCGTTTTATCACAAATACAACGTAAATAATCTATTCAGATGTAACATAGAATATCGAAATGGATACTAATTTTAATCTTAGAGAGTTATTATTAAACGAAAATTAAGACAACACTAAAAAGAAATTAATATAATCCATCAACAGAAGTTTTTATTGATTATGTCTTATTCGAGTATATTTTTTAACTGTTCGATCTTGCTAATTCAATGGACCTTAGTTCTGTAAATATTTCAATTATCTCTTAAACATGTTTTGTGGATTTATGTGCAGTTGTTTACTTGTATATACTGATGTTATCTTAATTCATGTTTTCTTTGGATATATTTTTAATTTAAGAACACGTTTTACAAATGCAAGATATAAATTCGTTTGGGACTTACTATGTATATTTATTTGTATGTTTTGTCATGATTTATGATATTGTCATTGGTAAAATTAATTATGAATTTTCTACATACAGTATATGTGTAGTTTACAGCTTTCTTGTTGCGATTTATTCCATTTATAACGAATTCTGTTATTGGTCGAATCTAATTGATGATTGATAAATGTTTTATGAATACAATTGTTGATTGGTTGAAATTCTTTGTAGTTTTCAATTTAACCGGTCCATTTGAAGTAGGTAAGTCCCTCCAATATGTTGCTGTGGTGGTTAGTCTGATGTATGTGAAAATTGTACTTTTATTATAATTACACATTTAAAACAATCTTCCTAATCTAATTGTTTTACATTTTGAGTTGCTAACATTAGCCACCTCATAATTGATTTAATATAGGATTTATTTCTGACGACGGTTAGGTTACTGAAATATTAACATGTCTGTTTTATTTCTAATTCTCATAGTTTACAAAAATATCCATATAAAGTTTACACCTGATAACCTGTTTTAAAAGTCACGATCACATCACTGTAAAAAATGAAATTGTTTGTCCAAACTGTAATGCAATGACTTCTCTAGTCTTTAGACATAATCATTGAAAAGCCTTATTTAACAAACCAATATCGTATTTTGCCGATTCTATCTAAATATCGATGTCATGACAATCTTTTTTGACTTGTATTAATAGTATAGTATAATTTAACCCAAGGGTCTGCCATTTTGTAGACATTCTTTTGTGTTGTTTTCCAAAGATAGCTAGATAGGTTTGTGTTAATCAATCAAAAAACAAACATACTAATCCATGCCCGAATTTAAATTTAGAAGCAAAGTTAAAACTTTGAAATCGACACGTAAACTTTCACCAGAGAAGTGAGGCCGGGTTCTCCGGAAGGGTAAGCACTTCCTCTTTAGCTAGCTACACCTGCCATGTGTGTAATAAGAATTGAGTAATCCATACACGAAACAAATATCCTAGTTCCCTTACTATATTTTAAGGAAACCTTCTTCGTTACACCTCAATATTCAAAGCACAAGTCCTTTCTGAGTTTTCATTCTTTCATCACCAATGCATTATATTCAACATTATGTCACAACAGAATATTTGAACACTCACTTTCATATACTGAAATCTATTCACTATTATAGCAATATATACTTGACATATATTGCACAATAAAAATATCTTTTAAATACAATTTGACTGTAGCGAATGCTTGTATTAAAGAATTTCATCTTTGCCATTCTGAAAATACAACACCTTACCTGGTAACTAGTTCACAAACTGTATTATTTCTTCTATCACTCAATTCTTTACTTTTCGACATTTTTGCCTTTGGCATTGCTTTTCTGTTTTCTTCTATTTTCGCTTCTAATCTAGAATTAAACACTGTTCTTGTTAAGTGAGATAGTGTAGGTAACAAGTTAGAAGGCTTATTAAGTTAATTTATTTTTAAATAATGCATGATAACATGATTGGTAATTATGGAACAGTAATGGTGTTTATCACATATTCGAATATTTTGCTAAAATATTTTTTGTATAACAAAAAAGCCAGCATATTTTGAGAAAAAAGGTCTAAGAGGACTTGGAGTGTTTTTAGCTTACCTCAGTCTAAATCTACTTTAAAATAAAAGTCCCTGGCATGAAGTAGAAAAACTTAAAGCACATTTTGTCCTAAAAAACGGCATAAAAGCATAATATTTATATATAGCATAAACACATGCAACTGATGGGCTTTTACTTCCATTCAAAAACAGTCACTTGAAGAGATTGATCCTTTCAATATGCTTAGATGAGTTTTTGCTATGGTAAATCGTTGGTCCTCCTTGTTGTGTCTAACATTTTAAATAGTTTTTTTTCTCCGGAACTAGGGAAGTAATTACATTTCTCATTTTTGTTCTTTACCTCGAACACTTTTCAAATTTTCCGGGACCTGTTAACGTTGAATGATATCACAAAACTTTAAAATGAAAACCTGTGAGAAATCTACACACTTGATTCTGCATACCATCTCAAACCAGTAATCACTTTTACTTGACTTTGCTGGTTTACCTTGGCCTCTATTCAAAGTTACAGTGGTGCTTTATATAAAGCAATAAGCTTCACGTAGTCTACTGATATATCTTGACCTTCATTCAAGGTCACAGCTACCTCACATTAGCAGTTTTTAATCTATACAAGTTCTGGTTGTTGGGCTACAATGGTAATTTAGTTCAGGAGCACTGTCTATGAAATACTTTGAGACACAAAGGGACGTTTTTCGAGAGAGAGATTTGGCCTATTCTTAATTAAAAGACATTTATTTATTCCTAAAATAAAACTAGTTTTAAATGAAAGTACAATATTTCTGTTGTTCAAGTGCTGCATGATTCATGTTCCCGCCAATTTTAAAAGTGTAGCCATGGCTACATGTAGATATTGTGTTGATGGTATTGAAATGGCATGGAGTAGATTATTATGAGACCGTAATTGTAACAATATTTATTAATTTTCATTATGGTGTTTGGTTAAGTTGAAAGTAAGACATGCTTATAAGTAGTATAAGGTTCAGTTTAAATTTTTCACTCATTTCAATATTTTAAATTTATTATAATCGAATGGTTTAAGGGAATTGGGTACTGAAACAATACATATTTAATCGTTTAAACAACATCTTCTCTGTATAATATTATGTGCATGGATACTCTTATTTTCTTGGACACAGGATATGCTACAAGAAGGTGTGAATGTCCTCATGGAGCAGAAAAATGCCATTGGGCTGTACCAAACTTTGTCCGATGTCAATCATTAGCCTTGGTTCATATTTTTGATGAAGTGAGTATATATATCTATATTTTCAACCCTTGAAAAAGTATGGTTTCTCAGGTTTGATCTAACCACTACTGATGAGGAATTGTATTCCGAGTGATGTTGTAAAATTAACACTGATATAATATATAACTTCAACCATTCTAATATATTTATGTATCTGTACTCCATTTCCTTGATGTAATATAGTGTGGAACAAATACTTTAAGGCTATATAAATCTATATAAAGTATATAGTGTGTGTGTGTGTATGTGTGTGTGTGTGTTTATTGACTAAAGGCCTCAGGCCCATATCACAATAAGTTACAATCATTGATGGTATAAATGACAAAATTGAATGATACACACTTTTTCACGCTAAATACAGATTTCTAAATTGCAATATTTATTTTAACGCATAATATTTATACATGCTTAATTTTTTTACCCCAGTAATATTTTTGAAGACATAAGAATAATAAATTTCTGATAAGTAGGAATTTTAGAACATAATTCTACGATTATACTATTTTAGGTATTTATTTTATACTACATTTTCTAATGAGATATGAAGTTACTCATTTATTTGTAGTAAACTGTTAAAGGATATAGTTCTACTTGCTTAAACACGACACGTCAGAGCGAGGTTTCAAGTTCTACAGAACTCCCTAATGCCTAGGTCGAATCCTCTTGCAAATATTCAATTGTTAGATTGTTTTTTAACTTGTCGAACGACAATGTGTTTTATATATATGTCCAGGTTCATAACCTACACTATCCCCGAAATTGCCACCTCTATATAAGTGAAATTCAATCAAATCGAATTCTATTGCTTTACTGTACTCTTACCTTATCGAGACGTTGAATAGGAATAATCGACAAGGCTTAAAAACTTAATTGATAAATGTCATAAATTTTATGCTATTTAAAACCTGAAATCCCAAAAAATAAGGTATACTCTCTCATGCAAAGTATTCCCGAAGTTAAGTTTGGTAAAATATATTTTGTCCTTTGTGTATCTTTTCAACAAATTGAAAACAATTTTGGTTTTATAATTTTGGTTCAAGGACTACTGATAAGGAATTGTATTCCAAAACGACCGTCTAGTGCTGTAAGATTAAAACTGGTATAATATGTAATTAACTTTAAATTTTACAGGAACAGTAAACCTGTTATATTGAACAGTTGCACATTAACAATTTATATGCCCTTTGGTTTCACGTTGTAACCTGAAATATATCTATATATTAGTACCCATATTTCCTTGGCCAAAAGTGTGATCTTTATTTACAGTTTATACTGGAATGTATCTCTGAAAACAAATGCTTATCCAAGCTCAATTTTCTAAAATTTGTTTTTTTAGTTAGAAGAGCTTATACTTGGATATCAGGAAAAAACGATGAAAACGGTGTATGATCATCTAAACGAATTCATCAACAACTACGAAAAGAGGCTTTTTACAGGCGACTATGAAATAGCAGTGAACATACTTGAAAAAATTCTTAACCACTTGAGTATTTTTCAGAGTTTAGCAACCAAGGACAAACCACTGAATGTAACGGTAAATATATTAACTATTATCTGCAATACTTAATGTTTAAGTGATCTGTACTTCATATGCAGTGTCTCAACCTGGTGGTAAATTTATCAGGTATTGTGTGAATATTTAATTTGTGTATCATTATCTTTTCGCTAGTAAATGGTTTAATCAAAAACAAACATACTAATCCATGTCCGAATCACAATCAAGAAGCAAAGTAAAATCTTTGGAACTGACATGTTTGGTTAGACACGTGAACTTCCACCAGGGAAGTGAGGCCGGGTGCTCCGGAAGGGTAAGCACCTCCTGTTTAAATGATTTACATTGACTAGTTTTCTATTTCATTTGAAGCAAATGGTTGCATTAATTCCTGTTCTTTATTGCTCTGCAATTCTGATCTCCGGATTATGCTTCCAGTTATAAAATGTCAATGCTTCAGAAATATATGCAAATTCAATTTTCACGATTCAGTACAAAATCTACAAAATCATATCAATAAAGTTGCATAGGCTCGAAAAAATCTATTTGATACGTTCAAAAACAGCACTGTAGACACAATAGCTAATCACTTTAGATATAATTTTTAGCATATTTATTTCCTTTTGATCGAAATCTCTATCCGTCTGTGAAAATTATTCTGATTTATTCGTTGTGAAAGAAACTATCTGCACAGAAACGCTTTGATAGTGATTAATTTATTTTATTGCAGTCGATTCTGAAGTTAATGGATAATTTATTGACTGGAGCCATAAATGCAACATTTGAAGAAAAGACAGTAAGTAGCAATGTTGCACTTAATGCATTTTATGTTGATTGAGTGTAATCTAACCTTATTATCTATTCTCTTTTTAACCTCTTACTGTAATCGTACTTAAAAATCAATATTATCACTTGCAACTCCATGTAATTATGCAGCTGCAATGATATTTTTTTTAATTTTATCGTATAAATTATTTGCATTAAAGGTGTATTTATAAAAGTTAAATAATATTCATAAAAATGTTTCCGCGTTTAAGCTGTTTCTTTTGCACGTCTAAATATTCAATTTGAAATAAATCGATATGATACCTGTGTTTATTTAATTATCAAAACAAACATACTTAAGCTTATCCATGTCCGCCAGGAAAATGAGGCCGGGTGCTCTGGAAGTATAATGTCTCTTTGTCAAAAATTACCGTGGATTTATTTGATGTCCTGTATATCCATGTTCCTTTCATTCCCAAATTTGCGTTCACATGTAGCAGGTGTAGCGAGCTAATTAGGAAGTGCTAACATGTCCTGAGCACCCAACATCAACTGGTGTAAGTTTATATATTTAACCTAATTGTCCGCTTCAAACGTTTGACTTACATGTGCTTATGGGTTGTGGTTTGGACATGGATTGGTTTGTTTGTTTTTGATTTAATATGATAATAATGCCAGACAGAAAAATAATTTTATGTTGAATCATATATTATGCTTTTATATTGTTTTTTTTCCTATAAAAAACTTCATTTTGCAAAAGTTTATCATCAATACATATCGTTGTAGGCAATGGAGGCAGGTACCAGTTTTCTAAAGATGGCTGATCACCTTGCCGGAGGTTTGACGGATGTACTAGATTTTAATGTCGAAAAATCAATAAACTTGAAGAATCTTGGTATGTTTAATTTTATATAAAGGACAAAGTATACAGGTATCACGGATTAAATAGGATTTTATTTTCAATAGGCCGTTTGATTTTGAAAAAACAAATATCTCAGTATATTATATAAAAAATAATCGTATGATATTTAAACTTTTGGGCAAACGAAAGTTTTTTTTTTATTTGCAGCATATTGTATTACAAGCACATCTTTATGCTCTTTAATTTGTAGGCGATATTTGTCATGGAAAACAAAGTAATTCATTGTATTTATTTGGAAAAAAGGATAAAGATATCCAGGGAAATCCAGCAAGCAATTAACACTGGTCGTAGATACGCAATATTTTATAACATACTTTTGTCATGTAACTAATATAAACGGTGTTTTGTATAAAAACTAATTAAGCGATCATTCATATAGAAGATTGCAATTCTAAAATGATTTGTTCTTTTAATATCAATCATTTTATTTTTTTTTACTTTAATCTTTTTTTATTTTAGTTCATCGATCATGTAACGAATTCTCATTAATTTTTTGCAGATATGAATATTAAAACGACTTACTTATTAGAAGATGCTGAATTACATCGTTATTTTCCAAGACTGTCCTTGGCAAGAGATAAGCGTCATGTTACATATGAAAGTAAGTGGCGGATATCTATATCTTTGTGTAAAAACTTTCATATAATTTCGTATAATCACATTTAATGTGTCAAATGGCAATTATTATCGAGATATGTTTCAACAATCAGTGGTCGTAATTTGTTTTTGTTGTCATGTTTTCTATCTGCTTTCGCTTCTCTATCATATTTTTTTCTTTTTTTACTGATTTTGTAAGTGTGTGTTTTTAAGTTACAAATGTCTTTGTTGTATGTAAATGACCTACGGAATGTTTCATTTTTCCTGTCTTTATCTATGACTTTGTTTTCAATCTTTTCTCTGAGAAATTTCCTATGCAGCAACTGTTCAGTTTTTCACCCATGGCACTTTTACAACAAGACAATAAATAATTTAAAAGGTTAATATACTGTAGTTAGATCGCAATGCATTCTTATTCCACAGACACAAAAATAGTTGGGATAATCAAAGTCAAACATACTAATCCATGTCCAAATCACAATCCAGAAACAAAGTAATGACTTTGGAATTAACAAGTCAGGATAAAATATAAATGTGTGAGATAATATTTACATTTGGTTGTGTAATTTAAGAATGTTTTCTGTTTTTTAAAACCTCAAACAGATGATCCAGGAAATATGAAAATCACATTAGTAAAAATTGCTTGTTTAATATCATATTCTAGAGTAGGCGATTGTTAATATATATTTCTAAAGAAATATTTGATACCTTTCGAAAACAATATGAATTTTATAGATAATCTGACAGCTTGTAAATGAATACTTGAGTAATGTATCCATGCATTCTTTTTCCAAAGACTTAAAACTGATGTTCATATTTTATATGTTTTTATATGTCGCAATTTTGTTTTTATTTTAGATTTTGGTGATGAAGATATACGAATTATAGAGTTTATATTTCATAATATAACATCTCTCCTTTCATCAAGAATTGCTAAACCAGAGTAAGTATGGCATAGTTGACAGCTTCTTACAATTTAAATGTATTGGACTGAATAGATTATCGAAGTAGCCATAGTTACTTAAACATTAAACTGTCTAGAAATGGCGTTTATAGTGCTATAACTTCCATTGCCGTGCAAAGCAAACTTAATAACGCGCGCTAGCGCGTTATGATTAGTTTGCTTTGCACGGCAATGGAAGTTATAGCACTATAAACGCCATTTCTAGACAGTTCAATGGATTTATATACATTTCGCATTTTTTTTAAATCTTATTTTTGTTTTTGAATCCTGAAATAAATTTAAAACACTATCTTGTACGACATGCAATTTCAATTCCTGGAACAGCCTATCAATGACGTCACGGGCATAGGTGTCAGCAAGAAATGCGTGACGTCACATTAGCAAATGTAATTATAGTCCTATAACTTCATTTGGTCTGAAACAGAGTTTAATACAATCAAACACCATAAATGTAAATATATACATATATGATAATTGTGTCACTGCACTAGACGACCGTTTCGGAATTTAATTCCTTATCCGTAGTGCTTTGACAAAAATTGTGAAAACAAACTTTTTCAAGGGTTTAAGAAATGGCCAAAATATATTTTACCAAATTTAAGTAAGAAAATACTTTGCAAGAGGAAGTATAGTATACCATACTTTTTAGGGTTTTCTGATTTTAATACGCATTAAATTTGAAGTAAATATACATATTAATTTTTTTTGACGAATGTTATTTCAAAAAAGCTAACAAGCAAAACTGAGTGCAACGTTAAATGATTATAGTTTTAGTAACACATTTTAAAAAGTCTTCCTATATATAAAGTTTCCGTGTTCCTTATGATATAGGTGAAATCCTGAACATTTGTAAAAAAAATAAAAATAATTTGTATAACTTTTTTTTCATTGTTGTAGTAAACAGATTCAACATATATCTTACATCCATTCACTGTACTCGTTCAAAAATGAAAACATCACTACGGAGGACGGAGTTTTATACGTGGATGTACCTATCCGACATATTGTGGAAGTAAGTATCTTTAATTTGTTGGTTGGCTGATTACTTGATTGAATTTAGTGGTTACTAGTTTGAAAGGGTGGTTGAGTATTTAGTTTTCTATTCTTAAACTCAGCATTTACAGTTATCGGGAATTTTACTTGTTCAAAAATGAAAACATCACCACAGAGGGCGGAGATTTTTACCTAGATATACATTTCCGGCACATGGTAGTAGAAAGTATCATTTTTGGGGTTGGTTTGTTGCGTTGCTTGAATGTTTGGTTGCCTATTGATATGTTTAGCATGAATTATTGACAGGTATTGTTACTTGTTCAAACATTAATAACATTTTTAAATGATAAAAGTAGGTGTGAGAAGTCGGTTGGTTGAATAGTTAAGTATATATAGTTAGTCGATTATTTTTACACATAGCATTAGAAATTGCCAGGTATCTTGACAAAATGTTTGTCTTATAAATTCAATTTTTGATCTCAAGTTATTGCATAAAACCATATTCCTCCGGCAGGTGAGCATTCTCGGATATGGGTATGCCCTGAATGGGAGCAGAACCCAAATGCTGAAATCCTGATTTCATACAACACGGACACTAAAGCTGTTACCGATCTAAAGGTTTGGTAACAAGTCAGTGACATGTTTATATATCTTCTTGTACATTGTGTCAATAAAATATTGAAAGTTTTGTAAATAATAATACTGAAAGAAATAACATAAAGTGTTGTTTTAACTTGGCATTCTATTGCATGTTTTAAATCTTAGTTAAAGATCATACAGTAATTCAATTTGTACGATCATATGTTTCAGGTTAACAAAAATGACGTCAATGCAACTTTCTGTCTCGTTTGGAAATTTGATATAAGGTATTGTATGTTATATTTTAGTCCTTTATTAAATCTTAAGTATATTCCTTTGTGTATTCCAGTTTAAATCACTATTGTGCCTTTTGTACTTTATTTCAGATAATGTACCGGAAAACACATGAATTAAGTTGATGTGTTTGACGGAAAGACATTATTTTATCAGTCCCATTTTTTTATCCATACGTGTAAGGATGTTGAGTACTGTGATGTTTATTTGTAATGAATTTTGTAGAATCTATATGTCACATTTTAATAGATTGTGAGGTACAGCCTCCTAAGAGAATAATAAAGTATTGTCATCATTTTATTTCGCGTCAACAAGTCGGTTATAATACTTTAAGTACAGTACATATTTATGTATTTCGTTTTTAAAATAAATATTTTAATACTTTAATTTTGTGTTTGTTAAAAAGGGAATCTGAGAAAGGTTCATGGCAGAAACAAATATGTAGTTTAATACAGTTTGAAAACACATTTTCCATGTGTAGATGTCCGATTCCGGGACACGTTGTTGTTGGTGTCATTCCAATTAATCATCCGGTTAGTATTTTACAATATTTTCGACACTTCCAGATTAACATTTTCTTATTTAAATTATAATTATATCGAATACGTTTTCCGACAAGTTATAAAAATATTCCAATGATGATGAAACATTTCTGTCATTAAACTTTTGATCTTATTATGAAACTATTCAAATAACCCCTTCGTAGAAACCTTTTACAACACTGGAAGTTTACAGAGGAAAAAACAGACACTGAATGAATTTGTCTACCGTGTGTACTTAAACTGATACTGTCTATCTCTCTGCTTTCAAAATAAGATTTACCTTTTGATCTGCACATATATGATTCAGAATCAAGACAATATCAAAGCTGGGGATGTGTATGAGCTTGCTCATTATAACATTTAATCATTGATAATGTGAATATTTATATTTTTTATTTTTCAGATTCCTACGATTAAAACCAACGATATGTTGTCACTGTATATTCAGATAGGCTGTATAATATTGATGTGCGGAGTTATTGCCGTCTTGGTAGTTCTTCTTTATAATTGGAGGTAAATTTTTTTTATATTGTTCTACATAGTCCTACTTCACCTTTTTACTTCTTTATAAGCTATTTCCATTAGTTTTAACCCTAAGTTGACTTCTCAACATAAAAACGCCATGATTATATTGGATTTTAATAGCTTTAAGCTATTTGTACCTTACACCCGACCGGGACTGACGTACGTAGGTAGTGACTGTTTTTCGCCAAGTACTTGGCATTACGAAATGAAAGTCGCTGTTCTTTCGGATTGGATCTTAAAATAAAAGAATGTAGAATGCCATATTCGCAACACACAAGCAAACTTTCTGCACTTGCGCCTAGACGGAGACGTCTCGATATAAGTGAAATATTCTTGACTTTGAAGTTAACCCCCATTACTGACCCCATTTGTACCTTACACATATGTATGTATAGTATAACTTGAGACAAAGAGTTGATATAAAACTAAATGCAATATTAAGATATATGAAAGCTACGTTTTGTATGCAATCTTAGATTAGTTGCAGTAAACAGCAAAATGTTCGTTTTTGCAAATGTTTTGTCTTATTCTGACAACTAATTATATTTTTTTTTTTGAAAACGCCCTCACACGTTTTATTTTTTTCGATTGTATGATATTGAATTATCATAATTTGTATTGGTTTATAAAATATTTAACCCCTATCTCGGCAATTATTTTACGTCATAAAATAATGTTATACGGCGTTTACCGATGTAGTTCTAAAACTGAAATGATCGGCTTTGCGTCTGCCAACGCGACCAAGAATATGACACAATGCAAGTCATTGAAAAAGAAATTAATCCATTATTCTATCGAATCAGTTGCAGATTTTAGACCTATTATGATTTTTCTATTTTCATTATTTACAGGAAATTGAAAGGAGATGAGTATGTTATCCATTTAAATTTTTTAATTGCACTTATTGCGATAAATGTCGTCTTTCTAGTGTGCTTACAGAATCCAATGAATGAGGTAAGTTTTAACAATTCTTGTATTTACTTGTTCGTATAAAACTTAATATATATGAATACAGTATAATTACATATTATACCACTGTTAATTTTTATCGAATAGGAATGAGTAAATAGATCCATTGCTTCAAAATGTAGTGATGGAATATTTAGAACTTCTCTTCTCTTAGAGATTCTCCCATACACATACATGTGTAACTTTGTGTGGATTTTATTCCCAATACATATGTTTTGCAATAATAACATTCAATTGAATAAAGAAATGTGTCGTACTTGACAATAGCTAAAGCAACCAGAAAAATACGGTATATATGACGTCTGAATCAAGACAAAATCAAAACAAGATTGATTTTCTTATGTTGGTTTGTTGAATGGTGAATATTATGCAAAATTTTTTAGTTAATAAGTAATGTTTTTTCTAATTTCTAGATTATATGCATTGCTGGACAAATGTTGGCACACCTTTTGTTTCTCGCTGCTGAAGCTTTTGTGTTTGTAGAGGCAATACATATTTATATTATCACAACTAAACAATCGCCATCAAAGTTCCGAATTATAAAATTTATGGCAATTGGTTGGGGTAAGTTTTTTTCATATAACTACCAAAACTCATACAAATTTAACACATATTTTCTTACAATTTTGAAAACAATACATCGCTAATTATAAGGAAAAAAACTACAATTTTTAATGGAAATCGTTAGCGTTATGTCATATTAATCATCAGCACATTGTATATTGGTTTTCAATAAATAAAAGTAATTATTTTCTAAACACTATTCCCGCTTCTGTTTTTTTTTTTTTTTTTTGTACTTTTGAAATTTAAAATAGTTTCATTATCTGATCAATGACAGTCACAACAATTATAATATTTTTTGTTTTATGCACAATCACTAACTTTGTGAAGCTTCTGTAATAAAGTTGAGTCCCTAATATACTGCTTACCTGTGACATGGGTTCGTTGCCAAACATGCAAAATTTCTGGTAAGGTGACACATTGCTATGACCGTCTAATTTTCCATATATTGATTATATTTTAAATACAATGAATATATTTATGCACATAAACCTTTAAAACTATAAGAATTTGAAATTTATGTTCTATTTTTAGAAAAAATGCTGTCTATGTTTGCTCACTAAATCTTTT
Organism: Anadara kagoshimensis; assembly: GCA_021292105.1. NCBI lineage: Eukaryota > Metazoa > Mollusca > Bivalvia > Arcoida > Arcidae > Anadara > Anadara kagoshimensis. The sequence goes on from CM037860.1 coordinate 32,839,355, forward strand.
AATAAAGATTATGTCGAATAAAAGTTGTATTGGTTTTATTCTGATAGAATTTCTCTTCATTACAGGGGTACCTGCGCTGATAACAGGAATAATAGTTGTAGCTTCTGCTTTGACAGGATTCAGTAAAACATTTACAAAAATGTAAGTATTTAAGATTTCAAGGTTTGTTAGATTTATTTCTTTTGTTACCATTCTGTATTTTATTGATCAACACAAGTTCAAATCTGCATCATATATAAACTCCGTTTTAAGTATCAGCGATTTTGTGATAACTTCATTCTTGTGAGATATGTCTGACTTGATGTACTTTCATTGTAAAATATATCTGGCCGGATGAAGGATAAAAATCTTCTTCCCTTAATACTTACTATAGTACACCATTGGTAATTGACTATGATGTTTGTTTAAAGACGAATATTGTTAATTAGTGGTTCTAAAGTGCGTTTGTTTTTGTTTTTTTTTTTTTATGTGTCGGTTTCTATGTCGAACTGTTAGCTGCATTTGCTGTTTCAAATTTCCTTGATTTTATACTGATTTAATCGAAGTTAAGCGTTTATAGATACTACATAATAAAGACGTGTTTATTATAAGTATAACTAAAATTTGATTGTCAATGCTTGGCATTATTATTCTTCTACGTATATTTGTATATATTACCATTACAAATGCAATATTTTATTAATGTCGGGGAAATTGTAGTCAATGATGAATGTAAATAAATAATTTTTTCTCGTGTCTTTGTGTTGGCTGTGGCGTGATTTTGATAAAAAGCACCCATCTCCAACTGATTATTTCTTGTTTAATTTTAAGTTGCCCATTACTAGATACGCTTGTAGCAATTGCATTGATGTTCTGTACATTTTATATGTTGTAGATGTTGGATATCACGTGATCAATGGCAGTTTTACGGTTACATTGTCCCAATGACTATTTTAACAATGGTAAAACATATAAATTTATGGATTTAATTATAAGCATTTTTTTCGAAATTCAATGCTGACAATTGGTTTGAAACATGTTTTTGTAACAAACTTGTTAAGTTAATTATTTTTAAACCATCTCTGTCTTTGATTACACATATATTTTGTCTTTCGTTATGAATGCATTTGTGGGTTATCAGTGAAGAGACAACAATAATAAACAACGTTACAAATCTTTTACGGAAGAAAATATTGAAAATAAACTACAAAAGCGCTAATTTAATCTTTACTTATCTTTTTTTCACGCTAGTCACATTAATATCAAATAACGTTTTCTCACTCAGTCTACAAGTGTTTTATGTGATCCAATACAGAGTTATTAATTTCTTTTACAGACTTATATCGTGTTTATATGTTTATCGCTGAAAACTTGCCTTTCTTGGGAAGAGGAGTTATGGATCTCAAATAAGAGAAAAATAGTGTAAGTTTTAAGTTATTTTATTGTTAAATTGATATATCACTGAAATTATCTTAATGTTGTAAGGTGCAAGTGCAATATTTCAATAGAACAAACAGAAGCTTACATTTAGACCGACAATAAACTCATAATGACTTTCCGTTCGTATAAGTTTAAACATTCAAAAAGCAATTTTGCCTGTTGTCTATTCATGTTCCACAATGTCGTTACTATATCCAATGTCCGTCCTTTTACATAATTGATGCATCCTATTTAAAAATCATTCACACTTCACATTGAATTATCGCTATATCTGGTGTACGCGTCACGTTAGGAGTTTAATCAACAGTTGTCTATGTACAATACGATCAACTGCGACTTTTAGCGAAAAGTAACATAAAGTCATTGCTGAATATCGACTCCAAAACCGTGAGGTCTGTATTTTATTTATGTGTTTATATTGTATATTGTAGGTCTAGTATTGCTAAAACCGGTGTTCTGTTAGTTTTACTTATTATATTGAGTTTATTGAGTGCATCACTATACAATGACGATCAGGAAGTACAGTGTATAGTGATGTTATGTGTACAAATAGCTTTAGTAAGTATGTTTTACGTTTATGTGGAATTTCAAGAGGGAAATCTGTTACACGCGTGGCAGGTGTAGCTAGCAAAACAGGAGGAGCTACTCTTCTGGAGCAACCGGTCTCACCTTCCTGGTTGAACTTCGCGTGTTTAACCTAATTTCTCAATTTCAAAGTTTTTACTTTGCTTCTGGATTTTTAATTTTGACATGGATTAGTATATCTGTTTTTCATTACTTGTTGTACATGCTTAGTACGTCTGTTTGGAAATTGTACATGCACCAAGCACCATAGAAACCATCATATTCATTTGTTGGTTAGAGTACCCGACTTTCTGGTACTAATGTAAAATGAGATTTGACTGCATTATACGTTGCCTAAACATATTGTTTTTAAATGAGATTCGTGAATTAGAAATGTATTATTATTTATTTTGTCTGAAAGTAAATTATTGCTATTGGAAGGATATTAGATAGATATGCAACGAAATGTTCATATTTTAATAGTATCGGAAGGGCGAAGAAAATGTAACTTCCAGACAAAATAAATAATGGCTAATACAATATATTTCTTGTAGTCCATTTGCAACACACCAAAGATGTATAGACGTGATGTATGAACGGGCGATTTTTGTTTTATGCTTCCATATACATGTTTTACTCTAAGTATATAAACTAAACATTTTAGTGTATTTTTGAGGATTTTAAGGTTTTTTAGTTTAAATATCTTTTTTTAAAATGTTGACAGTTTTTAAAATATTCTTTCTTTTTTATTGTAGGCCATTTTTATATTTGTTAGCAATATAATTCTTGATGACAAGGTTAGTACTAACTACTTAATACATTTCTATCAGCCATGTGACACAATAAAAAATTATTTTTAATTATTCCACTATATTTGTAAAGAAAATTCGTCCAAGGTTTTGCTTTAAGCAACATTATCGAGAAGAAACTCTTGTTTTTTAGCAGTAAAATACTATGTATTATTACATGACATAATTCTTAATAATTAAGACAGCAAGTTCTGAATCAAGAGGTAAAGCTACAAACATTAACAAAGTAGCAAATATTTCCAAATGAATCGTAGATGTTCATCAAGTTAGTCACTATAAAAATATATCGCATAACGGGCGATTCGATGTTCTCTAGTCTTGCATTTGGGACACTACTGTAGGCGAAGAGGAACATAAACATCTGTAAGGTCTACCTAACATCTCTGTAAATAACGCTTCAAAAGAAGTATTATAATAACATGAGTTGTATAGGACCAAGAAAAATATACAACTCAATGGGAGGATACAGCGTGAATGTGGACTCCATACTATATTAAATTTACCGATGGTCAACAAAATTGTAATGTTAATTATATAAATTAACGTAAATAAAGTTATTTGGGTGAGGGTAAAGATTAAAATCATGATGTTGTTTGGTATTTAAGGTGATGTCCATTGTGTGGAAGAGGACAACCATCACCAAAGAAAAGAAATACGAAGTCACAGCGACAGATGAGGTCAGTCGATGTTTAGATAATTATTTATCAAAGTATGAGCGTTGTTTCTGTTTCACTTAAATCGCTCAATAGATATTTTAAAAGAAAACTTGCTATGAATTATTCCTACAGAGTGTTTGCATTCCTGATCTGTCTAGCTAGACAGGGCATGCTTACCCTTCTGGAGCAGCCAGTCTCGCTTCCCTGGTGGAATTGACCTATCCAACCACGCCAACAATTTTCCGACAGTAGCCGCCATCACGGTACCAAAGCAGCGTCACGGCAACTAATGACGTACGTGTATCATTTAATGGCACAATTCATGCCGAGTGTTCATTCTTTTTGCGTGTTAATTAAGCATCCGGCCATTTGTCCGAACATTGAGGACGTGGCCGGCGATACGTCAATTCTATATGTTTAATTCATTTTTGAATGTTTTCACTTTTGTTTTTGGTATTGTAATTTTGGTATGTGCCACTATGTTGTTTTTTATGTTTCCTGCAATGATACGCCGTGCAATTTGTTTATATGTACGTAATTTTCACAAAGTAAATTTTACTTATATTTTTATTCTAGACTCTCAAATCCAGCAGTTCATTTAGAGGTAAGCATTAACAAACATTACTTTATCATAAGTATAATCAATATTTAGTAGGACAACTTGTCCGTTTATCACAAATCTAAAATGTACATTAGCATATACTTTATAAATATGATATTTTAATTCTTTTGTGTATTTTTAAAATTATGATTTTGCCTTTAAACTGATATTTTATATTCATATAATCAAACAATTTTGAACTTTTAACGTCATGCTATTTTAGATAATGGTATACATAAAACCATTATAACCTACAAAATGCACAACAATTAAGTCTTTCCTAATATCTGAAAGATCTTATTTGATTGGTCAGTCAATTATGATAAAGCAAAAAATTATAATATGTTTTTATTATTTAAATGCTATTTTTCAAACAAAATAAATCAAAGAAAGTTTAGAACAGTGTTTATGTCAGCCACTGTTGTAAATGTAACTGACCTGATACATTAATTAGAACTTAGTATTCTTATATTTTTGTTTTTAGCTTTTATAAAACCAGAGCGAGTAGAAGATGATTTAGGAAAAGAAACAGAAAGTGTGAATAAATACTATGATAGAATAAACAGAATAAAATTCACAAACGAGAGAAAACGACATCTATCTACTTTACTTGGTAGTTCTGCTTCTCGTAATTGTATGAATAACTTTATTGGTAACTATGGTTACAGGCAACAGGATGTTGATAGTGACAACAATGGAGCTGATAGTGGGATTTTTGTTGGATCCGATCACGATAAATCGGACAAATGCTCATTTGATGAACCTGCAGAATCAGTCGAAGTTATCTCGCCTAATATGGCAGCTGAATCTTATGACTTTCATGGAAGGTTGGCAAGGTTACCATCCGGTCCTGATGACGTGTTTGAAGAGTTTCAAGAAACTGCTATTTTAAACCACCATTCAGAAGGTGCCACAGGAATTGGAATGAATGGATGTATAATTCCAATTGTCGTGAAAACGAAAACCAACCACAAAGACCAACATAAAAATAATTCATCGAGACGTAGGCGCTCTAGTAATGATAATGCAGAGGAAACATTTGCTTTAATACATTCCAACTCATATTCGCTAGAGAAGGATATACAGTAATTTTGAATTATTTTAAAATATCCTGTAAAGTCAAGTTTTATTTGAATAAGGTTGCCAAAAGATTTTTTTCAATTTTTACAATGTTTTTTTTTCAAATTAGATGAAATTTGTTACCAGAAATCCTGCTTCAGACAGAATATAGAAACAATGCGAAGACTTTCTCATAGTATCCTAAAAAAATAAGGAGAAAAAAATAATATTTTTAATAAACTAGTTTTTGTTCCAGTGGAGTTCGCTACCAAAATAAAACCGAACTTTTTTCGGAACATTTTGGAAAACGTTGAGGTCAAATTTCCCAGAACAACTTTGTTTTTTCGGGATAACTTTACCTGATGTGATTCAATACATAATGGTAATAGATAATTGTTCCTCACAAACGTTATACGATATCACACAGTACATGTACACAGTACATCTTATCTAGTAAAACAAACGGTGAATGTTACGAAGTTTTTTACCAAATCAGCATAAAGTGCTATTTTGATAGAGTCAAAAATAAAATGTTTGTAACATATATTTTATCACACATGCTAAGTCAGGTATATAAGCTTTATATACGTTTTATATACATAATTGTTTGATATAAATATTGTTTTATATAAACCAAATGTTATAGATAATTTTTGAAGTTATTAAGTAGATCTCAACATCTTTGTGGTTGTTTTTTGTATTTTTTATACGTTGATACACTTATTCCTTAATGATTTATTTTTAATTCGTTACAATATCGTTTGGATCTATATGTCTCTTTTAAAATCTTCAACAGTATATCATATGACGATATCGTTAAAGTTCAATTTGACGTTCAAGAATGTTTGCGTCCGTCAGAAAAATGAAACATTTTTCCCGTGACGTCATATTGCGCGTTGTCATCAGGAGAGTTAAATGAACCATTTTCCGTGACGTCACATTGCGCATTGTTATCAGGAGAGCTAAATGAACCATTCTTCCTTGACGTCACATTGCGCGTTGTCGTCAGGAGAGCTAAATGAACCATTTTTCGTGATGGTCGTCAGGAGAGCTTAATGAACCATTTGTTCCGTGACGTCATATTGCACGTCAGGCGAGTTAAATGAACTTTTTTCGTGACGTCACTCGGTGTGTAACTAGCAGGAGAACCAAATGAACCATTTTAGTGACGTCACACCGTGGGTTTCTAATCACGCCGAATTTTCTTGTACCCGAAATATCAAATTCAAGCTAATAACAATAAAACTGCTGACTATATATCAGATACATATAAAGGAGCTGGTGGTACTAGTATCTGCATCTTATATTATCGTTAAATGTCCTTTGGATATTCTTTTCAATCCCTTGAACAAATTTGGTTTCACAATTTTGGTCCAAAAATTGAATTCCGAACTGACCGTCTTGTGCTGTTTAATAACTACTGGTTTACTTTGTAATTTATTATGATTTATTATGTAATAATGTTCCTAAATGTGAGTTATCAAGTTAAGTACATATTAATTAAATTTGGATTTTTTGGTTGAAATTCATTGACTAATGTACAATTTGTACAGACGGGTTATTTTGTATCAGATCATTTTGGTAACGGTTCTGTAGGACCTAAAGACATAAAATGTTTAAGTGTTTATTTATTCTTCCTAAAATTCCAGTATCAACGATTTTAACGTTTTAAAAACCGTTAAATGCATCTGCTATCAGACACAATGGTAAGATTAAATGTTTATTCTACAACAAACTTAAAACGAGAATTTTAAAAAATGTATTTTATCAGGAAACGTCCATATGCACATGCTTTTTTCAATTTTTCATACATAATTCGTACATTTAAAATCTTGAAAGACCCGGTAAACAAGTTTTCACGGTTAAAATATGGATTAAATTAATCACTGTCTATTGGTCTAGTGTCTCATCATTTAATGGATTTAGAAGTGTATTAGTGTATTTATGGACGGGGTCTGTAAACGTATTAATTTCAGCATTGTACTTAGTTTCTTGTAATGAATTTGTACAGCTCTAGTATAGGCAGGAGATGAAAATCATCTCAGAATTTCAAAGTCGCCGAGTAGGGTTCGAACGCACAACCCTTGGTGATGATACATTACCTCTAATTTAAATCCACGACCAATGGGGTTCGCAGCTTTACCGCGTGAACAACACCCTTTAACGATTATGTGGGACGATATTGAAAATGTTCACGCCGGATTACGTCGTTTTTTTACGGAAACGTGAATTGATGACCCCATATCTGTTATAATAGTTAGGGGCCATCACATGGTACAGTGGTGAACCTCATCAAAAACGACATAGGTCTCATAATGATCTACGAGATACACGCTAATTCAAGTCCATGTGCATTTACGCTAATTTGCGCTTTAAATCTGTGCACGCTTAAAATTGTACGTGCTAAATCTGGTACACACTAAAAATTATATACGCTAAAATTAACATATTTACAGTATTTAATGGAATATGACTTGTTTAAAAACTTCAATGAAAGTCAAAGCATAACTGTGATGAATATTTTACATTTGGAGAAAACTATATTACGTATTATGATTAAACGAGAAATAAAAGGTTTATAAAAGTAATGAGGAACCAATTTGTTAATTTAAGCTCATATATTCATATTATTCGTTTTTATTTCATCTTTTTCATATTCTCTATACATTGTTTCGTTATTGTTTACGGAGTGGTTATTTGCACGTATTTAAAAATAACCAAACCCCCTAGCCCTGGTGGCTATTTACCCGTATTTTTCAGTTCCTTATCAGTACCTTTTGTTTCCTTTTGTTATAACTATACGTGCCAATAACCACAGCTAGTAGGTTTGGTTATATACAGGTATTTTAAATACGTGTAAATAATCTCTGCCTAATGTTTCATGTATGTTAAGAATATTATTGACCATCTATCTTTGTTATGTGCAGTATTGTATCTGAATGAAATCGCATTTATTGAATCAAAAGTTTTACCGGTGACGGTGCAATGGAAATCCATCCAATCTAGTTAGTTATTTACATTGTCAATGTATTTAGATTGTTGTTCAGGTAATGCTTCACAACCACAATTCAATTCAATTTGTCTTTTTGAAATCCATAAATACAACTTGGAAAATAGTTCAAATGTTTTCAAATTACTTAGATGTTTTTGCATCAATTTTGCTATCGTAGGACCTTAGTATTAAAACAACAGTAAACCTTCCTTGCAGACAAGGGCATTAAATATGCTGTACCTTTACTGTTGGAACCACTCTGTTTGGTACTATGGGAATTTTACATGGCGAAAATGGCAATGTTTACACCGGAAGTGATGTCCTTGGTGACGTTTTACGTCATATACGCAACAGAATCCGCCATTTGCCTGGCTTTTCAACATGTTAAATCTCCGTAGCGCCAACGTTTTACCCTGTGCAAATATATTCTAGGCTTATCGCGAATGCACATTCAGATTTTCTGTTACCACTAGGTACAAAAAAGAGAAAAATATCGATAAAGTTTATTTAATTTTTAATGGAAATTAAGAATATTTCATGGTCACAAACAGATTGGTTCCAACAGTAGTTATCATCTTTGAATAGACCATGGTTGCCGAGTAATCTGAAACATGAGCTTACGAAATGCGGTGCCTCTCATCGCCTTGGCTCAAACCCAACATCTGAAGATCTTATAGTGTGAGAAAGTTTGTCAGATCGTTTGCTAAAGGTTGGCGATTTTCTCTGGCTGCTCCAATTTTTCCGCCATCCTAGAACTGAATGGCTCAATATAAGTGCAAGTATCTTTACCGATGCGTAAAACACCATTCTTTGTTTGAATTCTTTTATTTGGAAGACACAGTCGATGGGGATACAAAGTTCGTGTTGCTGAATTTACCATTCGACTTGCATTTATCAATTTTGTTTTAGATATTACCAACATAATATAGCATTGATTAAAGTTTAGAAAAAATAAATTATGAAATACAACTAGTTTATTCTTTACTTGAATATTGTTGAGTATATGTTGATGCATACTACGATTACCAACTGTCACATTAAATCGATTGCTAAATCTGTCATGTGCTACTTTTGAACTTTTATGAAATAATATAATTCAAAAGTAGCTTGTCATGTGCCACTTTTGAATTATATTATTTCATAAAAATTCAAAAGTAGCACATGACAAATCTATCACAGCATTCAGTCAACAAGTACATCAAGGAATACTCTCTCTCTCCTTAATCTCTCTCTCTCTTTCTCTTTCTCTCTCTCTCTCTCTCTCTCTTTCTCTCTCTCTCTCTCTCCTAATCTCTCTCTCTCTCTCTCTCTCGTTATACTTAATCTCTCTCTCTCTCTCTCTCTCTCTCTCTCTCTCTCTCTCTCTCGTTACGAGAGCTAAAATTTAAAAAAAAAACACTTAAAAGTGTGTTTATTAGTATATAGAATATGCTTACGTCGCATATCCCAGGAGTGACGTGAAAGTTTTGGTTAAGGTCGTAATGTGTTTCCATTGAGTGCGGTTCGCATGGTACGTTACCAAACCATTAACAAAGCGTTCCTTTAATAAAACACTATGCTATAGAAAAATTATCCTGCGATTGAGACTCTGGGTCTACAGGAAAATCTTTCATGTGGTATTCAAATTGGATGTGTTTCTGTGTAATATTCATATTGGATAAATATGTGAACGTGTGTAGTATTCAAATTGGATATGTATGTGTGTAGTGCATGTGTGTAGTGTATGTGTGTAGTTTTCTATTTGTATCGCATTCCATGTGTGCTTGTCTTTCATTTTTAGTCATTTTCTGAAGTTTAGAACTCTTTTGTAATAAAATAAAACAATTTAAATAGCTCAGATTATCTTTTGTATTATTATACGTGAACACATGGGTATGAGATATATAATATATATTATTAAGCATTTCCAGTTTCAGAGATTATTAGCGCTATGTTATGTTTATAGTGTCTTTCACAGTTCAGTGGTTTTCCTCGGTAAGTTTTTCATCATTAAAAGACTGGCAACCTCGATATGAGTGAAAAAATCTTAAAAGGGATGTACAACCACAATATATGTCTAATTTATAACAAATCTTCAACACATGATGTTGCCAACCCCGTGTAACCCTTTGACGTTATAAAATCTGTTTGGCCTTGGTCTATTTTCAAAGTGACTGTTGTAATGTTTTCCGAGAACTAATACATTGGGAGAAAGCATTTTGTTTCAAAACCTGTTAGAAAAGTTCAAATTAAAAATTTCAGGGGATGAGCTCGATACAATTCAAGGGAAGTAACTCTAACAGTAATACATAAGTCAACTACTGTGATTTGAAGTAATAATGTTCATGAACTTATCATAAGGCCAAGAAACTTTAAACTTCAGGTATTCCATCAGCTTATAAATGTCTATCAAGTTTGCAAAGATGTTTGACCTTTGACGTTAACCAACATTCAAATTTACAGGTAAAATCTTAAAACACCTTTTCATTAATAAGGAACTTAAAGAATGAGATTTCATTTAAAATATCAATGCATAAAGATCTACAGATTTTTTGAGACCAATTGATATTGACTAACATTCAATGCCACAGTGACCTGAACTAGTAAACCCTTAATACTCCTTGTCATAAACCAATATGCATAGAAGCATTGTTTCAAAACAAACATTTTAAACACCTTCCTATCGGAAAAAGAAAGACACAGGAACTTCAAATATAACATCAGGTAATAAAGGTCTACCAAAAATCTACAAAGCTGAAAGTTTGACTTTGATTTTTGACGCTTCAAATGCCAGATATATTATCAGTATATAAAGCTTTATAAAGTGATACGATGATCTGTCTCTAAGGTCAAGAACATTAAATCAAGGTTTTACTGTATTTAAGCCGGGGGCAGATCTCAAATAGTAGACTCTTTATTGACCCCCTCCCCTCTAAATCTTTTTGTTAAAAGCAGGAAACATGGTGGATCTTATTGTCCTATACAAATTCAACATATTGGTTTATTGTATTAAAATAATACAGCATCATATTATAAGTCGGCCATCTAAACATGGCGGACATAATGAATTTTACAACCACAGTTTGCTTATGCAAAAATAGTACAAATATTTAATTGATCAAATACCAAATTTCAACTCAAAAGGTTAACCGGTTGCTTTGTTATTGAATTTTTATTCTAAAATTATCCTTTTTGTCCGCCATCTTGGATTTGGCAGCCATATTTGCATTCAACTAAAAAGGTCAGGGTGGAAACATACCTAACCTGACTAAGTACATGTAGGGCAATAAAATTCACCATGTTTCTTGCTGTTAACAAAAAGTTAAAGGGGTGTCAGATTTTTGGGATCCGCAATATATATATATATATATATATATATAATATATATATATTATATATATATATATATATATTATATATATATATTATATCTGCATTTGAAAAAAGATATGTATCGATATTAAATTCTTTTTAAAATAAAAGTTATCTGTAACTCGTTTGTAAAACAAAGAAAATAATTAAACTCACATTTTTCTACATCTAATTAATACTTCTCGTTTTGTTTTATATATTTACATAATAATTAATAATAATTATTAGTTGAAAAGCGGTTAGTAGATTTTTAACATGGTACGGTGCTGTATTTGAAATGAAGGTCACATTCTATTGTTGTTGTTTTTTCAAATTCTTATAGTGCATGTCCACGACATACTTAAAATGTATGTCATATGCTATTTCTGAATTTTTGTGAATTAAAATACATCCAAAAATAGTTCTTGACACGACGTATACAAATGAAGTTCAGTTAGAGGCCTTCTTATATAAATCTCTCTCTCTCTCTCTCTCTCTCTCTCTCTCTCTCATATCGGATTGTCAAGCCGAGTGTATCACGTTCGTTATATAAATGCACTACTGACCAAGTAACTTATCTAGTAATACCTACTGACCTTTTACTTATGCCGTGTGTGTAATTTAATAACAAAATAATTTGTTTTTGTCATCGGATTAAATTCCAAAGATTTATTACACAAAATTTCCCATTACAAAAACAGCGGTAAATTTGTTATACAAAAATAAAAATATGTTCATTAAAAAACAGGTCCACATAACGTAACGAATGTTTATTATAGTGCGTCAAGTTTGAATTGGGCGTTTGACCTTTAATTTGAATATTTAGATAGACATATCAAGTACTGTATGAAGTTGATATATAAGGATATATACATGATAGTTATACTGGGTACCGGGTGTCTATGGTAATGAAATATGCTGTTTTATTTAAATCACACATTCTATTAGCCCATTCTAATAGTCAAATTAAAAGTCAAACAGCCAGGTCAAACTTGACGCACTATATTTGTAAAAATATATTCTCTTTTCCTGTCTTTAGTTTCATTGCTAATAGAAGTTTTGCTGTTTTGGGGGCTAAAGCACTAGACTTATAAAAATGACAACTTGAGTCTATGTACTTTATTTTGGTCAAGGCTAAAATTGTTTTACAAAACTGTACGATTTAATCATTCGACAAGGAACGGGTGTAACACCAGTACAGACATGTGGAAATTTTAGCAACCACTGCGGTAGTGCACGCTCCGTAAGTGAGAGGTCGTGGGTTCGAACCTCTACCGGGTCTGACCAAAGAAAAACTGTTCTTTCGCCAAGCACTCGGAAATACGAAATGAATTCTTTTTTAAAATAAACGAGGTCCCGAAAGGTTCGGTACTATTAAGAACTCAGCTGTATAATGCCATCAGCGCAACGCACAGGCAAAATTTCTGCTCCGTTTATAGCTGGCGACGTCTCGATATAATTGAATGTTCTTGACTGAGGCGTTAATCACCGGCGCCATTACTCAACTCAACTCGGAAATTTAAAAAAAAAACTAACGAATTATTGCCGAATCAACAGCTCATTTTGGACCCCCGTTAGTTATGTCTCGTCGGTAGTTGCTATCTATATTTTGATCTAGCTTTTCGGGCACATATTTTCCATATCTAGGCCACTCTGCACCTTTTCGTTTGCTCCGCGTGCAAGGCACATATTACATTTTGAGCCATTATGTACACCAACAGAAGGGAAAGTCGAGGCCGCGGTGGCATAATGGATATGACGCCAGTCTACAAATCCAGGGTCTCTCATCGCTATGTGTTTTTGTCCCCGCTGGACCACATGTGGGGAAGTAAATTTACCTTGTTGTTGACCTTTTCTGTTTCATCTGTTGTAAGTATAGTGTGATTGGAGGAGCGGTACGCTTGTCTGCGGCGTACTGACTCGGTGAGCCAGCACCTGAGTGCGCGCTAGTGCAAAGCAGACCATACACACGCTCTCCACCGCTCATAGATACACGAATTTGTTCATAAATTAGTCCACAGAGAATAATAAAATAGTTCTCGTTGCGAATAACTGAAAATTGCTGATGCTACGTTAAGAACCATTTAACAACAACAACAATAACAGAAAGGAAAGTCAAGACGCCTAAATATCGAGTACCATTAGTCACATTCCCGGAGAAATTCCATGAATAGCGATACTTATAATAAACATATAAAAAGAAAGGGTTATGCAATGATATGATAAAAAGAACAAAATATTTTTGTATTAAAATTACACATTTTCATATAGAAGCTGCATTCATCAGGGCTTGGTTGTTCAAAGATCCGTCAGTTCAGCAAGTTGGTCAGCCCAAGTTTATATTTTGTGTTTTTGGCAATATTTCTGAAAGATTTGTTCAAAAGTTTATGCACACAATTATTATCGTCAAATATTTTCTCTCTTCGATGAAACATACAGAAGTAATTGTTCAAAGACCATAGGGGTCATGACCCTTGAGGTGTATCAATTTTCCCGCAATATTACGTCATGTCCCGCACAGGGGGTCACGTAATCATGTTAGATACGCCGATCTCGCATGGCTAAAAACCCTATGTCACACGAGCAGATATGGAAAAAATAGCGCCAAGGTACAACATATTTATTAAAAGAAAGAATTGTATATATAAGAAATGACATTTCTGCTCATGGTATTTCAAGGGGTAATGAAGATAGTGTGGCGCGTGCCAAATTCAAAATGAAGGGCTTCGCATTGACTCAAGTTGTCATTTCTTATTCAGAATCATTTTTTTTTTTTTTATTTTAATAACATTTTGAATTTTCACTAACCGTTTAATTAAGCTAACAACAGTTTGAACAAAGGCGTCCAAATCAATGGCTAGACAAATAATCATTAACTTACAGTAACCTTAGTAGCCTTAACATTGGGTCAAGGTTTAAGGCATTCTGACCATTACATGACCACGCTCTTCCCATTCATTATATAACCAAATAGTATAAAACGCAAGTTTTATAAAGCCAAAAAATAAACACAGTGGCGGATTTAAGGGGGGGGGGTTGCAAACATTAAAAAAAGAGAGAGAGAGAGAGAGAGAGCTATTGACTAATTAAAAATTATTTTCTTGGCCCCCATCGGGGCTCTGCCCTAGACCCTTTGTTTCTGGAAGCTCTCGCACCTAGCATTGATATAATTCTCAAACCCCCCCCCCCCTTTCAAAAAAATCCTGGATAATTCTCAACCCCCCCCCCCTTTAAAAAAATCCTGGATCTGCCCCTGAAACATATGTTCAAATCAGAACCCAGAAATCAAAATAAAAAACTTGAAAACTGGGAGTTTACCACGTGGAATTCTACAATGGATGCGAGGCCGGGTGCTTCGGAAGGGTAAGCTAGTAACTCTTGTTCTTGTAGCGTCTAAAATCAAAATTAAGAATGAAAGGAATGTGGAACTATGGGTTGAAAAATATATCCACGATAATTTTGGATAGAGGGACGTCATACCTTTCAACAATATTGTGATGGTGGCCATAATGGTGAGACACAGTCTTGTTTGTAGATGCCCTTTATGAGTACTACTGCTGGAATCTTTTGATCCTTCTCTTGTTATGCAAATCTTTCGTCATATTTTTAAGGATTTGGTAAGTTGAACTCCGTGATAATTAAATGATTGTCCCTAATTGGGTAATGCAGGTGCCTTTTTAAATGTAGCTTAGCCACTCAGACTATACGTTTACGTCAAAGCTCATTACGTGCTTATGTCAATGAAAACTGAAAGGAAAACCAGAAACGCGATAGATTGACTCAACTCTAGAAACTAAGGTGCCCATTAGGATTTATGTAAGCAAACTCTATATAATTATGCTGCCATACTGGTGAGCTGGTGGTGGCATTTATCACCTTCTGGTTACGACTTAAACTGATACATTTGCAGCAAATGAACATGCTTCAAAGTCCTTAGCAATTTTTACGACTTAAACTCAAAGAGAAAAGGTATATTCAGAAATAAAGTAAAGGGAGAAATTAAACGATAAAAATATGATAAATTCTTACAGATTTTTAATGAAGATACGTGATACATTATTCTTTCCTGTGACACTACTTTCAACTGAACTTAAAAAAAGAAATTATATCCGCTTAAGTTATTTCTTGAAATAGAATACTTTATGCACAACAAATGTCATTAAACAGTATACGTATATTATAACCATACTTCATACAACACTTTGTTATAATGAAATATCCGTATACATTTCAGACACAACGATGAATGAGTATGAAGTTTCATTCTGAAATTACATCTCCTCTCTGACCAAGATATTAGTGCAGTCAACTCTCGTATTGTGTTTACGGTACTATTTGTAAAACACACACAGCAATACGTAGTAGTAGCAGTATTTTCAACGTAAATTCGCGAGTAGGACACGATGTGAAAATAAAACATTCGCGATTGTTTTATATTCGTTTGGATTTGAATTATCCGACGGCGCGAATAATTTGAAATGATGATTCCCGTGAAAAAAAATGACGAGAAAATTTCCCTATAGCTATTTAGATGACTTTGAAAATGTACAAAATGCTGTGACATCGTTAATATTATCTAAAACACAATCGCCGGAAATTTTATTAGTAAAGACCATCGAATTAAAAAAGTGAAGCTTTTGACTAGAACTAGTATTTAAAAAAGACAAAACTTAATAGATATATATATAGATCTCATTAAAAAGTGTATATATATATATATATATATATATATATATATATATATGGTCGATTTAAGAGATTACATCAGAAAAGGTGATATAAAATGATATACAATTCAGTATTTTTAAAATTGGTAGAATTTGTGAACATATACTCTGTGTTTTAGATGAAATGTCAATTTGTAGCTGAGGTGAGTTTGGCTATAGAGACAACACGATAGACATAAAACACGATTGAATGACACCAACAAAATATAAAATCAAAGGCTGAAATATACCGATCCATGTCCAAATCACAATCCTCCAAAAAGCAAAGTTAAAACTTAAAAAACTGACAAATAAAGTTAAACACGTGAATTTTCATCAGTGAAGTGAGACCGGGTTCTCCGGAAGGGTAAGCACCTCCTGTCTAGCTACCTACACCCGTCATGTGTAAAATCAAAATTGAAAATGAAAGGAACACGGAACTATAATTTGTCAAATATATCAGAATAATTGTGGATACAAAGTCATCGTCATCTTAATGAATAATTTTGTAAACTCATATTGACAAACCGACGGACAATGTTAGTACTATTTGACGTTACCACTTCAACAAAATAACATTCCAGACTAATGTTTTATTCTTATTACTGTATTGTTAAATTCCATGCTAACTTTTAAAAATATCTACCCAGAAGTTTTAACAGCGTTGTCTTTATCAATTAAAATACTAGTGTCATATACTATTTTTTGAATGTATTTCATGATTAAATTCAAAAAATGGTATATGACATCAGTACTACCTTTCAGAAAACGTTCCTTCGAAACCTTAATCATTTCTACAACATGCTCTTCAGTTTTTAAAGCTTTGCCCAAACCGTTTGAGAACAGCTTTTTAATTATAATTTTTTGAATGCAGGATAAAAAATAATCTGTACAGTGATAAACAAAATTGTTTTGTGCACGCTACATATCCAGAAAAAATCGTGCACAAAACATTAAACTGTTTATTTGTGGCTAGACAGGAAAAAATCATAGAGAAATTGAATAACTGTATAACAACGAAATCAAATTATATACTATTTCAAAATGGAAATTATATTTACTGGAAAAGTTTTCAAAAGGCACATCGTGAATATTTTCCCCGAGAATCAAGATTACAATGTTTCACGTTTAATTTCGAATGACGTCAGAAATGTTGGCGTTGCAGTAAGTAAATATTTTAAACAAACTAGTTATTATAATGTTGAGAATGAGATACATATGGCGAGAAACAGTATCAAGACCGCTTCGTGTCTGCGGGGCAGTGAATTGCCACAGACTATTCACATTTCGATGTTGATTACGTCACTGATAACACCATTTACGTCACAATGTCATCGGTTTTCCGGGAAGCATATTTCTTAAAAATTCATGCGTAAACAGTAAAAAATTATTTAGATGTTGTAATTTAAGATTAAAATTATAAGATCTAGATACATCTTATGATTGGTGTTATCAGTGACGTAATCAACAATGAAATGTGAACAGTCTGTGGCAATTCACTGCCCCGCAGACACGAAGCGGTCCTAATACTGTTTCCCGCCATATGTATCTCCAACTAATAAAAAGACTATTTATGCAAAAATTAAGTATATGGAAATAAATGTCAATGAAATGAGGTGTCTCATAAGTTAAGCTCATTTGTAGGTTAATATATTTCTTTTATTGCTCCAATAAAAGTAAGTTATATATGTTAGAAGATGAATATCATTTCCTTTTTGTTTGCCCCGCCTACAGAAATTTAAGATTAAAATATTTACCACGGTATTATAATCATTTGCCAAATTTATCAAAAATGTATTATCTTATTAGTTCTAATTCAAACACTCTGTTGTTATGTTTAGCTAAATACTTGTTTAATGCAACTAGATTAAGAAAACAGATTTGTAATATGTAGTATTTTTATTGTTTATAAGGTTAATAATTTTTGTATTCTGCCGCTATCAATATATGTACTTATGTTGTTGTGCTATAAGCTGTACTGCTTTTTATGCAATAAAGAGTATACGAATTCAATATTCTAAACAAGATCTGAAATATTAATAACAAAAGCTTCGAAGGCAAAATAGTCGTTATAGCCGTCAATTAATTGTGTTGTCATATACATGTACCATTGTTTTGATTTTATCATAAAATACATGCAAAATGTGGTATATATTTTCATATACTAGTTTTTGAATGTATTTAAATTTTATGATTAAATTCAAAAAAATAAATATCACTTCCGAAATAAAGACGCGTTGGTTTTCCGATTGTTTACCATACTTTCATCATCCTCATCATTTATATATTTATTTATTTATATTATTTATTTATTTATTTCCACTTTCAATAGTTGTTATAAGATAATTTGAAGAAAACGTAAAGTTTATCTAACCGTCAATAAAGCCTCTAAAATAAAGACGCGTTGGTTGTCCGATCGCCTAACAATCAACGCGTTTCAGCACCACAGGACCGCAAAAATACACTTCTTTAGAAAATAGGAAATGTTTACAAAATTAAGATATTTTGTTTTCTATTATCATATGTTTTAATTAATCAATTTGTCAGTAGGTAACTAATACGGTAAACTAAGCTTTGTAAGAAACTCGATATACTTTGAAGGTTGACTGCACATAATATGTCATTTACTTTTTGTTATAAAACAGAATTTTTACATTTTAAATCCTGTTCCTATGGTTATTGCTGCACTCTTGTTATCAATTTGAGGGAAGTAACTTGTCATAAAACTTTGAATTTATAGTTAGTCAACACGTTAGAAATGGCATTACCTGTTGCTATGGTAACTGTTATCATTTCTCTGTATGTCTATGAAGCAGAAGCTATGGAACAGGATCAAGTATATACTGAATGTGGCGGGAAAGTTAATGGTGACCACGGAGTTATACAGTCTCCTAACTTCCCGGGTCCATTTCCCACTCCTATATACTGTAAATGGATAATTAGTGCTCCGAGTGACAAGAAAATAATTATATATATGACACAGTTTTACCTTCGAGGGTCACTTGATGTGTATGAATACGATAATTACGCACAGATATCCTCCAACTCACAAGGATATAAGTTAACGTCCGTTAACTCTACAACGTCATATATTGTTTCATTCAAGCCTTTTTTGGTACTACGGTTTGCGGTACATGACATTGACAAGATTCATACTTGGGTTTTAGATTATGTCGTTGATGTGTTTGGTTTTAACATCACGTATAAGTTAGCTGGTTTGGATGACGAAGTGGAGAATGGTTGTTCTATTCATTATTGTTCATATCTTGGAAATTGTTACGCAAGTTCCAATTATTCAACATATAAATGCCATTGTTTTCCAGGATATTTTGGTGAAAGGTGTCAACATGGACCTCATTGTGACCCTCCTGAAGTTAATTTGTGTTTGAATGGCGGCACATGTAGGTAAGTGGAATGCTTTGCCTTTTTTATAAACCAGAGAACTACATACACGCGCTAGTTTTCCTAAAAAATCTGTTTGACTTGTAAGCGTTACTAGGGGTCTTAGAATAGTATGTGTTGAGTTGAGCAATGATGTTTAACGTCCCTGTCAAAAATATTTCACTTACATCGAGACGTCGTCAGCTATAGGCGAATGTGTAGAAATTTTGCCTGTGCATTGCGATGATGGCATTATACAGCAGGGTTCTTTATCGTGCCAAGCCCACCGTGACACGGGATCTCGTTAATTTTAAGTTTCCATCCGAAAGAACCGTAACTTTCATTTTGTAATGCCGATTGCTTGGCGACAGAACAGTCACTACCCACTTTCAAGTCTTGGGTCAGACCCCGTCGGGGTTCGAACCCACGACCACCCACTTACGGTGCGAGCACTCTACCAACTGAGCTACCACAGTGGTCTTAGAAAAGTATGCATATTGTTCCACCTCGTTGGTTTTTAATCATCTGGTCCATCAAACAATGGCCAAAACCTTTTTTCAAATTTAAACGAGGGTTAGCTGAAATATATCAATTTAAGAATTCAATTTCAATAAATACGGTGTTTTTGTCTATATTTATGGGCAACAAGAAACAGTTTATATTTTGTAATGGTTATTTTTATTCGTTAATTTAAACAGAGAAGTGTCTATTGTACACCTTGTAATTTAATCATCATTATTTTGCTGGACTGTGTTCAGTTTGCGTCTTCGCGATATACTTTTTCATTCATAATTACAAAAACTAGATACTAGTATTTACCTATTTCTACGATTTTTAGTATTCCTTCAGAAAACAACTTTTATTCGTTTTATTATATATCCTACACATTATAATTTGTCTTTAATTTGTCTTTCATTAGATTAGAATGTTTTTTATATTTATTTTTTGCATCAATATGTGTTTGGTACTGTAATACCGTTACGGTATACCATATACCCTTTCCCATGTATGCTTCATTAACCAAACAATATAGTATTCGTTCATTTTTGTCAACTCGTCGACATGGATGTACAATAATGTCAATACTATTTTTATTTTATTTCAATTGATTGCAAGACAAAATATCTTGAATTAGCTTTGCTCATCCTAATCTGAACGATGAAGGAAGATCACAGGTGTCTGTATTACGATATTTGACGTCACCCTAAATTAGCGAAAATTGTCGAGTAAAGCTATTGACGGTAGTAGAGACCTTAGCCTTAAGCTTCTAACCACCAGCAACATGAGCAATGCCACTACCAAGTATGGTAACCCCAGTGCCTCGGAACACATTGGCTTAAAGCTTCAATGTAAGGCTCTTTATTTTCCGACTGGGGGTAACCATACTTGGTAGTGGCATTGCCTAGGCAGAGTAGTACAAAATGATATTTCAAAATTCCGCGCACAGTGAAAGCCTCACTTTGCTCAGGCTCTTTACTTTTCGTCTATATTAAATACACTGTATAATGGCATGGGCTTACATTGAAGCTTTAAGCCAATGTGTTCCGAGGCACTGGGGGTAACCATACTTGGCAGTGACATAGCCTAAGCATAGTAGTACAAAATGATCTTTCGAAATTTCGAGCACAGTGAAAGCTTCACTTTGCTCAGGCTCTCTACTTACCGTCTATATGAAATACACTGCATAATGGTATGGGCTTACATTGGATCTTTAAGCCAATGAGTTCAGAGGACTGGGGGTAACCATACTTGGTAGTGACATAGCCTAAGCATAGTAGTACAAAATGATCTTTCGAAATTCCGAGCACGGTGAAAGCTTCACTTTGCTCAGGCTCTTTACTTACCGTCTATATGAAATACACTGTATGATGGTATGGGCTTACATCGGATCTTTAAGCCAATGTGTTCAGAGGACTGGGGGTAGCCATACTTGGTAGTGACATTGCCTAAGCATAGTAGTACAAAATGATATTTCGAAATTCCGAGCACAGTAAAAGCTTCACTTTGCTCAGGCTCTTTACTTTCCGTCTATATGAAATACACTGTATAATGGTATGGGCTTACATTGAAGCTTTAAACCAATGTGTTCCGAGGCTCTGGGGGTAACCATACTTGGTAGTGACATTGCCTAAGCATAGTACAAAATGATATTTTGAAATTCCGAGCACAGTGAAAGCTTCACTTTGCTCAGGCTCTTTACTTTTCGTCTATATGAAATACACTGTATAATGGTATGGGCTTACATTGAAGCTTTAAACCAATGTGTTCCGAGGCTCTGGGGTAACCATACTTGGTAGTGACATTGCCTAAGCATAGTACAAAATGATATTTGAAATTCCGAGCACATCAAAGCTTCACTTTGCTCAGGCTCTTTACTTTCCGTCTATATGAAATACACTGTATAATGGTATGGGCTTACATTGAAGCTTTAAGCCAATGTGTTCCGAGGCACTGGGGGTAACCATACTTGGTAGTGACATTGCCTTAGCATAGTAGTACAAAATGATCTTTCGAAATTCCGAGTACAGTGAAAGCTTCACTTTGCTCAGGCTCTTTACTTTTCGTCTATATAAAATACACTGTAAAATGGCATGGGCTTACATTGAAGCTTTAAGCCAATGTGTTCCGAGGCACTGGGGGTAACCATACTTGGTAGTAACATAGCCTAAGCATAGTAGTACAAAATGATCTTTCGAAATTCCGAGCACAGTGAAAGCCTCACTTTGCTCAGACACTTTACTTTCTGTCCATATGAAATATACTGTATTACGGTATGGACTTACATTGAAG
Organism: Anadara kagoshimensis; assembly: GCA_021292105.1. NCBI lineage: Eukaryota > Metazoa > Mollusca > Bivalvia > Arcoida > Arcidae > Anadara > Anadara kagoshimensis. The sequence goes on from CM037860.1 coordinate 32,861,662, forward strand.
CTTTAAGCCAATGTGTTCCAAGGCACCGAGGGTAACCATACTTGGTAGTGACTTTTTTCTTGAATTTTCCATGTTCACTCTATTTGTGGATATACAGTATATAGGTATTTCTTATATCCTTAAATTCTATATTTAAGCTACTATTTGGGATCACAAGTACTTAACTGTCATTGTCCGGAAGGTTATAGTGGACACGGATGTAGATATCCACCCGTATCAGTTCGACATGCCCGTAAGTATCATCACAGTACGTATATGTAGTACTGTAAAATCACAGATTTTTATGTGAGGATTAAATTTCACAATTTCCGTGGGTTATTGAATCCCGCGAAATGTAATGTTAACAAAAAATGAATTACCATGATCGCAAATGTGATTTATTTTCAAAAGATATTTTACCAACGATTATTTTAAATAAAATTACAAAAACACTAAATTTTAATCTCGCGAATATTAATCATTCTACAACAATTTTAAATCAGCTTGGACACAAATAGTAAAGCATTTAGTGAAAATAGACTATATAAGATCTGTTGCTTGTATCAACTGTAAAACCATTTACAACTACAACCAAACTAATCCATGTCCGAATCACTCCCCAGAAGCGAAGTAAAAACTTTAGAACTGACAAGTCAGGTTAGACACGTGAACTTCCACCAAGGAAGTGAGGCCAGGTGCTCCGGAAAGGTAAGCAACCTCTGTTAGGCTAGCTACACCCGCCACGTGTGTGAAAGGAACATGGAACTATGAGACGTCAAATATATCTAGGGCAATCCTGGTCACAGAGACATCAAACTTATCAACAATACTTAGGCAATTTCAGAGTGAAAGCCTTCTAGTATCGAGTACAACTTGCAATTGTAATTTGATTTTGGTTCAATAACTTCTTAATACCAATCCTCAAATCACAAGCTTTTTTAATTTTTACCAATAAGCTGCAAATTGTCGTTTTTAACACTATATTTTGAGTAAAAAATCAAAAGCAACGACGGCGTGGATTGACTAAATGCAAAAAGCATTAATGCATGCAATACGTTCGAAAAAATAGCTAAATTATTCAGACGAATTAGAAAATCGTTATATTATTTTTTCTTTCAATTTGGTCATTCCGAGTCACCGTAAAAACTGTCAAATGTCAAAAGTTAAAAAGAAACTAATGTTTCTTTAACTTGTCCTAATTCTTAGGTTACATAGAAACAGTATTATTTAAAATAGCTGGTAATTTGTCAAGTGTTATTTTTGAAAGAACTTGTAACCTTTTCTCAGAATTTAGAAGTTTTACCGCCAATGTTTATAAGATGTATATAAAATGTTATACATTTGAATAAAACGTTTGTTATTAAGGCCAAGTTGAACAAATGGGCCCGGACGTAACGAACAGCGTGTACCGATCTATCTGCTATAAGTACTTTTCTAGGTACTCACTCAAAGTAACACCATAGTGTTTGATAAATAACTTACAGAATAAAATACATACTATCTATCAATTAAAAAAATGAAAAATTTTAAGAAAATAAACATGGGACAGGGATAACTTCAACAAATACTAAAGGTTCACTAAACGATTTAAATTTGATGTCTAATATTGTTCGATTTTCAAAATTCTTTCAGATTTTCAATCATATTCAATCATTGTACATAGAACAAAAATAAAAGCCACATATGTTTTTATTGGATTTCATTAAAAAAGATTATCTCATTTCTGAAAAAATTGAGCTAGGTTTCCTCTTGCTTCATATGTTTTCTTTTCTAGTAGACAATAATATCGAATGCGAAATTTTATTTTCTACAACATTTAGACCTCTGAATACTATATATTGTTTTATCAATGTACAGACTAAATTTAGAAGAGTTCGATCTTTATTTTAAAAAATCCAAATAATACTTCTTTTACTGATATAGTAACATTTATATCAGTAAAAATAATATATTAACTATAACAGCAAGAAGCACAAACACAACAATCCTAACATACCTTTAACAGATGTTAAAACATTTAAGAATAATAAACATGGCTTTCAAATCAATCCCGCAGGTGTGGATGACTTATCACAAGTCTGAGACATAAGTAATTAACGCGGAAAGTCCATTACGAGGAAATACAGAGAATCAAATAGTTAGTGAATTAATCGGTTAAGAAACATATAAAACAGATAAAAGAATAGTAAACAAACAAGATTGACAGGTCCGTTTGACCTTTCATTAGGAATATTCATATAGAAGGGTTTACCAATAAATGGGTAGCGTTAAAATCCAAGTTAATACATACGCAGAGCACAGGTGTACTCTAAGCGGTGAGTATATCTCATGATGTATAAAAAATAAACACCTGTGCTCCCTATACATAGATGTACTTGGTCTGTGATAAATATTTAAATGAAAGTTCAAGCGGACAGGTCAATGTTGTTTACCTATAGCGTTAGGATTCGCAGTTTATACATATAAACATTGCCAATGGTTAGTGTTTACATCAGGTAAACGACATATATACGCATGATCCCTATTACTAAAATTTAATTTGTCTATCCTTTTGCCATATCGAAGTTATTGTTAATTTTGGTCATATTTTCGCATCAGATAAGGTATTTTAAGTTTAATACCAAACAATCAAGCAAGGGAACATTTCCGTTTCTTTTGATTTTAAGAACATTTAAATACTGAACTATGTTAGTTTTTCAAAGACTTGTAGGACAAACTGTTATTTTTTCTACGCTTTTCCAGAACCTGAAAATTGCGATTTCCTATTTAGCCTATGTTAACATTTCAAGATTTGTAACATTTTTTACGCTTTGTAGCTAAAGAAGTAAAAAGGGGGCCCCTATATTCTTTTACATTTTCTAATGTGCCTCAAAAAGATTTACCAGCATAAAAAAAATCAGAAACTTGTAGGATATTGCCCATTTGTACCACTTGGCCTTAAGAGGAAAGATGGCTAAAATATAGACGGATGAAACATCTCCACCACATATCTTGCTACCTTGGATAAACAGTGATCTGTGTACTTTAGGCAGCTTGATCATTATGACTTATGACCATCCGGAATGTTGTGCATAATGTTCAGTGACCCATTTGGCCAAATTATTGCTACCCGTCTGACCAGTTGGACATACATGTCATGATCAGAGCCCGTCCTCAAACTCGTACATAGTGATATGTGCTCGTCTGACCAGTTGGATACAATGATCAAAGCCCGAACGCCTACCCACCCTCACCCACGCCACCCACAAACAAGTTAAACATAGTAACAGGTGCTCGTTAGACCAGCTGGACATTATTATCGGTCGTCAGACTAGTTGCATATTGTGACCATTGTTCGACACTCCAGTTAGCATAGTAACCAATGTCCATCTACTTTCAAACATTTTACTGTCAGTAACTCGATTCCTGTAAATTTGCCTCTTGCTATTATATTATGCAAACTTAACTGTAGATTGTATATCACTTGGGTGTAGTCAGAGATGTGAGACAGTAGAAGACGCAACCGGAAACAGAACTTGTAGAGGACGGAAGTTTACAGAACATAATAAAACAATTTGTGGATACTGTACTTGTGATATGGATTACAGATTAGCAGACGATGATAAATCATGTTTGCACATAGGTACGGAATGAAAAAGATATTTCACTTAAGTTTTAATTATTAAAACCAAGGATGTTAATGGAAAAACAACTCAATATGATACAATTTTGCAATTTGATACAGCGCCTGTCCTGAGTCAACCAGATTTTGCAATCATTTTTTTATGTGATCTTGTCCTGTTTATTTTGTTCTCTTGTTATTTTTGGGTATTTGGGGGGGTTTATTTCGTGATTATTGCTAAGTATATGTTGTTAGCTGCAAACTGTCATGCTCATATCAAGCATATTGATGTTTACTTTTCCATAAGCCTCCAGGTCTCATCAGTTTTACAGGTAAAATCCAAAAGTTTGTAGGTATTTTTATCAGCTGACATGGATAAATGTTACATAAAGCTGCAAATACTCTACTGTCCATTTCATCCATCGTCCGTTATCCGTATTGTTTTAAAATAAACGCCCTTTTCTCCAAACATCAGCAACACAATGGCAATGAAACTTAAAAAAGAAGTCATTTGTTAAGTATTTTAAATTTTGTGAAGCTGTATGACATTGACCTTCATTCAAAGGCACAGTGACTTGAATTTATAAGAATTTAACTAGAAGCTTATCTTCTACTCAGTCTGCGAAGTTACTAGACCTTCACCATTATTCAAGGGACCAGTTCCCTGAGGTATAAAAACTTATTTTGTTATGAAAATATGAAAAATAGATTAAAAGTTTTGATGTTGGAAAACGCTATATAATGCAACAGCAAGAGTAGAAGTTTTAATGTTGGCAAATGCTATATAATGCATCAGCTTTACATGGTTTCAAAGTTAGCGACCTTGACCTATTATTCAAATTAGTAGTATAATAAAGTATAATTACGTAGTATATACCATTTGAACAAAGAGTGGTAAAAATTGCAATTGTAGATAAGTATAGAGTGACAGTTACAATATTTCCAACGATTGAGTCAATGCGACAGAATTCGAAGATTGAAAGCATGGCCGTAATGGATGCGACAACAACAAAGTCCTTACCGGAGTATTCCATGGTGGAAACCATATCGACAAAGTCTTTACCGGAGTATTCTGAGATTGAATCCATGACCGTTTTGACAACAAAGTCATTAACGGATTATTCTGATGTAGATCTGAAAAGGAGCGTATGTAGTAATTTTGTTACAAAAAATATAACTCTGATCATCAATAGTAATCATCATGTCCGATGCCCGTTTTATAATATGGTATCAGTCAATGTACATTCATTTACCTTACATTTAACGTGATATTCTTTATGCATGGCTCTTGTTATTTAATCAATTTATTATTTTTAGATCCTTAATGACATTGCATCACGAGGCTAACAAACAAGTTGAAAAATTCTTAAACCGAATATATTTTACGTGCTACTTTTTACATATGAATAGCTATGTGGGATAGTAAACTACTATCAACACAACACTAATCTCAATTTTATCTTTAAATCTAGTGTGGTATTAATATGCGTTTGTTGGGGAGTTTATTTTGTTTTTTTTAGGTCTTGTTTTTCCTTATTTTTCTATTTTGTGTTCTATATGACACTGGCCTCCATTTATCTCTAAGTTTCAATGATTTGTAAAACCTTCAGGTTATGGATATATTGAGTGAAGTTGGAATTACAACAATTGAAAGGTTTCAGTCACTAAGAAGAAGGTAAGACTGTTTTATAATTATTTTCTTCATTTTATTTCCCCTATTAAAATTTCTTTCCTTATGTTTTTTGTAATAGTTTTGATAACTTAAATTAAATTCGAATTTGTTAGTTATGTTGTTCGTATGACGATAAATGCTTTAGGCTCAGGTTCAATATAGAGAATTTGGTTTTGAGAATGATTTCAATCAAACTAAAGATGGAGAGCTATCTGTTTACATTCTTATGTATAATTCAAACCATCAAATTACATATTATACCACTTTTAATTAAACAGCACTAGATGACCGTTTCGGAATACAATTCTTAATCATAGGTGCTTGGAACAAAATATGAAACCAAGATTGTTTCCAAGATGTTGAAAAGATACCCAAAGATCCAAAATATATTTTACCAAATTTAGCTAAGGAGATACTTTACATTGGAAAATATGTCTTCAGTTTTTGAGGAATTTCAATTTTTCAGATCTTTCTTAATTTTTGAGAAAATTTTTTAATTACTTTATTTTCAGTAACTCATCGAGTGTTTCTGAGTATCAGTTTTTCTTCTATATAGAGAGTTCTGATATGAGGTATCTAAATGCCGGCATACGTAAGATCATGGCTTCCAAAAGACTCGGAATTATACATCTAACGTCAACACCCCCGGAATACAAAGCTGAACCAGGTTTGTTTTGTATCTTATACGCTAAAATAGGCCATGTTTTACACCGTTACAAATTCAAACCATGTAAAATATTATAATTATATTTTATTATTATTATTGCAGAAATAGATATTAAAGCCGCTCGGATTCTCGGGATAATTCCTCGGCGTTTTCAATGGAAAGGATTTCATTCAAAATGCAATGTTTAAATAAAAGCAGTTACCCCATTCGAAACTTGTACAATACGTTATGTGAGGACATGTTTTTTGGTTTTTTGGGTTTTTTTTGGTTTTTTTTTTTTTTGTTTTTTTTGTATTAATGTATTAAGTCTCACATTACCATTGTCATGATTGGAGCTAATGCTTTATATAATGTTTGTTTTTAATTGCTTTCTTTTATCACTTTTAAGATAAGCATTTCTTTTGTTCCATTACTCCATTATAAACAGACTACCTGGTACCACGTCATTTAAAAATTGTTTGAAACTTAAAATTTTATCAATTAAAAATTGCAATGTTTTTTTATTTGTTTTGTCCAGAGCTTTATTTAGAAAGCTTATCTACAAGTTCTGGCGCTGTCGGTTTTGAAGTGGCAGTTGAAGGGAATATACTAACGCTATCATGTGCCGCACGTGGCTCTGAGAAAATGACGTTTGAGTGGTTTAAAGATGGTTACGTCATCAATACTACTTTGACTAACCGTGAGATATATTACAGAGCTGTAAGGTCCAGACCAGAGGAAATGACACGCTCAATCTTGAGTCTAGACAATGTCACTCCATATGATAAAGGTAGGTCAAGATTTACTGTGCTGTATCGAGGTTTGTCTTTGTTTTGTTTTGTTACTAGAATTGGTGGTTCAGTTGTTATGTTGCCCCGAAATACTGTATTGTTGCTTTTATTCACTGAGGATTTAATTTTGCTATGTTCGCGGTTTGACTTAATAGCGCGAAATTAAATACGAAGTGAATATTTTCATGTAGCTTTCATTAATCATAGACAGACATAATCCATACAGAAAATTGTTAACACTGTCCATTGCATCGCGAAATTTTATACAATTGAATAAGTTCAAGCGTCTGAACCGCGAAATTTATTCCCCGCAGAAATGCACAACTATATTGTACATATTTTACATTAGTTTTCTAGAATTAGAACAAGTTCTAAATTTTGTTTTAGTCGATTCTGACGTAAGAGAAACATTGTAATTCTAAGTACAAGAAAAATCGGGTTTCAGAAACGCTGACGCTGCTTTTTCCTTTTATCTTTACCATGGAAACTGTGACGGGATAATAAGTCAACTTTTCTTTAGGTTTGTACAAGAGTACAAGAGTCGCTTTTAATGAATAGAGATAATCAATATTCCTGATTTATACACAAAATGTTTTATGGCCATTATTGTACAATAGTGTTGATAAGTATGATGTCTCTGTATCTTCAATAATAATGGATACATATGACGTGCCAGAGTTCCTTTCATTCTCAATTTTGATTACACACGTGGTGGATGAAGCTAGCTAGACAATTCTGAAGTACTTCTCTAATAGACTTCCACACATTCAACTTAAATTGCCAGTTTTACTTCTCTCTGACATTGTGATCTGGACATGGATTGGTATGTTTGTTTTTGATGCAACTGTTATAGAAACTTACAAATGTTGTTACAAATTTGTTATAGGGACATTTAAATGCCGTGTGACTGATTATGGAGAATCGCAAACAAAACTAATAAGAGTTGAACTTGTAACAATGCCATATGTTGACATTAACCCGTCCATTTTAACAGTCAACTATGGCGACCAAGTGAGTTTAATATGCATATCTCCTGATGGACACCAATACGAGTGGTTTGAAAACAACATTCAAATAAAACCAGGTCATAGAAAAGACCGAATAATTGAGGTCCTGATCCCGTCTGGTGCCAGATTGTTTATACCTGGTTTGATACAAAGCCAGAATTTTACTTGTCGAGTAAGAAATAAAGCCGGATACGCCAATGCGACGTCACATCTATTTGTTCCTGAAGGTAAGAACTAAATAGAACAAGCCAATGTGTTTGAACGTTAGAGTACGTAAATGTGCGCGTTTATTTGCATGTCAAATTGTTTGATTAAAACTGGTTTAATTAACCACTGTCACACTTTTGCTCAACAAACTGGAATTTGTATTGAAACGCCATTTCATTGAACTTCAATTGTAATTTTTCAAGAATTCTGCAAATTCCAACAATTAATTTTATAAAAATTAAAAATAGGGATTATTTTTCGCTATGGACACTGAGGAATGTTGTTATGCTAATAACACTATTTGTGATGTCAACGAAATGCCAATCACAAACTTTAACTTAAAACAATTGACGTCACAGATAAAAATACATGAGAAAAAATTTATTCAAATTGATTGGAGACTTAAAGAAAATAATACTTTATTAATACATTTTAATTTGCAATATAAGACTTACCATATTACCTCATACCTTGTATCTACATTTAGTAAACGAAACAAACCTGGAGTGTCCTAAAGACGCTTTCATGCACGTGAAATGGCGGAAAACAGTTGGCAGACATTTTGACCGACAGATATGTCCGTCAGGTGCTGGTAAGTGTGTCTGTTTTAAAATATTAAAAAACATTGAATAAAATGTATAGTCCGTATAGTAAAGGCAACTTATGACTGAATTAACGACAGCAAAATACTAGTCAATCCAATTTAAAATGGCATATCAATAGCTACATATTGTACTATATAATGTATGCAAAATATAGAATTTATTAAGACGAAGAATGTGTCGAAGTAAGACTAATGGAAATTGAAGATAAAACCATTTCTTACTCAGCATTTAGAAAAAAATCAGCTGTTTGAGGATATAAAAGATCTAGAAGATACATTAAATATTAGTAATCATGAAATACTAGAAGATAAGAACAATGAACTTATTAATATTGGAAAAGAAAAATTAAAGGTCTTTTATTAGGTCTTATGCATAGTTTTTTGAGAATAGGGAAAACCTACAAAACACTTTTGTAATATGGAATCAAGAAGTTTTCACAGTAAATACATTTCTCAAAGTTATAACAATTAAGATCACAAAGAAATTCTAGAAATTCAAAGACAAGACTTTGCTTACGTGTTTTCAAAAAATAAATCATGAATAATAGCTACGACTTGAGATATATCTTTAAAATTGGATTTATGTCTGAAATGCATTGTTTTGCAGATGACCATCTTTAGTGAATGCTTGCTATTATAATATATGATTTGTTTCTCAGTACTTCTAAAACATATAAAGTTGTAGATTTTTATACATAAGCTTATACCGTTGATGTTCAATTTGCAGGTTACGCGACAAGGACTTGTAAATGTCCACCAGAAGCAGATAGTTGTCATTGGATGGAGCCGAATTTTGCTAGGTGTCAGTCAGTCCGTATTGTACAGATTTATGACGAGGTAAGTAATAAATTCCTAAAGTGTATCAAACTTCAACCAAACCCGTTTATTTAACACAATTTATTTTTATAATCGCCATTTGAACCATAGGTGCTGTATAATGCTCATATTTCGCTGTAGTTTTATTTCGCTTTATTCGCGACTCACAATAAAACAGCCGCGATAATACAGCATTTTTTAAACAAATAGTAAATGTTTCAGGTTGTCACCCATTTTGCTTTCCTTAAATTCACATAAGACCGCGAATATTTGACTTTGCGAATGCACTGGACATCGTCAAACCGCAAAATTAAGCATTATACAGTAATTCTTATTTACGTGTCAATATCCAATCACCTTGTCATGATCTTTGTTCTGCTACATGTTTTCAAGTACAACTGTCTTTCTTTTATTTTAAAAGAGAGAGTAGCAAGGAAAATTTACAACATGGGTCTTCATTCGCGCTTTTGATTCCCCTTTATCTTTTACTTACAGTTACGAATATTAACTCTCGGTTATCTTCATACAACTATGAAAATTGTCTACAATCACCTGGAAGAGTTCATAGAGAGGAATACAGGATTGCTCTATACTGGAGAATATGAACTAGCAACAAGTATACTAGAGCGATTTCTCGATCATCTGAATCATTTTCGTGTTTTAGCCAACAACAACGATTTTAATATTGAGGTAAGAATGTACTTATGCATATCAACGTGATTTTTTTTTAAATCTGTGTGTTTTGATTCTAATTATGCATATTCCTGTGGCACTCATCTAAAGTGCGAAACATTTACATTGTATTTTACAATTGCATAAACATCTCTAGTTTCTAAAACTTTTAAACATTTCTAGAACTTCATTATTTCAGAGATATCCATATTTGACTATTTTCTTTATTTCAATTTTCATAACACAAATTGATTCCTCTGCAAAAAATTTAACTGTTTCCTGACATAATTTATTTTTGTCATCACATCCTTGTGTTAGACGATGATGGATGGTTGGTTGAATGTTGCTTAACGTCGCATCAGCAATTTTTCAGCTATTCGCGACGAGAACTATATTACTAATCTCTACAATTTTGTGTATGAATGTGAAGTGCGAGTGTGTTGTATGGTCTGCCTTGTACTAGCGCGCACTCGGTGCGACTTTAACGTGCTAGCTCACAGAGTCAGTACGCCGCAGACAAGCGTACCACTCCCCCAGTCTATTATACTGATACCAGGTGAATCAGTAAAGGTCAACGACAAGGAAAATTCACTTTCCCACATGTAGTCTGAGCGAACGGTACGAGGTACGAGGTACGAGGCCCTGGATTTGACGACTGACGTCTTATCCATTATGCAACCGTGGCCTCGATTAGACGATGGTATTGATTGAATATATATGTAATTGTATATGGTATATATGTTAAAGAAGTTATAAAATTACATTATAGTCTATTTTGAACCTGATGAACAGTCTACTAGCAGGGACACTGGCTGCTACTACAGAGGAAACACGTGTAAGTATCCAAGTCATTTCTATAAACTAAAGCGTGATTTCCATGAAGAAATAAAGACAACAAGGGCAATAAGCTGAAACAAGAATGTTATACAACAAAACATCAAAATATCTTTAAGCTACAAAGCTCAATTGAATTAATCCTGAATAATACTAATGAAAGTTTAGCGTTATACAAAATTCCTGAATAAAGACATTATTGCATACATTCCTGTTTCTATCTTGGACATCTGTGAAGGATCTTCATTTCTTCCTTACAACATAGTAAATGATGATAATGCATATTACATCTGTGCCTGATAAAACTGAATGCAGTGTCTGACTGAGCCATTATTTGATTGTTTCTGCAACATATCAAAGCAACGCAATTTATTATAATCTATTCCAAATTGTATTAAATAAATTCATAACTTAGATCGACCAAACGTTGCTTTCTAAAATGCAGTTTTGTCTAAGTAGATACTGAAGGCAGGAAGCAAGTTTCTATGGATGGCTAACAGCATTTCGACAGGATTGGCAGATATCCTTAACATATCAAGCGACCAACATATTTCTTTAGATTATATAGGTAAAAAAATTTTATGTTAAAATCCATCAATTCCTGAACAACTTTTCCACATTTGTTATATACAAAAATATAAGGGTGATGAAAAGACCTAATTTAACCTAATTGTTTTGGTGGAATTGTGTCCTGCATTTTCATATTAACAACATTTCGACAATATTGGCAGATATCCTTAGCATATCAAGTTACCATAATATTTCTTTAGATCAAAATTAAAGCTGGTGTAATATGTAAATTATATAGGTAATTAATTTTTGTATTTAAACCCATCGGTTCCTGAACTACTTTTCCGCTTTGTCACATAGACAATCAAGTGACATCTAAGGGTGATAGGAAGAACTATCCGAACCTTTTCATTTGGAGTAAATAAGCTCTGCATTTTAAATCTTACTCTGTATTGATCTGCTTTATTCAACAAGTATTCTTTAAATAGTTTTCTTACAGGGTAGTACATATGACGAGTTTATAATTCAAAACCATTTATTTCTTTTATGGATATGCATAATTCAATTTCCTATTGCATTTTATGAAATAAAACATATTAGAAACTCAATCAAATGTTATTTTTAGAAATGAATAATACAAGTGCCTACACAACAAAGGAGAAAAAGGGATTTCCCAACTATTCGAATGTTCATTTAACACATCAAAAACGCCATACAACATATGGAGGCAAGTAACACTTGTTTTTATAAGCTTTTATAGTATATAAGTTATGTAAACTATTGGTAATTGGTCGTTCTTACAAATTGCTGATTTCATAAATTGAGTTTTTCAGTTTTGATATTTATCTGGCGGGTATAGCTGGCTAAACAGGAGGTGTTTTCCATTCCGGTTTTAACCGGCCTTACTTCTCACGTGTTTAACTTAATTTCCCAGCTTCAAAGTTATTGCTTTGGGATTGTAGTTTTGATGTGGATTGGTATGCTAGGTTTTTTTTAATTTTTTTGCTTAAGAAATTTCACGAGATTAAAAGAGTTCAATTTTATGTGATATTGCTTTTAAGACATTCTAAATATTATCAAAATGTTCATAAACAAATCATGAAAATCTATCTTAAGTAATATATACGTTCCTTTGAAAGATGTATGATAGCACGGGTAACAATAACAGGCATATGGCCTTACAATTTCTTTTCATGTCATGTAATAGATAACTGAAGCTATTAATATTGTATATGATGTATGGTTCAATCTATTTACAGCTACTTGGCATTTTGTGCCTTCCATCTATTGTTGCTAAAATATCGTGATATGCCCGTTTCTGTTTTGTAGAGAGCATAAATGAAACCATGGAAATCATACATTTCACATATCGAAATATAACGTCCCTTCTAGCAGCAAGGTCCATAAACACTGTGTATGTATGATGCTTTTTAGAACAGCCATTTATCATGAGTTCTATTTTTCTCTTTGTGACTTGATAAAAAATAAACAAAATATGTAGGTACATAATCGGAGTATAGTTTAAAACATATATTTAGTTGTAACGTTTGTAGTTTCTAATGTTTCATGAAACAATGACTTTTTAAATATATCAGGAACTTCAATATTTAGCTAATTACACTAATTCTTAATGATCTTTGTATTTTTAGATGAATAACCAACACAGTAAAATATAAAGAAAATGACAAGACAACTATTTGAAATATTCTTCCTAACATCATGTTTCTGTTGTTATTAATTGCTATCATAAATGGAATATCTATTTTACCATCATTAACGAAACATATATTTCTTATCAATAGTATTTATTCGGATTATATATCACATATAATATCTGTATACCCATTCCAAAGCAACACACGGATGGAATAGTCTACATGGACATTCTGGTGCCACACATTATGAGGTATTCATATTTCATTACTTCTGTCTGATCCTGTTTTGAACAATAAAGGTCTGATGCCAAAATACTTTAAACTACGCTTGAAACGTAAAAACGTTGAAGTCTTAAGAATTTGGTTCAAATAAATAGCGCTACTGTGATTCTTGGCAGTAAACAACAGAAATATATTTATTTTCTTATATAAAATGCTTTAAAATAATTACTTATGTTCTCATTCTTTGAAGAAAAAATAAAATTGTAAATTTAAACACCATTTTAAGAACGTTTATTTTTAGTTATGTTTAGGAAAGTAAAGAACTTAATTTTCTTTTAACAGCTGTCAAGAATTCCATTTGTCGTATTCTCTCCTCTGTGATGTGTAAAGGTATCTAAAAATAAAGCTCACTTTTAATACTAGGTGTTTTAATGCTTCTTCAATAATTACGCACCTAATTCATCATCCGCTTTGATTGATAAATAACATGATATTTCTTGTTTTGTTTCTTAAAGATTAAAAAGAAAGATATTAACGAGACTCTCTGCTTGGTTTGGAAATTTGACATTATGTAAGTTTATATAAATAAAGTCATTTCATTCATCTGGTGGTATGTTAATTTTTTTTTACTTAATTTGCCAGTATTCAAACTTTGTTTTTAGAATTATGGCTTGTATATAACCTGAACCGGTATGTTTGTTTGATTTCGAATACAGATCTCCGCATTATACAATATTTACATTTACTGTGTATTTCTTATTTCTTGTGTTAGAAACTTTTCTTGCCATTAGAACATACATTCCGTGCCAACATGCGATCGACAAACATGACTAAACATCTCCTAGAACTGACTTTCATGCGAAAATTATTCTATTGAAATTTCAGACACCGACACTTCATCTAATGGTTTTACGTCGTATGTCATAAGGGAAATTTAACAAATATTAATATAGGCCTTGAATTGTAGAATACATGTTTATTATGACCGTATAATTGTTGATATTCATTCTCAATAGTGCAATATTCAATCAATAGTTTCATTGGAATCAATGATCCAGCAACATTTGAACTGACTCTTAAAAAGATCCATAATGTACAGTACATGTCTTGCTTCTTTGGAGAGAAATTTCTCTTATCATTTGCTTATTCAAACGCCAATACAACAAAAACACTTGAATAAAACTTGATCAGTCATCAAATACATTTTAGTATTTTATGACCTGAAACATTTTGTGGACCAAAGTGTTAAAATGTCTTCATCGTTTGGTTTTTTATGAATGACTGTTTTCTGTCAATTATGTTATATATCATGATATACAGGTCAATGTCAAAATTAACGTCACCCCTACTGTGTCAAAATTAACGTCACCCCTATCGAAAATCAATTATCTAATTAGCTTTGAATAAAAAAGCAAATAATTTGGAGCTGAATGGTAAATGAACGACATTATAAAATAGAAAACAAGACAAAAAAACCCATCATTAAGTATTTTATATCGCCTTGGTACAAACAAACACCATTAATTTTTAGTTGATGCACCACAAACTCTTATAACAGACTGAACACGTCTGGGAAGACTGTCGTATAATTTTTCAAGATAGTTCTTATTTATCCTGTACCAATGCTTTTTTACGCTTTCCCATAGATCATTACACGATTTTGGATTGTCCATTGCGACGTTCCTTTTCAAAGCATCCCACAGATTTTCAATCGGACTCATATCTGGCGAGTTTGATGGCCAATCTAAAATATGAATTTGTTTAGACACTAGGAAACGCCTGGTAGATCTGTAATTATGGGCAGGAGCCATAGCCTTTTAGGATAATCAGTTTTGTTTTAAAAAAACAAATGTCAAAAAGGCAACAGAATCAACATATATGAAACCAATAAAGAAGGATGTTAACTTGCCTTAATAGCTTCTTTGATCAGACACCACAATCTTCTTTCAACCGTACCTTTTGACTGCCGCGAAATGATGACGAACCTTTCTGATTTTGTAAATATTTGAGTCATATTTTAAACGGTTTTTAATTTAGAACTGAAATTTACCTCAACAACTGAAAGAAATACTGGATATTGAGAATTCAACGACAATTTGCAAATTTAAGGGGAGCAAAATCTTTAAAAAAATTATTGAACTTCAGTTTAAACATTTTTGCTGCAAATCTGGCAGAATTGCAGGGCTGCAGGGGTGACGTTTATTTTGACACAGTAGGGGTGACGTTAATTTTGACATTGACTTGTACAGTACGTGCTTGAGGGATAAGGAAGCAAAAGCTCCATTTATTGAAGAAACTATACCCTAAGTATGTGCAATCATTTGATAACCGTTGAATAATTCCGATTTTTAACTTTTCAAGGAGTATCTTTTATAAGTAAGCTCTTGTCTTATGTAAGGTCTTGTCCTTTTATTTTGTACATACACTTATATTTTAAGTGAAACAAGTAAAAGCGGATGGTATAAAGATATCTGTACAGTCACCGAGTTTGAAAATACATTCACTGTATGCAGATGTCCAATACCTGGACATTTTGTGGTTGCCATCATTCCCAGCGACTATCATGTAAGTATATTATGACAAATGAAAAAAACTAGAATGAAAGGTACAAAAAAAACAGGAGGTGCTTACCCTTCCGTAGAACCCGGCCTCACTTTCCAATTAGAAGTTCACGTGTTTAAACTAACTTGTCAGTTTCAAAGTATTTACTTTGCTTCTAGATTGCGATTCGGACATGGATTAGAATGTTTGTTTTTGATTTTGAATTGCAAGTTGTATATAGACATAGTAACTCGTACGTTTAATGATGCAATTCCATTTGGAGTTAAGTGAATATAAAACAATAACATCCAAATGCCATTGTGCAAGACTGAATTAAAGTCGTATCAGACTGGTTTGTACATTAAGATTAATCTACATTGTATTTCATTTAATTAAACCAATAAATAAGCTTTTTATAATTTAGCAAAAAGTTATCAATGCCTTATGAATTTTCAGGCACATTTTCTAGAATAATTTTTTATATTTTCAGGATTTTATTGAGATATCCAGCGAAGTGCTCGAGTTTAATATAATGATAGGATGCATTATAATGATATGCGGAGTATTTGCCACTTTTATTGTTTTTCTTTTCAACTGGAGGTAATAGATTTATCTAAGGTTATATAATCCTCCTTCTTTTACGATTGTTTGTTCTTATTAAATGTATTTAAAGGTAGCATTAGATATACAAATATGTTCTGCATTTGCTTCTAGTATCACCATTTTAAACTTTGTGTAAAGAACTGTTGGGAATGTTTCTTGATTTTACTATCATCCAATTTAATAATAAGAATTTAATTGCACCTTATGTACTACATGTATATTGATATTTAATCATGCGTTAATTGCTGTTATTTTTTCCAGGAAATCAAAATGTTACGAATACTTCATACAGTTGAATTTTCTATTGGCATTACTCGGAATAAACATTATTTTTCTGACGTGTTTGAAGAAACCGCACACAGAGGTATATTATGAGCATACAGATATAAATTGTGTATATGAAAACGCGATTCAATTGATATGTTTAAGGTGCATTTTTTATGGTTGTGAACAAAGACATTTTATTTTCCGACGTGTATTGCTGTAATCTTTACCTGATTTGTTTGACTTAAAAATGAAAAAAAACTTAAAACATTATGAACTCCACAAAAATGTTTAGCATCCCAATAGTAGTATTTTTCACATTCTCAGTAATTTGCAACATAATATTTTTGAAATGCGGACGAACTTATATAGTGTTCCCAGATTAAATAATCGTTCATACTTCATACATGCTTGATATATACCGCCACACTTCTATGCTATTATGGCAAAACATTTTAGAAACAAATTGGCTTCTTTTTAAAAAATGCTTTTTTAATTGTGTTACCATGATCATAGTCAGTCTCACCTCCATGGTGGAAGTTCACATGCTTTACCAACTTGTCAGTTTCAAAGTTTTTTGTTTGCTTCAGTATTGTGATTTGGAAACGGGTAGTATGTTTGTTTTGATTTGGTGAGATACAGTAATTATCTACAGTGCGATATTTTTCAATCTTATCGAGTACATTTATGTGATCTAATTATTTTCATTGTAATTTCTTATTTAAGGTAAGCTGCATTGTCGGACAATTGTTTGTCACTTTTTTGTTCCTAGCTGCTGAAGCATTCGTTGTAATAAAGGCTTTACATATCCTTATATGTGCAACAAAAAGATTTCCAAAATACAGATTGTTGAAATATATGGGTATTGGATGGGGTAGGTAGCAGTTAGGAATGATATATTTCTCACATCTGTGACTTGGAAATTCCTTCTTTTTACCCATGTGGGATTTCCTTGTCTCAGCCTAGGGTTGAGACAGGCTACATGCTGAATTTCCCATGTAGTTATACCTGCTCTAGTTAATCGTTGAGAGAACTTAATAAGTTGAGAAAAGATCCGAAGTAAACTGATAATTTCTCAACGTCACAATCACTTACACACCCTGTAATTGATGACGTCATAATTATTTTACTTAAGAACGTCAACAAAAATTGATTACGTCATTTTCACCAGGCAAAAAATGGTGAAATAAAAACTGAATATTTGATGAAATTTTACTGTCTACAAATTATGTTTTATATTTTCGAATGTGTAAGAAAAAAGAATCCTACACCGGTAACAGAGTAAAACAGAGATATCTCTGTCTAACCCTGTTATCGGTGTAAGATTCTATTATTCTTCCATATTTGCTCATGTGAAATAGGATTTTTGGCCATGTGAGATACGCTTTTCTCTCAACTGTGACATGGACTCCTTGTTTTCACCCATGTGGGATTTCCTTGTTTCATCCTAGGATTGAGACAGGCTACACGCAGAATTTCCCGCGTAGGTATACCGGCTCCGGATTTATAATTGAGAAAAATTCCGATGTCAACCAACATACATGCCTACTGAGGGAAAATGACACTAAATTCTTCAAAATTTTGAATATTTTAATGTTTTTCAATTAACTGAAATGTTCAACCCCTTGGGTAAGATTTCCCTATACAATATAGGTGCTCATAATGGAGTCTCATATTTCCTATTTATATATTTTTATGTGGATATGTATATTTGTGTTTGCTTTTCCTATTTCATTCTTTTACTTTAATCTTTTTTTTTTTTTTTTTTTTTTTTTTTTTTTTTTTTTTTTGTAGAAAAATGAATACTTCAACAACATTATTTAAACCAATTCATCATTTTATGGTGCCTTAAAAGTTGAATTTTCTTTCACGACAAGAACACTTGTTGGTTCAAAACGTATTTATTTCGTTTTACAGCGTAATAAAATCCCGTTATATATAGACATTCTCTCTTTGTTTAAACTATTAATGCATTTCGAGAAAAAGTTAATTTATAATTCCCACCGACGTTATCATTGGTCTTTAACATTTTTACTGAGTTGTAAATGTTGTATAATTTCGTTTTAGGTAGATATGTTATTATTTAATATTTCCATATTTTCACATTATTAACTTGTTATACCTTCTTCTCTTTCAGGTTCACCAGCAGCGATAACAATTATCATTTTAGTAGTTACTATTGTAACGGAAAACAACACACAATATACAAAAATGTAAGTAGATAGAATAGCAAATCTTGTTCATTATCATTTCATATAATTTAATCTGTTCTCTTGTGGAGTAGACAAGGACATCTCTTTGTCTTATTTGTGAATTAGCAATTACTGCGTCCAAAATTTTTCGGTTAGATCTATTAACTTGCTACCAACACATGAATAATTAAGGATCATAAGCAATGCTTGTTGTTAGCACAGTTACAACCTATAATTTCTAGCGGCCTTCACATATGGTTGGAGGTTCATGTCATAACTTATTAAAATGCTGATCGTCCAATAAAACCGGAAGTGCTTTTTCTTGTTTCATGTCTTATCATAATTACATATTATGCCAGTTTTAATTTTACAGCAGTAGACGGACGTTTCGGAATACAAATCCTCATCAGTGCTTAAACCAAAATGTTTTGAAGATGTTGAAAAGATACCCAAAGGATCAAAATATATTTTACCAACTTTAGCTTAGAAAATATTTTGTATGAGAAAGTGTCTTAGTTTTTGAGGAATTTTATAGATTATTTCCAAAATAAGGTTATATATCTTAATAGAATTCGGACTTTAAATGTACCATCTCTGAATGATATTCTTGGATCACATTTATAACTTTGACATTGTAGTTACGATTTTAATAATATTTTTGTTCTAATGTTTAGATGCTGGATATCCCGTGATCAGTGGCAGTTTTATGCATACGTTATACCAGTCTCTATAGTTATAATGGTATGTTCATATTTGATGCATCTACATCGTAATTTCTTACCAGTAAATACATAACAATTCAACTAATAAGATGACCTAACACATATATGCAATAAAATGATTATTAACACATAAAGACGACTTGATACAAGGCTGTTGCTTCGAGAGTCATCAACTGCCGTATTATTTAAATTGACATTACTACAACAGTTCATAGATAGAAAAGGTAAACTATGTGTGTCAATAAACAGTGTCAATGAAACTTCTTGATGTAAAATTAGATTAATCTGTACCTAGATTATAAAAAAAATTAACTAAAATAAGACCCAGTATTGAATGAAAAAAGGGATAGGGATAAAATAAACAAATGGTGTCTCTATAAACTATAAATGTAGTAAAATGTTTTACATAATCATTAGTCTAAGTCATTTATCAGGGGATGGCAAGACAATTACTGTCAATTTCATTGTTTTAGTTGTATCTGGTTTTTGTTTCACTAACGCTGAAAACGTATTTAAAATGGAAAGAAGAATGGAGAATCTCGAAGAAAAGAAAGATTATGTAAGTGTTTACATCTTTTATTTTTGCAGATTATTTCAAATATAGAATATGAACGATAAGACGACAAACCAATAAAATGTTCCGTGACACTCCGTTGTAGTTCAGTTGAATATTTCTGCAATATAGGCTCTGAAAACAGATTGATGAAGCAAAATCAAAATACTTAAAGCTAAAGGTTATTTTTGAGATATTCATGTTTAGATTCGTTTTCAAAAAATAACAGTATGCAAAACAAGCAAGACAATATAGTTAATTAGCATGATCTTTATGTTAGATTAATCTTCAACAAACTAAATTTAGAGACAAAAATGTTGAAAAGCAGGAGCTCCCAAAGAACAGAAAAAGCACCCGACGCGGCCTTACTTCTCTGGTGGAAGTTCAAAAGTTAAATCTTATATGCTAGCTTAAAAGTTTTAACTTTAAATTTAAGTAAGAACAAGGATGTTTGTTTTATTTCATATATGAAAATAGAAATGCATGATAATATGCAGGTTTTAATTTTTCTTCCTTTGTTTTTCTAGTTTTCTTAAGAGATGCTTATTTTCTGATTTTGTTCCATTGTATGTATTTTAGATTGAGTACCATCAAATCAGGAGTGGTATTACTTTTCCTCGTTGCATTAAGTCTGTCAAGCACGTCACTTTATGATGATTATCAGAAGGACCAAAGTATATTGTTAATGTGTATACAAATTTGTATGGTGAGTAGGTATAGGATAGATCATTTCAATGTCACGAGTTTGGTGTGAAATTTAAAACCTGATATAATCATGTACATAGACACATTATGATACTCTTTTCTTATTAATACTAGAAATTATTTTAAACTCACATAGGCTTATTAGCTAATATGATCTTTTAGTATTGTTTGCCGACGTCTTTGTATATTTGTTTTACATTCTAATCATCTTAAAAAAACTACTGGGCCAAATGTTATTATATTTAGCAATAATCAAGTCTAGATGATGGGTTTTATTCGATTTTCAAGACTAGTGTTTTTGTTTCCTTAAAGAAAACAAAAAAATGAACATTTTCCAATTCTTCTTCATAATAAATGACTGAAAACACACTTGGCAACACACATCGCAAACATGTACCAAGATAATACAAGCAAATCATAGAGCATCGGAGCACATGTTTCGATTCCCTACTGGAAGCCTAAGTGTTTAACTTAATTGGCCATTTTTCAAAGTGTTTGCTTTGGGGTTGTTTTTAGAGATGGGGTGGTATGTTTGTTTTTATTATTCCTCGACATTCGGGATCTATGATGTAGTCAGTAAAATGAATGTAACATGTGCATCCCACTAGTGCACAAGAATACAACTACATGTACAAGAAATAGACAAAAACCACAGACCGAGATAACCACATACAATAATGTAGTGACATTCGTATATTCTGTTGTAGGTATCTTTTATTTTTGTTAGCAGTATTATTTTTGATGAAAAAGTAAGTGTTATTAATTTATCTTGCATATTTCTGTTTTCACAATAACAATGATTGTATAATCTATGTTTAACACAAGAACAAACCCTTAACGCTACATTTAAAGCAATTATTGCCCTTTGAATTTGTCAAAACATGGCTGTTAATCTGTTCCGTCTCTCAAAATATGATATTTCTTTCAAGATGTTTTTTCTTTCAATTTTGTTTCAGTATTGTCAAACGTATGTCATATTGAATTGAAATCTTAAAAATTACAAAAATACTAGAAATTAGCCACAACAATCAGGAATAACATAGTAAGCAATTATATGCTGAACAAAGCAGACCTATTTTCGAAGGAGAAAATGTACATTGCTAAGATATTGTCGAAATTGCTAGAACATTTGATACAACAGGTTGAGTAATAATTATCCAGCCTCTTGGATACATTTATGTTTTGTATTAAAAAATCATATAAAAATGAAAACTATTTCTTGATAAACAATTTAGGAACTAATATAATACGTGTTATTTTGAGAACACTATCTACATTAACACAAAGTGGCGTTTTGAAGAGGGAATATTAACTTCAGAGATTAAGTATAAATGCAGTTCACCTTCGCACATTGGCGACCCATTATCTGTTTTCTGTACATTTATCATGACATACTTTGATGCATTAAACGAAAATCGAAAAATAATGTGACCTGAATAAAACACCGTTGCATCAAACACAACTCTCTTTCCTCTCTTCTGTTATTTATTCTTCAAATCATGTCAAAATGTGTAATATTATTTCAATGATTATTTTAAAGACTATTTTACCATTTAATGCAAATTCAATAATGAGGAAAGTATTCAACATGGCGGACTTACTGAAATTTAATTAACAAAATTAAAATTAAAAATTAACAAGAAATTAATTATCCTGTTGATGCATGGTGCTTGTTCATCTCAAAATTTCAAAATTTGTATTAAATCTGCTGGTAAATAAAGCTTAAAAAGTAAAAAACAATACACTTCAATAATATCTAATATTCTAAATTCTAAAACCAATAGACAAAAATGTAATATTCTATCCAATTTAGGTGTTGTCAAAAGTCTGGAAGACATCGGCTAAGGCCAAACCGAAAGTACCAGCGACACCGGAAACAACAAACGAAGTAAGTGTCTATTATACGAACAGTAACTGCTTTATATTAACATTTATGTTTGCATTTCTTTTTTGTTCTAAGTATACTGATGGAGTCTAGGAGAAAAGATTATGGAGGCTAAGATTCTAAGTAAAATATGTAACTGTTCCATAACAAATTAAAACATTACAAATTACTTGATGTTAAAATTTATTCTCTCTCTCTCTCTCCTCTCTGTGTGTCTGTGTGTGTGTGTGTGTGTGTGTTTTAATCATTTTTTTAACTCTCCTTACAATCACTATGTATTATTTTTATGGTATATAATAACGCTAGCTGTTATACTGTATATTGATTTATAGTAATTACTATTTATGTTATAATTATACATTTTGTTTCCATTTCTTATGACATAATAACAACATTTAATATAATTGTTATAAATGTACGATTTATAGATTGTATATACGTCCACTTATACAAATAAAATAACGAAAATTAAAAACATGAACCATCATTTTTACAGTAAATACAGACATTGTGAATGTCAAATGCAAATAGAGGTTCATCGGATGCGCAACATAATCGCAATTGCAATTACAACCTACTGTTTATTTAGCCTATTTCGGAGAAAGCAATATCGCAAAATACTCTATAAATTTCAATACGACGGGTACAAATCAATGATTCTTTTACTTACATGAGCCAAGTCGTAACTGTTTCGGTTCCATCCTTGCCTAATATATCATTTTATGCGACAAAATATAACCTGGGTGGGTGTTTACAATGGTAATCTTTTTTACGAAATGGCGGGGTTCTTTATGTTACGTAGTAATGACGAAAGAGTCGACTATTTACGTAGGTTAGTGCAGCTCAAGAACGGATTGATTTTTGCGTAACTGGGATGACCAAAATCGATTTAATAAAGTAATAAAGTGAACTACCTTTCTGCATTTTCAAACTTTTAAAAAAATTGACGTAAATTCAAATTTTTAAACTCAACCCGACCTTTGAACTACCCTTCATTGTACCCCTTCGAGAACCTACGTAAATAATAAATTCTTCCGTCATCATTACGTCACACGAAAGACTCCGCCATTTTGTCAAAATTTTTACCATTGTAAACACCCATCCAAAACACGTTTTGGTGCATTAAAGGAGTTATAATGCATGGATTAGATCGAAATAAGGATTATTAGCAACGACTCGGCTCATGTAAGTAAATGATTAATTGATTTTTAACCGTGCCATTCTAATCTTTGAGATATTAGCGTATTCCTTTCTCTCCAGCATAGTAAACAGACAGTAAAAGTAATTTTCTTGAACCTATAAACTTAAATCTATATTCAAATAAGAGATTTTAATTTCTTATCATTTTAAAGACATTGACTGTATCAATACATCTTATCTTTTATCCAAAAGTTATAAGATGCAAGTAACCAGTGTAAGAGAGTTAATAATAATTCCAGTCCTTATTTGAAATATTTCAATTGAATCCAGTGTCACAGAATAGCTTTTAAGCTAAAGTACTCGAACCTATATTTTTTAATGAAATTAAAAACAATTCCCAGTCGATGTTCCAGTCATAAAAGGAATTACTTTTGGGATGAGACGAGTTTTGAACTCGAAACAATTTTTTCTAAATTGATAAAAGTTCTTTCCTTTCCAGAACTAAATGTTTCATAATAAGGCGTTTTTATTTGCAGACTTTTCCTTCGGGCAGTTCGTTTAGATGTAAGTAAAATAATTATAAATAACTTAATAGGTACTTGTATAGACAACATTGACCTGACTCTCAGAGGACACCGTAAAACCGATGTCCCGTGTCACGGCAGGCGTATTTCGTTGAAGAACTGTTCCTGCATATTGCCCTGGCACGAAAATTCTTCCCTTTCACCTATAGCTGGTGATGTCTCAATAGAAGTGAAATATCCTTGACTGTGACACATATCCCCATTCAATAAATCAATCGACCGCTCATAAAGAATATTGATATTGGATGATCCACCTATTACGTTGGTAGTGCTGGGGTTTGCAGTTAATGCACGTCTAATACACGGACACGCATCTATTGCACCTTATTTTAGATGGATATGAATCTACTTGCAGATATGCGTTTCAAATTTTTCAAATGATGTATACGAAATAAAAACTGATCTCTATTCCTATTACATAAATGTACTCGTCCATAAAAAATTAAATTTAAGATAAAGCGGAAAAGTCAATGTTTTTGCCTATACAATGCTTACCTACGTGTTTTATCACAGCCTTAGCTTTTGATGAAACAATGTACATATGAAAAAAATCTTATATTGGCAATTGGACGTGCTCAAAGTAGCATTTAAAAGTTTCAATCGTTCATTTAAATTCTACACAAAGTCTTTGTTATCTTCAACTAACATATGTAGAATCTATAACTTACCTACCGGTCCATGTACAAAATTTAGCTTAACACATGAACTTCCGCCAGGGAAAGCAGGCTGGTGCCCTCGGAGGGTAACCACTTTTTTAACTAGCTACATCTGCACCATGTGAGTAAAATGGAATAAAAATTGGTTTGTATTTGTGAAGTCCTTTCAGATGTTATTGTACAAAGAACAAAAAGACAAATATTAATGAACTTATGCATTATTTTTTAGCATTCATGCAACCAGGACAAATTGTAGATGAAGCAAAACGAGAAGAAACAGAAAGTCTAAATAGATACCATGATGAAGTCAATCGAAAAAAATTTACAAAGGAAAGAAAAGAACATTTGTCTTCTCTTCTTGGCAGTTCCTTATCTGGTCATCATATGAACGATTTCATTGATATTTGCAGGGATTGGGAAAATGACACTAGCATTGCTGGTGCAAGCGGCACAAATGTTGATTTCCAACCTTTTAGGTCAAATAAATGGCCTTTTGTTGAAATAAAGGAATAAGAAATCCAAGTAAAGCTAAAACATTTTATTGTTAATACAACACTAGTTTTCCCTTAAAAATTCGATAGAGGTCGGGATATACATATATAAACAATAGCACATATTCTACATGATATAAACGTATTGTGTTCTGGGTACATGTACATATTCCACGATTGATTGTATGTGTTCTGGGTACAAGCAGATATTCTACAGGATATAAATGTATGTGTTATGGGTACAAACACATATATCACGGATATACCATAGGATATAAATATATGTGTTCTCGGTACAAACACATATTCCACAGGATATAAATGTATTTGTTCTGGGTATAACCCTATATTCAAGATTTTGACGACGAAGTTACAATTTCAGTTACTGTGTGAAAACCGAATTATATACGAAACATTTTTAAGCGTCCATCAACAATCTACTAGCTCCTGATGATTTATTATTTAACTTCGAGTGCTTTGTACCGTTGAGTGTTGTATATCATGATCAGTACATGTGCTGATAGATCATCTTTGGTTATTTTTACAAAGTTATAATATATGAAATAAAATCTTAATACTTCAAGTTGTTTTTAACCTCTGGATTCTCTGAAACAATATCTCCGGCCATTTTGTTATATTGTTTATCGAACTCAAACATACCTATCCATGTTTAAATCGCAATGCAAAGGGCAAATTAAAAACTGAGAAATTAAGTAAAATACGTTAACTTTCATCGGAAAATCGAGATCCATTGCTCGGGAAGGGTAAGCACCGCCGTTCACGCTCACTTCATCCGTCATATTGAAAAATTGACTTTATATTGTATGTTCCATTTTGTAAGAGTTGAGTAATGGTGTTTTACGTCCCAATCAAGAATATTTCACTTATTTTGAGACGTCGCTGGCTTATGCCGAAGGTGCAGAAATTTTGCATTTATGTTGCGCTAATGGCATTATACAGCAGGGTTCATTATCGTACCACGTCTCCTGAGACGGGGGCCTCGTTTAATTCATTTTCTTATCCGAAAGAACCGTGACTTTCATTATGTAATGCCGACTGCCTGACAAAAGAACAGTCACTATTCACTTTAAAGCATTGAGTCAGATCCGGATCTAGATAGATTAAAATAAATGTAGAAAAGGAAATTATATACAATACTAACGATTTCTTCGCCTATTTAAAAATGCATTCAAGTTAACCTTAGATAAACTAAAAAACAATCAATGATTTTTAAAAGTGATATTTTGATTTATTTCTGCCAATTATTTGATAAAACAGTTAGCCAAATATACAACCTAGACCGACTCCTCCACACGCGGCTCCAGTTGCAGGTGCACAAGCGACGGCGCAGATACCCTCAGTCGCTATATCACAAAATGCACAACCAACACCAACTACACCGCATCCGACACCTACTCCATCACATGCTTTGTTTCTTTTTGTGGACTTGTTAAGTAAACTGTTCATCACGTGTTCATCATCAAAGGATTTTAATTCCCTGATGATACTATCATCGGTTACACTGCACATTGGAAACTGTTGGGAGCAGGAAGCTGTGCTGTTAAATTTTCTTCCGAACAAAATGGAGTTGATTATTTCTGTATATTTTGGATAACTCTGCAGCATCTCGCCGATCTTCTCAAAGTCTTTTGATTCAAAATCCAGATGACTGTTTGTCAAGAATCGTGATAAATGTGCCAATGGGTTCACGACGTGGTTGTCAGCCAACGTTTCCAAAATGCAGAAAGATTTTTGAAGACATTGGTTTTTATCTTTCATCTGCAGAATAGTTTCTCCCATCATCAACACAGGCTTGATTTTTCTGAGAATGCTAGTATCAGCATTCGCCAGGACGAAAACAGCGACAAAAAGTATGAGTGACCTCATGATTGATTTGCTGTAAATATAAAATGTAATTATGTGATAATTACAACTAATTAGGCTAATTAGCCATAATTTCTTGATTTAAAGATGGAGTTATTTACTTAAAAAGCTAAATTTGTGTTATCACGCGAAATAATTAATGTGCCTAACCTCTTGCTTCTTTTAAAGTACCCGTGTTACTTTGTGTCGATCTGTCCAAAACTTGTAACAAGGTAGTTACTGTTCTTTCGGTATTTAGAAATCAAAGTGTTAGGGTCCTTCAGATGAACATAAAAAACCAATTCTCCTTGTCAGGACAGGCGTAGCAAGTTTAAGAATCGTCTATGCACATTGCTCTGAGCACACTACAAATGTCCAAATTTCTGCTACTTAACTTATGGCTGGAAACGTCTCGATAAAAGTAAAATACAGTCCAAACTGCTTTAAAGGCCACCTCTATATAAGGACCACCTGCTTATAAAGGCCAGTAGAATTGTATCCCAATTGTTCTTTATTCATATTATTTGAACCTATATATAAAGACCACCTGCCCAAAAAGGCCAATTTTACTGGTTCTCTTGGGTGGCCTTTATAGACAGGTTTGACTGACTTTATTGATTATTTAATTTCATTTCAAAATACATACAATGCAGACTATTGTTTATTTTAACTATAAATGTATACACAAGTTAAAGTTATATTTTGTAACTTAAGAACAAAGGTAGTAACATAACTGAGATTTAGACTACCCGGACCCGCAGTAAAATCCATACATGTCTTGAAATAAAAAAAAACCTACTAACCCATTTTCAAATCACAACCCAGATGTAAATAAAAACTTTAAAACTGACAAATCAGACTGAAACGTGAACTTCCAAGGGAAGTGAGGCCGGGTGATCCGGAAAGTAAGCATCTACTGTTTAGCTAGTTACACCCGCCACGTGTATAACTAGAATTGAGTAAAAAGAATATGCAACTATGGGACGTCAAATATATCCAGGTCAATCTTGGACATAGAGACATCATATTTTTCAAGAATACTGTGATAGCGGTTTTCAAACTTTTTAAGGGTTCTGATAAGCCTATTCTTGCAATATCTCTGAGTCAACAATTTATTTGTAAGCAGTTCGCTTGTTGTATAATGTTAAGTAATGGAAATAAGCTCTACCATTGCGTTTTAATTGTGATACAGATGCACCAAAAGCAGGAAAAGCAGTTATATTGCTGCATTGAAAAAGAGAGTTGCCAGTAGTATCGCAAGTTCAGGTGACCTAGGAGAGGTAGAACTTCCTTTCTAGATAGCACCAAGTGCCACATGTAAATTCTGTGAGTTCAAAAATGAGAATAAAATAACATTGAATTATTGGACGTCAAACATATCAGAGTAATTCTGAATACAGGTACATTATCATAATACATAATACAACAATATTGTGATTATAGAAATAAAACGATCCACAATGATAACATTGTAAAATAGGAATTGGCAGTTATATAACATATCTGGCAAAAATCAGACAAACCGTCAACATAAAAACATTACGGTATAAAAAAATACAAAACCAACATTGTAGTAAGTAACATTCATATTAAGAGATTTTACCTCACCAACCAGATTCCAGTTACTTACAAATCAAGTTTAGGCTTATGCAGATTTCTCTACCTTATAATTGAATTTCAACCGGTGGTATATCAATACGCACATTTAATTTTTTCTTCTATACTCCAGTCGTTCGCTGTGTCAGCATGATCTGTTTATCTGTAGCTTCTGTCAGATTCATTATATAAGACTGAGTTTTACTTATCCCGGGACACCGAGCTTACGTCCCCGGTAGAGCTTCGTGCGTGTAACTCAATTTGCCAGTTTTACTTTGTATTGGGATTGTGATTTCAAAATAGATTAGTATGTTGTTTTTATCAAATTTTCATTGATATAAAGCATTGCATCGAAATTCTAATGCAAGAAGGATAAAATAAAAATTACCTTGCTTCGGTCCTTTGTTTTGACAAACAGATTGACTGTCTTGATAACATAGTGTGCATCCTTTTATATGCAGCTATTTATGCTTAAGACATGCCTTATCTATCATTTAAGTACAAGTACAAAACATGTAGGCATAATGGGGATTATTATATAATAAGGTTAATATGTTATTTGACTGGCCAAAACCCATAGATTAAAATGTGAGTCGAAGTTTGCAAAAATTTGGTCAAGGTGAACTGTTAACATCATAACTCAAGTAGTATTTGATTTGCAAACGCCTAAGCATTTCTATTCCAAAATAGTGAACTTAAGAGGGGACGTTTAGTTTAATCAAAATTGTCTTTTCTTTTTACTTTACGAGGGCAAATAAATAAGTTACCAGCATATCCCATTTCCGATTGGCTGACAGTCATGATTTTCGTAAAAATGTAACCGTGAACGTCATTTCTGGTCTGACTAAAAAGTATTGAAGACAGTTTAGCAGTAGCTCCTTGGAAAAGACCTGACTTATTTAGTTCGCGGCTGATGGCACTTAAACACCGTTTATTCTAGGGAAATAGTACAGTCCAACCTGCCTTAAAGGTCACCTCTATATAAGGGTCACCTGCTTATAAAGGCCAGTAAAATTGTATCCCAATTGTTCTTTATTCATATAATTTAAACTTGTATATAAAGATCACATACCCATAAAGGTCACTTTTACTGGTTCCCTTAAGTGGCATTTATAGACAGGTTTGACTGTACATCGAAAATAACTGTCAGCAATAATTTGACATGATCTTGCGTGAGTGATAAGGCACATGCGTCTTTTGTTATATCAATTTAGGCAACCCTAAATACTACAAAATCATGCCACAATATACTGAACGCTTAAATTGTTCGCATATCCATGGTTCCCGAAGAAATACTGCTAATACAATGTACTCAGAACTACGTCCTCATTTTAACACTATTTAAATTTAACGGAATATAAACTATTTTGAAAAAAAAGTTTAGACAGCATCACTAGTTACAAGTGTAAACCAAAAAGCCTACATACGGTTTGATATACACAAAAATTATAAAATCTTTGGCACACATAACACTACTGCGGTAGCTCATTTGGTAGAGTGCTGGCTCCGTAAGTGGGGGTCGTGGGTTCGACCGGGTCTGCGTAGATAGTTACTGTTCTTTTGCAACAGACTCGGCATTACGAAATGAAAGCCATTGTTTCTTCGATTGGGAGCTTAAAAATGAGGTCCTGTGTCACGGAAGACAAGACAAGAGCATCAGCACAACGCACATGCACAATTTCTGCATTTTCTGACGTCTCGATATAAGTGAAATATTATTGACTGTATCGTTAAACATCATTTAAGAAATGACATTCTGGTCATTATATTTCAAGGGGCAATGCAAGAAAGTGTGGCGCGTGCCAAATTCGATGAAAGTCGAAGCCCTTCATTTTGAATTTGGCACGCGCTACACTATATTGCATTACCCCTTGAAATACAATGAACAGAAATGTCATTTCTTTTATTTACAATTCTTTCTTTTAATAAATATTTTGATTTGTTTTAACCCTTGGCTTATTGCTTCCATACCTGCTCATGTGAGATAGGGGTTCAAGCCATGCGAGATCGATCACGTTACCCCCTGTGTGGGACATGACGTAATATTGCGGGAAAATAGCAACAATCCTAAATTTGGAGACTATGTAAATGTCATCTATCCTAGTGAGCTTGAAATATAAGACACGACTGATTCCTCAAGTTCTGCTTCATATTTAGACTTATACCTGAATTATGACGCACAAGAAAGGCTACATTTGAAACTTTATGACAAACGTGATGGCTTCAATTTTTCTATTGTCAACTTTCCTTTTTTATGCAGCAATATACCTGCTTCTCCTGCTTATGGTGTATTTGTTTCCCAATTAATACGCTATGGTAGAGCTTGTTCCCACTACGGGGACTTTGTACAACGAAGTAGGCTGCTTGCAAATAAATTGTTGACTCAGGGATATTGCAAGCCTAGGCTTGTCAAGGCCCTCAAAAAGTTTTATGGCCGTCATCACAGTATTGTTGATAAGTTTGATGTCTCTGTGTCCAGGATTGCCTTGGATATATTTGACGTCTCATAGTTTCATGTTCCTTTCACACAATTTTGATTACACACGTGACGGGTGTAGCTAGCTAAACAGGAGGTGCTTACCCTTCCGGAGCACCCGGCCTCACTTCCCTGGTGGAAGTTCACGTGTCTAACCTAACTTGTCAGTTCCAAAGTTTTTACTTTGCTTCTGGATTGTGATTCGGAAATGGATATGTATGTTTGTTTTTGATTTTGATACACATCAAAGATCATGACCCCAATCGTAATTGAGCACTATTTATCACACTGGAGATCCAAATCGATCCTAATAAAATCACTAAAGATTGCCGTATAACAATTTTTTTTTAAAAAAGCATATTTATTCTTGACCAATTGATATATTGGTTAACCGAAGATACAACCAAGACCTGCACCACCACATGCGGCTCCAGTTGCGGGTGCACAAGCGATGGCGCAAATACCTTCTGTTGCCGCTTCACAAAGCGCACACCCAATCCCAACAACACCGCAACCAGCACCTACTGCATCACAACCCGTGTTTCTCTTGGTAGACATATTGAGAAGATTTTTAACAACATGCTCATCATCGAAAGATTTAACGGAATTAACAATGTCGTTTTCACTGGCGGTACAAGATGGAAATTGCTGGGAGCAGGAAGCTGTGCTGTTAAATTTTCTTCCAAATAAAATGGAGTTGATTATTTCTGTATATTTTGGATAACTCTGCAGCATCTCGCTGATCTTCTCAAAATCTTTTGATTCAAAATCCACATGACTGTTTGTCAAGAATTGTGACAAATGTGCCAATGGATTCATCACGTGGTTGTTAGCCATGGTTTCAAGAATGCAGAAGGATTTCTGGAGACACTGGTTTTTATCCTGCATCTTCAAAATGGTTTCTCCCATCATCAGGATTGGCTTAATTCTTCTGAGAATATTAGAGTCAGCGTTCGCTAAGACGAAAACAGCGGCAAAAAGTATGATTGACTTCATAGCTGGTTTCTGTAAAATTCGAAATAAACAAATGATAAAACCCACATTTATTATCAAACCAAATTTTATAGATATTCCAGGTATTTTAAATGTAATTACCACACAAGATATGTTATCTATTATCCATTGCACATTGTGCTTTCAAACCATAGTCGGGAATTTTATAGTTAGTTTCCTTCATATGCTTTATAAATTACAAAACATGTTTCAATTTTGCAGCCCTAGACGACCGTTTTGGATTTTAATTCTTTATCAGGAGTACTTGGACAACAGTTGTGAAGATATATGACGAAAGATGATGAAACGACAAAAGTAGAATAAGCAAGATATATTTCACCAAATCAACCTAATAGGTCAATATCTGAATGATAAAGCATAATTAAAATTTTTGAGAAATTTTAAAATTTAAGAAGCAAATAATTTTTACTAACAACCTAATATTTGTCTTATTTCTATGTCATTTCTGTAGCTGTGGTATGTTAATAATTTTATAGCCTCACATGTGTTAGGTAAAGATTTAATCATTTCAATTTATTGTTTGTTTAGTAATAATAATTTTGTTGTTGCTGTTAAAGTGACAAATATCAATTTAGATTATTGCCAATACATGTACTATCTCCATACCAGAAATCTACATTAAGTCGCAAGAGATGAGAAGCAGCTTAAGCATGCTAAGAAAGTACAAGGAAAAAACTTAGCAAGCCCAGATAAGAATTATTTGCCTATATTGCCAATTTACCTTTGTTTTGAACTTTTAAGGGGTGTGTTGAACTAAATAAACTTTTTCATCTAAAGCAAACTTACTAGTGCATGTCCAAATCAAAATCCAATATAAAATTATGTTATATAGGCATTTGATTAATATTTCATTACAATTACTTAATTCATGACCTGTTAATTAACCAATCTTATAATATACAGGTCCATTAAGAAAGTTTGGACACCCCATAAAAGCGATTCATATCTAGCAACGAATTTGTTTGTTATAACAATTTTTGACATGCTTTACCAATGATGAGTGATGTGTTTAATAGTTGGTTACATGTGACATACCACTAGATCTAATCGATGTAACTTGGACACAATAAAATTGCAAAAGACACTGTTATCTCCCTTTATATATTCAAGACACAAAAACGGCTGTCCTTTGGCAAAATGATTTTAAACAATGAGAACAAAATATCTGTTCCACAACATAAGTAAAAATGTTTTTTCTAAGTCAAATAATACTATAAAACATCTTTTTGTAGTAGGAAATGGACGTTATACGAAAAATAAGTTTACCGTATTTCTAAATATTTTAGTATTTTCAACACTGAAGGAATTTTAAAAGACAAAATGACATATTTTACTTAGAAAGTGCTAACTAACCACTTGGAACTAAGTGTTTAAAGTCGTTTCCAATATTTTCTATTTATTAAGTCCATATTGGAAGAAATAGGATTTTTCTCAAATATTTTCATTTTTTTTTCTCACTCGCTGTTCACTAAATTTTTATCAATTATGCCATTTAAATAACATTCTAGGTAGTATATAAAATAGACTTTCAACAAATATAAGTTAACAAAACACCAAGTACTAAGACCATCAAAATTGTTCTTTTATAAAGGTTATAGAAGGGGATGTCCAAACTTTCGGGATGGACCTGTAATTTCAGGATATTATTCGCAGATTGTCGACCAATCGCTACCACATGACAACTATTAATTTCTCTATCGATATTTCGGTTCCTAAACCAATTTTGAAGGTCTTCATTTTTTTCAAAATCCTTAAAATAACTTACATTTACTGTATTCACAAAATTAAGAAATAAAAATTTTACCTTGTTTTCCCTTAAATGTGATACAGCAATCTCACATATAATGTAAATCCTCTACTTTATATATGACCACTGTCCAATTCCAACATGCTTTATCTATCTCTATATTTGGTCAATCTTCTATTTACAGTTTGGTCAACCTTATTATGGTAAGGGCAACCTCATTATTATCAGACAAGTAGGCTGATTTGTGAACATAACAAGTGTAAATGTATTGTGTACCAAAAATTGTCCAACGATAAATCAACAAACTTTAATCAATTTAAAGTTGGTCCACAATACTTTTATTAAAAAAGATCTTTTAATTTGTCATGAACGGATAAAAACCAAACAATTAAACAAAATTTGCTAATTAAATTCCTCTTGTCCAAATGCGAAAGTGGCCGACCAGATAAGCATCTCTAATCATTGCAGATATAACCAATTATTTGGACATACGTTAAAAGCTATAATTATAAATTTCGTTGTTGTTCTAAGCACTGCGGTGGCTAAGTTGGTAGAGTGCTTGCTCCGTAAATGGGAGGTCCTGGGTTCAAATCCCGACCGTGTCTGATCCAAGACTTAAAAGTGGATAGTGACTGTTCTTTCGCCAAGCACTCGGAATTACGAAATAAATGTACCGCTTCTTTCGGATTGGAACTTAAATTAACGAGGCCCCGTGTCACGGTAGGATTTGCATAATAAAGAACCCTGCTGTATAATGTCATTAGCGCAAGGCAGAGGCAAAATTTCTGCGCACCTTCGCCTATAGCTAGCGACGACTCGGTATAAGTGAAATATTCTTGACTGGGACGTTGAACACCATTACTTAACTAACATGTTTCAGAACCTTTTGTGTTTATTTATTACATTTATCATTTTTATTATTTATCTATGAAACCTACGTTGAATGATACAGAGTGTTAAATTCCGACAATGGTATACAACTTTATGTACCTTTATCCTCGAGCATGCGTATTCTTAATCTGGCTCTATTTGATTTCAAGAATGAACACCATTATCACTCCTGTGTATGCACGGATTACTTGCACCTGCGTCGCAATATTACTAACAATGTAAAGCATTTTGCAGGAAGCAAAACATATGCAATCAACTCACAGAGTCCATACTTAAATATTTTGTACTATGACTAAGAGAAGTTAAGAATGTTTAAAAATCATAATTTTAGGAAATATATTGTTCACCAAAGAAATCAACACACAGATGAATAATTATAATTATATTGTCCTGCATTTTGATTGGTACTAAAACTATATTGCTTAGTGGTTGGTTTAAAAATACATTTATTGGATTCCGTTTGATGCCGGCAAATACGGACACAGATTAACGAAACAACATAAATGCAAATCATAATAAAAAAATATTTAACTAAAAACAAATAAATTGACAATAGCCAATGCATTAAGAACATGTAGCAAGTAAAACACAATGAGGCCAATGTCTTACATAATAAAAATGGAGTCTCGTGTCTGTTTTAAGTTCAAGTATTTTCTTGAAAAACTCTTCTTGGGTACTATTATATGTAACAACTGGTGTCTAAATATTTTAAAAAAGGCTTTAATTGTTGATAAACTAGAACCATAGCTATTTTGTAAACCAAATAAATGTTTAGCTAGGAGTTAAGAAATATTCAATAACTTACTTATAATCAAAAACAAACATACTTATCCATTTCCGAATCACAATCCAGAAGCAAAGTAAAAACTTTGGAACTGACAAGTTAGGTTAGACACGTGAACTTCCACCAGGGAAGTGAGGTCGGGTGCTCCGGAAGGGTAAGCACCTCCTGTATAAATGATATATTTAAAATAAAAACAAATTGTGTATTGACAATGAATGATGTTTTTGTTGATATGCATTTTTATCTTACAAAGATAAATATTTCTCTTAGAAATACTTTCCTCCTACAGTTTTTTTACTGTCCATTAAGAATTGTAATTACATTTGTATTTAATTATGAATTCCTAGAACCAGATTTTCAAAAACCGACCCATTGAAACATAACCACAACCTGAATTAATAATCAGCGTATCGTCTACAATTTATATGGATGTTTATCCAATAGGTCTATCAAAAACAAACATACTGATCCAAGTCCGAATCACAATCCACAAACAAAGTAAACCCTTTGAAACTGACAAGTTAAACACATGAACTTTCACCAGGGAAGTAAGGGCTGGTGCTCCGGAAGGAAAACATATCCTGTTCAGTTAGCTATGTGTTAATATAATATTTCGATTAGCACTTGTCAATCAATTACCTAATCTATGAATACAGAAGAATAGTTCTAGGTGCATCATAATGCACATATTAAATTAACAAGATTAGTTCACCAAAACAATCACACAAAAACAAATATTACTATATAGTTTAGTATCGTACATTTATTACCCAAATATACAACCAAGACCTGCACCACCACATGCGGCTCCGGTTGCAGGTGCACAAGCGATGGCGCAAATACCTTCTGTTGCCGCTTCACAAAGCGCACATCCAACCCCAACAACACCGCAACCAGCACCTACTGCATCACAACCTGTGTTTCTCTTAGTGGACATATTGAGAAGACTTTTGATTACGTGCTCATCGTCGTAGGATTTGACAGCATCGACAATTTCGCTTTCACTGGCAGTACAAGATGGAAATTGCTGGGAACAGGAAACTGTGCTGTTAAATTTCCTTCCAAATAAAATGGAGTTGATTATTTCTGTATATTTGGGATAACTCTGTAGCATCTCGCTGATCTTCTCAAAATCTTTTGATTCAAAATCCAGATGACTGTTTGTCAAGAATCGTGACAAATGTGCCAATGGATTCATCACGTGGTTGTTGGCCATGGTTTCAAGAATGCAGAAGGATTTCTGAAGACATTGGTTTTTATCCTGCATCTTTAAAATGGCTTCTCCCATCATCAGGATTGGTTTGACTTTTCTGAGAATATTAGAGTCAGCATTCGCCAGGACGAAAACAGCGGCAAAAAGTATGATTGACTTCATAATGGAGTTTGCTGAAAGATCAAAATACATGCATGTTAACATGTGTGATGACAATGTTAGAAAGGAGACGTTCAAGGTTATATTTCTACTTACGTATAAAAACAGCAAATTACGGTCTGTGGACGAGTAAAATGCAATTGGTTGGTTCATGGTTCTGCTCGAGTTGATGAAACAATGTGTTTTATTTAACACTAACTTTATTCATTCGCTGCTTCTAGATCCTATTGTTAACATTTGCTTCTATATTTTATAATCAGTAGTTCCTGTTTTCTTGTTTTTTTCTGTTGATGTCGTTAAATTTCATTGTGGTATTTTTTGTTGTTAGTTCCAAAGTATATGTATATGTTTTGCAGTAATGAAATACATATATTTTCAATGTTTTTCTCAACAGCACTAAAATGAGTTATTGTGAGTATCTCTAAATTGGCCTCGTCAACGTTGTTGTTTTGCAGTTTCTTAGATACGTGTATTGTATTATGTATAAATGTAAAAGGGAGAGAGATAAATTTATGGTTTTTGAATAAGATGACGGTAAAAATGTCCATGGGGAATTTTAGTATGTAAAAAGTTTAAAGACTGTTTATAAACTATGCGTGTATAGCATTATTTACAATAAAAATTTAAATGGAAAACAAATTCAAACCTTACAAAAAATCTGCATAGTGCCAAAAAATAATATGTGTGTCATCATCTTTTGCAGGTCTTAACAATTGATGTTATTTATTTATGATCAATTGATATATCCGTTAGCCGAATATACAACCCTAACCTCCACATCACCATAGTGAGTTATTGTGAATGTGTCTGAATACGTTTTATCGTCGTTGCTATTGTATTGCATTATAGATAATAAAAGTTTTGATGGAAAATAAATACACTACTGATAAAAAAATATTGGCAAAACAATGATATCCATGTCATCATCTTTTGTTTACATCGTAGGTCGTGGAAGGAAATAAAGTTGTTAAAGTATTATAAGTACTGATGAGTCATTTACAATTGTGTTAATAGAATGATGAAAATCATACAAAGTTTCATTCGTTTGACAAACGAAAAAATCAAAAATTTCACTACGCAATTTTTTAAAATAGCAATCAATGTGCAATTCGCAATCCCAAAGGAAAGTAAAAACTTTGAAACTGGTAAATCAAATTAAACACATGAACTTATGTCAGGGAGAGAGGTCAGGTGCTTTAGAAGGGTAAGCACCTCCTGTTTAACTAGCTACATCCGTCATAAGTGAAATCGAAATTAAAAATAAAAGGAACATGAAACTATGGGACGTCAAATATATCCATGGATAATTTTGGCTACAGACATATTTAATTATCAAAAAATATTATAATGACGGCTATAAAACTTTTCATTTTATGCATGAAAAAAGGTTTAAATTATTTCTATAAAAATGTAAGCAACACGTTACGCTTAATTTTACAACTAAATAAATTCAAATTCTCAACGTTTTGAATTTTTTTGTTCATGAATTAGACTTTTCGTTCCGAAATAATTCTAGTTAAAATATTTTCATAGACAATATTTGTATATTTTTTGGGAGTTACAAAAATAATTCTGCTTATAGACTTTGTAAAACACTGGAAAAATATGTAATTGGAAAAAATACTTTTACACTTTTCAAATTACAAGCATTGAAATAAATGTTAATAAAGATACAATCTTTATAGTTGTAGTTTACCTTGCTTTGTTTTCCCTACTGTGATGCTGCAGGATGTATCCCCAATACTGGATACTACTGTCAGACCAGTCCAGCCTTATAAATGTTTCTGTTATCGTGTACCCATGCTTTATCTTGAAATTCAAATTAAACGTATGAGAAAACATATAGTTTATCATTTAGGCAAGACACATGACATGGTCCTAAAATTTGACCAACCTATTTAAGAGTAACTAAATGTCACATATTAGCACATTTAGCTGAAACAAATATACTACTCCATGTTCGAATCAAAAATGTTTCATAGGATTTGGTAGCTGAAGACATATGGTATAAGTCAATCAAGAATATTTTTGAAACCATTCTCCCTTTTGAATTTTTTTTGCCATTATGCTTGATGGAATATACAAAACCAGTGGTTTTTAATGAACTATGGTGAGAAATAATTTTAGACTATTCTTTGTATTATGTGTGATTGTAGAAAATGAGTTGTCCAGTGGTTATAATTTAATTTCCTTTATTCCAATCGGTTGATCAGCACTATTGTTGATTCCAAAATTATTTCGTTTTCATTTACATGTTACAAATTACATATTATACCAGTTTTAATTTTACAGCACTAGACGATTGTTTCAGGAGACGATTCATCATCAGTAAAGCTTGGACAAAAATTGAGAAAGTTACATCGGTTGCTCCGGAAGTAAGCACCTCCTGTTTAGCTAGTTACACCCGCCATGTGTGTAATCAAAATTAAAAATGAGAGGAGCTTTGAACTATGTTATGCCAAATATATCCAGAATTATTTTGGATGCAAATACTGTGATGACGGTCATAAAACTTTTCGATGACCGTGATTACCCTAGGCTTGTAATATCCGCGCGTCAACAATTTATTTGTAAGCAGCTTGCTTCGCTGTAAAAGTTCCAGTAGTGTAAACACGTTCTTCTGTAGCGTATTAATTGCGGAACAAATATACCATAATCAGGGGAACCATGTATATTGCTGCAAAGAAAAGAAAAGTTGACAATAGAAATCAAAAACAAACATACTAATCCATGTCCGAATCACAATCCAGAAGTAAAGTAAAAACTTTGGAACTGACAAGTTATGTTAGACACGTGAACTTCTACCAGGGAAGTGAGGCCGGGTGCTCCGGAAGGGTAATTATGTAATCAAAATTGTGTGAAAGGAACATGGGACTTTGAGACGTCAAATATATCCAGGGCAATCCTGGACACAGAGACATCAAACTTATCAACAATACTGTGATGACGGCCATAAAACTTTTTGAGGGCCTTGATAAGCCTAGGCTTGTAATTTGAAGTTGTCACATTTGTCATAGTTTCAAATGTTTCCTTCGTGGATGTCAGAATTGAGGTGCACTAGTAGGTGGCTTTAATGAGTCGTATCTTTTATTTCAAGCTCATTGGGCTTAATCTCCAAAGGATGTCCATGAAACAAATATAAGGAAATGACCCATGCATGTCCACATTCACATAAATACAATATTGGTTAAAATTACTTTTTATCTATAGAATAAAGTATGTTCTAAAGTGTCATGTCAATAAAGATATCTCTGGTAACGGAAAAAGTATTATTATATGTACATGAAAACTGTGATGCAAAGCAAAAATGGCCATTTAAGTACATTTGACTGCATATATATTGCGATTTCATATTGATGGCAAACTTGCCCGTAAACAAAACCGACATAAAATGTAGGCATTAAATCTAATTTTCACTGCCTTAACGATTATTCACGGGCATGCAAAAAAAATTGAAAAACGCTTAAAAAATTAAACCAGCATTCTTGTCTGTCACTCATCTATTATAGCGTATTCAAAAAGTTTGTAAGCTTCGGTAGTTCCATGGTAGAGCATTGTGCTGCTAAGATATCATGCAATGTTATACTTTTAAAGTGTTGGTTCGAATCCCAAACATTACACGGGATTTTGTTTTTAGATTTTTCCCTATTTTTGTATCTTCAAAAAAATGTTGTCTAAATTATTTAACTCAGTTGTTAATGAATTTTTGTCAAAAGTGTTAATGCCTAAGCAAGTTGTTGTTTAAGTCTCGTATTAAACATGCCGTCTCAACAACGTGCTTGCTATTGTAACAAAAGACTGTTATTGTTGTAGGTTTGATTGTAATCGGTATAAAAGAATTGAAAATGCTATGCTGCCGGGGCATCGGTAAATAGCCAAAAAAATAATTCAATTTCGATTTAAAGTATTTAAACTTATTACGGATTTAAATTGAAATATTATCACCGATTAAGCGACAGAAACACTATTTTATATCACAGTGGCCTCATACAGGTAAAATCTTAAAGCCATACCAGGAACATTCATGTGAGTCGATCGCATGCAAAAACCGTAGACATCCTTTGGGCTTATTAAGAGATAGAGGTCATCTATATATCTGTAATTTTAGTGTCAGTCTTCTCTTAAGATTTAGCAAGATTTTGCATAAATTATTCTTCATGGGAATATAACAACAAAGCGGAGAGCTTTGTTTCTTTGTCTGGCTATAGCAATTTTGGGAAATTATATTACCAAACACAAAAATCTATTGTTTAATACAAGCTTTAACATTTTGTTAAATTTTTCTTAATATTATTGTTTGGAATTCATGTGACGCTTTAAAAACATAAACCCTGTTTAGCACAAGGTATTTGTATTTTGGTTTGCACTTGTCGTTTAAAAAGTGAATGTTTTTTCAGATATTCTTTCAATTTTGAATAAGAAATAGTGGTGTAGAAAATATATTTTTGTTTGGAATCTGTATTTATATTTATATTTGTTCTTACAAAACTGTTCAACTTGCAATGTCAGGGACTTAAAAACGATCTGTAATTCTTATTCAGGCGTATTAAAGAACCAGTGGTGTCCCACTAGATGAAAACTCCTTTCAAACTGGTGGAAATGTATATATTTTGTCTATATTATTGGTTTTGCGTTCCATGTTCCTTTCACACAATTTTGATTACACACGTGACGGGTGTATACGTAGCTAGCTTAACATGAGGTGCTTAATCTTCCGGAGCACCCGGTCTCACTTCCATGGTGGACGTCCACGTGTCAAACCCGACTTGTCAGTTCCAAAGATTTTGTTATGTTTTTTATTGTGTTTCAGACATGGATTAGCATGTTTTTTTATTGTATTTTGTTTCGTCATTTTTTCAGAATGGTTTATAAATATTTTTTCTAAACTCGGATTAAGATTTGATTTTCATTGAAAGATTGTTGATTATGTCATTAACCATGTTACATTCAAAAATGGTTCTATGACAAATGTGTATTATATATTTTTGATTAAATTCAAAAATGGTATATGACGATTGATTGGAAAAACACAAATGTAAAACTATGGTTTTATTTACACTTATTATTTCATATATTCCTGTTTTGTAACTCTGAAAATTCTGTCCTCGTAATGCGTTCAAACTTTATCTGCAACGCCTAAAGTACACCAACCACTAGATACTTCTGCTGTTATGACTTATCTCTTATTGAATTACCAAATAGTAGTACAATTGTCCTCTAAAGGAAATGAATCATAAAGACGTAGTTTTGTATGGATATACAGAGATGTGCAAAAAGTATTCGGTTACTTTGTAAAAAGCCATGTTTTTTGCATATAAAATCGTATATTTGTAAATATTTCTTCATATTTATTTCTTGAGCAATTTTTATAAAACTTTTACTGATAAATCAAAAATAAGTAATAAGTTGTGGTTTCTTTTAATATTTTTCAAGATATTGTCTACGAAAACATAAGTTGACAGCTTGATAATTTTTAACTGCTATGTAAAGCATGACTATATATAGAGAGAGATTTCAAGTTTTTTAATATTCTATTAAATTTAAATGTTCATCTATTTTAAAAACAACGAATTTCTCTTTTGTAATTATTTGTAAAAAAAAACTTTAACTAATTTATCATTTAACAGTGAATAAATCATGTAAATTAACCAAGAATTAATTTTTTGAGATTTTGTTTAAATATATGGTTTTATATAAAATAAAGAAGGATTTTAGAAAGTGACCGAATACTTTTTTGTATATCTCTGTAATTTTTCTCTTTTTTTTCATTGTATTGATAAATTCCGATAGAATGCATCAAATATATTATTAACCCTTATTAGAAGGTGACAATAGCTCGAAATACTAATGACCAATTTTAATCTATTTAGGTCATTGTTGTGTCATTTAAGGCTACAGATAGCGGTGTTAGGATATCACAAAAGTTCAATATTTATACTGTTGTTAATTAGGTTGTAACCAGTCGCAAACATGTTGATCAATGTTCAAACTACGATCGAAAAACTAAAGTAAAAGTAAAACTGTGAAAACTAACAATTTATTTAAAACACATATGCTTTTAACAGGAAAGTCGGACCAGATGCTCGGGTAGTGTAAGCTTTTTTTGACTGGATACAAAGAAGTTAACGGCACTTTCTAATACAAAAACTGATTTTATTTACCCAAACAAATAAAAGAAAGTAAATAAAATAATTTAAGGCAGCAGATTTTAATTTTCATGAATTTTTTAGTTATTTTAACCTACATTGTACATGGTCAATTTGACATGTTAGAAGTAAATTCACTCCAGCCATTTAGTTTAAGATTTATTACTCTAATTCAACCGTTAAATTTTAAAACCCTGGAGGTATCCTAAGCAATGCGATACATCTGTAAAGAATTTTATATTACACACTGATGACCACCCGGTTGGTCAATTTGTTTTTAATTGTTAGTATTATTTACCGACACGGTTCTTTCCTTAATGTATCAGCTTATTAACCTTGAACCATCAGATTCTGACAACCTACCATCAAGTACAGATCTTTGAATGGAGGGAATTTTTAATCGAAAAATAACGCTGTTGCAAGGTAAAGGCGAACCATATTTAATTTATATATTTTTTGTATTTTATTACAAATATATTTGTTTGTTTTTCTGTGGTTGATTTAATATGTTTGATACACGTGCACTAGTTTTGGTTATTCCTTTATCCAGTCTTAGTAATTTTGTTCAACAAAACATACTTACTGACTGGTTTAATTTTTTCTAAATAATGTCTGTTCGCATTAAAGACGTGTTTTCAGACTCCATATGACATTATTCCTTCGCACTAGAGATTATACTAGTCGATAGTAATGATATTCGGTGGCATTAGCTAGTTCGGGATTTATTCCCTTTACCCGGTTTATCATTCATGATTGTTATTATTGGGCAAGTATTTTCGTAAGGTAATTTTATTGTTTCGGTTCAGTTTATATTATATATTTTACCACAACAGTTCATCCAAGGAGTCTTCGGGCTATCCTACTGGCATCTTCAATCCATGTGGCTTGTTACACAATGATTTATATTTATAGCAACGGATGATTCACATTTATAATAATTATATATTTAATATAACAGAAGAAAATGAATAGTGTTTGTTCAGCCCTTTGTCTATTGATGAGTCGTGTTTTACTTAATCACAGTATCATTTTGCCTTTGCCTTCTATATTTTTGTAGCTTACATGCTTCAACCGTTTGTATTTAATGTTACAATCCAAGCATATTTCATCATGCGTTTGGTGGCAACCTTTTGATTTATCTGCCTTATTCATGACAGTTGGCCTTTCGTCAATTCCTTTGTGGTACCACTGTATCTTTGTGATTGTGTCATATTGTGAAGTGTTCCATTGTTTTTTCTACTTATTTACATAAACTCGCTCTGTTATA
This sequence comes from Anadara kagoshimensis, assembly GCA_021292105.1. NCBI lineage: Eukaryota > Metazoa > Mollusca > Bivalvia > Arcoida > Arcidae > Anadara > Anadara kagoshimensis. Next base: position 32,906,370 of record CM037860.1, read on the forward strand.
GTGGCTTATTTTATTTTTATTTAGTTATTGGTATATCTTGATTGTCTCTGGGTATCAGTATTTTGCTGGTATTTTTATTTGTGGTGTTTTGTTTATTATTACTTATTTTACATAATCACTGCTATGGTACAGTGGCGTATCAAGTTGCATTATGTACTGATCGCCGCTGGGTACCCGCTTATTGTTCTTTTTTTTTTATTTGTGGTGTTTTATGTATTTTCATTTATTTGTTGTTACATAAACACTACTATGGTACAGAGCGTATCACATTGCATTTATAATTATGTATTGATTAGCTCTGGGCGGGTATTTTTAGTTTGTTTGCGGTGTTTATGTCTTTTATCACCACTATGGTACAGGGGCACATCAAGTATATCATTATCGCCACTGGTTACTTGCTTTTGCAAGCTTTTCTTTTTAGCGTTTTTATGTATTTATTTATCAGTGGACACTTTTCGATCCTTAGCAGTTACCATACGTGGTGCCACATGAGGATTGCCTCTGTCTGATATTGTCACTACGCTACTTTCATTTTTTGTTTTGTTTTTTATTGGGTAATTATTTCTATCCATTCATAACAATTTAAAACACTTATTTATAGTGTTTATTTATAATGTTGTCATTATCTCTCACTTTAATGTCTTGGATTGTAATCTGTACTTATGGTCTTACTAAAATGATGACCTTATACTTATCCCTCATTCTGTTTGTTCCTATGTTGTTTTTGTGGTCTGTTTCTTCTTCTTTCTGACTTTCAGAGATTAAAGTGCCTAGAACCGTTCAACCGAAGCGAACGGCAGCTACAAGTGATCCAGTCGTTTTCAGCAATGAAGCCTGTTCCTCCAGAGAAAGGTAAAAAACGCCAAACTACCCCTAATGCAGCTGTTCCGCAAAGACCAATGCTTACGCTCCTGATTCTTCCAGGACAGTTCAACACAATCAACAAGGACCCCATGTGCTAACTATGCATTCTGCGGAAGAGATTGAGACTGCTTTGCTGCGGATGCAGTCAATTGGCAACCATACACAGTTACGGTCGATGCCAATATATACTACATCAACAACCCATATTTTGATTACGTCTGCAATTCAAACTGGTAACTACACCCGGATGTGTGTCTATTCCAGTTAGCAACTACCTGATCACCTGTTATGTATTTCGACAGGCTTCACGTCGCCTAATTTTGTGTCCGCTCATCAAGTTGGGAGTGCAAGTAACATGCCAATAACATTTACCTCAGTTAGTTTTATTAAGAGGTCTTTGCCGCTGGTGTATCATGATTAATATGTTGTCTTTGCTGCCTTGTTGCCACAATCACAACCCAATGAAACAATTTAAACATAAAATCTATCATTAACTTGCAGCAGTGGAATGCCGCATTTCACATTTTATTTATATTTATCATATATGCCAATTTATATTACTAAATAAATAAATTTCCGAGTTTAATGCTCGATCTTATTAAATATGGTCACACCATGCAAAAATTTGGTTATGAGTTTGGCTTCAAGGCGGTGAAATTTTATGATATTTAGAAAGCTAGAGTTTACCATAGATTGAATCGGGACCTTGTACACGACGAGTTGTGTCGTCTAGCCATTAGTTCTAAAGGTTCTGTTAACATTCCTTCTAATAATGTCAAAAATACTAGGCTGTCCTTTCGCGGTGGAATCCAACAACAACAAACTAGGTCCCCCGAGGTTTTTGTTGTAAGTACTGCGACACTGGGGCTTACGCGAATCCCTTCTGCAAACTTAGACACTTAGGTCGTTTTCGAGTAATACATGACTTATCATTTCCTAGGGGCAATTCCGTCAATTCTTCTATTCCTATAGAGCAGATCTGTATATCCTACCAGAATAAAGAAACTGTCATAAGCTAAGTTTAAGATATGGCATATAATACATTAATGGCAAAGGCGGACATTCAGATGTGTTTCGCCTATTGCCTATTTGTCCACAGGACCATCATTTGTTAGGTTTTCTATGTGATGGACAATATTACTATGACACTTGTCTGCCTATTGGTTGCTCTTCTTATTGCCAATTATTTGAACGTTTTTTATCGTGCCTTCAATGGATTCTATCTCATTGTTTTGGATTTGCGGCCGTTTCTCATTTATTAGTTGACTTTTTCTTTGTTGGCAAAGACACTTTCAAAGAGTGTGATTTTGCACTTAAGAATCCTCGGGTGGGGGATCCACTCTTTCAGACTGGATTTGTGGCAGAGATTTCTCCCCACCTTTGCTAATATTTTTATATTTATCCTATTGTTATTTTTTATATTATGTAATTTCATGCAATTATTCTTTAATTGTTACATAAATTTGTCATTTATTCAATTGCTATATAGTTTGTTATAATAATTACGGTATGTTATGTAATATTGTAAATTTTCAATATACATTTAAGCTTTGAATAAATGACCTTTTCCTTCAAGATGTTGTTTACTTGTATCTTTATTTGCAAACATAGCTCGGATTCTGGCTTGAATTTGTATGTCACTTCATTTCGGTATTGTATATCTGTCTGTCTTAAAACTGATTTTATTTACCCAAACAAATAAAAGAAAGTAAATAAAATAATTTAAGGCAGCAGATTTTAATTTTCATGAATTTTTTAGTTATTTTAACCTACATTGTACATGGTCAATTTGACATGTTAGAAGTAAATTCACTCCAGCCATTTAGTTTAAGATTTATTACTCTAATTCAACCGTTAAATTTTAAAACCCTGGAGGTATCCTAAGCAATGCGATACATCTGTAAAGAATTTTATATTACACACTGATGACCACCCGGTTGGTCAATTTGTTTTTAATTGTTAGTATTATTTACCGACACGGTTCTTTCCTTAATGTATCAGCTTATTAACCTTGAACCATCAGATTCTGACAACCTACCATCAAGTACAGATCTTTGAATGGAGGGAATTTTTAATCCCACCCACATACCTCCCACTATTGAATTTTAAGCCTTTTGTAGGTTTAGAATTAAACAAATATTGTACTTTTACATATTAGCATTATTTTGGTTTCGGGTTCTCCCCTCCTTTGCTAATATGTTTATATATCATGCAGTTATTCTTTTATTGTTATATAATTTTGTCATTTATTCAATTGCTATATAGTTTGTTATAATAATTACGGCATGTTATATTATATTGTTAATTTTCTATTTTCAAATTAGCTGACAGAGCTTTCTCACCACATTTGCCTATATTGTTATATTTATCCTATTGTAATTTTTATATTATGTAATTTCATACAATTATTCTTTAACTTTTATATAATTTTGTCATTTATTCAATTGCTATATAGTTTGGGCAGAGGCAGAGATTTCTCCCCACCTTTGCTAATATTTTTATATTTATCCTATTGTTATTTTTTATATTATGTAATTTCATGCAATTATTCTTTAATTGTTACATAAATTTGTCATTTATTCAATTGCTATATAGTTTGTTATAATAATTACGGTATGTTATGTAATATTGTAAATTTTCAATATACATTTAAGCTTTGAATAAATGACCTTTTCCTTCAAGATGTTGTTTACTTGTATCTTTATTTGCAAACATAGCTCGGATTCTGGCTTGAATTTGTATGTCACTTCATTTCGGTATTGTATATCTGTCTGTCTTAAATTTCTTTTTTTTATCAAGTGTTATTGCATCTGAATCTTTAGTTAATGGCGTGCGATTATGCATTTAAAATTCTCATATACATTATACAAATTAATCTTTAGGTTTTAAACGTGTCTAAACGAAATTCTTTTCTACAAAATATCCTGAAATTTATTGACTGATACAAAACTTTGTACATTTTGTTTCGAAACAAAAGAATCTGTAACACACCTGTTTTCCAATGTATGCACGTTCGAGCAGTTTGGTTTCAATTATTAGATGAAATCAAACACATGTGGAATCGAAATTAAAAAGAAAACAATTTTTTTATCTGGAGTCACCGATCATGCTCGAAAAGATAGTATCAATCTGTGCATTTTAGTTTTAAATATTATATCTATATATGTAGATTGAGAAAATTACTGCCAAATTACACAGGAGCATTGCGACTCTTGCAAAAATACTATAGAATAGAAATGTGCTAATTGTTTTTGTATGCCACTAAAAGTCAAATTATATTAAAAAGAAATGGGATTTATTGAAGAATGTTGTAGATGATGTAAACTAATTAATGAAATGTTTATGTGTCATATCTTATGAAATTATTGTTATCTATACATTGTGATTATATACTAAGGATGGAATAAAAATATGAATACCAAAGATAAAACTATAAAAGACAAGCATAATCCATAAAAGCATGGCATTTGATTCTTAATCTTCCGGAACACCAAGCCTCGTGTTTATTTTAATTTGTCAGTTTTCAGTTTTTTTACATTGCGTTGGGGTTGTGATTTGGACATGGATTGATATGTTTTGTTTTGATGGTATAAGATTTGGATCATTCATTTACAGTTCCGGATATGAAAAAGTAATCTATAAAAGAATAAAAGGATAAAGAAAAATGGGTCTACGTACACACTGAATATATCAGGACCATAAAAAGAGTTAACCAATAATCATTCAATAACAATAATAATTATAATTTGTAGCAAATATATCCAGCATAGTACATTTATTTCTGTTCATATCGGAATGTTATACACCCAAGATCTTCACCACCACATGCCGCTCCACTAACAAACCGCAGGCACCTTCTGTCACTTCTTCACAAAATGCACATGCACCACCAAATAAACCGCAACCAGTATAACAACCTGTACTTCTCTCTTTGGGCATTTTGAGAAGATTCTTAATTACATGTTCGTCGTCGTAGGATTTTACTCCATCGGCAATTTTGCTTTCCCTGGCAATACAAGATGGAAATTGCTGTAAACAGTAAGCTGCGCTTTTAGATTTTCTTCCAAACAAAATTAAATTAATTATTACGGTATGTTTGGGATAACTTGCTGATCTTCTCAAAGTCTTTTGTTTCAAAATCCAGATGACTGTTTGTCAGGAATCGTGATAAAAGTGTCAATGGATTTACCACGTGGTTGTTAGCCATGGTTTCAAGAATGCAGAAGGATTTCTGGAGACACTGGTTTTTGTCCTGCATCTTCACAATGGTTTCTCCCATCATCAGGATTGGTTTAACTAGAGCCAGCGTTCGCCAGGATGAAAACAGCAGCAAAAAGTATGATTGACTTCATAGTGGAATTGCTGAAATATAAAAATAGATGCATGTAAACTTACGTGAAAACAGTAAAAAAAAAAGGAGACATTTAACTTTAGACACAATATAAAATGCATAAATTGAAGGATTTAATGACGCAACGTGTTGGGCAGGCTGTCTGCTGTTGAAGTATAAATCGCCAAATGATGTTATAAAGCTTAAGGAAGAAACCGTTTACCGTGTGTTTACTTCATAATTATTAATAAACCCGGAAAATAGGTTTGCAGCACTATATAGCTGTTTCGAAATAAAATCCCTCATCAGTATTGCTTGAACAAATATAGTGGAAATTTTAATATATCCAAAGATTTAAAAATGGAGCACCCAGTCTCACTTCCCTGTTGGAAGTTCGTGTTTTTCCTTATTTACTAGTTCTAAATTTTTTCTGTCGTGTTTTATTTGATTTGTCAGTTTCAAAGATTTTACATAGTTTTGGGATTTTGATTTTGACATGGACTAGTATGGTGGTTTTTTTTGTAATTATTAGGAGTGGTTATATTTAATTATCAGTATACATATAGATAATGTACATTTTGTATGTATTTCTTTTATGATATTTTGGTCATGATTTCTTCTGTTTATCATTTATGACCACTATTTCTGTCATGATTCATATAAATTTCTATTATTCTTTATTATAATGTTTTACCATTTATGTTTAATTTAGATGTCATTTCTGCATTTATCATAACTTCATATTAATTGTTACTTAAAAAGCAAGGTTAACGCTGGTTCATTCGCTGCCATTATAATGTGACTTGGGATGTGGTATGTCTGTTTGCGGCATACTGCGCACTTAAGTGCGCTCTAGTACAAATGCGTCATAGACTTCTACTAATTTTCTAATTTTGGACTGGAATTGGTTGAAATATGTCGTTTATTAGGTCACCTTTTTGCCTTATGTTGACCTTATCTTAGAGTCAAAGATAAAGTAAATTAGTAAACACATAGTCAACCTACGTAAGGTACGTTTAGTACAGAATCGGGACAAATACAGTGTGTGTGTGTGTGTGTGTGTGTGTGTGTGTGTGTGTGTGGTTTTTTGTTTTGTTTTTTTTTTTTACTTTAAAAATTTTGTTCATATATTAAGTGTCCGCAAAAATTCGAGAGAAAATATCTTGCGTCGTTTTATTATGCTTTAACAAGTGTGTCAATTCATGGGTACTTTGTTCATTGCCAAGTATATGTTTGCCAATTCGATGACTCCGTGTAATTTTTTATATTTATATCCCCCCTCCGAAGATTAGGTGGGTATATAGAACCCCCTGTCTGTTTGTCCGTCTGCCGGTCTGTCCCATTATCTTGTACGCTCCATATCTTCTATGTCTATGGATGGAATTTTGTCAAACTTGTCACAAATATAATGTTAACCAACATCAGACAATGGGTTGCATGCCAAATTTAGGTACATTGATAAAGGGTCATGACCTAATGACAAAATCCGTGAGATTGGTATAATTCAGTTTCAAAGACAGTTCTAGCTTCATTGATCTATTGTATTGGAGGTATTGTCATAATTATTGCTGACAGACCAAAATCAGCTGGTACAAGGACGTCTATTATGAACAACACAATTTTCATATATCACTTTTTTAATTTAATCATAAAATACATTTAAAAATGGGTATATGTTCATCTCGTGAAATTTGTTGAAAAGTAAATTACGCGTTTCTTGCGTTAAAGAATGTCTACGGTTTTTGCGAGCGATCGACCCACGGTTACCTGTATGAGGCTACTGTTATATGAAAAAGTGTTTTCTGCCACTTAATCGGTGATAATATTTCAGTTTAAATCCGTAATAAAAAGTGGCTGTACAATGAATAAATACTCGTAAATACTTTAAATCGAAAGTGAATTAGTTTTGGCGATTAGCCGATGCCCAAGTAGCATTTCCAATTCGTTTTTTTTTCAGATTACAACCAAACCTTCAACCATGACACTCTTGTTATATATACCAGTACGCAACAATAAGAATTTTATTGAGACGGCATGTTTAATACGAGACTTTCGCTTTGCTTTGTCTTGTTAATATCGATGCTTATACAACTTGCTTAGACATCAACACTTTTGGCAAAAAAGTGTTATTGCTTATTCACTTACAATTTGGTTATACATAGTTTAGGTTCTAAAAACACTAAATCCCGTGCAATGTTTGGGATTCGAACCCACATATAAAAAGAATAGCATTTCGTGATATCTTAGTAGTCCACACCATTAAAATTGTTAGAGATAAAAAGTATTGATACAAAAAATCAGCATGACAAATTTTAGGTACATATCAGATTTCAAAAATATCTGACAAATGATTTTGCAGTTATCTCCCTTTTTAAGGTCAATTTTTGTATTTTTATAATTTTTTTAAATTATTTTTCCCGAGAATTATTAGAGAAAGATAAATAGTAAAAATTGACAAAATGATTGACATGACAAGATCTAACTAAGTAGCAAATTTCATAAATATCTAAATATCCATATCAGAGTTATTGCTATTGATTGTGTTTTTGTGCTGTTTATGGCCAGGTGAGCGGTACAGGCCTTATTGGGCCTCTTGTTTACATTAACCATGGCCAAGGCATGGTGTATTTTTGAAGAAATTTATTTCAGATGATGTTTTCACTAAAAATGAAAAAAGTGTTTATGAAGAAACATAAACTTAAAAAATGGCCCAGGGCTTTGATGTTCAAACATGGAAATTTTGATGGAATTTCAAAGATGGAACAAAAATTACTATGAGATGTTGGAATGAAAGAAAATGTGCCAAATTCGGACTCACTTTTGGATAATAAAAGGTAAACCTATGATTGAAAATGACCTTATAGAACTTGTTTTGAATCAAGAATATAGTAATACAAAAACAACACTAACTAGGCCATTACCGTGTTTAAATTATTGAATTTCATGACAGGGATTCAAAGACCGAGAACTTTTGGTTGCAGCGGTTCTTGTCCAGTGAGTAGGTTTAATATAATAGTGAACATCATAATAATGACAATAGCAACTACATTATACTGATAACATACCAACTATAGTACATCTCAATGTACAATAAAAATGAGAGGGTGGCTCAGTTGTTGTGTGATCTAAAGTACGTGTTTACAGAACAAATTGTCTCTCACTGCTAGGAGCCAAGACAGATCCCAGGGTAAGGAAGTTTGTCAATTTGTTTACCGAAGGTAGGTACTTTACTCCGGACAATCTGGTTTCCTCCACCATCCGAAAACTGACCACCTCGATAAAAGTGATAGAATCTTGACTGGGGCTAAAACACCATTTAAAAATCAATTGCATTAACGATTATTGTATATTACTTTAAAACTAATTCTTTTATTAACCATGTGATTATCTTTCGTGATGTTGAGGTTCTTAATTCATTCAAGTGATTATGAATTAAATTGAAAATTTATCACGTGAATGATGGACATAATCACATTGGGTTTATGTTTTATTTTTATTATCTCTGAATATCGATTATTCAGTTTTGGAAAAAAATACATTTAGTGCACAAGGTTACCATTTAGGTACTTTTTAATCGTTAAGTGTTTGATTTTGGTACAATTGTCATATAAAAGTTCCATTTTTAGTACTTTTAATTAATTTATAAAAAACGTCAAAATTGGAAAAAAATTGTCTAATTTGACCTTTTCATTTTATCCGTCCATTTATCTGTTTTCGAGTATGGTATAAATCCGTCGAATGGGTCAGCCTGATTAAACCAGTGGACCGGAATGAAACTAGACCTTGATCTGTAACCCATGTTGTTCGACTTGCATACTAAATATTGTAACATCCTAAAGCACTGATAAAACTGAGGGTTGGTGCAGGAGATGATTTGTTTAAATCTAGTTTTAGCCAAATAGCTATATACGGTGTCAACAATCGATGCATTATGATACAGAAAACATCTTGTTTATTCGTGTAACCTATTATTATGACATTTTAAATACTGAACACAATTCAGTTTAACCAATAGTTACCGTACTTTACAGCTAACCATAAACGCGGTACATTTGAATGGGTACGGTTAGAGTAGGGTACGTCGCCTATTTTTACCTAAATTGGTTTATGTTTGACGGTACCATTGTGATAAGCTACGACTAGTTGGGCTGAGGTAAGGGGATTTCCTGTTTTTTAGTTAGGCTATTAGCGTTTAGGCATCGGTTATCTCAATCAAATCGAATAGACTTTTGCTTGATTAATTGTTTAAAGGTAACCATGTTTTATTCTACACATATTTTAGTTGCAACACTCTGTTCATGACCTCCTTTCATTCCTCTTAAGTTCATGACTCAGTATCTGGCCACTGATTCAGATGACTTACTTTTAGTTTTGATCCTGTGGCCTAGTTATCCTTGCAAAAAAGGGATTTGTGATTTCTGTTTGTAGGGTTAGACGGGGATTGATTCGGGGACCTCCCACACTATAGACGAGTGCTCAACCAACTGAGATACCTATTCCTCGTTCATTCCTCCTCTGTTATTTTTTTAGTTTCCCACAGCCCCAAGTGGGAAATTGCACACAAATTCCATCTGATGAACTTTACATTGTCTGTAATTGCCAGTCCACTTCCAAGGGCCACAGAGGCCATCAAACTTCAACCGTAAGGAGAAAAAGGCATGGTTGGACTGGGGATCAAACCAGGGACCTCCAGCATTATAGGCAAATGTTCTACCAACTGAGCTGCCCAGACTAGCTAATCAAGATCACTACAATATTCTGTACCAAGTACAGGTTAAGAGAAATCCAGTGTACGTTGTTGGTATGGTAGATCATATGGAGTGTAAAATGATTTTCAAAAAAATCTGATATTCTAAAACATGTGAAACATTTTCACTGAAATGTGTAATATAACATTCATAATTATGTTAATAAATGTCTTAAAATTATCTAGTCAGAAGGAGCCTTAATTTCTCATGAACAGCTCTTATCAGTTGGTTATTTTAAAAAAAGCTTGTGTAAACATGCTGGACTGAAGAAAAGTTATTGGAGTGGTGAAACAATTTGCATAAATATACACATTTTACAACAAAATTTAAAAATCTAATGCTCCTTCAAACTAGATATGGTATTTGAAATTTTATTTTCATCATTTATTTGACAATTTATAACTTAATAACACTGCTTGACACGTTGTTTGTTTTTAGCACAAATTGCACAATTTCTCCTAAAGTCTAAATCACTTTTTGATATAAATTTTTGTACAACTTTATTTTGAACAATATAACTAGCTCATTTGATAGTATTATTTAAATCTTTTCCGTTTACTTTAAATTAGACTAGGATGATTTTCAGCATATTTGACTTTACAATCGTCTTAATATGGGGATATTTTAGCCCCTTTAACTTTGGTTACACAGCAACAAATATCAGTTGGAAAATAGACCTTTAGAGTTTACAATGTATGATAGTTTTATTTTGCGAAAACAGCACTCTTGTCAGGTCAAATAAAAATAATTGTCACAAGAAAAACAAAAAATTGTGAGAAAACCATATACCAGTACATGCTATGTTTCCATTCCTGGTAGCCAAAATCACCATTGGCTACTAATGTCTGAGGAATTCTCTCAAAATGTAACCTATTTTAGCAAATTTATGGAAAAATACTTTAAAAAGGACTATATTTTCACAAATTTTGGAAATTTGGCTACTACAAGTAATTATTTTAAATTTATGGAAACCTAGACATGTATTTTAAAATATCTTTCCCTGGGACTTGGAGTTGAGTAATGGTGTTTAACATCCCAATCAAGGATATTTCACTTATATTGAGACATCTCCAGCTATAGGCAAAGGTGCAGAAATTTTGCCTGTGTGTTGCACTGACAGCATTATACAGCAGGATTCTTTATCATGCCATGCTTTCCATGACAAGGGACCACATTTATTTTAAGTTCCAATCTGAAAGAACAGTGACTTTCATTTCGTAATGCCACATGTTTGGCAAAAGAACAGTCTCTACCCCCTTTCAAACAGGGATGAAGATTAGTAGGGACCCAGTAGCCAGTGGCTCCTAAAAATCAGTCTGGGCCCCTAAATTTTTACACATTTTACCTATTTATTACTATTATAACTTCTTTTCTGAAGTGAACTGGGCCCCTAACTTAAAATTGTTAAGCTTCTACACTGTCAAGTATTGGATCAGACATGGTCGGGGTTCAAAACCCATGACCTTCAACTTACTGAGCGAGCACTCTACCAACTGAGCTACTGCAGTGGTTCTCTGGGACTTGGTTGCAGAGTGGTTACAGTGTCTCACCACCTAGATTCACAACCCACTTGAGCTGATCTTTGTAAAGGTTGGAGATTTTGTATGGTTACTTTTGTTTTCTATACTATTCCGGAACTGTCCATGGTCAATTTTTAAAATCTTGACCGATCCTTAAAACATCATAACTCCATGCCCCCTTCTCTCTCTCTCTCTCTCTTTCTCTCTCTCTCTCTCTTTCACACACACACACACACACACACACACACATTGTTCATGTTACCGGTATATGAAATTTAAGGCATCATTAATTTACAGAGTTTTTGTTTTACATTCTCATTTTAGATATGATAATAGTGAGACACCATGGCACTTGAGTAAGTATATTTACCAATGTTACTATGATTACAGGTTTCTGTTCTTTTAAGTACATGTAATGGATAGGACTTAATTTTATTTGACCCTTGAGGCAGATTTATTGATACAATATTACTAAAAATTCTTTTATATGTCATGTTTCAGCAGTCACTGCCACTTTCATCAGGCCATTTTGAACTGAAAACATAATTATGTATTGTCAAAGTAAAATCAGCATCATAGATACTGTTACGTAAAACGTGAAAATTATCAGGGAATTTAAATATTTTTTTTATCCAAAGTGTTCAGCTTCTGTATAGGCAAACAACATTGACCTGTCCTCTTTACCTTTTATTTCAATATTTATTATGGGCCAGTCTCAGTCTATTTATGTGTAGGGACAAAAGTGTTTATCTCAGCCTATATCATTGGTAATATGCATTGTTTTGATATATTTATTACCGGGAACTGTGAATCTTAACACTACCCATATATTGGGTGAAACTTTGTATATATGGATATTCCTAATGAAAGGTCAAGGGGACAGGTCAATTTTATTTGCTTATATATCCAAAACTGTTTTCTGTAAGATTTGTCCAGAATTTCTTTACTTTTTCTTCCTTTATTCATTAATTCGCCTGCCATTCAATAACTTTGGCATGTTTTGTACAAAGATTCAAACAAACGTACATTTTAACGATGTTGCCAATTAAAAAAATGACCATAATTTGTTGTGTTTTGTTTTTCAGTTACATGAAAAATGGAATTTTAGAGTTCCTTGGTTTAGATGAGGAGGATGAAGATACGCAACGTCTTCAACAGGACAGATGGAAGAGCAGACGTCAAGCTCTCTACCGTGAAGATGTCGCCCCTGTACCTGAAGGGGATGCAATAGATGCCAGGAGAAAACGACGTCGAGTACCTCACCAAAAACCAAAAAAGCCAGTTACAGCCTTGACATGGAAAGCTGTATCCAAGCTAGTGGTAATTTTTCTCTGTTTATAAAAAATTATTCGAAACACTTTATAAATTTAAAAACGCATTATTTTTTGGTTTACTTATGTTCCAATACATGTATATTATAAAAATATAAAAAAAAATAATCCCATTTATAAATCAGATCACATCTAATCTAGCTTCAGTGAAACAGATTTTTTTATTATTTTACATTAAAAACTTTGTTTTGATATGCAAACATAAAAAATGGTTTAATCCCATTTAGAAATCATATTAAATTTTTCGAGCTTGACCTGGTTTCAGTAAAACAAATGTATCCTTATTTTTATCATGATTTATTGTTTTATAAACACAGGTTCAATATCATGTAAGAAAACACATATTTAATTCAGTTGCTTTTAAATTTATTTATGCATGTACATGTATGTATGCCTATGTCTTTATAAATGAGGAAGTTTTTCTTGAAACAGAAAATGCAAAGTGTTTGATGATGCAAAACAATAATTATATTTTTCTGTTCACTTTATATTTACCTCTTTTTCTCAAAATACATTTCTTTAGTTTGAAAGTTTAAAATCAACAAGATATACACTATATATAAATAAAAGGGGAACCTCCATTTTTCACCACCATCATTCAGTCAAATAAAGGAGTTGGGCAATTAATTGTGGTGGGCTTATTAAGAAAAACATTGTAGAAACAGATTTTGGAACTTCTGGATAGTGTGGCCAGGGTTGACACAACCTTTTTCAACAGTACCCCACAGGGCAAGTAGTTGTTTAAAATCACTAGCCCAGCTTGAAGTTGAGTAGTCCAGGGAATATCCCCCCCCCCATCCCACCTCCAGGAAAACATTTAAAATGTAGCAAAATTCTGCAATCTGGAAAAGTTTACATTATATATTCATTAGGTCCATAAAACTCTGTATCAAGTATATGATCTAATTGTTTTGAGATAAACTACCATACTAACCCATCAGGCTACTGGTAATACAAGATTCACTAGCCCTGGCCAACTTTTACTAGCCTCGGGCATGTGTTAGTGTCGGCCACTGGTGGCAATAAGGAAGGTGGCAAATTTATCAAGAGGCTTCATAAGAAAGTTTTACTGAATGTTCTTCAAGTTTTTTGGGACCATATTGTCATTGAGGGCATTTTGATGGGCTCCTTTTACAAACCATTTGGGTTGCTTTAGAAACCCTTGAACTGTTTGACCATTGGGTGATTTCCTTTATAAACCATTTGGGTTGCCTGAAGAAACCATTAGTTATGTTACCTGTTCAAACCAGTTCTGTTGCCCAAAGAATATCTTGGGTTAATTCCCTTTACAAACCTTTGAGTTGCCTTAAGAATCAAATGAACTGGGCTTTTTTTTTTGTTTTTTGTAAGGTCCATTTAAAGACCATTTAGGTTGGCTGAAAAATTTCTTTGAATGGTTGTTCATATAATAAAATTATATTTATTCTGATGCTGTATGCTGGTTAAGGCAAGCCTTTATTTTGTTATGATAGATAATTCATGAATGCATTAACATTTACATATTTAGTCAATGTATGACAAAAAATCTTGTCTTGAAGTTAAATTTGCTGAAACAATAGTGGCTACATTGCATTTTGAAAGCATGTATAATAAGTCTTGTAAACTTCTTGAATTAGCAACAATATGCAAAAATATTGCATGAAAAATTGAATTGTGTGTGTGTGTATGTATGTTAGAAACAACTAGAAAAAAGTTATTGTTTCTATCAGAATTAACATTTTGCAATAGTTTAACTTCTTACATGAATTATAAATAGGAGAGCATCAAGAGATTTCCAAGAGTAAAACCCATAATTTACTGTAAGTAAGAAAAGGTTATACTTGTATATCATGATGAGGAGTCTTGGCTGCCAAGTTATAAATCAAGAATGCTGGCCTAGAAATGTCAGTGTCTCTCATTGTCTAGGTCATGTTCCCATTCTGACAAATCCTAGTTTATCAATTCATTTGCAGAAGGTCAGTGGTTTTCTCTATTTTCAATTCCTCCGCCAATCCAGAACTGAACACCTCAAATCTTGAATGGGGCATTATATGTAATACACAAACACATTGGTTTATTAGTATACCCATTTTGTTGAAGTTAAGAAGCACAGATCATTCTGTGTTTCTACAAAATACTAGCTGTTAATTAGCTTGTGTTGATACCAAGCATTGCCACTGATTGTAAGTAAATCACTTCTAAAGAAAATGCTTTTTGTTGTATTTGAATTTCTGTTCTTACTATTATTGCATTAGGGGTGACGTTTCTTTATGGGAATTAGGGGGTGGCATTTCTTTATAGGAATTAGGGGTGGCATTTCTTTATGGGAATTAGGGAGTGGCATTTCTTTGTGGGAATTAGGGGGTGGCATTTCTTTATAGGAATTAGGGGGTGGCATTTCTTTGTGGGAATTAGGGAGTGGCATTTCTTTGTGGGAATTAGGGGGTGGCATTTCTTTGTGGGAATTAGGGGGTGGCGTTTCTTTATGGGAATTAGGGGGTGACGTTTCTTTATGGGAATTAGGGGGTGATGTTTCTTTATGGGAATTAGGGGATGGCATTTCTTTATGGGAATTAGGGGGTGGCATTTCTTTATGGGAATTAGGGGATGGCATTTCTTGATGGGAATTAGGGGTGGCATTTCTTGATGGGAATTAGGGGTGGCATTTCTTGATGGGAATTAGGGGGTGGCATTTCTTTATGGGAATTAGGGGGTGACGTTTCTTTATGGGAATTAGAGGGTGGCGTTTCTTTATGGGAATTAGGGGGTGGCATTTCTTAGTGAAATGAGCTGTATACACTTAAACTCATAATGAACTAGGGCACTGATATGATGAGTGATAAATAAAATTAATAATTTGTCATTCAATGACTAGAAGATGGGGTATATCACCTATCAATATATATCAGAATATCACCAGCCACAGCTAACTGGTATACCGTATACAATGTCCTTAAGATCACTGATGCGGTAACAAAATGTAGCCTTTAAGGCAATCATAAATCAATATCATTTATTTCTTTATATTTAGGCTATATAAAATTAATTCCTAGATTTTCATCATTTTTTTTTTTTTCAAAATTGGGGTGGGGGCGAATTTTATTTTTTATTTTCAGGTTCAAAAGAAATAACAGTAATTACAACAGAATGTGCCTGAAAGAAACTTAATTAAAGAACACAACAAAAATAAAACAAATAAAAAATTCTGAAGTGGGACAAAAAAAGTGGGGTGAGCGGGGATGAAAATCTAGGAATTAATTTTATATTGCCTTAATAAGTGTTATATAGGATATAACAAAATGCTATGTTTGGAATGTATCTATCACATGTATCATTCTATGTTCTGTTATTTAATATTCTTTTATTATATAATCTGCTCAATATTCCATACAATAAACTCATATAATAAAAATTATATTACACAGTGTAATATAATTTTTGAGACCTTGGTAGACATTCTAATGTGTGCGACTGTTGATTGTTTCAGACACACTTCATTTAGTTATTTTAATTAAACATTAAGAAACCAAAGTCACCAGGTTCTTTGGAAGAGTCCTAAAAACTAATAACCCGTGTCATGGCAGGCATGGCATGTTAAAGAACACCCCTGTATAATGCCTTGAGCACACTGCAGATGTTAAAACTCTCTGCTTATAGCTGGTGATATGTCAATATAAGTGAAATATTCTTGACAGGGATGTAAAACCCCATTCAATCAACCAATCAATCAATCAGCAAGTCATCCCACTTATTTTACAAATAGCCAGTAGTGATTTTACACTAAATGTATTACAACACTTAAGTTTAGTGATAAAACTACTGCAAAAGTGTTAATTTTTATGTGGTAAAAATTTTCCCTATTTTCATGAATTGATAAAAAATCATAACAATTCCATCGTCATGAAAATAATATGAAGTCTTGTTTTATATGCTTTGTGTCTCCAGAATGTTAAAAAAACACGAAAATAACCTCCTCATAAAATGCCAACAATACTATTTCACGAAAATGTTCATTCTGGGATATAACCAGACTTATAGTATTATTGTTGCCAGCATTCTAAGTGATTTGAAGAAGAATGATTTACTTATAATATTTATGTATATGATGTAGTTTGGACAATTTCTAGAAACCAATTCTATATTTATTCATATTTTATTTGAAAAGAATTTTTTAAATTACAGTTAAACCTGTCTATAAACTTAAAGGCCAGGCAAGCGAACCCGTAAAAGTGGGCTTTATGGGCAGGTGACCTTTATATACAGGTTCAAATACTATGTATAAAGAACTATTGGAATACAATTCTATTGGTCTTTATAAGCAGGTTGCCCTTTAATAGAGGTGGACTTTAAGGCAGGTTGGACTGTATATGAAAAAAATACTTATTTTTCCTCTTTATAGGGGGTATATATGGTTTGGACAATTCTCAGACAACTATTTATTATTATTTCATATAATATTTTTTATTAAGAACTTTTATAATTAAGATCCTTTGATTGGATAATAAAGGACCGATCCTCATTATATGAAAAATAATGCTTATTTTTTCCTCTTTACAGGGAGTGAAAAAAGAAAGAAAGAAAAAACTTGGATTAGGAGAATTGGGCAGAAGTTTCAAACCTTCCTATCTTGATGACCTGCCTGATATCAACTTTAATGTTGTAAGTTCTCTTTATTTTTACATGTACATATTTATTTAAGATTGTATTGTAGAAAAGAAAACAAACACTTCTAAAATGCTAGTTATGGCTGTTATTATTCTGAGTGGATATCTTGTAGTATTTGACAGGGTTAGTTATATAAGACATTTATGAATAAGTACCGATAAATAAAGTATGGCACTTAACACACACAAAAAAAACCAGTTCTGATGACAGCAGTTTTATCATCATGTATTTTCAGTGTTGAGTGCCATACTTTCTTGACTTACCACTGAAGATTTATGTCGGAAAAATGTACTGTTAACTTGATTTGGATCTATTTCTGTTGACTATCTTAAAAAATGTTAAGTAGTTCAATATTGCAACAAAATATACCCAAGTAGAGACAATTAGTTCCCTTTGGGTGTCATCTTTAATAATTTTGCTGTGCATTTAAATGTGTTTTGGATGGTTGTTTACAATGAAATATTTTGCCAACAAAATA
Source organism: Anadara kagoshimensis (assembly GCA_021292105.1). Lineage (NCBI taxonomy): Eukaryota > Metazoa > Mollusca > Bivalvia > Arcoida > Arcidae > Anadara > Anadara kagoshimensis. The sequence continues at coordinate 32,924,285 of CM037860.1, forward strand.
GTGTATTTTACATAATGAAAGAACAAAACAAAATTAAGGCCAAGTGGTACAAATGAGCACTATCCTACAAGTTTCTAATTTTTTTCATACTAATAAAACTTTTTGAGGCTGTGAAAAAGCATAGAAACAGTTTGTCCTACAAGTCTTTGAAATACTAACATAATGTAGTTCAAAATTTGAATTTTCTAAAAATGTAAAGAAATACATATGTCCCCTTGCTCAATTTTCTGATGCAAAAATATGGCCAAAGTTAGCAATAAAATGTTTTTTGATAGACCTAATGTATTTTATTCCCTGTAAATATATCATCAAAAATTATTATCATTACTTTAAGTAAGGACTTGGAATAATACCATGTAGATTTTTACATGTCATGCGTAATGTTAGCATTCATTTGTACCACTTGGCCTTAACCAAATGTGCTTTGCATTATACATTATACTGTATATAAGTGGTTTATGTTTCAGTATAAAAATGAGTTATTTTATGATGAGGAACCATACAAAGAGCTCCCTCAGAGTTTTCCTGATGCTGCTGTACCATTTGGAGAGAAAGGAATGTAGTAAGTCTCTACACTTATCTAACTTTGGATATTTACTATAATATGAATTGGCGTGCTTACTGATCACAGTGCCTCCTAGCACCTAGGTTCAAATCTCAGTCACAATAATTCCTAGTAGTTTGTCAGTTTGCTTGCCCCTCCTCCTACCACCAAGGCTCAAATCCCTATTGGGACAATTCCTAGTGTGAGAAAAATGATCAGTTTGCTTGCCAACAGTCCGTGGTTTCCACCTCCACGTTCTCTGAACAAACTGCGTTAATATAAGTGAAAAATTCTTGAATGGAGAGTAAAACACCATTACTCCACTCCTAATATGAATTTGAATACAACAAAAATCTGAATGTTAAAAGGTTTTCAAAACTTAATAATAGACTAATGATTAGTAGGATTATTCCCCAGAATTTTAAAACAACAGGATTTAGATTAATAACCATATTAATTGTTTTAGTAGAACTTTATATTAATCAAGACACAAAGTCAAATTTTTACCAGTCAAAATAGGTTTTTTTTTATTAAAAAAAACTTAAAAATTTGACCATGATGGTTTTAAAGGAATACACTTGTAACATTTTTAAAAAATTACAGTAAACTATGTTTCTATTCCTGGTAGCCAAAATCTCCATTGACTACTAATTTCTGAGAAATTCCTTTGAAAAGTAACTTATTTAAACAAATATGTGACACAGATACTTCAAAAATTGACTATAATTTTCAGTTATTTTGAAAAGTTGTTTACTAATAACTTTAAATTTTGTGGAAATCTAGAGTAGATGCTATATAATTTACAAGTATATATTCAAGCTCAATTACCTACATCTGGTTAAGCTTGCATCTAGGGAGATGACAATTCATGCACATGTATAAATAAAACATGTTTTCTGTATTAAAGTGATGAACCTGATTCATATCCAATGAGAGATTTGTCCAGGAAACCACCAGATTTGCCAAAACTAAGCAGGTCTGTCATGGACAGTGAAAAAGAAAAAATCAGCAAGCGTCGGGCAATGATTACATCGTTAGAAGACAGAATATGTGACGTAATAAGCTGTGATTGTAGATCTAAAACAGAGATAGAAGATCATAGTTACAGGTACATATAATATTGCTATGTTTATACACCCACCCACCCTCACACAGGTATATATAATTCTGACGACTTTATACACCCACTCATCCTCAACCAGATATTTATAATTCCTACCACTTTATACACCCACCCATTTTTAACCAGGTGTTTATAAATCTGACCACTTTATACACCCACCCACCCTCGCCCAGGTATATATAATATTGGCGGATGTTATTACCACATATTTTTTATACCCGTAACTTCATACATCGATTGTAAAGGATAAAATAGTTAATTTTGAATGAAAACAAAATTTATTGATATTTTTCCAAAAAGTAGTTGTCTAAACGATTGATGATTGATCTTTGATCATGATGAACTGCAAAAAACAATCCAACCTTATAACGAAAACAAAATGGCAGATCTAAAACCATATTTACGTTTTTTATCAAATTAATCTATTATTTGACCCAAATATGACAAGTATCTATTAAATATACTTTAATTATCACTAAATTGATGTTTTTATAGCCAATCCTAAAGTTATAAACCCCATGTACATGTATACTATAAAATACGGGTATAAAAAATACGTGGTTATAACACATTTGTTATTGACACATACGGGGCAATAACCTCTGCGTATAATATTACCTGTTTTTTCACCACTCCAGCACCCCCTCAATATTGAGTTGAAAAACGGCTGTAGCTCAGTTTGTAAGAATGCTCACTTCATAAGAAAGGTTTAATTTTCCTCATTCTGAATTTTGAACATTTCTTAAAATACATGTATCCTAATTCAATTGGGATTTTTCATACACCAAAAATTTGTGTCTGAACAATTTAATCTATATTCTGAATTTTGTCTGAAAATTCTGAATTCGTTTTGAACATACAAATTCAGGTAACTTTTTCATGAGGGTTGATTCCAAATTCCTAGTCATTCCATACCTGACACTTTTAAAATGTTAGTGACTGTCTTTACTCCAGGCACTCAGAATTAAAAAATGCATGCAATAGTTTCCTTTAGATGAGTACTTTTGAGAAGACAGACCCTATCCCATCCCCACCCCACCAGCACCACCTATATAACAATCTAATTAAAAACCTATAAACCCCATTGAAAATTAGATATCTTACACATTGTTTTGTATTTGTATTGGACATGTCTTTCTTGTATCTTGTCTTTATTGTCCTCTAAGATGACCCTTGTGTCCCCTCATCCCATCCCAGTGTAACAGTATAAATAAAAACCTGCATGTCCCTTTTAAAAAAGTTTATCTTTTATGCATTGTTTTTTGTTTTTATTCACTATCTTTATTTTGTCTTATTATTTGTATGTTATTGGTTTGTTCTTGGATCCTTTAGCTATTGCCAAGTACATGATTTTTGGCTACAAATTTTTATATTCCGCTTCTTTTCCACTTCTTCCTTTTGTTTCAGACCATATTTTACTTATTACATCACCTTTGTACAGACTGTAATATTGATCGTAACCATGGCAGTGTATGGAGTAGCTTATCTAGGTTTTGACGAAGTGGAAGAAACAGATTTGGTAAGATTTACAATTAGGTTTGTCACTGTACCATGTGGTCAATACCCCTTTACATTTGTGTGGGATGGTTTGGATACCATTTACATCACAAAATCTTGGAATAATGTCATTTGTACAAGAAAAGTTAACTGATGGGATTCCATATCTAATGGATATAATTGTTCTACACAAATGGTAGGGGTATCATGTGGTACAGCAGCAAACCCCGTTACATTATAAGTTATACAGGGCTTTGGCAGGTTACACGACCCCATGTACCCCATCAAAGATGCAGCTCGGAGTACATTCATCTTTGACGGGGTACATGGGGCCGTGTAACCTGCCAAAGTCCTGTATAACGTTTTTGTCACCCTTCAAAGCGTTACTAATTGGATCTTTTTAACTTCCATTTTGTATTGTGTGTGACTTGCGTATGTTGTCGCCATGGTTGATGACATACAGAGATGTACGGATTACTTCCCTTTTACCGCTATACGTCGCGTGCATTCATGTACCCCGGCAGATTTCCGAACATAGTTCTATGTACCCCAGCAAGTTAACCAATCGCTATGCAAGAAATTTCTTTGAAGGATGACAAAGTATGATAAGCTTTGTAATTTGTTTGTAATACCCAGTTGTGCATTTTAAGATTGGTATCATTGTTATTATGTATTTACTTTGCAGTCTTTAACTCGTCCTTTAGTGACTCAGAAGTGAGTAGTCAAGGCTCTTACTATACCATATTGGGGGGGGGGGGCAATATTGGGTCCCTGTCACAATTCAAAATATCATAGGTTCTTTTTTACAAACACTAATTTTTACAAATAAAAATATTAAAAATTTAACCATAACAATGACAAATATATATTGAAATAAAATTTGTGTCAAAACTCAATTTGAAAACAAATAAAACTAATGTATGTTAGTAAAAACAAGTTTATTAAATGTGTTTTCAAATGTCTATTAGAGTTTTGTAATAATTGTATTTTTCATTGTCACAATTTTGGTTATTTTACCACTAATTTTCACAATTAGAAGAAAGCTTGCCCCTTTCACAAAAGTTTGAGAGACTGCCCTGGTAGCTGTACTTGATTTAGAAAAAAATTCTAGAAAATTTATTTATCTTTTTTGCAACTTCCTATTCTTCTTTCATAAGAAACCATGTTTTCATTGTTCTGTTAAAAATACATACATGTACATGTATATAATAATGTCTTTTAACTTTAGGTGTTAAACAGTTTTCTTTCCATTTGTAGGTTCTAAAACCCAATCTTGCTATTGATGTGGTACGTAGAGCTGAAATAGGAAACATATGGATTGGACCTAGAAAGGTATATATTCTTACATAACATCATTTATTAAACCTTCATGTAAACATCATGATCTTAGAAAGACATAACTGAAAAAATACAGTAGAATAGTCTGCGCAAAATTTGAATAAAAAAATTACAAAGGAATTTATTTAAATAATTAAAACCTGTATGTAAAACAATGCATTCAGGACAAACAGAATCTATTCCTGTTGTTGATTCTTTTTCTCCTATATCCAATATAATATGCATTCCTGTTTTTCAAACCTTTTATTGTAAAAATACCACAAAACTATGCAAAAATTACAATCCTTGTATTATAAACCAATCAGAACTGTTGACGTCACAATCATGTGACACATTTGCGAACTGCATCATACCATCATGTGAGTTCCGTCACTCACTCTTACTTCAGACCATACATTTACTTACTTATTTTAATTTCTTTATATATTTCCTTATAGGCTGATTTAATTCATCTTGGAGCAAAGTATTCACCTTGTATGCGTAAAGACCCCAACCTGTTTAGAGTATTAGCACTAGATCGTGAAGAGGAGAGAAGAACAGGCTGTTGTATCAGAGATGATAGTTCTGGATGTGTTCAAACTATTCCAGAAAAATGCAGTGTAAGTGACAGTCAAAATCTCAGCTCAATGAAAATAGATGTACAGGGGTTCAAAATTATGTTTTGTAATGGAAGGTCCAGGACCTTTTGCCTTTATTTTTTGCAGGTCCCACATAAAGTTTTGAAAGTCCAATATCAACATTGAAAGATCCATGTGCAATTATGTAATTATATTGAAAAAGTAGAATTATTCTGGTAAAAATGGCAGGTTCAGCGGACTTTTACAATTTAAATATTAATGGTCCCAAGGTAAAATCAATAGGTCCCGGACCTCGGACCCAGGGAATTTTGAACCCCTGATGTACAGTCAAGTCTGTCTTACAGGTCACCTCTATATAAGGGTCACCTATTTTTAAAGGACTGTAACATTTTATCCCTATTGCTCTTTACTCATGTTATTTGAACCTCTATATAAGGGCCACCTGTCCTTTAAGGCCGCTTTTAAAGGTTTCCTTAAGTGGCCTTTATAGACAGGTGTGACTGTAGTTAGCTATTAAATGGAAGAACTTCATATTTATGAAAAGTTTTTTTCACAGTTAAAGTAATGGACTTTTATGTCAAGATTCTTTCACTTATATCAAGGCAGCATTTCTGTTACAATAAACATTAACTTATATTAATGTTTGAACTTCTTAATGACCCGATTTTATTCATTTAAGTGAAGGAATTTATTTCCACTTTATACTGACAGATTAAAATGGACTACTGCATTTTGATGCTGTTTCTACCCACCTATTCTGTAGCATTTGTTATACATTTATATACATGCAACCAGTTTAATAATTATCATTACAGTAACACACAAAGAGTTTATTTTAGAACATTTTTTACACAATAGCACTGCTCAAATTACTCTATGATCAAATAAAAATGGCAATAATAAGGGGAAACCTCATTTCAGTTCACCTTGATAACCATTTCACTTATCGTCACACTACAGTATTTCTAAGTCTAAAAATGAATTTCTTCTACGTTTTCTTTGTAAGTTTATCTTGTTTTATCATTAAACCCACTTATGACACCAAAATTTGGTAGAAAATCAATGTTCCAAATTATGGCCAAATTCCCTGAAAAAGTGATGGCGATGTTTACTGTAATTTGATAAACAGTTTATGACTTTATTAACTGATAGAAATCTGTCTTGCATTAAAATGTATAAAAAACTTATAATTATAGACAATATTGTCAACATTTGTGAGAATTAACTTAACACATCCGGATCCAAAGAATGGAAGGTCATCAGGTGCTGTTTGTGGACAGGATCCTTAGTAAGTATAGATAATTAAATAAGCATATTATTTCATATTTACAACATACATGTACATTGTAAGCAGCTGTTATCAGTAACAGTGAGTGAAGATAATATTACCATACACTACACTTCTTAAATTTTATATTTTACTTAAAGCATTGTAACTCCTCTATGCTTTTAGTTGTATATAAGCTCGGAGTTCTGGACAATATTACCAGGCACTAAACCTCTTAAATGTTATATTCTATGCGATGCATTGTTACCATACTTCTCTGTGCCATATAAGCTTGGAGCTCTGGTATGAATGTTATATACCGGTAAGTAATCTTTTCTGATGAGTTCTTGATCTTAGTTCTTTACCTCCAAATCACTAGGATTATTTTGCTGTTGGAGAGGTAAAACTTTCATTACTCATAAGAAATGGCTCATTACTATTCTAGAAATCCTTATGAAAATTCCATTCTCAGTTACTGTGATTGGTGGAGACTAAACATTTTTAGCTCACCTGAGCCAAAGGCTCAGATGAGCTATTGCAATCTATCACCGTCCGTCGTGCGTCGTGTGTCGTGCGTCGTGTGTAAACTTTACATTTTAATCTTCTCCTCCAAAACTACTGGGCCATATTTGATGAAACTTGGAGATTATCATGCCTAGGTAACAGCCTTTCAAAATTGTGTTCGGTGTTTGGCCACGCCCAACAAGATGGCCGCTGTTACTAAAAATAGCAAAAAGACAAAAAAATCTTCTTCTCTGAAACCAAAAGGTGCAGGAAAATTTTGATTAGATATTTGGATTCAGCATACCTGGGAACATTAAAATTGTGTTTTTTATGAAAATTAGACGAAAAATGGGTTACGCGTTTTTTGCGTAAAATTATTTAATTTTTAAAATAAGACATTTATTGTTGTAACTTCATAACGGCTGAAGATAATTGTATGGAGTTTTCACTGTTGATCTTGTCTTGCAATTTTCTTCCAATTGATGTCAAGGTCGAAGGTCAAGGTCATGTCCCAGTTTTTGACCTTTGATAAAAAATGCTATTTTTTTAACATTTCTTGTGATAATGGCGTAGGATTTTCAGTTACTTGTAGGTATTGACATGACGATCATTTTGATACATAGATCAGGGTCATGGGTTCAAAGGTCAAGGTCACAGATGTCCAAGAATACCAAAATAGTTAATTATCTGCAAAACTATGAATTTTTTGTATAGGCATGTATATCAGAATATTGTAGGTAATGGCACAATGGTCATTTTGATATATGAATAAAGGTCATGGGTTAAAAGGTCAAGGTCACAGATGTAAACAAGTACTGAAATGGTTAATTATCTCAAAAACTATAAACTTTTTGTATGGGCATGTATATTGGAATATTGTAGGTATTGGCCTAACGATCATTTTGCTATATGAATGAAGGTCATAGGTTCAAAGGTCAAGGTCAAAGATGCAAACAAATACTTAAATGGTTAATTATCTCAAAAACTATAAACTTTTTGTATAGGCATGTATATTGGAATATTGTAGGTATTGGCCTAATGATCATTTTGATATATGAATGAAGGTCATAGGTTCAAAGGTCAAGGTCATAGATGCAAATGAATACTTAAATGATTAATTATCTCAAAAACTATTAACTTTTTGTATAGGCATGTATATTGGAATATTGTAGGTATTGGCCTAACGATCATTTTGATATATGAATGAAGGTCATAGATTCAAAGGTCAAGGTCATAGCTGCGAACGAATATTTAAACGGTTAATTATCTCAAAAACTATAAACTTTTTGTGTAGGCATGTATATTAGAATATTGTAGGCATTTGCACAAGATCATTTTGATATATGAATGAAGTTCATAGGTTCAAAGGTCAAGGTCATAGATGCAAACTACTACTTAAATGGTTAATTATCTCAGAAACTATAAACTTTTTGTATAGGCATGTATTTTAGAATATTGTAAGTATTGGCCTATCAATCATTTTGATATATGAATGAAGGTCATAGGTTCAAAGGTCAAGGTCATAGATGCAAATGAATACTTAAATGGTTAATTATCTCAAAAACTATAAACTCTTTGTATAGGCATGTATATTGGAATATTGTAGGTATTGGCCTAATGCACATTTTAATATACAGATGTTTTAGCTGTTTATATTATATATTGTAGCTAGACTTTAAATATGTTATATATAGCATCCTTATGTAATAATTATTATAATTAATTTGCAAAAATACTTGCATATTATTGGCCCTTACTGCTGAAAATTTTGATATTCTCTTTTATTAATGTCATTGACCATTGAACCTCTGCATAAGATATGTACTCTTCCTCAGGTGAGCGTTAAGGCCCATGGGCCTCTTGTTGTCAAAAAGCTAACCACAGTTAAATAGATGTGATGGTTGAATGATGTTAAACTCCCATGTCAAAGTTTTAACTTTTCATTGCTTCAGTCAATATACAATTTACTACTTTGGGCTAACTAGCCAATCTCTAAACTGCCATATGGCCCTGAGCCCTCCTAATGTACATGTATATACATAAACCATTATCTTGTGATCAGTAAACACTATTTCATTGACTGTTACATTTTATTTCATTACAGTTACTGTAAGAAGCCTGCCTCTGTGCCACCTTATGAATGGGATAAGACAGATTTTACTAATTGGCCGGTAGGTATTCTTTTTTACCATAGATTTTATTGTGATCGGTTGCACACCTGTATGAAAGAACAAAACTGCTTATGCCATCCCTTCAGCTTTCAAATAACCCCCTCCTTTTTTATTTTCTATTTTTTTTTTCAAAATTCAAAATTAAATACACTGACACTTCAGCTGCCTTTGCTACTGCCCAACTCCTACTGGCAACTCTTAGGGTGGCTCTATCTATGACCCTGTTGCTTTCTCAGGTTTCCTTTCCCCTAGTCCTTGGCCTCTCTCATTCCCCCTTACCATTTCCATTATTACCATTTTTACATCAAGTGCACCACTTCTAAAAAATTTAAATCAACAGTCTACCATTGGCTGACAAACCACATGTAGCCATTGTAGTGTTGTAAATATTGGGTATGATAGAGGGATTAACTGTCAGGCTTTCTGGTCTGAATATTTTAGCCTTGTGTTAGAAAGCTTGGCCTGGTTTTGATCCTCAGCCAGGACAGTCCATAAATATACATGTATTACATAATTATGTATGAAATTATCAATGTTGTTCTTTCATCACATCTACAACATTTTGTTTGCAGTAATGTGTCTGTCTTGCCAGAACTAAAGAGTAAAACCAAGTGTTACTTTGTTCACTGTATTTTGCATTTAATAATGTTTTGATGTTTTATAGATATGTGAATCAACAAGTAAACCAGGTCACAATGACTCTGCGATCTCAAGACAGGACAGACATATGACCTGTGAACTTTTAGGTCGTCCTTGTTGCCATGGGATACAGGGAGAGTGTATGATTACAACTAGAGAACATTGTGATTTTGTAAGAGGATACTATCATGAGGAAGCTAATCTCTGCTCACAGGTAAAATGTTCTATAAAAACATACAGGTATTTAACCATTTGGGGTTGTTTTCATGACCATGGTGATAAGATCATATGAGATTCTTTTAGGTCCATAACAGTTGTGAAAATTACATAATTTGAGATCCACAAAGTCCCACAAAAATGTGTGCATTTGAATATGTAGTGGAACCTTTGAAAATCAAACCCTAGCTAAACTGAAAACTTGTCTATACTGGACACAAGTTCAGGTCATATCATTAATACTGTATGTTAAAATAATCTGTGTGAACAAAAATGTCTCATCAGAGCATATTCTTTAGACTCTAAGGTTGTTATTAGGATGTTACTCCTTATTTTTGGACCTATGTGGATAAATATACATCATTCATTCAAAGCACTGGCCTTATCTTACCAGATAATGATTTCACAATATCAAAGACTTCTGTGGCTGTTCCTATCAAACACCATTTCAAAACTGACCACTTTCATATAAGAGACATAATTTTGACTGGGGACCATTACAAGTTTCCAACTCCTTTTTCTTGTTCTGTATATAAATGTGTTTGCAACTGTATTAATGTTTAAAATCAGTAAATAAATAGTGTAATGTTATACGTTTTTTGTTATTCAGGTGAAATGTTTTGAACAGATTTGTGGTATGATACCATTCTACGACTCCACAAGACCAGACCAGTTTACCAGGGTGTTTACTACTATAATGCTGCATGCTGGGTAGGAAGTGTTATAAGTGGAATGGGGTGTCATTTCAAATTAACCCCAAACCAAATTTCCCAACCGTGTGTACATGATCAAAATATGTATAACCAGTGGCACAGCTACTCTGTCCAAGGTTGTTCCTGTAAAGCTTCATAAATAAAGAAAAGTGGCAGACATAATGAATCAATGAAGTAAACACTGTATCCCCTACTTCATTTGGGGACACAATAATTTGTTCTTGACTGCCAGAAATATTGATATTACTTCAAAGTAATTCAGATTCCTTTAAATATGATGATGACAATTTCAGAAAAAAATTTTAGATAAGGAAACATTTGCAACAGATATAAAAGGGCAAACAAGACCAGAAAGATTTTGTTAGCTCAACTGGCAATAACGAGCTGAGTTTATTGCATGGCAAAGCAGTTGTACTTCGTTGAATGCATCTGTGCATGCATAAACTTTCATCTTCTTCTATAAAAAGCACATGACCAAATGAAACCAAATTTGGTGTGGAAGGTACCTAGGTGGAGTAGATTGAACTTTTCCAAAGAAATTTTTATAGAACCCAATTTTAGCAAATTATGCAAATGAGGTCAATTTTTTAGCCAATTCTATGAAAATCTTCTCTTTAGAAACCACTAGGACAATACTAAATTTGGTATCGAAGGTCCAAAGGTGTAGTACCGGTAGATCAGATTTACAAGGCAGTCCCGTACAATATTCAAGATGGCTATCATTACTATAAATAGCAAAATCACTATGAACATTGTGGATACAATTTTCTACCATTTTGTTCAAATTTGAAATATAGAAAGATTCTTATGTGTTGTGTTTGTAACACTACTCATGAAGCGAAGATTAAAATTTATGTTCATGACATAGTTGGACTTTATTTAATGAATTATTTACTTCTAATTTCAGTATTTTGCATCTATTAGTAACACTACTCTTCCAGTTAGTTGTAATGAGATGGGTTGAGAAGTTTATAGGATGGCATCGTATGATGTTTATCTATATAGGATCTGGGTGTATAGGAAGTTTAGCTAGTGCAGTACTCCTTCCTTATCAAGTAGAGGTAAGAGTTTGTTGAACCATTAAGGTAAATTGTATACAATATAACCTGTGTATAAACAGGGGACCTTGGTGGCCCTTAAGTCCTAAGTGTGCACTTAACGGTTACAGCTTATCATGTTTTTAGAGGGATACACGATGTTTTCTCCACCCTGATCACATAATCCAACGATCCAATCAAATTACAGATAGCATCGTATTTTTCTAATGAGGTATAATAATAATTGTTAACTGATGTATATACGGGTCAATCCTCCAAAATTTGTTTGCGAGGAGATAACAATTTAACTAAGATGTAAAACATCATTACTCCATGCCGTTCTTAGAGCATCTCTGGCCATCAAAAACTATTAGGACAAGAAAAATGAAGGATCAGTCAGAAACTTATACCACCTTCACTATAGATGAAATCTCTGCCAACTGAGCTATAAGACAGCTCAAGGAAATTCATCTTAGTTTGTAATTGATAAGGATACTCATCTTTGTAAATGTACAATAACTTTGCTGGGTTCTCAGAATAAAGTTTTAATGGTTGTCTTTTCTTTTTGTAAAAATTTATTCACAGTGCATTTATTTACACATTTAATTTAATGGTGATCTTTGTAAATCATATTCCATTCATTTGTGATAATGAATATGCAGTAACAGTGCTGTCTTTTCACAATAAAATTTTCATTAATTCCTCTCTTTTTACACAGTGCATGTATTTAATTCAAGTAATGAAAATCTTTTATTTAAAATATAAAATTACAGTGATAAATATTATATTTCAACAGGTCGGACCATCCGGAGCTCAGTTTGGTGTTTTAGCCTGTATGTATGTCGACATCATCAATAACATTTTAATTCTAAAAACTAAGACCCATAAAGAAGAGAGTATGAAGCAGTTGAAGATCTGGCTGATTATATATTCCATCATCCTCTTCCTTCTGTTCTTCCTGGGACTGTTTCCGTGGTTAGACAACTGGGCTCATCTGTTTGGATTTCTGTTCGGTATCCTGATATCCCTGACAGTCATGCGAGATGTCGAAAACAAAGACAGAGGAATTAAGCGTATTTATGTCGTTGTAATATCGCTTACCCTAGCAATTGTCATGTTTATACTCTTGTTGATTTCGTTTTATGTTGTGCCAATTACTGAAGGGTCTGTTTTGAAATATTTCAATTGCCTCCCCTTTTCCGACACTATTTGCAAGGATATGGGTGTCAGCATTACTCGAGGCTCAACTTACTCGAAGTATACTTAAGTGTCCTTTGGGCTATAAAATTTTGCTCAGTAATTTTAGGAATGTATCATTTTATCTACTAATACAGAGTTAGTTGTTAGCTGGTCAGTAACATTGATATCTGTGTAGCTCTAGGAATAAAATTTCTCAGTATTTTTCATCGTAGAATCTTAGAAATAATAACAATTAACAATTTGCTTTCAAAGCAGGGTATAAATTTCATTCACTAAATATTTAAGGATTGTATTTGGCAGACCTGGCCTTATGTGTGTTTCTGAGGTACAAACTTTTTGAATTCATCTATGAGTGCAATATCATACTATAACATTGCAGTTGATCTAGCTAGCTTAAGCAAAAAATATCATCATTACTTCCATACTTCATAGGCATATGCAAAAAGCCTGTTATTTTTGGGGATGGCTTTTTGAAAATTTGATGATATATACAATTAACCTACAAGTATATAGAGTGCAGTATGCTACTTGATAGAAACTAACCACAATAAATGAATGTTTTTAAAGTGCAAAATAGAAAACACCATTGTTGAAAAACATTTTTAAGATACATGTACATGTATTTTGACTTAGTTAATATACCATGTATACTGATATCCAATATAATGCTTAATCTTATCATTCAGATTTACTCTCATTATTTACTTATGCTATTTTAAAACCAAATAGAGAGTGCTGGGTTTTATAATCTGCTAGATACATGCAATTTAGTTTCTTTATACTTTGTTCAAGTCTTCCTTGTACAGTAAAACCTCGTTTAAATGCCCCTCGATAACTTTGCCACCTAGCTTATCACCACACTATTTTGAAGTCCCAAAATCAATTTTGTTTATGTTTTTCTTTATCCGCCTCCCCCAATTTATCGCCAAACCCCTAAATAACGCCAAAATTTGGCTGAACAAATGGTGGTGATGAATCGAGGTTTTACTGTACTTTATAAACATTTTTACTTTTGTAAAATTATTGCACTTAATAAGACTTGCGCAATATTGATTAAAATGTATTCCTTTTGTCATAAAGAGTGGGTAAACTGATGCAAAAATGCCATATAAGAAAAACATGATATATGGTAGTTTTGCCACATTTACTTGAACACTTACACTTAAGTGCTTTACTAACTGCAATAATAGCAAATTATCACAATCTCATAAAAAGGTAGGGTGTGCCTTTGCCAAGTTTTGTTATGAGTGGCTAAACTTTGGCTTTGTATTAGCTAATATTTAAGTACAATGTGGCAACAGATTGTATGTATAGGTATATCTGGTATATAATTCATATAAACAGTAGGACTGTTTGTTACTATGGCTTCAGTATATTGGCTTTATTATGAGTGACTAGATTACACTGTATATGTGCTAATATACATGTATATGCACAAGTTGGAACAGATTGCAGTATATATACAAAGTCTGATATCAGATTTATATAATAAGTAGGATTGTTTGTTACTATGGCTACAGTATGAGCTTTGTTATGAGTGGCTACATTAGGCTGTGTGTGATCTGATATATAGGCACAATTTGAAACATAAAGTCTGATATCAGATTCATACAATTAGTAGGATTGTTTGTTACTATGGCTACAGTATGAGCTTTGTTATGAGTGGCTAGATTTAACTGTATTGGCTAATTTTTAGGCACAAGATTGCAGTATAGGCAAGTCTGGTATATGATTGATATAACCAGTGGGATTGTTTTTTATAATGACTACGGTATATGCATTGTTGTATTCATTACCTACAAGTATTTATATAAAAGAAGTTTTGATGTTTAGCAGAACCTATTTTGTATATTTTTGGTATCGTTGATTTAAAAAAAATGCATGTTTCAGTTTCAAAGGATTGTTTTTGAAGATATTTGGGTTTTTATATTTTTATCTTAAACTTACATTTATTAACTGTTATTTAATAACTTAAATTATTCAGTTTTTTACATACATGTATTTATTTTGAACAAAGATGGCAAATTTTCCCTTTACATTTACAATATAAACAGTAGTTTTCTATAAGAATATTTTGTTATAATTTTTATAAAAAAGAAAATTAGTATTTTGGTCACAAAGTTACACAGATTTTTTTTTCTGTTTGCTTTTTTAAAGCCCAATGGTCTGGTTTTATAAATATGACAGAATTTTTTTCACATAGTACATAAATATCTACTATATAATTATATATGCCAAAAATATTTTGGATGTATCAATGATGGAATTCATATAGTATACAGGTTTTTTTGGCAGGTTACATAGTTGCATGTCCCCACTTGAGACTAATTACCCTTCCCCACAGGCAAAAAGCCTGTATAACATTTTTTTACCCTTTTTAATTTTAATTTTCTATTCTATATGACTATTAATTGTCACCATGTTTGTTTACCACAACAAGACTTCTGTGAGGTACAAGTTACTTCCCTTTTACCTCTAGCTATCATTTTTGTTTATGTACCCTGGCATGTTCCATGTGCTATGGCAAGTCAACCAATGTCTATGCAAGAAATTTCTTAAAAAGGGTGACAAAAGTGTTAATAGATTACACATTGTCTTTGCATTGATATATGTAAACTAGTTTTCTACAAAATTTTCGTAATTCTTCATATAACAATATTAGTACATCAGTCACAAAGAAACACTCAAGTCAATATAATAGTATTTGAATTTTGAAATCTACGGTTTTCATAACTTTTACATACATATCTAATATATAATTATATTTCCAAAAAAAATATTTGAGCCAAAAATTTATAGTGTTCACTGTGTACTAAATGATGCTGTATATTTTTAAATGATTTTGATATTAAATATCCTTTTGTAAATGGTCTTAGAGTGATTATGGCACCCTGAAAAATACCCTCTGAAAACAATAGAAAAGTATTGTCCACCTGGTAAAACTCCCTATCCTGAATTTAGATAATGTCACCTAATGAACAGTTGGTAGCACAGGTGCATCTAACTGATGGAAAATGGTTGTTTTATTGTCAAATTTTAAATTCTTTATCTTTTGTGTAAGAAACAAATTATGACTTTATTTTCAATAAGTTCAAGTTTATCACTCTCGAATTTAACTCAAACATATTGGTCCATGCCCAAATCAAATCCAAAAAGCAAAGTAAAAACTTTAAAAACCCGCAAATTAAACCATAATTACATTAACTTCTATCGGAGGAAGTGAGACCAGGTGTCAAGAAAAACAAAAAGTTATATTCACATCATGTGCATTCATGCAATGTTAAATATGACCCACTAAGGCCTTTACCAAAAACTCAATCATGAATAATTCTAGTAGTGTATTCTATTGAATTCCCATGGTTAAGTAATTTGTTCTCGACAAAAAAACATACTGGCTCAGAAACATTTTTTTAAACGTTTGATATTAAAGGGTTTGGTATGAAAAACTTTGTTCTCGACAAAAAACATACTGGCTCAGAAACATTTTTTTAAACGTTTGATATTAAAGGGTTTGGTATGAAAAACTTTACTCAGACGCCATGTGGTATCTGTCACTTGCACAATAGTGTTGAAGCTGCTAATTATTGTTTGCAAATTGTTTGAAGTTTGGTGCATAGTACAACGTATTTCATTTAGCTTATATATCTCTTATTATGTTTTATTTTATAATTGAGATAGTAAAATAAGCATTATAGTTAATTTTATTTCCATATTTTACGTATAAAGAAATACACACATATATATGTATATCATTTTATAATCAACGTTTGCAATGTACTAAGAAGATATAGTTACTGGCCCCAGTTTCACAATCATTCCTTAGCTAAGATTTTCCTTAACTTAAATTTAGCAAATTTTTGTAATCTCTTTTTGAAACTACTGATGAATATTTTTGTCGAAACTTAATGCAAATGCTTTAATCTAGAAGTGATCTTAAAAACGACACCTTAAATTTCTCAATATCTTTAAAATTAGCAAAATTATAAAGATATGAAAATTTGCAAGATTTAAGTTAAGGAAAATCTTAGCTAAGGAATGATTGTGAAACCTGGGCCTGGTATACATATGTAAACCAACATACATGTATACTGGTAGATGTAGTATTGCTTTTATACATTATGTTAAGTTTGAGCATCATAAGATTTAGTTATCCAGTAAGTGCCATATCAATTTTATTAAAATCAGTCCAGTAATCAATTCAGGGTACCAGAAATTTTCTTGTCAAAAGAAAAGTTTATTTGAAATAGAAAGTATGGAAAATACATCCTTATTTTTGTGAATATACATTTACTTATAACAACTTAAGTTGGGAATCTGATCTACCCAGAGGGCTAGGTGGTCAACTGGTCTGAAGTGTATGCTTACGGAGCACAGTACATCCCATCATACACTCGGGGTAGGTCTAAGTGTAAGAAAATTTGTCAGTTTGCTTGTGGAGGATCTGTGGTTTTTCTCCAGGCACTCCAGTTATCCCCACCATCCTTGAACTGACAGCCTCAATATAAGTGAAAAAATCTTGACTGTGGTGTAAAACACCATTACTACACTCCATCCAGAGGGATTTCCCTATTTATGAACATGTAGCGTAATATGTATGTAACAGGGTGTATCTCCCATTAATTGTTGATGTATTATTTGTAAAGATTGATATCCTAGACTTTCCCTATAGGCAGCATTTAACTTAATACTCCAAAACATATTTTGAATGGCAGATGGATTGGTTATAAAGGATTTGTTGATAATGCCAGTTTTAATTTGAAATAAAAAATACAATCATTATTTTCTATTCAGGTATATGTATATTCCCTCGTTCTCATTGTTTATTTTTGGTAGTCTGTGTGTTTTCAGATGTGCATTGTAAATATAACGTCATCAGTTTTAAATGTATGTAAATGAAATTCAAGCACATATCCCTCTGCAAACAACATACTAAATTTAAGCGTTTAGGTCAAGGTCCAAAGTCATAACAGCAAATCTTTAATTTGGTGCCCAAATGCCATGTATATCCTTAACTTCTACAAATTTGCATTGATTTTTATCAAACTTGCCAAAAATATGTAGTTGCATACAAAGTTTAGGTGTGTAGGTCAAAGGTCAAGGTCAAGAGGTCAAATCTGATCTCATTGCAGTAGACTTTGTTTTACCTTATTTACTGGGTATACTCATAAAATTTACACAAGACTATGCTACTTTTAAAACATTTATCTTGGTAATTCTTTATGAACATCAGTGGGATTTTGACTTTCAAATGTCAATTTGAATAAATAATCATATCCATCTAATTAATAACAGAGTGGTCTTAAACAATAAAACTTTTAATGACCCTCGTATATCATGATCATTGTTGTCACAAATGGCATAGTTAGTTATCTAGTTGTTACAGATTGATTTTTTTACTAATTGCAATAGAAATGGATTTCATCAGCATAATAATATACAATAGTTTAAATTCGTCTTTCTGTTTAGATTTGTTAATTCAGAACATTAGAATCACATGATATGTGTCTGTTTTAAGCAGTAATTTGTGATAGTGAAAAAAATTGTTGCCTTATAAAGGTAATGTCTTCTAGTGTTAGCTTTGAAAAAGCTTAATATAGTGCTAATTTACTATTGTTTACTTAATCATAGAATAGTAATTTAATTTTTTTTTTCAATTTTGATAGACAATTTTCCAGGCAAATTTTTTTTCTATAATACCATGTTTACTTTTAAGCTTTTATTTTCTTTCAATTTTTTACACCATTTTCAAGATAAAAGAACCATTGTTTACTTCAGCTCTGAAAGTTTTAAATTTTATAGACAATTTTCAACAGAAGATGTGTATTTAATGTATTTAAAATAATTACTATTTGGATGTATTAATGTTGTACCTGAAAAAACTGTTAGACATGACATGCAGGTATAGTCTGATGTCACATGACAGACATGCAGGTAAAGTCTGATGTCACATGACAGACATGCAGGTATAGTCTGATGTCACATGACATATATGCAGGTATAGTCTAATGTCACATGACAGACATGCAGGTATAGTCTGATGTCACATATCAGACATGCAGTTGTAGTTTGTTCTGTCACATTAAGATGGATTGCTTTGAATTTGGTTCAAGGTCATCCACTTTATTTACAACAGGTAATATGGCATTCAACTGATCTCTTGCTTATCAACCAGGTTGTGTAATATCCAGTAATTTAGAATAGAAGTTTGTTGGTAAAACATTTAAAACAGTATTCAAACCTTTTTTCTTATACAAAAATATAAGCATGTATCCAGTGTTCAATCTAGGATTTTTCAGAAGGGTCATTTTCAAAAACTTTGGTATAAAACACAATATTATCCATATTTTTGCATTCATGCAATGTTAAATATGACCCACTAAGGCCTTGACATTCTGGTTGTTCAGTAAAATAAGGGATCATTTGTCCCATGGCCCCTTCTAGAATGAACATTGTGAATCAAAAAGATATAGACCTACTAGTATACACACAAATACAACATACCATATACATGTGTAAAATTTTGAATATTTTTTGGACATTTGCTATACTGGGTATGGATGTAGATTTTATAAATGGTTATTTATACAATTTATATTCTATTTTCAATTCATATCAGATATTTATTATATACAAATTAATATAATCCTTCTTTGGTGTAAAATATTATAATAATTAATTTATGAAAAAAATCAGATTTTTAATTTATACAGTTGACTGTGTGGCGGACAGGGGTAATATGTGTTTAGACCAGGCTTTTATACAAACTTATTTCTAAAAGCAGAAATGGAGATCACCAGTGTACACCCCACCCAACATTTTTGTGGAACATTTATTAATATTTCAATTACAGATTCAATAATTTCAATTCGCGTCTTTCCATACTATGGGGAAGTTTCAATGTAAATTTTTGAAAAATGTTCCGCACAAACATTAAAGGTATTTGATCAAGTGGTACGCTGGCACACTCAGTTGCTATTTATTTTGAGAAGTGGTGGGATTAGATGGCCATGTTTACCCTGGAGGTTCATTTAGACAATTCCTTTTACCCCTGTCTAGCCATACGTTTTACATATACCCCAGTCTATTTTAATTTCAAATCAAATTATTATTATTGTATACATTTGTAGTTTCTTTATATTACTACTCTGTTTTCTCTACATGGTGTTGATTTTATTTACATTTTTATTAAAACTTCTTTTTCATAGATGATCACTTGTAGTGTTTTGTTTATCATTGGAACTACAGTAAAATATTGTTATAATCCCCTCGATAACATTGCCACCTTGCTTATCGCCACACTATTTTGAAGTCCCAAAATCCATTTTGTTTATATTTTTCTTTATCTGCCTCCCCCAATTTATTGCCAAACCCCTTTATAATGCCAAAATTTGACTGAACAAATGGTGATGAACGGAGGTTTTACTGTATGATACTATTCCAGGTACATAAGATTTATTTACCTAAAAATGTGCCAAACTCTGATCCATTTTAGTCAAAACTAGTGCTGCAAATTCTAAGAGGTTAAGTGATAATTACATATTACTGGTATATCAATGTTAATTATTCAGAACTAGACAGTCAATTTGGAATATACTTGTATATGCAATTCATTAGTGCTTTAACCAAAATTATGAAACCTAAATTTTTTACAAGGGGTTGAAAAGTTATCCAAAGGAACAAAATATTTTTGACAAAATTTAGCTAAAGAAAATTGATCCATTAAGATGTTATTAATCCATTAAACAGACAAAATATGAAAAGTTTTGAACATTTTTAGTGCTGGTATTTTCAGTTTAAAGATTTAAACATATTTTAAACTTATGTCTTACAAAGTCAAAAATAATTATATTTGTAGATTTATTCTCCTCAAACCATGAATAATTCTAGAAGCATATTGTGTTGAGCTCCCATGGTTATTTCAACAATAGTCTTAACCAAAGCCAAACATAAAAATTCATGTCCAATCACAATCACAAAACAAAGTAAAAACTTTGAAAATAGAGAAAACAGGTTAAACACGTGAAGTTCCACCAGGGAAGTGAGGCAGGGTGCTCCGGATGGCTAAGCACCTCTTGTTTAGCTATACAGTAGCCAAGGTTGGAGAAATAATCTCATATTATATTTTAACGATTAGACTCATAAAGAAAAGCGTCACCACATGTACCAGTTTATCACAATGTATATTGGATTCTTTAAAACAAAGTCCAATGTGTTCTAAACAATGCACAAAAACAGCTAACGTCGACTTTGCTAATGTCGCTTATTGGATTTAGATGTGAAACTCACTCTGCAGGGCGTCGTCTTATAGATATGGTCCCAAAACATCACACTTTTTTTACAGGGGAACACACTTGGTATTTAATTGGTCTATTTACAGTAACAACCGACCTAACTTTTACTAACTCCGATCTAGTCGGCTGTGTATCCATTTACATAGTAAGTGAATAAATATTCTACTAATATATAGAACAAGTTATTATTTATCACTGGAAATGTATCAGAAATGTAAAGTCCATTTAATGATGTCACTTTTTGTTTCCATTCAGTATAGCGTCAATAGTGTCTAGTCCATATCTTTGTGGACATCTAGTTTCCGGTATGTCCTTGCCTTTCAACTGACCATCAACAATATATTCCTTCTTCATTTTTTCTTGACACCACAATAATAACGTATCAATAGCAGGAACTGTTATCCCGACCGTGTCTGCTAATCCGCGGATTACAACAAGCCCGTTTGGAATGTCTTCCCTTAGGAATTGACAATCGAAATCTGGAATCAAATCGCCGGATTCATCTTCCGTCATCGGGTGTTTTATTCCCATGAATTTCTTGTTAGTCCTTATAATATTATGGAGATCTGTTGTGTTTTCGACAAAATCGCGATAGTACTGCAGATAGTGTTTATAAATATCACTGACATCACTTAAATCAACCACCCCTGGAAATTTTGCCATGATGGCCACTGCGATATCGTGACACTCGGTACTACACGAGTTGATGATTTCAACTGTGTCCAGGTCAACACCTTCGTAAAAGAGTGGCCTTTCTTTCAAAGATTGACCATTCCAATCTTTCCAGCGACCATATAGAATCGCCGGACCAACGAACGGATAAGATTTGAGAGTAATTTCCAGATAATGAACAGCAATTTTCAACATAGGTTCTATACCGTGAATCATTTGTAAGGTCATCAAGGCTGGCTTTCTTGGTATTGCTTTTCCGCGAACCATCGATCCATCTAAAAATCTTTTAGTTTCAAAAAGCTCAACTCTTTTGCCAAATTGTAACAATCTACACTCCCAAGGAGTTGACTCAAAATTAACTACCGTACATTGCGTCGCTAATTCGCCGGCACAATCCCAAAACTGGAATTCAAACCCCGGTTTTCCGGGTAATCCGACAATAACAGCTTTCTTATGCAGATGTGGTGCAATTGCTTTGAAATACTCCTCATGTTCGTAAGTAGGCCCAGTGATGATGATAAAATCGCTATCTTTTACCACTTCACCGGCATTGCTGGTAACAACTTCCGGTCTAGACGCCGTTTCTTTTTCGTTACCGTCTTTATCAGTTGTAACTATCACTATATCGTTTGACCTTAGAGATTTCTTCCATTTCTGTGCGTCGTCTTCGTCAAGTAATAGAACTCTAACTAGAAAACCTTCCCGTGAAGCCGCAAGCCCAGCCAGACAATGTGCGTCGGCTCCTGATCCACACACGCAAATTTTCACAGGCGCTGCCATTGGGAAACCTGAAATATACAAGAAATTAACCATTCATGAGAAACCAACTTTACAATATGTTTTTATAATATTTGTTCTGGTGTCACAATATTCCGAGATGTTTTAAAAGAAGTTTAATCAATATCTGTGCATCCACCTTTGGATGATGGAGAAAGCTGAAGTGTCCTGACAAAACAACTGACCTACGGCAAGCATATTAGGATTTGTCCGAGTGACTGCTGATATGAGCTGTGGTTCTTACACGAAAGCATTATCTGGGCCTTCTACCCATGTTTGAGATACAATAAGCAAAAGATCATACACGCCGTTGAAGGTCATATGATTAGACGCGTGTCTAGAACTTATACAAAAGCTTTTGCATATATATATATATATATATATATTATATATATATATATATATATATATAAGATATGTGCAGAAGGTAATCTTCCCCGAAAATGTCTTGGCAAGGTTTCCAAAACTACATTTTAAGAAAAAAGGCAATTGAATATTACCTTGATACAGTAATACATATGTGCATTACTAGTATCCATTTCAAATAAAGATGGTTCATTATTATTTCGTTTCACGTCCTTGGTGATTGATAATAAGAAAGGTTCAGTGTATGTAGCGAAAAGATATTTATCACAAAAGTATAAACTAATACATGTATTATGTAAATATTAATTCGCTGTTAAATAGTATATATTGATTTTAATTTGTAATGAGTAAATATGTCAGATACTTTTAGCTGTACATTCCCCAGCTGTTTCTTCATTCATTTGGACACTTTGTCCTATCTAACTTATATAAACTACCTTTGATATTAGTTATGTCACAAATTAAATTTTCTGAATGAAACACTCAAACATATAATTATGTTGTCATAAATTTCAGAAATTCAAAAATATTTGATACGACAGTTACTCTTTATCTATAATACTGATTTGCTACACAAACAATTTTATTGCTGCATCCAAAAATTATTTTAAAAGAATTTAAAACTGTATACGACATAACATGCAATTGGCCATCAAAGTGTTTTTGGGTTCAATTTCTAGACAACTCAGAATTCACGCTTATATTGAAAACCAGCTATCTAGAAACCACTCACACAACATTGTAGGAAAATTGACTGTATTGATAAAATCAAACTCTCCTTTGCCGCCATGTGTTACAAAAATGTGTTTATTCTATAATTATCATAGACACATCTGAACATATGGTAGGGTTACCGTCATCATAAATAATATACAATATACTACCGGCTTTATCATGTCTGAAGTACCTGTTGGAAGCTCCAGATATTTATTGCACAATGGTAAGTCAATAATTCATTCTGACAAGGAAGCTACAGTACAGACCTGTCGAAAAGTTTAACACAGAGCTAACGAAAGGAAGTCGAAGTTGTGGCCGCGATATGGATAGCTGGTGACCGCAAAAACCGCCGAAAGATAAATAGCAGACGCCGAAAAACTGTACAGATGAAGCTAACGAGATGAGCTGTCGAGTTAAACTTTCGACAAGTCTGTACTGCATACCATCTCCTATCTGAGACAGAAAGAATCCTGCCGTGTTCGATATCGGTTTGTATTTTATGATTCCGGTATGTCCCTTCTTATATAAGAATAGATTATAATCTACCCACACTGCCAAGAGAGATTGAATCTTGTTTCATGGCAATTAACACATTATGTAACAAGAGTCGCACTAGTGTTGGAGGTATTCAATGAATATATAAATGTTTGTCGTAAAAAACGAATCAGTTGGCATAATTTTCAGTAATGTTTATGAATTGGCAACATAACAAATCCTCTTATGCAATCCATAATGTATAAAATTAACAACGTCAAAACTACGATTTTGCCACTAGTGAACTGTACATAACGAAAATTAAAAACATTATTTTATACTACGAAATTGATTATTTGCGTGGTGCTTGATAATTTTCGCGGTGTCAAATTTTTGTGGTTCGAAGAAGAAAAGGTCATTTTATGGGGGTAATTTTGTAGTTTGAGGTTCTGTATAGATAGTTCCTATGTGATGTCACACTGTTCACTTTCCAGGTAAAGTAGCGGCCATTTGGTAGGCATTTGAATTTGGGTCTTATTAATTCTTTCTAAAATAGGGTGTATAAAATTTATTGTCACATCGTTGTTACGGGGACAAAAATCTTATAAATTGTATCAAATCAAAGTAAAAACATTGGTGATTTCATAAATTTATAAACTTATTTGATATCCCGATTACTTTTTTTGAAAAACAATAATTCAAAAATGAACAAATTTGATTAAAATGGACAGATAAATTATATAGATTGCCTATCAAAATGGCGACAACTCTACTGAAAAATTCGTCTGCTAGAGGTCCATGAGAACTATGTGTAATACTAGTATACATTGTATACTATTTCGTTGACGTGTAAATTCGTTGACCAGAGTATCCACGAAAACAACGAATATTTGGACACCTCGAAAATTAAGGATCTGAAGATTTTCGATAGTTTATGTGCATTAGAAGGTTTTATATTTAATTGCCAACTTTGAACATAAGGTAGAAGGTTTTGTTTGTTTTAGTTATGATATTGCTAATGGTTCAAAGTCTAGTAATTAACATGCTTCAATGACCAAATCATAATCGGTAAAATCACTTATTGTCGTGCTTATTAAGACTTTTGTGCAACTGGGTCCTTGTCCATCAATCATTTTTCATAACCTTTACATTTTAGCATTTGTTCCTTGTTTAGTGTCGTGTTCTTGGTTGCGTTGACCTTTGACATTATGCCAAATCTTCTGTTATATGATGGCATACTTTCCGTGTTGCCGCGTTTACTTGCAATACTTCTGAGTTTTGTATGAACTATATATAACTTGTATAAATACGCTTTAAATTACGTATCTTAAACTCAATAACTCAAAAATGTTCAAAACTCGTTTGATTGATAAAGTATTTAGCGGATACCGTTCGAAATGAGTGTTATAGAAGTGAATAAGGCTTGAAAATGAAGAGGAAGTGGTTTATGGTCTTAACTAGAAGTTTATTTAAACGTATACAAAACATAAATATTGTATAATGATGCCAAAATTTCTTCAATGAATTGATTATATACGTATCCGAGGAATAGTCATAATATTTACATTGATATACTATCCGACAAATGAGTCAGAGAAGATTCCTCCTCTTTGTTTGGTTCACCATTTGGATTATCTAATAACTCTTGGTCGTCTATGAAAAAACACGTTTGAAGTTTTTTATGTATGCAAACATTTAACAGAAAACAACTGTATTGAGAAATATCATGTGTTCTTTATTATTTATATATTACTACATGTATTTGGAAAACAATGAACAAACAAATAAATAAATGTACGGAGTGATACAATGTTTTATTAGTTTCCAAAAGCAATCAACGATATATTGTAATTCCCTACTATCTTTGGCAAAATGGACGAAGTATCCGTCCATCTTAAGCTTTTGAACTACCCGGGAATAAAATTAAATTTAATTTGAATTTAAATCCAAATATTTTAAGAGTTTATATGCTCTATTATTCATGTCTGATTTTCATCAAAACTCCACGTTAAACACTTACCAAACTGATTCTGATAAATCTGTCAAACTCTGAAAGATCTTCTTTTATATGGAACTTTAGTGCATCCCCAAGAATTCCTAGAAATTTTTAATCCAGTTCTATGTTAACAATTTTTACGAAATTTCTTAAATTAAAAAAGTGTTACAACATTTAAGCTGGTAAAATACAATATGGCTAGGACGTGTAACGCACGTGCACTGTGTGATGTTATCCTTAAATGTAGAGATACTTGTCTGCTAGGAGAATTAAAGTAAGAAATTTGATCTGACGACGCGTTCTTCATTAGATGCACGCTGGGGTTCTAACGTTGATTATACATATGATGTTAGGATTAACAAATCTCCCACGGTACTTAGTTTTGGAATTCAATGGTCTTAGTAGCTAGCCATTCAAATGATTTAAAAACAGATTGACCGTGGCAAAATAAGATAACTGATTCCAGCTGCACTTAGTAACTTCAGAGGAAGTATGTAGTACCAGCCGGGATGATGAGCAGTCTATTATTTTAAAACTATTTCTGTATTTAATTAACCTTTACGAGTTCAAGCCATGACATTATGTTTATCAACCGAAGTTCATTACTTATATTGCCATATACCATTTTCTTTTTAAAAATTTAATCATAAAACACATTAAAATTGGTATATGACAATATGAATATTTAAATTAATAATTTCTTACGTTATTTATAAAATAAAGTTCCAGCCGAGCACAGGTTAAATGTTAAAATCTGTTTCATGAGCAGCATCCGATAGCTAGAACTGCAGGTTTCAAAAATATTAATTGATAACACGCGTATTGAACATATTAAATTAATTAATGGCATTACTAGTAGTACGGTTTTCCAAACTTTATATGTGCTCGATATTAATGGTCATAAGCACATAAGAATACAAGTTTCCCAAAATGCCTTGGTACACTATAATTTAATACACACAATGATTAAAAATTCCAATGCTCTTGTCGTCTCTTATTTGATTGACCTAGTTGGTCACTGTGAACAGTGATATTCCATATGCATTAACGATGGACTTCTGATAAAAGCATATTTAAATTACTTTCTATTGAGTTGCTGACTATTCCACGAACAGTTCTGAAACCTAAAAATAGAATCGCCCTCGGAGGAGCGTGTTCCATAGAAACTCATTCCTTGCTCATCATAGTACCATATTATTCTGGATGATTTTCCAGATCCGTCTCGGCTATAAAATTCCAAAGGTCAAATAAGTACATGTACTTTCCAACCTTTTTGATGCTATTGTGTTACAGTCTAGTTAGTTTTTTTTTTTTGCTAGGTGCACATATGTACGCAGGGTGATGTTTGCATTCCTCTCTCAAGATCCAGTCCGCTAGTCCTTTCCAGACTCTGTGGTAACTCGGGACATTTTAAAATCAAGAGAAATTTGTAAAAGTTTGGAACTCTTCTCGTTCCACAATGTCCTGTTTTCATGATACAGATAAATTAACCACGAAGTGGTTTTATTGGCAATAACAGTAAAATGACACTGTTCTAGAATTCTACATTAGTTTAAGTTCAAACTCGTCTGGAATCAAAATTGAATAGACTGATTGCATCAGAGACACATGTATTTATAGGTCTCTGATTCCATGGACTATTGTTGCAAATAATTCCAGCCGACTGGATATTGGGCCATGATAAATGACTGATTTGGAATTCTAAACCATTGTCCAGTAACCTATCTTTTCCAAACATTAATTCCATTTCCGATTAATACTGGGGCACCACTACGGTAGTTCAGCGGGTAAAGTGCTCACTCCGTATGTGGGTGGTCGTGGGTTCGAACCCCTGTCGGGTCTGACCAAGAATTAATTTTTTCAGTTTAGAAACTGAAAATCACGTGGTTCTTCGGAAGAGACCCTAAACACCGATGGTCCGTATAGTTCTGAGCGCAATCAGTGGCGTACCGCCCTACCCAGACAGCATGATAACGTTGGGCCAACGTTGGGCCAACGTCGTCAGTAACGTTGGGCCAACGTCGTGAACCAACGTTGGCCCAACGTCGGCAAATACAACATTGTGGTTGGGCCAACATTGGTTCAACGTTGGCCCAACGTTGGCATAATGTTGGTTCAACGTTGGCCCAACGTTGGCATAATGTTGGTTCAACATTGGCCCAATGTTAGCATTTGCAACATATCTGTTGGTCTTGCGTTGGTTTAACGTTGTTCCAACGTTGGCCAAATGTTGGTATAATGTTGGTTCTACGTTGGCCCAAAGTTGGCATAATGATGGTTCTACATTGGCCCAATAATACCATTTGCAACAAAACTGTTGGACTAACGTTGGTTTTTTGTTGACCGAACATTGGCATTTGCACCATAACTGCTGGACATATGTTGGTTTTAATATTGGGATACTGGGTGAGTGGCAGCGGTTGTTCAAAGCACTATGTTAGTGTTGAGCAGTTTGTTAATTAATACTAAGTTTTCCATATTCAGGTATAAATAAATTAGAAAGAAACAGTGTAACTTTACATGTATATTGTAAATTCAATATACAATTACAGTACTTAAACTGACATTTTCAGAAATGTAACCAACAACCATATAAATGCTGTTGAACAATCAGACCCTTTATATATTGCAACAACAGAGAATAAGAAACAAAAATATAAACATATCCTTCAAGGCAATTTTAATACTTATATATACATTGTATAATAAAATAATGATTTGATGCCAGACTGGCTTTGGGTAAATGTAAATTTACTCCCCCCCCCCCCCCCCCACACACACACAGAGGGAGATAGCACGATTCATTATGCATTCATATCTGTCAACTGTAAAGATTTTGTCAGAGGTTACACAAATTCTAATGTTATATTCAACATACCATAATCATGATAAGCTTTTTTTCTCAAAAAAAAAACAACAACAAAACAAAACAAAACAAAAACAAAAAACCGGCTGAATTTTCAATTGTTGCTGTAAATAAACATTCAAATGTATGCTCTCTTTCTCTCTCTCCCGACACACACCATAGTATGTTCTGTCATAAGTACATGCAAAATTATCGTAATATGAAAAAGAGGTCTGTTAAAATTTAAAATAATATAAAGTTTAAGACAAAAAGGTCACTTTATAAAGGCCACTGTAGTTTGTTGCTGTCTCTTCTCCTCTCTTGCCTTCCTTCCACCACAATGATCTGCAGCATATATATCCAAGTCAATCCTTTGTGACTGTTCTATGTCCGAACCACTAAAAATATAATGCCATGTTGCAGTCGGTTACATCTCACGGCTCCTGCAAATACAATTTTTAAGTGTTATTTGAGTATTTCGATGTAGAATTTTATGGGTTTTTTTAATTAACTTTTTTAAAGCATCAGCCATGCTAAATGCTTTATAGCGATCGTTGGATTTTTTCGTATTTAGCGCCGCTCTCATTTCACCTTGACAGCCAATCAAATCCTTCGTTTCGACTGAAATTACGGGAATTTCCATATACGGTATCCCAGGTATGTATAAACTCTAATCTGAGTGATTGGGTCTCCCGGAAAGTTACGAAAGCAATGTTTTCATCATGTACATATGTGCTGATCTGAAATGTATTCATACGCGTATTAGTCCGTAATTGTTTTTGCTGGATATATATTTTAATTCTTCACTTTTGTATGATAATTTTAAGATAAAAACCATAAAAATCCATTAAGTATACGCCCCTCGGAAAACCCAACAAAAATGACGATCTTGTCAGTTCACGCCGACGTTCTTCTTTTTGACCTACAGTGCTGTACATGTGGTTGTTTTACAGTCGCCGCCATATTGGGTTTTTTTAATTTACGCAAAGTGACATCGATAAATAAACACAAAGTATGCTCATTAAACAGTTTTTAAGTTAAATAACTTTAAACATGGATCACATTTGATGATAAATTATATATTTTTTAAAAATTGATTGTCAATAATATTTCATGTTTGGGATATCCCGACCTGGTTCATTAATATTCATCATAACGTCACGAGGATTTTCCCGCTTTCATTGGGTATTAAAATTCATTCCTGTCAGTTTGCCGGTAGCGAAATTATGCATAACAAAAAAGTAGAAATCAAAGATTATTCCCAAAAATGTGATACGAAACTGAAAGAAGAAGTTTATTTATTGGCTATGTTGATAAATCGTGTGTGACTCGTGAAGTTGTGTAGGATATCGATACCGTAGTTCGTATGCAAATTAGCCATGTGTTTGGGGGCATGCCTGCATTTGACACCCGATGCCCCTGCTCAAATGTATTTACATAGCGTAGTGACTGACCTTTTTAGTCCAGTACACCCTTGCCCCTTTTAAAATGATCATGACACCCTGTCCTTTTCAGTTATCAGTTTAATATAAAAACGACATGCTTTATTCTCGAATCTCTGCTACATACTTCCGATCTTCCGCACACACTCCACTTCTCACCATATGTCTCCGAAGACAGACAATTTCATCATCAATGTTCATTTAAATACCTTTTCCAGTTCTTTATTTTGAATCAACAAAATAAATCGACAAGAAAGAACAACTTGAAATCAAAATCTAAACAAAACTGAAAAAAACGATGTTTTAAAATTTTCAGATAAAATTTATTTACCTTGTTACAAGTCCTTATTAGATCGTTTTTACAGTGGATATCCGATTAAAGTTGTTGTTAGTAGTTTAATCCATGGTTTTTACAACCTTTAATTTCTTTTCATGAAGCCATATTACTTTATTTCACATAATATGCAGGAAAACAAACAAAACAGTTATTGTGCTTTCTTAAGTTCTTCCGATTTCTAGAGCACCGTTGGTGAAGTAGAACAGAAACTAAGGGCGGGGAAAATATGGTTCCAATCTTGTGAACTCAACTCCTCTTACAGTTTTCAACCAAAAACCTTGAAACTTCACAGAATGTTAATATATATATTGAGGATGTGACCTGACTTTATGGAAATATTTCAAGATTTTTCCCCATTTTTCCAGACTTTAAAACTTAGTCACTTTTAGCAAGTATTTGAATAGGGGTACCTACTTTGTGAACTCAACTCCTCTTACAGTTTTCAACCAAAAACCTTGAAACTTCACAGAATGTTAATATATATATTGAGGATGTGACCTGACTTTATGGAAATATTTCAAGATTTTTCCCCATTTTTCCAGACTTTAAAACTTAGTCACTTTTTAGCAAGTATTTGAATAGGGGTACCTACTTTGTGAACTCAACTCCTCTTACAGTTTTCAACCAAAAACCTTGAAACTTCACAGAATGTTAATATATATATTGAGGATGTGACCTGACTTTATGGAAATATTTCAAGATTTTTCCCCATTTTTCCAGACTTTAAAACTTAGTCACTTTTTAGCAAGTATTTGAATAGGGGTACCTACTTTGTGAACTCAACTCCTCCTACAGTTTTCAACCAAAAGCCTTGAAACTTCACAGAATGGTTATATATATATTGAAGATGTGCACCTGACTTTATGGAAATATTTCAAGATTTTTTCTCCATTTTTCCAGACTTTGAAACTTAGTCACTTTTTAGCAAGTATTAGAATGGGGGTACCTACTTTGTGAACTCAACTCCTCTTACATTTTCTCTTAAATTCAAAGTAATTTTATTGTAACATTTTAGTTGTCTAAATAATAATCAATTAATTTTCAATTAATCGTATTCAGAAATATTTCCCACTTTTGTACACAATTCTTGTCAACAAACTTTTTTTGAAAGAGACAGTTGCCTGGACAACTTCTGTAATTGGGAGGTACAGATTATTAGCTTATTGTGTCAGGATGGTTTATACCAATTCAGGCTTTTGAAGCTCACTTGGACAATTTATATATATTCAACAATAATTTTAAATACATTTAAATTATTTCTAAAACAAAGGTTTTATTTTTATTTATTTTTTTTTCAAATAATTGTGAATTCAATGAATAAAATTAATGACTTCAACAATGGTTAATCTGTCAATTGCAAGTCAAGGGAAATAGCTGGTCATGGTGAAAGTTTTTTTTGTGATGATGACACTATGTCGATGATGATGTGGTGAAGATGATGACAATAATAATGATGATGATGACATTCAGTTCTGCTGCTGCCTATGATGATGATGATGATGTCACCATGATGATGATGATATGACATGAGATATAATGATGATGATGATGTGATATGAGGAGATATGATGATGATGATGATGATGTGACAAGAGGAGATATGATAATGATGTTGATGATTGTGATGACATGAGATCTGTAGATGCCGATGATGATAATGATTATCGTGATGAAGAAGATGATAGTGATGGTGGTGATGAAAATAAGCTCTGTTGTTATGAATGATGATGGTGATGATGACGATGTGACTTGACGAACTATGATGATGATTATGATGGTGACATGAGTTCTGTTGCTACCGATGATGATGATGGTGGCAATGATGACATTCAGTACTGCTGAGCACTGCAGATAGTATGATGATGATGATGATGATGATGATGATGGTGGTGGTGATGACATTCAGTTCTGCTGCTGTCGATGATGATAATAATTCAGGATGATGATGATTATGACAAAGCCAATGTCTTCATGCTGATGATGTGACATGATGATGATGATGATGATGATGATGACATCAATACTGCTGCTGGTGATAATGATGATGATTATGACACGAAGAGCTATGATGATGATGTGACCATATTAATGATGTAACATGAGGATTTCTGAAAATGATTAATATAATGGTGGTGGTGATTGTCATGGCATGGGTTCTACTGCTGCTGCTAATGACGATGATAATAATGATGATGATGATGATATCTTCATGTTGATGATCAAAATGTGATATGAGGAATGATAATGATGATGATGGTGGTGATAACAGATCCAGTTTGGGTTTTCTTCCAGTCAACTGCATTTTAGTGGAGTTATGCCCCTTTCACTTTGTGAATTTTATCAAATGATGGTTTCTCTGGACTTTTTTCCGTTACGCTTGAGATATTTCACTCAGATTTGGGGTCGGGTCTTTAGTAGCCTCTCTTGGTTTTCGAAAAATTGAAAATTTATATTTATGCGAATTACTTAGTTTACTCAATTGATAAACATTGCGTGGCATGTCCATTTTGACCATTGTAACATATTTATATGTTAGAACCTAACAACTTGCATAAAAAGCAGACTTGTTGTTAGAAGCTTCCCGATCACAGTATCTATTATTTGCATGATTTTCATTTGTTACTGATTCATTAGACAAATCTCAGTTTCAAGTGCACATTTTTTTTATCAAATTGCTCAGTTTAGCTGATGCTTCAGTACCTTCAGTACTTTGATTAGATTTTAAAATTATAAAAGAAAATTATGAATTTTTTTTATTAAATATCAGATTTAACCTGATGATGTGAAAACCATTAATTAATCAGTTAATTAAACCTTGCACTTGTGTCATGATTGAATTATTTACATTCAGTAAATTATATAATCACATAGAAAATGTGATTAGTTTATATGAATAGTTCTTTAGTTTAATGTGTTTAGTAAAAGGTAAAGATTTTTAGCTGTTTATCAAGATTATTTTTCATTATTTTGTTAGCATTTTATGATTTTAGTGAAGTTTTAAAATTACAAATAGATGTATACAAATTTTCATCCATTGTTTTATTTATACCATCCTTGATAAATCATTAAGAATAATCTAATTTTAAAAGTGTATGCAAGTATTTAAGGGGAAAAAGAAAATATTTTATGTGGGTTAATTCAATTTTATATCATAGCATCTTAGTCAACATTAATTGATGTAAGAAATCTTAAAATAAAAAAAACATTTTTATTTATTTATTCTTTGGTGTAATTAATTGATACATGATGAAATCCATTTCCTCTTTTAAATGGATAAGCCTGAAGAGCCTGCAACATGACATGTGTACTAATAATTTATTGAAATACCCAAGTAACCAGTTCTAACTTACATTACTGAAATTTATCTCTCTATACATTTTTTCTTTCACCTCCAACAATATCAAGGTGTATTACAGTTTTATAATTCAATTTTAACAACAGAGGTGATTTATGACACAATCTTCAGCTAAACCCCTAAATAACATGTCAAACATAAATTCTAATTTCAAAGTCTTTATATACAAAAAGCTTTTTTCAAGCTTGTTTTAAACAAAAAATTAAAATAAATAAATAAATAAATAAATAAATAAATAAAATAAATGACCATATAACTAAAAAGTTAAACATATTTTTAATATACTTTAAAATTCTAAAAATACTATGTTTAAATCTGAAATACAAACGGTATCATTTAAATTTTGACACATAAATCTACAAACAGTGTATACCATTCTCTGGGCCTAATTGTAACATACGGTACAGTTAAAAAAGTATGATATACTTTATATATTTATATCATTACTTATTTATGCAAAATTATGATTATTTTATTTTGCATAATTTTGTGTGTGAGAGAGAGAGAGGAGAGAGAGAGAGAGAGAGAGAATATGATTTGTTATCAAATTTTAACTGTACCATCATCAAAGTTATTATTCCTTTTTCGACATTTAAACAAGAAAAAAATTCATAAGGTAAAAGAATATTCAAGATCACCAAAAACTTCCGGACAAATTCAGAACTGATTTTAACTAAAATGTATTGATTGTTGCTCAATGTTTGGCATATCTAGTAAAACTAGACTTGACTGAATTAATTAATCGGTAAGAATAACATGAATTCACACACACACACACACACACACACACACACAACACACACACACACACTTTTTTGCGAATTTTACAGGGGCATTATTAAATTATTTAATCAGGTCGTATATCAAAACAGAGAATTGTAGAAATACCACAGGTACTTGTGGAAAATCATCTGATTTTAATTTATATAAATTATCCGATTTTACTCAATATAATTATATAGAGTAAAATCGGATAATTTTATATAAATTAAAATCAGATGATTTTCCACAGTGTATGAACGGAACTGTACGCAAAAGGTAGCTACTGTTCGTCGAAGCGAGAAGAAGGTGTATCGGGAGACACGAGGTTGTTGATTATCTATCTTTCTAGCTCAATTTTAATGGATTAAGTTTATCCCTCTTCACTATATAAAGCTTTAGTGGTAGCCATATGCTCTCAGAAAAGGGTCAACATATATAATAAATGTGATGATGAACATCATCAAGCGCCGAGCCGTGGGCTTCTCACTTCTAGTTAAATGATGTAAAATACGTATTATTTCACATTGTAAGTTTCATTATCAGTACCTATATGTAGAAAAATATTCTTAGATTCCCTAACTCATGTACAGAATGTTACAAAACTCGTATTTACACTGAAAAAACAAGTTTTCCTTCCGTGGTCGAAAGTTAGAACTGTACTGGTAGTTTTCAACATCTGTATTGTTTCTGTACCGGTAGCTACTTTTCTCTTTCACGCCATCCATGCGAGTTAGATGGAATTTTCAGTTTGATACTAGAAATTTTTGTAATTCAATTATAAATTATAAATCATGCTATTCTATTGAAGCAAAATATGCTATGGACAATATTAAAGACCAGTAGCCCCTTAATTATAGTACATTTTGCAATTGTATTAAAATATATCGCATACTGTACATAGTATGTTTTTGGCAATTTATTACTAAAATTTCCATATTGCAAGAACTGAGGTGGTGATAGCTATAATGTAGAAATATTATTAAACGTAAGCTACTATTCGCGATGAGAACAAGATTATTACCCTCTTAGAATTAATCTATGTGCGTGAGATTTGCTAGTGTGTTTACTATCAGTCATTAGCAAGGGATTTAGATGATGGTCATTGTATGGATTAAGACAGGAGTGGACAAGAGACTCGGGAAGGAACATGCAGGACTTAGACCAGGGAGAGTAACAACAGACCATCCTGAGAAAAATGCTGAAACAAGCAAATGAATTCAGAACTCCAACATACGCATACTTTGTGGACTTTGAAAAGGCATTCGACTCGGTGCACAGAAAGAGCCTTTGGACGATAACGAAGAGCTATGGGATTCCAACCAAAATCACTAATGCTATAAGAGGGATCGATGTATGAGTGATTTGAATGTGCTGTCATTGAAGAAAATGAAACATCAGAGTGGTTCGCTATTAAAAGTGGTGTAGAACAGGGGTGTGTAATGTCAGGGTTTCTTTCTAATAGTTATAGATTGGATGATAAAGAAAACAACAAATGGAGTGAGAAGAGAAATAAGAAGTGGCTTTACAACATTATTGTTAGGTCTTGGGTTTGCGGAAGATATAGCACTTTTATCCTCCAAATTCTAAGACCTGAATGATAAGACTAGGAAAATGACTGAAGAGGCATCAAGGATAGGGCTTAAATTAAATTCAAAGAAATAGACTTAGAAGTATTTGGAACACCAAAAATTTGGGAAAAATACAAAATGCACCTATTTAAGACCTGAGTAGGACCAGTATTGTTTTATGAAAGTAAAACGTGGAAAAGAACGAAGAAATATGAACACCTCTTACAAACGGCTTCCAAACATATTGCCTCAGAAGGATACTAAGAACAAGATGGCAACAGAAAATACCTAATGAAAAAAATATTGAAAACAGCTAGGCTTAACAACATAAGCTATGAGATCAGGAGAAGAAAGTGGAACTTATTCGGACACATACTAAGGAAAGAGGGAACAAATGACTGAAAGACAACACTAGGGTGGCAGCCAGAGGGAAAAAAGGGAAGACCTAAGTCCACATGGAGGAGAACAACGAAAAATGAAAGAAACGCTGCTGGATGGAGTAGATGGAACACAGCCAAAGCAACAACGAAGGACAGACAAAAATGGAAGGATAGCGTTGAGGCCTTATGCGCCTTCTGGCGCAGAGAACGTTAAGTTAAGTTTATGGTTTTCATTGTACTAGCGCACACTCAGGGCGTCTTTAAGGTGCGAGTAGTTTTAAACTTAAGTTCAAGCTCAATGTCGTAAAAATAAAAATGTATGAAGACGATTTGCAGTAACAAAAATGGTAAGAAACTTATCTTTACGACAATCTTTTTTGGCCAAAGCAATATCACAAGTTTAAGAGGAGTTGAGTTAAGTAAATGTGTTCTACGTCCCAGTCATGAATATTTCACTTATATCAAGAAATCGCTAGCTATAGGTGAAGGTGCATACATTTTGTCTGTGCGTTGCACTGATGGCAATTTACAGCAGGGTTCTTTATCGCGCCAAGCCTACCATGACACGGGACCTCGTTTATTTTAAGTTCCCATCCGAAAGAACCGTGACTCATTTCGTAATGCCGAGTGCTTGGCGAAAAAACAGTCACTTCCCACTTCTAAGTTTTGGGTCAGACCTGGTCGGGGTTCGAAGCAACGACCTCCCACTTACGGAGCGAGCACTCTACCAACTAAGCTACCACAGTGGTTATGTTTAAAAGGAAGTGGTGGCTGTATTACCATCATACTTATACAACTAATTAGATAAAATCATATGGTAGCATAATAAGCATAAAAGTACTAAAAATCTCTGACTGGAAAAAGAGAAATTTCCCCAGTATCCAAGAGAGACTGAAGTTAAAGTGTCACAATAAAAACTACCGGTACAGTGTTTCTGTTACTAGAACTCACTACCGGTACAGACAAAATATAAACTACCGGTACAGTAACATCTTGTCAGTCATGTCGTTTGAATCAATATTTTGAATGTTTCTGTGCCAAAGTAGATTTTTTAACTATATAGACTGATTGAAAAAAGGTTTGTTTTCATCATGTATTTTAAAATTCTCGGATATTTTCGATTAAATGAGCATAAATCTACATTTTAGATAGGTCCAGCGTTGCTCAAATACGTGTTCATAACTGTTCTTAATGGAATATTTAATTTATTTTGAGATTCTAAAACATACAGATACGCCCAAGAAGAAGATAGAGAACAACTGCTTATTTACCGTATTTGATTTCAAGTTGCTATTTACGCAACAAGAAAATAAGAAACAATTTACTCGTTGACCTCATTGTCTCTCGCTTCGCCGAACAGTAGCTACCTTTTTGCGTACAGTTCCGTTCAAACACTGTGAGTACCTTTCATTCATTCATTCATTCTTTATTTATTTCCTCTATATATGTAGAGATATAAGAATGTTAAGTAACATTTTACAAATATATGAATTATACAAACACCAAAATAACACATTTACAAGATACAAAATACAGCAGTTAAACAATATTGGAATTCATATTAGTATATATAAATATACAAAAGTGCTTAAAGGGGCACTACACTGTTGTGTTCTAAGAGAACAAAATAGAAAATAACTTATTTAGAGTTATGATTTACTCGGACCAACATTTGAATGATAGCTAAAGCAACACACAAGTGATTGGGTACTGTCCCTACCAACAAGGAGTTACATTACTTATCATCAGAATGTGGACCGAGAATTGCAGTATGAGTTATGACCGTTTGGTTGACTAAATTACACCTGTAAATGTTCGGGCTCCCATCTATGCTCGACAATAGCAGCTAACTTTACAGTTCGATATACAAATTTGAAACAGCAGAAAACAGCATCGTGTTTGTAAGAGTCTTGGAAATCTATATTCATTACATTGCCGAGTAAAAATTGTAGTTTATCTTCATCCCTGGAATGTTTCGTTAACAATTCAGTCTGTATATTTGGATGAAGTTGTTGGAGCGACTGAAATAAACGTCTGCGACGCCAACTAAATGCTGAACACTGCACTAATATGTGTCGTAAAGTGTCTGTATAGGGTTCGTAACATAAGAGACACACACTTAAATCGTATTTAACGGGTTTGATCCATAAACTGACGATAAATTTAACAATAAAAAGTTCATTTGTAGAGGTCGGTAGACTGAAGATATTTGGAAGTCCTGTATGCGTGTGAAGGTTGCGGAGTCGTGCAAAGTCTGGATCCGTGTTCATTCTTGTAAATCTGGCAAATTGTTCAGTTTGTGGATCGCATGGTTAACTATCTTTTTCCATTGAAGTTGTGTAGGGAACCTACCGGTTGATAAGTAGTTTTGCATATGGTTAATGAGTCCGTAATGGCTAAGGTTCTTTAGAATATCCGAAATAAAACATGTTCTACACCTTTTTGGATTTATGAGGTATTCGTAAAGTCTGTGAATAAATATTCGTTTGGTTAAATACACAGTGTCCATTCTACATAATTTACCAAGGAAGAGTAATTTTCTTCTACAAATTTCGGACGACAGAGGGAGCAATCCACAGAGGCTTTCCACAGCATCTGATCTTGTTCGTTTCGGTAGACCTTGCATATGTTTCAGGATGAAATGTTGTACTCTATTTATGCAATCAATGTCCGATTGTTTTATGTTAAACCAAACTTCACAACCATATAATATCGTTGGTATTACTATTTTCCTATATAAACTGATAGCGGTGGTGAGATTACATTCAGAAGTACCCATGCCATTTATAGCAAAGTAAGAATTACGCCCTTTCCTGCATCTTTCTTGCGTACGGGATAGAGATTTAAACTTATTATTTAGTTGAATACCTAAGTGAACAGTGTCAGTGGTGTGTGGAATCTCAGTTCCGGACAAATAAAACTTAATATCACTGCAAACACTATATTTATCTTTATTGTAGAATATCATAATAACCGACTTCACAGCATTGAACGTAAATCTCCATCTATTTGCGTAGTATGAGGCTTTGTCGAGCATAGATTGGAGCCCGCTGGGACTGACACTTACACATGTGATGTCATCGGCCAGAGCAGGGTTTCCACATTTAACGTCACCGACACTGGAACAGTGTCTATTACATTCTAACTGATCTAGAAGGTCGTTAATAAAAATGGAGTACAATAGTGTAGACAATACTCCACCTTGGCGTATACCTTGTTGCATATTTATGCTTGTTGATTGTTTAGCATTTACAAAAACGTAACCTTTTGTGTTTTGATGGCAATCGTATATAATACGCCAGAGCTTACCTGTAATACCAAGGTTGTATAGTTTATACATAAGTCCTGGACGCCACACCGTATCAAAGGCCTTTTGAGAGTCTAAAAAGGCCGTGTACACCTTACTATTGAGATCTAAATTATGTAGTACAGTCTCTTGAAGATTGAAAGAAGCTGTAATACAACTGAGACCTTTCTGAAAGCCTTGCTGCTGGCTGTTGGGGAAGTTTTTGGGTAATAATGCATTGTCGGTTATTCTATTATAAAGTATTTTTTCAAATACTTTAAATATAACCGGGAGCAATGAAATGGGTCTGTAACTATCGGGCTTAGATTTAGATTTGTCACCTCCTTTGAATATAGGTACTATTATACCATCTTTCCATACTTCAGGAATCTTTCCGAGTCTAACTATAGTATTGAATAATTTGAGTATAAGCTCGTAAACACTTTGGCTAGCGTATATCAGGTGCTCGTTTTGAATTTTATCAATTCCAGGCGCTTTGCGTCTTTTCAGTTCTTTTATAACATCCGTAAGTTCGTTCATTAAAATTTCACCACCTGGTAAAGTCGATTCAGAAAGTGAATGTTGCTGTAAGATATCGTCGATGGTAGTGGTAACGTGATTTTGAAACGCATTATCGTATGTTAAATTATCCTGTGGTGTATAGATATCTTGAAAGTACTCGGCAAAGGCATTAGCGATATCGTCTGGTTCTGTAGATGCTTTACCATTGTGAAATAGTTCAGGGTAAATTCTAGTAGTTCGAGGTTTACGTCGATTTATTAGTCTCCAAAATAGATGAATATCATAATCAGCCGCATCGTCGATATCCTGGTATACTTTAGACATATATTGAGATGAAGATTGTTTTTGAGCACGTCGGAATTGGTCTTTGGCTTTTTTATACTTATAATATGAGTCATGCTGAAAGCCTCGGGGCCTACCCTGGCTTACCCATATTTTTCTCATCTCCCGTTCGTGCTTATGTGCATTCTTTACTTCCTCATTCCAATAGGGTTTTGTGCGGGGATTAAATTTGGTTGTTGGGATAGAGTTAACACATGTCAACTATCGATTGGTAAAAAGTATTAATATCACTTGTATAACAAATTTTGGCTTCGTTAAACGCATTCACTGCTTCGTCTAATCTGCGTTTGTAGCATTCTGCAATTTCGCCTTTAGCTTTATGCCAGGCTGGCCAACGTTGCTCCAACGACAATTTAGAAATACTCAACTTATATTCAAAGGAGGTGACAATTGGTAAATGATCAGATGTATTGCTAAATGTGCCATCAGCAAGTATTTCCGAGAGGTAACAGCCTTCAAGAGTTATTCGATCAACAAGTACATAATCAAGCATAGATTTACATGGTATAAAACTATACTCACTACTGTTATTTTGTAAAGCATTGAGTGGGTACAGATTGTTTGTAGACAAAAAACGCTGGAATTCAGCAGATTTGGCTGCATTTGTACACATAATGTCACAAGACCTACAACTGGCGTTGAAATCACCAGCTATTATAACATGCCCATAGTTATTGTAATATGAATATAGATCGTACAGAATGTTCAGTTCGTTTACATAGTCTTCTATAGGATTACTAGCTGGTAAATAAACTCCAAATACATATAAAGGTACACCCTTACACTTGATCTGTATACCAACTATTCTGTCAGAATGGGTATTTTCAATAAGAGTAACATTTTGGATTATTGACTTCTTCAGTAATTCTTTGAAAATTTCTTCTGTAGTTTCAACAAATAATCTACAATTTCTTCCAAAATTCCCGCTCAAATATTTCCAGCAATGCTATTGTGTGTACAAAAGTGATTTAACTATTGTTGATGTGTGTAAGACAGGTGTGAAGGACAATGGTCAGAATACTGTCAATAAATTTATGAGGGGAAATGACCAAAATCCAATTACTGGTACTAGCCTCAGGGATTGTATTGACCATTCAACACAAAAACACTTTTAAAACCGTAACCTAGATTTTCATAGCCTTACATAAATACTTTCAATTTAGTTACATTAATTACATTATTAAGATCATTAAATATAATGTCACTATGATGTACCAATACTAGGCCAATAAAACCAAAAACTAATATAAGGAATATTTGGTTAGCTTTAAAAGTAAATAAAAGGCCAAAGTTATCTTAAAAACGATGTTGGGCCAACGTCGGGCCGACATAAGTAAACTAACCAAAATTGACAACATTGGCCCAATGTCGGAACACCAACATAATAGGTGGACAACATGCATTTTATCCTGACAATACTGGGCAAAAATTGGCCAAATGTTGGTAAACTGACATAATTGAGGATCTCACACTTTGCATCTTATAATTAATGACTTTTGTGTTGTAATTACAATGTTGCCCCAACATTGGCCCAATGTTGGTACACAATAAATAATTGTTGACATCATGTGTTGCATTTTGACAACGTTGGTCCATTATTGACCTGGAGTGTTGGTAAACTAACATAAAATGAGACCATTACACTTTGCACCTTGATGGTTTTGACCTTTGATTTACAATGTTGGCCCAACATTGGGACAACGTTGTAAATCTAACGTTGTTATTACAACGTTGGCCCAACGTTGGGGCAACGTTGTAAATCCAATGTTGGAATTACGACGTTGACCCAACGTTGGGCCAACATCGTAAATCCAACGCCAACGTTCAGCCAACGGTACAACCATATACCAACGTTGGCCCAACGTCGCCATGCTGTCTGGGTATACGCAAAAACGCAAGTGCGTACACAGAAATTGGTCACAAAAATTATTTTAAAATAAAAAAAAAGTACGAGTATACGAGAGAGATAGAAAGAGTGTGTGTGTGTGTGTCGCATAGTCTGATCGCAAATCCCTGTCCATCATACCCGGATATAGCACTTTTGGGGAAAGCTGACCGTTGAAAAACGAACATGTGGAGTTGACATTGATCTCGGCTAAATGGGAAAATATTGATAATTATATATGTCCTTCAAGGTAAGTACCAATGAATAATCTTTTCTGTCGTAGGTTTCATTTCACGGGTAGCAAATTTTCCATCCTGTCATTATGGACCCAAAATTTCTTTTTGTTTAATCTGTACAATTCAAATTAAGAATGGAAGTAACAGAGATCAAACAGCAAGAAACAGGCACACAATAAATAAAACACTAATGCAAAATTAAAAAATACTAATTTAGAAATCAATAAATTATGCATCATCATTTGTATTTGGAGCTCAAATCTGAAAATCTTTCAAATTATCAAAAAAACTTTTATCCATTTAAATCTATGATACAACGCAAAGAACATGTGGTTAAACCTGGTACCCAACCTCCCACTTCCAAAATCAGTAGGATCCGCATATTTAAAATGTGTAATTAAGCTCCAATTTGTATCAAAAATTTAACACGAGAAGGTATTGTATATCTGTCTCAAAATCCAGGAAAAGCCGTTTTGAAGCATATAGATTTCAAAATTTTCAGGGGGAGCATGCCTCCGGACCCTCCTAGTGTGGTCGCGCCTTTGGCGCTCCAAGTTTGCGTACACATATAATCAGGTCACGGTACGCCGCTGGCAATGCAAAGGCAAAAATGTCTACAACGACTTCACCTGTAGTTGATGCCGTCTCGATATAAGTGAAATATTCTTAAAAATAGATGCCCCTCTCCTTGCATATTGACCAAGTTTCAAATTTTCACCGCGGCAACTTCACCTTTACCTGGTGATGTCTTGGTAAAAGAGAAATATTCTTGACTGGGGTGTTTACCTCATCAA
Organism: Anadara kagoshimensis; assembly: GCA_021292105.1. Taxonomy (NCBI): domain Eukaryota; kingdom Metazoa; phylum Mollusca; class Bivalvia; order Arcoida; family Arcidae; genus Anadara; species Anadara kagoshimensis. The sequence goes on from CM037860.1 coordinate 32,968,159, forward strand.
TCAATCCATCCATCCACCCACCCACATACCACCAACCAACCAATCAAAGACTGCTGTTCGGAACTATTAGTTGTCAAACACGAATGTCTATATCCGGTGTACGTTTAAAAAAAACGGAGTTATCTCCCTTGACTCCTACTTCCCGTGCAAGATCATGATTTTTACATGTGGACGTATGTAAGGCAGATATTGTAGGGTATTGGAATTTTAGGTGAATGATCTAGGTATTCAACTTGCCACATAAAACAATTATTAACCAGTTGACAAAAACAGAAAAACCACCGACTTGCCAAAATTTCATGTGGATAATGGATATACTTATTTGTTTTGCTTACCATAGGAACACAAATCCACCACATTTTTTATTTCACTAAATTTAAAAAGCTTTTACATGCTTTCAAATAACTATAATCTATTCAACTTTCTACGGACACTTGTCACATCTTTCTAAATTACCCTATATACCCTACATGACAACCACGTGTATCATTAGCCTGACTAGAATCCTTTATTAATAAGAGAAATCTATGTATAATGCCAGACCTTGTTTTACCCTGGCCATGGTAGATTGCTCAGTTATCTGTAGCCATGGCATTCCATGAGGAACTGATTTTCTTCCTCACAGGAGTTTTTGTGACATTTCTGTTGATTTTTTCAATGCGGGATAATCTGTATCCCAACCTACTATCTGTTTTCTCTTATTTAGAGAAAGCAAAATATTTAATATTTTACAATTTTCAATAAAACGTGCATGAATCTTATGCCATTAACAGTGTAAGATAGGGATATCTCAAACTCTGATGAAGAATTTTAGGAAATATAAAAATGTTCACCCTTAGACGTCCAAGATAAATAGAAAACCATATGAGATAAAGATGATGAAATATACTCAACAAGAAAAGTTAGGGACCATTGTAAAATTTGAATTCTAACATGATCTGCGTTTTCCTTCATATGAAACATGAAGAGAGCCAGCCGTGGTATAACAAACGATATACCCATCGCTTCCGTTTAATGACGTACTCCCTAGCTTAATTATCTAATGATGTCATGCTATGTGTAGCGAACAGTGGTTGTGACCAGGGCCCCACAAACGCCGATAAGGTCATTGGCGGTAAAAATCAACTAAAAAAAAAAAAAAAAAAAAACCCTCATTCATAACCCCCCCTTCTTCATTGGTTTATAGAGCTTTTTGGTGGAGCTTACATTTTGTCTGGAATGTTACACATCAAAAATCTACTTTCAGATGCTTCCTTTCTTCATTTTATTCATGAAAAATTTTATTCATCCAAACAGTCGCCACAAAGTCGGGAAAGACTACAGCCATGGGTTGCTTTGTTTACTTTCTGTCACTATCATAATTATGTCCCTTTAATACATGTTTATTCAAAGCAGAGTGGGTAACGACTATTTGTCGGGTTAAAGTAAAAAAAAAAAAAAATATGGCTGTCACATGTTTTACTGCTTACATGGTCTTAATCATTAAAACCTGGGTTTATTTAGAAGAATATTAAAGAGATCATGATTTTATTATCGTCATACAGCACTCCTATGAATAAGGAATATATAATAGGTAATTTTATTCATCTGCCTTGTGCAATACACATCATTTGCCTACAGTAGCTCTGTTCCAGAAATGGAGATTTTCTTTTTTGTGCCGAATATTCAAATAGGATTTGAATAACAGCCAACTAATATTCATATGCTTAATTTGGTATTCTTTTCAGCTCTTTGTTTCACCTCGCTGTTTGAATCATCTCCTTAAAACATGAAACTGAGGCCTCATAAGGTATTTTGTTTACACGGTTTGTTGAACACATGTGGTCTTGGTAATTAAGTGATTAGAGGATTAACTCTGGTGTTGGTTATACACAGTCAATGATTAATTAATTATCACACCGATTGTACACCTGTGGGACACATGGCTTCATCTTAAAGTCTTGTGTGATTTCTCGATCGTGAACTAATCTTAATTGACAAGATAAAATTTAGAAGGTTTATAGGGGGAAAAAAACCGAATGACCGAATTTCAATTCGGAGTTTTATTTACCAATTCAGTGATTTTTAGCCGATTTTGGCAATTTGTGGGGCCCTGGTTGTGACGTAATTTTCATTCGCAAAATCATTTATTTCATTGGAGGTAATCTCAACAGCCGCAATGTTTGAATAGACCTTTTTGCAAATACATAGTAAAATGTACTTCCAAAGAAAAAGTTCGCAATGTTTATTTCAATCCTTTTTATCTATCTAAGTCATGTTAGAATTGAAAAGATCAACATGTGCTGTCGTTAACATGCAGCGAATATATCAGGAGGTGGCAGCCACCTCGTGATATATTCTTCCGCATGTGAACCCCGGCCCATGTATTATTCGACGATATACTACAGGTAATTGTTGATTATTTCTTAAATAAAAATCCAATAACTGAAAAATGTAAAATCCATCTGTATTTAATTCTTATTCTTTTCTTGTTTTGAATGATGTTATGAAGTAATTTTTTGTGCATGAAATTAAATCTCCTTAATGAAATTATGAATATGAAATGATATCATTTACGTTCTATGATATAATGTTTTTGATGTCTTCTTCCTTTTACTGAGTAGGATCCTACATAGGATGTCTTGACTCGGGGGCATGTTGGTGGCAGTTAAATCCTCTATATACAATTATTAAAAACTAATAAAAACGCCTTTTTATCTTTCTTTACATAGACAGTGCCCTGTGATCCACTGGCAGACCACTCAGTCTGTGTTTGAAATCTTCTGTGGTTGTTGCAGCAACCGGTACCAAAATGGTTTTGATGTGGTCCTTAACTTTTTTTGTTGAGTATGTTAATAACAAATTACAAAAAAAAATATTTCCTTGATATTTTTTGTTTGTTTTGTTTTTCTAATTGGTTCTTTTTCAAATTTAATTTCAGGTGTTTCATAAAGTTCCTTAAAATCTTGGAGAAAATCTGGTTGGCTTACTCTGTGTAAATATTTGGAAAGATTTAAAATGAGTTCAGACATTTAAACTATTGGAATTTGGTTATAAATCAGCATATTTTTAGAACCGAAGGCGAAGTACATAAACCAACATAGATTCTTCCAGGCTAAAAGTGTTCATAATGCAAAATTAATATGCATAAGAATTTTTTTTTCAGTGATAGAATGTATGGTAGCAACAACTTGTTTGAGATAAAGTAATGCTAGTTGAAGTTACCACAGGGTATATAACCTATGTCTGGGAAGTGTTTGAGAATCTGGACATTAGTTACTGGAAATGGGTCCTGTGGGTTGTGTACCCGATCATCATATCATTTCTACTACCATTGGTCATCTTGATATTTCTGTATGCTTCGGCTGTATTTTGCACGTGTATAACTATCGACATAGACTAAGGGATGCATATGTTCGTGATGTCTGGGATGGTGCAAGGAAAACATTAGCAGCATTATGGGATGGACAGGCTAGAATATGGCATGGTAAATTAATATTTTTCACTGCTTTTCATTTAAATTTGAATCAAGAATGTTGATTATTTCAAACATGATTAAATATTGATAAAAATAATTCACTTTGAGGTGACATGTAATTTGACACAAATAAGAAAATGTTACTATGTGAGTTAAGTAATGATATTTTTTACCCCAGTCAAGACTTTTTTCACTTTTATTGATTTGGTCAGTTCAAGAATGGTGGAGAAAACTGGAGTGCTCAGAGAAAATCACTGCCCTTCAGCAAAGTCAATAGACAGACTTTCTCACACTAGGATCTGTCCTGAGTGAGATTCAAACCTAGGCAGACAAAGTGGCTTGATTTGTAACCACTCAGCCACCGAGGTCCCACAATGCTATTGTAATTAGTACAAATACTTAATGGAAGTCTTTCAATCTAATCAATAAAAATTATACAAAAATTGAGAAAACATAAAGAAAAGGGTACCAGTATACATATATGATAAGATTTTGACAATTTTACGAAAAGTGAATATTATTAAATTAATTGAATCACAGACACATTGTACATTAAAATATCTTTTTCAATAATACACATGCCAGTATATATCAGATTTAGTGCGATGAATTGTTTTTATTTTTTTTTAATAAGCAGAGTAAATGCAATGTCATTCTTTGGGTATATTTGACAGATATATTTGAAATTTTCAAATCTAGAGCACAATACAAAAAATAGCCTTTATTTAGATTTAAACTTAAAATAACTACATATATGTAATTATACCCCCGCAAATGAAGTTTAGGGGAGGTATATAGGAATCACTCTGTCTGTCTATCTGTCTGTGTGTCTGTCCTTCTGGTTCTCCATCCCATTATCGTGTCCGCTTCATATCTTCCATTACTATGGATGGATTTTTATCAAACTTGGCACAAATGTAAACCAACATAATATGATGTGTCACATACTAAATTTATGTGCATAAGTCAAAGGTCACGTCACGGTCAGGAGGTCAATGTTGGGGGTTGGGTGTATGTGGCTCTCAAAACAGTTCTAGTTCAGATTTTCATTTAAAATAATTGTTTTTTGGGTCCAAACAAGACCATTATCATATAAACTGCTTTTAAAATACCTAATTAAATAATTAATAAATATTAAATAAATAAAGTAATTATTGTAGAGTAGAGGCAATGAAAAACTAATGTTTTATTATTTTCCAGGTTATGAAATGATTGGTATAGAAAAGATCCCAACAGAAGGGCCTGCCTTGCTGATATATTACCATGGGACCATTCCTATTGACTTTTACTATATTATAGCTAAATGTCTGCTGGAGAGGAATCGCCATATCAGAGCTGTTGGAGATAGATTTTTGTTTCATATACCTGGTAAGGACTTATACATCTTGAACAATCAAGTTTTATACCTCTGTAAACACAGTTTGTTATAGGAATCACATTGTCTGTCTATCTGTCCCTCCTATCTATGTAGATGGAATTTCATCAAACTTGGTACAAATGTATTCCAGCAGGAGGTAATGTGTTGCATACCAGATTGAGTTGTGTGTAGTTCATAGGTCAAAGGTACAGATCACAAGATCATTCATTCCTTTAGTAAATTTTAATTGATGGAAGGAGTTGCCAAGGACAACCTGATATGCTGATTTATGCCATGGTAAAGCCAAGGTCAACTCAATAACTCATACATGCCATAATAAAACTAAATCCCAATGCACTCAGAAATAACAAACTTACACTAATACATGTATGAAATTTCACTATGATCTATTGCACCAATGCCTTTTATTATTAATAATTATAGTTTTCAGATACAAAAATCTCTATTTACTTTACTAGATATTATTGTTTTTAGGTTGGAGACTGTTAATGGAGGTTATGCGTGTAACACCAGGAACAATACAAAGTTGTATAGATGTACTTAAGGAGGGACATCTACTGGGAATAGCACCAGGTATTTACAGTTAAAATTAATACAAATTGTTATAGATTTTATGATGTTTTTTGATAATTTATCATGTAATTGATCCTCCAGAAACTAAAGTTTAGGGGGTGGTATATAGGAATCCCCCTGTCAATCTGTACTTCCATGCTGTCTGTACTGATTTCATGTTGGCTCCACATCTTAATTAATCCTCCAGAAACTAAAGTTTAGGGGGTGCTATATAGGAATCCCCCTGTCAATCTGTACTTCCATCTTGCTGTTTGTACTGATTTCATGTTGGCTCCACATCTTAATTAATCCTCTAGAAACTAAAGTTTAGGGGGTGCTATATAGGAATCCTCCTGTCAATCTAGAGGCTGCGGTGGCCTAATGGATAAGATGTTAGTCTTAAAATCCAGGGTCTCTCACAGCTGTGAGGTCGAGTCCCGCTCGGACCACATGTGGGAAAGTGAATTTTCCTTGTAAAAGTGAATTTTCCTTGCCCTTGGCCTTTACTGATTTACCTGGTATCAGTATAATGGACTGGGGGAGTGGTACGCTTGTCTGCTGCGTACTGACTCTGTGAGCTAGCATGTTAAAGTCGCCCTGAGTGCGCGCTAGTACAAGGCAGACCATACAACACACTCACACTTCACATGCATACACAAAATTGTTCATAGATTAATCCATAGAGATTAACTAAATAGTTCTCGTCGCGAATAGCTAAAAAATTGCTGATGCGACGTTAACAACATTCAACCAACCAACCAACCAAATCCTGTCAATCTGTACTTCCATCTTGCTGTCTGTACTGATTTCGTGTTGGCTCCACATCTTAATTAATCCTCTAGACACTACAGTTTAGGGGGTGCTATATAGGAACCCCCCTGTCAATCTGTACTTCCATCTTACTGTTTGTACTGATTTCGTGTTGGCTCCATATCTTCCATGTCTATGGATGAAGTTTTATCAAAATTGGTAAATCAGCACAAGAACACATATCTCGCACCAAATTTAGGTGCAAAGGTCAAGGATCAAGGCCACAACATTAAATCTTAGAATATAAGAATACATTATGAGTATCCATGTAGGATAGGGAAATCTCGCCCAATGTACCTGATTTTGGTTTATACAAAATGTATAAACTACAACAAAAAATTATTTATTCAAAACTCCCAGAATGAACATTTGAAACACACTCAAAATTTCTAAATTTTGAAGACTTGGGTGTCCTTTTCCCGCAAAATGATATTATGTTCCCTACATGATGACGTCATGCAATTGTCTTTTGATTATGATGCCACAAGCGCTAATTTACACACGCGACCCATAGAGGATAGAAATATCCACCATGAGTATCTTCAATGGAATATTTCTATATTACATGACCTGTCATGGGAGAAATAACAAATTTAGGTGCAAGGAATAAGGCCACAACATTAAGTCTTAGAAATAACAAATCTGCAATACTGTAAACCGCTTTATATTGGCGCATACTTATTTTAGCGATTGATGAACGGTAAACATATTAGCGCAGTTTAATTTTAGCGTAATCAAGTCCAGTCAGAACCGTTAAATACATCTTTACATTACACCCGTATTGAACCCCATAAAAAGTGTTGTGTGTCACGGTCATTGAACACTATCCGATACAATATTAGTGATTGATAATCACCTGATAATCCCCTATAGCACACACGCAAGGTGTGAAAAATCTTGTCACCTGAGCTTTTATTTACACAGCTGAATAAACAAAATTACTTATATGTTCAGTTTACAAAACGACATACAAGAAAATGTGGCGATTTGTGGAGAGGAAAACTCCTGAGTCTTTATTATTGCCGAGCCCAAAAACACCTACGATAAAAGCAGCAAATAATGAAATAGAGAAAAGTTTATCACAGTCTGTCGGATCAGGTGGTCAAAAAAGAAAACGTGGAAATTACAATTCTTATACGCCAGAAATGCGCACTGAAATGGCTAGATACGCAGTAGAATATGGTGTACAAAATGCAGCTAGACACTTCTCTAAAGAATTACAAACAAATGTGAATGAAAGTTCTATTCGAAATCTAAAAAAGGCATATATACGTCATCGGAAACTGAATTTTGAAAATGAAGTTACAGAGCTGGATAAAGGACAACGCGGCCGCCCACTCTATTTAGGTGTTCATGATGAAAAACTTCAAAACTTTATAAGTGAAATGCGTAAATTTGGAGGTGTTGTAAACAGTCAGATTGTTAGATCGGCAGCCAGGGGCATATTACTTCTCCATGATAAGGAACTGTTGAATCATCTGACATTAAGTAAAACATGGGCCGAATCGTTTCTGCGTTGAATTGGGTTCTCCAAGCGAAAAGGTACCAAGGCCGCCCGTTCTGTCCCTGTTGATTTTGATAAGCTTAAAACAGAATTTCTGAAACGGATTCATGACTGCAAATTCTCGCAGAAATAACAACAATAAAATTCATTATACACAACGTTTAACGGAGAATGCCGATCTGTTTAAATGCGCTCACTATTAAATCCGTTTCCTTCTCGCATTTGCTGTGTGCGGCAATGATCCATTTTGCGTGTAATGGCTTTATTATCGACAATTTTAAGTCAATTACAGGCGTGTGATTGTCCGTCTCTGCTTTGTTGGTTTTTAGCTTTTCAAAAACTTTCATAGCGTACCAGTTTCGGAACTCTTCTCTGATGTTTTCCTTGTAAGGATTATTAATTTTAACGTCGAGGGGCTGTAAGTAATCCGTACATCCAGCGGGGACGAACACAGTTTTAATATTGGCGTCATGCATTTTTTTCAATAGGTTTTCGTCGCGGTGAGCACTAAAAATGTCCATGATTACCAAAGCTGGTTGGCGTAATGGGAGATCAAGACTTTCCCTTGTATCGTTGATGTAAGTCATCAAAATATTTTCCACAAAACGCTTCATTGTCTCAGTGGTACTCCAATGATTTTCGGAGTGATATATGTCCCAACCAGAAGGAAAATCAACTTTAGGATGGCACTGATTTGTTGTACCTTGGTATAGTAACTGAGGACTAAGTAAATGGCCCGACATACTGCACGAAAGCAGCCCCGTAATCTGCCGTTTGTCATCTAGTCCAATAATTTGGATTTGTTTGCTCCCCTTTGCGTCCATAGTCCAGTCCCCTCCCGGGACCATGCTTAGTCCAGTTTGGTCCAAATTAATTACGAGTCCATCTGGAATGTTATGTTTATCGATGCAGTCATGAATCCGTTTCAGAAATTCTGTTTTAAGCTTATCAAAATCAACAGGGACAGAACGAGCGGCCTTGGTACCTTTTTGCTTGGAGAACCCAATTCGACGCAGAAACGATTCTGCCGATCTAACAATCTGACTGTTTACAACACCTCCAAATTTATGCATTTCACTTATAAAGTTTTGAAGTTTTTCATCATGAACACCTAAATAGAGTGGGCGGCCGCGTTGTCCTTTATCCAGCTCTGTAACTTCATTTTCAAAATTCAGTTTCCAACGACGTATATATGCCTTTTTTAGATTTCGAATAGAACTTTCATTCACATTTGTTTGTAATTCTTTAGAGAAGTGTCTAGCTGCATTTTGTACACCATATTCTACTGCGTATCTAGCCATTTTAGCGCGCATTTCTGGCGTATAAGAATTGTAATTTCCACGTTTTCTTTTTTGACCACCTGATCCGACAGACTGTGATAAACTTTTCTCTATTTCATTATTTGCTGCTTTTATCGTAGGCGTTTTTGGGCTCGGCTCTCCACAAATCGCCACATTTTCTTGTCTGTCGTTTTGTAAACTGAACATATAAGTAATTTTGTTTATTCAGCTGTGTAAATAAAAGCTCAGGTGACAAGATTTTTCACACCTTGCGCGTGTGCTATAGGGGATTATCAGGTGATTATCAATCACTAATATTGTATCGGATAGTGTTCAATGACCGTGACACACAACACTTTTTATGGGGTTCAATACGGGTGTAATGTAAAGATGTATTTAACGGTTCTGACTGGACTTGATTACGCTAAAATTAAACTGCGCTAATATGTTTACCGTTCATCAATCGCTAAAATAAGTATGCGCCAATATAAAGCGGTTTACAGTACTGGATTTTTAATGTGCTTTTAATGTACACGGACACCTATTTTCCGATTGGATTTTATGACTGATTCCGAATTTTATTGTTATTTCTGCGAGAATTTGAATTTTTTAAATACTGGATTTTTAATGTGCTGTTAATGTACTCGGATACCTTTTTCCTGATTGGATTTTATGACCGATCACGATTTTTAGTGCAGTTATTTCTGCCAGGATAAGAATTTTTTAAATACTAGTACTGGATTTTAATGTGTTTTTAATGTACACGGATACCTATTTCTGCACGGATTGGATTTTTAATGTATATGTTTTTATACTGGAGTTTGCGTCCAAATGCATTTGATATGAATAAAGTTTGAATTTGAAGTGATGTCTTAAATAGTTATAATATCAAAGGAATATATGTGGTTACTTGCTTTTGGATATACGTCATCAAACGTGTAAGTACAAACACAATAACTAATTTTTTACGTTCTTTCAAGATGGTGAAATTTTAGCGACAGTTTTATTTTAGCGCCGATACTCTTACCGCCAATTGCGCTAAAATAAAACTGCCGCTAAAAAAACATGGTTTACAGTATATTAGTCTCTCAGAAAACTGCTCTTGTTTAATGAAGATAATTGTGTACAAGGTACCAGTAATTTGTAGTGAGCATGCGTTATCTGGATGATACAGTGATATTTTGATTCGTTTGGGTGACACTATTTATTTACCAGTATATACAGTATTGATATACACATGTGCCCAATGATGGAGCAACTTCTGACAATAATCTGTGTCTGATTTTCAAATGTCAGTATTTGACCAAAACCCATTAAAATGTATTTGTGCCTAATAATTTTGTTAAATTCAAACACTGTAAGACCAATTGATTGGTATACAGGCATACAGGCACATGTAATACATGGCTTCCATGTTTACAAGGCAATAAACATTAACAGCTCAAAGCAAACTCTTACAAATCACAGCACTTTTCACCACATAGGGCTGATTTCCACTCGGCAAATGTTAGTGCAAGAAAGTGTGTCAGTTAAACCTCCCGAAGGCTGGTGGTTTTCTGTGTACTCTGATTTTCTCCACCATCCCAGAACATTGCTTCATTACTCTTAGCATAAACATTAAAACTTGGTAAAAATCTATTTGGTCATGCAATAAATTTGATGGCAGAGTGATGTGAAGTGCATATTTATTTATCGTGTTACCCCATTGCCTACTACCTATGTTAGAATACCACTATGATAGATCCAAGTGTGAGACAGCTTTTTGGTTTGCTTGCTTAATGTAGTGGTTTTGCTCTTGACACTTTTTAATCCCATAACTGTCATCTCAGTATAAGCAAAACAATCTTGACTGAGGCTTAAAATGCCAAAAAAACCCATTCTATTCATTTCATTCTAACCAAATTATTTGCTGAAAACTCTTAATGCATTTTTACATACAATATTTCAATCTTGTTACTGCATGGTTTATTGTTTTACAGTAAAACACAAATATAATGAACACGCTTAAAATGAATACATCGATAGAACAAAGTCAATTATTTGACCTGATCATTTCTCTATATAAGTCTTTATATAACAATATAACGAAGTCGCTATATAACGAAGTTAAAAATAGAGTCCCTAGGGGTTCGTTATAAACATGTTTAACTGTACGTCATCACTGTAATAATGTGTGTTATGTATATTTCTATTGTAGGAGGTGTTAGGGAGGCACTGTTTGGTGATGAGTATTATCAAGTTATGTGGGGTAAAAGAACAGGCTTTGCTAAAGTTGCTATACAAGCCAATGTTGTAAGTTTCATACTCAGTATTTTTTTTAATACACTCACCAATTGCAATTGACAGATCGCTGGCCATGACCACTATGTTCCAACAAAGGCCCGTCATGCTTGAATTACATGTAAAAAGAATGAAAACTGGGCCTGAATTGTGCGGTTTAATGACGTCACTGACACTTGAACATCATTAGTTGCCGTGACGTTGCTTTGGTACCGTAATGGCGGCAAGTGCAGGGCTTCGATTATTCACTCGTCCACTCGTCCTGACGAGTGAAATGTGTTCTGGGACGAGTGATGTTTTTATTGCACTCGTCACGGTGCCGAGTTTAATTTATCAGACAATTTAGTGTTGGTCGGGAAAATCGTGTATAAGGAGCCTGAGCTGCCGTAAAATGAGAAAAATAAATAAATTTGGCGATAAAAGCTAAACATGGGCGAAAGTGATGGCGAAAAAAATGTTTACATTAACAGGTTCACTGCGCATCGTGGACATGAGCAGACAGTCGTTAAGGCAACTGTTTTCTGTCTCCGCCTATGTGTATATCAAACGATCGATCTAGTGAGTTCCGAATGTGTGTTTATTTGGGTCATCAAAGCCATGCTCATGATGTTGAATTAACAAAAGTCCACATGTGAAGGTGTTAATTACAGGTGGATTAATCCTTTAACGAGATTAATAAGTAATATCCCAAGCACATTTACGGATAAACATAGGTAATTTAGAACGATTAATTATTGGCGATAGATCTTTGGACGCTTAAAAACAGATAAGCACTTGTCGATAATTACGACGCCTGTGCCTCATCTTCGATCAACTGATCGATAGACTTATAAATGGACATGCGAAGTCAAAGAAATCAGATTATTGGCAATATCGCCATTGTACCATTATGGTAAAACATAAACCAACTGACGACCTGGAGAATTTGGCTAAAGCTCCAAAGTTGCCATCGAATAAAAGAAATCAAACAAGAAATCTGTTGTTGTTTTTCATGTCATCAGACATGCATTGTATTCTCTTAAATTTTCGCTAGAAATTACAATTAGATCAAAAAATATCTTTGGCCCTAAAAATTATATTTGGTGAAAAAAATAGTTCTGGCAAAAGTTTTGGAGAAAAAAGGATTGAAGTTAGTGTGACCCCTCTGAGGTCAATTGTATCGATCTTGGCCCCTTTGTAAAAATCTTGCCGTTCTGTTACAAGCGTGAATCAACTTTTGCATCATATGTGCAAACGGTTTGGCATTTGGAAGTCACTTAGTGTAACGTAAATTCCAACCAATGTTCCGAGTGTTTATATATTTGTCAGTCGTCTGTAAAAGTACAGTATGTCAAAGATATCACAATATTATCTTTTACACTTGTGGTGACTGTGCCGAGTTAAATTTCCAAGTGCCGAGTGGTTTTCTTATTCAACTAGACACTGTGCCAAGTGGAATTAAAAATTCTATCTAAGGCCTGAAGTGTCTGAACATTGTGGGCGTGGCCGGCGATACGTCAATTAAGATCATGCATATGGTTGTCAGGTTTCAGTTTCAGTTATTAGCCATTTGGAAAAATGGAGAGAGATTGTAGTACCCTCTGTCAATGTCTGTGTCTCTGCCTACACATACTATCCAGGTAAAAATTTTAGGGAAAGCTCTGAGTTACAGCATTTAGAATCTTAATAAATCTAAATTATACATTGATTTACATTCATAAGTCAAAATTGATATTTTGGACATAGATTAAAGAATTGTTTGGTTTATATAATTTTTATATAGTTTACAACAAATACATACATAATATAGAACAGAAAGTTGAAACACATGATAACAAACTATCAACAGGTACACATACTCACTTAGGTAATGTTTATTACATAATATTTGGAAAAGTATTTAGTTTGGAGTTCAAGGTGTATGTATACATGTATGTGCGGTTTAATTATGAAGAGTTGGAAGTATTTTTCAAAAGCACAATATAAATGCAATTTCAATATGAAACTTCTAAAAAGAATTACTTTTTTCTGCTCAAATATGTCTTTATATTTTTATAATTAATTGATAAGACAAATTTTTATTTCATTTTCAGCCAATAATTCCAGTGTTCACACAAAATGTCCGTGAGTCTTTCAGAACCCCATTGATTGGTCGAAGTAAGTAGTTTTAAATTAATGTTAGATTTTGTTAAAAAAAATGCAATTTCATAATGATTTTGGATGCTTTTGTATCTAAACTGATTTTTAAAAAAATATTTTTTTTGTCTGAAACCACACATACAAAATAAAATAGAGTGAGAACAAGATCCGATTCTGTCCATGTTGGAATTTTTTTACCAGTAAGATAAATAAGTGGAGTTAGTAATCCAGTGATGTTGACAGCATTGTGCACCTCAATAAATAACTGTTACCATGGTTACTGGTAAGTTTTATGTCTAATTTTTAAATTCTTATTATCAAGTTTTAGAATGAAGAGACATATAATTGCATATTGTCCTAGTATTATTAATGTTTAGTTAATTAAAAACAACTTTTATTGTAGGTTTACTCAGAAAAATATATGAGAGAACAAGACTTCCACTGGTGCCTATTTATGGATTCTTTCCTGTTAAAATGAGGTAAAGAGCGTCATCAATTCTGCATTGATACACATAATTATACCTCCTCCCCCTGCAAACTAGTTTAACAGGAGTATATAGAAATCACCATGTCTGTCTGTCTGCACATCAGTCTGTCCATGTAAAATCGTGTCCGGGCCACATCTCATAATTGCTTTGGATGACTGTCATAAAATTTCACATGAACTATCTTCATGGCCCTAAAGTGTATCATGATCTTAAACCAAGGTCATATCTGAAGGGTCAAGGCAGTGGGAATACATTAAACTGGACAGGGGGTTATTTTGCTCGGGCCATATCTCGTAATTGCTTTGGATGACTGTCATAAAACTTCACATGAACTATCTTCATGTTCCAAAAGTGTATCATGATCTTAAACCAAGGTCATATCTGAAGGGTCAATGCAGTGGGAATACATTAAACTGGACAGGGGGTTATTTGGCTCTCAAGAGACAGTTTTAGTGTTATTTTGCTTATAAATATAGCCATGATTATTACAGAGTGTATAGGCATACATTGTATGACCAGCTTCTGTTGTGAGAGTGAGTAGAAAGTATAATCTGGATTTACACTCCAGTCAAGATTCTTTCACTTATATTGTATATTAAGGTGGTCATTTCTTATATGGTGGAGGAAAATGGACCAATTACCTATGGTAAGTAAACATTTCCCACACAAGGATATGGCTGAGTAGGATTTAATCCCAGATGGTAAGAGGCTGTCTGATCTGTAAACCAGTTCTATTGACCTCTTGGCCACCAAGGCTACATCATGAAAGTAGTACATACCAAAACATCATAAAAACTTCATCATCAATGAAGATAACATCAGTACCATCTAAGTGAGCAAGCCACTTCAGTTTTGGGTTAAGAGTGATCACCTCAGCCGGCGCACCTCTAGTGTTGTGGTGGACAGCGCCGAAACAGCCAAGGAAGGAGGATCCGCTTGAGGACGGAATTGAAAAGCATTAGCACCAACAGATGTATTCAAGGTATGGTATGTTTCAGTGCCATAAAATTGAAAAGGAATTTTTTCCATAAAACATTTGATTATTAGATTATAATTTTGTATAATTATGCACATGTTGGTAAAGAGTCTGTTTACTAGCTTTAATTATTCACACTAATTTTACACATGGGTATATTTTGTATTTGTAGAACATTTGTTGGAAATGCCATTTATCCAGAGCCTGGAATGTCACCTGATTATTTATCACTAAAGGTTTGTATGTATATGCTATATGTGTGACTACCTCTAGAGTTTTCATCAGATGGTTCAGCTTATAAACTGTAAATAATGTTTTATTTACGGCTATTAACAAACATCATTTTCTTAGCAAAACTAATTCCTAAATATATGTATTAGCTTTGGTAATATGGGCTAAGGCTGTATATTTGGTATGAATAATACCATTTTCAGAATCAAGTTTGTTCAATCAAATATGAAAGTTAATGGTACAATTATAAAACTTGGTTTACAGTGTATCATTTCTGTAATGGAACCAACATGATTGAACAACTGCCTGATAAAGGTTCATGTAAAATTTGACCTGGTTTTATAGCAATAATGGAACCAACATGATTGAGCAACTGCCTAATAAAGGTTCATGTAAAATTTGACCATAATGGAACCAACATGATTGAACAACTGCCTAATAAAGGTTCATGTAAAATTTGACCTGGTTTTATAGCAATAATGGAACCAACATGATTGAACAACTGCCTGATAAAGGTTCATGTAAAATTTGACCATAATGGAACCAACATGATTGAACAACTGCCTAATAAAGGTTCATGTAAAATTTGACCTGGTTTTATAGCAATAATGGAACCAACATGATTGAACAACTGCCTGATAAAGGTTCATGTAAAATTTGACCTGGTTTTATAGCAATAATGGAACCAACATGATTGAACAACTGCCTGATAAAGGTTCATGTAAAATTTGACCTGGTTTTATGGCAATAATGGAACCAACATGATTGAACAACTGCCTAATAAAGGTTGATGCAAAGTTTGACCTGGTTTTGTAGCAATACTGGTCACTAGCAACATAGAATATGTAAATGATAAAACAATATAGGTAGGAACGAAACTTGGTTGAAATCATAGGCAAAAATTCGAACAAACTTGCTTGTAGATAGCATATAAAAATGGGCTATTGGTAAGTTAACAATATTGAAGGTTTTAATCTCTGTAAGATGGGGGCCTTGGTGGATGAGTGGTCTAGATTGCACACTTACAGGTAATATTGATCACGGTCTAGATTGCACACTTACAGGTAATATTGATCATGGTCTAGATTGCACACTTACAGGTAATATGGATCACAACCCCTCCCACTGCCTAGGTTCAAATCACAGAACAGGTTCTATTGTCAGAAAGTTTGTTAATTGGCTTGCTGAAGGTTAGTGGTTTTCTCTGAACACTACAGTTTCCTCTACCATCCATGGACTGACTGTCTTTGTATAAGTGTAAGAATTGTGACTGGGGCGTAAAACCCCATTACTGATTGAGGCTTTTGTGGCTGGTCACATATTAAACTAATGCATGTTTGATTGTGTATTCAGGTGCAGGACTCCATTAATCAGATGATAAAGGAACATCAGAGAATTCCAGGAAGTATACTTAAAGCCTGATAGATAGATTTGATTTATTACGTCAAAAATCACGTTGAGTTAACCTAGGCTATTATAGCGTCATATGCCATTAGTTATTGAAACTGCCAGTTAAATTTAATTTATTTTCTAATCATTAATAATGCTTCAGAAAAATCGACTGCAGTTTAATTCTCTGATTCTCAGAATTATAAAGAGAAATTGAGAAAATAATGTAATGATTAGTGTGTATGAAGAAAATTTGGTAACTTAAATTACAAGTGCAAAAGACTTTGAGTTGTCTAGAAGACCAAGTTTTTCAATAACAATACCTTACAAAAAGTATAACTGTGAATTATATTGCTAACACAATGATTTTATTGCAATTATTTATAAAAAAAAACCCAAATACTATAATGGTCCCTTCCATAGAGAAAATATATGAAAGGAGTATATTTATATGACAAGGGCCTTATTTGACTCCCAAAAATGATGCAATTTAAATTTTGGAGATGTTTAATTGGAGATTATTTAATAATATAATGCAGGAAAGTATTTTATATTTTAGTAATCGTAAATGTTACAATTTTTTTTTTCAAAAGATGGAAGAAATACCATGCTCTTTTTTAATTAAACTTATTCTAAATTAAAGAAATCTACCTATTGATATTGCTCAGGATTACCTGTCCTTAATAAATTGAAGCTACAGTACAACTTTTTATATAATAAAGTTTTGTTGATATATTTCAGTCATCTCCCCTTTGACCATAATACATACTACATGTATATCAACAACATATTGTTTGTTTCTCTTTTTTGAACAAAGTAGTATGAGCTTTGGCTAGTGAATGTGTGTATGAATGATGTTTATATCTAACCAAGTTACGATATCAAATAATGTAATAGAAAATGCACACAATTGAAACAAATATGTACAGCAGTGTATATCGTATAGCATATATGCCAGTAACAGAATTGATGTCAGAGCATTAAAGTCAGCAAATTTTACTGCTTTTCAAATTTTGTCCATTTTCGACATTACCATTATTTACACAAATTTTGAATCTGAAAATATTGAAAGCAATGTAAAAGAAAATTGAAATCTTCATCATTTGTGTACTTTGTTCTTATTAATCATTCCACAAAGTATAAAGTTTTTTCTAGTTTGTACTCATATTTTCTGTGGTAAAAATCAAAGGAAAATATGCCCAAAAAGGACCATTTATTGATAAAATGCATATAATGTCATCTTTGTGACATCATCAATACATCAATAGTGATTAAGTTTAAGCAGAAACAGTTTTGACTCCAATTTGAAGTTAATCTTTGTTTCTATTACATTTTGGTGGCCTTTATTTGGCCCTTGTTGTGATATATACTTCTTTACTACACTTATTATCACAAAATGAATGAAGAAATGCTATGTACATTAGTAGGTGCTCTTTTTTACAAAGAGGTAACTTTAAGAACAAGAAAAAATGTGTACTGTTAAGTTAACAATGTTATGTCTCAAATTTGCACGTTGCCTCTATTATAGACTATACTGCCAAAATACATGTAATTTGCCATTGTACAATGTTGGAAGAATATGTGATTAATCTATGTTTCCACAATTTTAAAATTATAAGTAGCCAAATTTCCAAGAATTGTGAAAATATAGTACTCTTTAAAGTAATTTTTCACAAATTTGTCAAAATAGATTACTTTTTGAAAGAATTTCACAAAAAATGAGTAGCCAGTGGCGATTTTGGCTACCAGGAATGGAAACACAGATTAATTAGTGTGTGGTATTTTCATGCTGTGTAGTACAATTACATATTTACCAATATTAGCTATGCAATAAGCTCAGAATTATAAGAAGTACATTGTGTTAAAAAAATGAGTATGATTGTTGGAGTTGAACGTCTACATGTAGCCTGTTGGCCAATGCACAAACCCTAATTCTTCAAAATACAGAAAATTTATGTATGAATATACCTTTGACCATCAGTATATTCTTTCAATTTACATGTATTTATACATCGAGTTGCAGTTGCTGTATAAGGGTGCTTAATCATTATATCAATATTGACACTGAACGAATGTTGGAATAAGTGTTATTGAAAAATGATGCAGAAAAAATTAATTAAGCCTATGAAGTCTATGCTACTGTAATGACATGCAATTTTTGTGACAATTTTTAAGATAATCAAAATACATGTTCTCTATGCTTTGAAATATTGGTACTGTCGTGTGGTATTTTGATTTTATGAAATAATACATTCAAAAGAGTAGCTCACTTTGAATTTTTATGAAATAATACATTCAAAAGTAGCTCATTAGCTACTCTTTTGAATGTATTATTTCATAAAAATTCAAAAGTACCACATGACAGTACTGTGGTGTCATGAGAATATTTAATGCTTGTCACAAAAATGGAAAATAATCATTGTAAATTTTTATGGATATACATAATCAGGCAGATGTTCCTTTTTTGTAAGAAAATCATATATTCATGGAACTTGTCTAAATCAAGTATCGCAGTTTGATTTTTGACATCGGACATAGCATATAGCAATTAAGTTATTATATTAGTGCTAATTGTAGTTTAATACTCTGATCAACTACATTTATATTTTGTTGAATTTATGATAGAAATTTTGACTGTCGTTTGTTGAATTTATGATAGAAATTTGACTGTATTTTATTGAGTTTATGATAGAAATATTGACTGTCTTTTGTTGAATTTATGATAGAAATATTGACTGTCTTTTGTTGAATTTATGATAGAAATATTGACTGTATTTTGTTGAATTTATGATAAAAATTTTGTCTGTCTTTTGTTGAATTTATGATAGAAATATTGACTGTATTTTGTTGAATTTATGATAAAAATTTTGTCGTCTTTTGTTGAATTTATGATAGAAATATTGACTGTATTTTGTTAAATTTATGATAGAAATTTTGACTGTATTTTGTTAAATTTATGATAGAAATTTTGACTGTATTTTGTTAAATTTATGATAGAAATATTGACTGTATTTTGTTAAATTTATGATAGAAATTTTGACTGTCTTTTGTTGAATTTATGATAGAAATATTGACTGTCTTTTGTTGAATTTATGATAGAAATATTGACTGTATTTTGTTAAATTTATGATACAAATTTTGACTGTCTTTTGTTGAATATATGATCGAAATTTTGACTATTTTGTCAAGTTTATATGATAGAAATTTTGACTGTCTTTTGTTGAATTCATGATAGAAATATTGACTGTATTTTATTGAATTTATGATACAAATTCTGACTATTTTGTCAAGTTTATATGATAGAAAATTTGACTGTCTTTTGTTGCATTTATGATAGAAATTTTGACTGTATTTTGTTGAATTTATGATAAAAATTTTGTCTGTCTTTTGTTGAATTTATGATAGAAATTTTGTCTGTCTGTTGAATTTATGATAGAGAAGAAATATTGGCTGTATTTTGTCAAGTTTATGATACAAACTTTGACAATATTTTGTCGAGTTTATAGTAGAAAATTTGGAAATCATGCGGGTAATGTTATTTCATTATTAGTTATCATTAGTTTAGTATAGATCTGAATAATAATCATTCCTAAAGTCACATTGAATATCATACCAGACCATACATAATTTTTGTTATATACACATTTTAGTTAAGTCCAAAATTAATGTGTAGGTCATGATTTGGGAATTAGGGACCATTTTGTTTGTTCTTATATGAAGTTCTTCATTACTATTAACTAATAGAAATACAGAATTCAAACTTGACAAATTTGGGGATTATGTTGATTTACACTATTTGCTTTTTATTAGCATTAAAACATAGGAAGTGATTTACCCTTTGGAGGACCTTGCCTCACTTCTCTGGTGAAAGTTCATGTGTTGTACTTATTTGGCCAGTTTTCAAAATTATCAGTTCACTTTTGGGATTGACATTTAGGATGACTTGGATAATATGGCTTAATTTTGATATTGGGGTCAACAGGTATATTCAAAGAAATGAATTTTTTGGAAAAAAAATACATGTAAATATAATAACAAATAACCAGATTTTAAATATAGTGTGTCCAGTTTGACTTGGCCGTTTGACCTTTAATTTGAATATTGGATTGGTCTAGACTAATAGACTGTGATTTAGTTAAGACAGCATGCTTCATTACCACAAACACTTGGTACCCAGTATTACTATCATCTGTCCTTATACATGTATATCAACTTGGTGTAACCCCTAAATTGCAAAATGAATATGTCTGTTTGAATATTCAAATTAAAGGTCAAACGGCCAAGTCAGACTTGACACACTATACCATAAATCAAAATATCCTTTTGATTGGGTCATGTGTACATGTATTCCAAACAAAATAAAATCTATTGATCATTGAGAGTTTATAGAGAAGTAAGACTATATCATATGATTATTGATATATACATATTATATACACTGTGTGTATGTACAACCCTCAGTATCAGGTCGAGTTATTTTTTCGTAGCCGTATCACTACGAGTCGAGCTTGCGGGACGAGTAGTGATACAGCCACGAAAAAAGGACAGGGTTGTACATACACACTGTGTATATAATATTTTTATCTAACATTTCCAATTAGGTTTTTTAAAATAATATAAAAAAAACAATGTGAAAAAATTACATTTTACCACAGAAAACCACTGAACTATGTTATGACATTTGTTCTACATTCTCCCTAATGACGTCACAATGAGAATGTGCAAGTGCACTTTACTGCCAATGGTGATACAAGATTCTGTATCATGCGTGTTTGATAAAACTTGTATTTCGTAGAAAAACTAGTCTAATGTTAGATAAAAAAATAGATTAAGAAAAGGTTGTAAAATTAAATTCTAGGCAACAGCATTTTGGGTATCCAAAACTTGCAACTTGCCACTAGTTATAAGATTTTTTTTAAACATAAATATTTGTAGTTAATTATCTTTTATGTAGACTTTTTTTAATTGTTTTGATAATGTTTAGCTACAGATTCTTTCGATTTCTGGTAGTGTGAATTGGGAACAAACCTGTATTAGCTGCATTCATGTTAGGTATTCATTAAATACAGGCAGCCTACAAAGGCATGCTCGCTGTAAAATATATGATGTGATATTAAAAAAGAAGTGTGATATACATATTGTTAACTAATCTTATTTTCACCCGAAGTGCTATATATAATAATTATATTTATACAATGTATTACTGTTAGTTATTATTTTTACAGAAGGAGATTGGAAATTAATTTTTAGCTCACCTGAGCCGGAAGGCTCAGATGAGCTATTGCAATCTATCGCCGTTCGTCATCCGTCGTGCCTCGTCCGTCATGTGTAAACTTTACATTTTAATCTTCTCCTCCAAAACTACTGAGCCAAATTTGATAAAACTTGGTGACTATCATGCCTAGGTAACAGGCTTTCAAAATTGTGTTCGGGGTTTGACCACGCTCAACAATATGGCTGTCGTTACTATAAATAGCCAAAAGACAAAAATCTTCTTCTCTGAAACCAAAAGGTGCAGGCAAATTTTGATTAGTTATTTGGATTCAGGATACTTAGGAACATTAAAATTGTGTTTTTCATGAAAATTAGACGAAAATTAGGTTACGCGTTTTTTGCGTAAAATTACGTAATTTTTAATATGAGACATTTATTGTTATAACTTCATAACGACTGAAGATAATTGTATGGAGTTTTCATTGTTGATCTTGTCTTGTGATTTTCTTTCAATTGATGTCAAAGGTCAAGGTCATGTCCCAGTTTTTGACCTTTGATAAAAAATGCTATTTTTTAAACATTTCTGGTGATAATGGCGGAGGATTTTCAGTTATTTGTAGGTATTGACATGACGATCATTTTGATACATAGATCAGGGTCATGGGTTCAAGGTCAAGGTCACAGATATCCAAGTATACCAAAATAGTTAATTGTCTGCAAAACTATGAATTTTTTGTATGGGCATGTATATTAGAATATTGTAAGTAATGGCACAATGGTCATTTTGATATATGAATAAAGGTCATGGGTTCAAAGGTCAAGGTCACAGATGTAAACAAGTACTGAAATGGTTAATTATCTCAAAAACTATAAACTTTTTGTATAGGCATGTATATTAAAATATTGTAGGTATTATCCTAACGATCATTTTGATATATGAATGAAGCTCGTGGGTTCAAAGGTCAAGGTCACAGATGCGAATAAATACCTAAATGGTTAATTATCGTGGAAACTATTAACTTTTTGTATATGCATGTATATTAGAATATTATAGGAATTAGCCTTGAAACCATTTTGATATATGAATGAAGGTTATTGGTTCAAAGGTCAAGGTCACAGATGCAAATGAATACTGAAATAGTTAATTATCTGCAAAACTATTAACTTTTTGTATAGGCATGTATATTAGAATATTGTAGGTAATAGCACAATGGTCATTATGATATATGAATGAAGGTCATGGGTTCAAAGGTCAAGGTCATAGATACAAACAACTACTGAAATGATTATTTATCTCAAAAACTAAACTTTTTTTGTATAGGCATGTATATAAGAATACTGGCCTTATGATCATTTTAATATATGAATGAACCTCATGGGTTCAAAGGTCAAGGTCACAGGTGAGGGTTAAGGCCCATGGGCCTCTTGTTAATTTTGTTCTGACACAAGCCTCCTGGGAATTAAAAACTCTGAATTTTCAATTTTGTTCTCTCTCCATTTATTTTGTTACAGTGAAACATTCCTTATCCTTTTAGGTCTCTTTTTGCATTTCCATTTTTCAATCATTAACTGTGTATTGAGATCCATCAGTGGGTGACATGATATGTGATGCCCTCAATTTTTTGCATTTCTAGTTTTCCCTCATTAGCTATTTAACTACTGTATATGCTGATAATATGTGATACCCATTTATGTTTTTGAAATTTCCAATTTTTTCTCATCAACTATGTAACTATGCGTGTAATCACATGTGATACTCTCCAATATATGAACATAAATTATAGTTTATTATGTTAATGGAGGAAATTTTGTAGCAAACAATTTGTGAAATACTGGTATCATTATTTGTTTAAAATAGTGAATTGTGATTCTAAATCCATAACCCATGGGTATAAAATAAAACATAAACATGATTGGGTTTCTAATGATACACTTGTAAACACTATTGTCACTATCTAATTTATTTAAATATTTTTAGTACCATTACATTAAAATTATAAAATAAGTTTCACAGCTTTACCAGTGATAACCCTAATATTTGTGCAGAATATTTATTTCCAATGGACAATGAGTTAAAAATTATGTATTTCCAGGAAATTGTGACATAAACTTTTCCCAAAATGTTCCATATTTCCAGGAAACTGTGACATAAACTTTTCTCAAAATGTTCCATATTTCCAGGAAATTATGACATAGACTTTTCCCAAAATGTTCCATATTTCCAGGAAATTGTGACATAAACTTTTCCCAAAATGTTCCATATTTCCAGGAAATTATGACATAAACTTTTTCCAAAATGTTCCATATTTCCAGAAAATTGTGACATAAACTTTTTCCAAAATGTTCCATATTTCCAGAAAATTGTGACATAAACTTTTCTCAAAATGTTCCATATTTCCAGAAAATTGTGACATAAATTTTCTCAAAATGTTCCATATTTCCAGGAAATTGACATAAACTTTTCCCAAAATGTTCCATATTTCCAGGAAATTGTGACATAAACTTTCCTCAAAATGTTCCATATTTCCAGGAAATTGTGACATAAACTTTTTCTGAAATGTTCGACACAAATGTTAAGGGTTGTTGATCATGTGGTATAGCAGCCAACCACATTATCATATTGTTCATAATGAACCATTGTCACTCTTTATCCATATTTTTTTACTGCATGTCTTGATATTCTTATATATGTTTTGAAGTATTTTGTATTATTTTGTAAAAATCTTAATAATTCAACCATCAATGATATTAACATTGGAGAACAAATGCTGGACATTTTCTTCCTTATAGTAAATGATTTATTTATTAATTATAATTTTTTTTAAATTACTCTGAATGTATACCGGTATGTACACGTCAAGCAATGATAAAAATTTCATCCTCATCATGTTACTGTAGACATTTAAAGTAAACAACAATTCTAGATTAACATATTTTTAACAATTCCATAGTTGAAAGTGAAAAATGTTCTGTTCAACTTCTGGATATTTTGCTATTAACACCAATTAGTAGTGTCCCCATTCATGTTCTAATGGCATAAATTGATTGTGACATCAGTAAGGATAGAGTCATGCTGATGTTTGTTGATGAAAGCTACATATGTAGCCTGTCAGACAATGTGCAGACCTAAATGTTTTCTACAGTACTTAGTGGAGTAAATGGATTTGTGCACATTTGATTTTACTTGTTATATGAAAAATAATGATTTAAGTTGTCCAAATCATATAAAATGTTTCATTTCTTATCAGAAATTTATTTATAAACATTTTGCATTAGAAATCTAGTTGTAAGCATTGAATCTGATTTTCAATGTGGTTGAGAATTAAACTGAATGGATGGTGTTCAGAGTTCAGAATTTCCCAGAGTGCACCGCCTCCATTCAGGTTATTTCTTAATGACCCAAATGAAAATCTTGAGTCAATGTTAAAATAAATGTCATTTGAAGATCACGAAAGTAAAGTATATATTTTTGTATGATTTGTTCATTTTGAATTAATTTGCGTTAACATGTATTAAGTAAAGAAATATTTTTCTTGTTTTTCACTTTACAAAATATTAGAAAAAGTAGAAAAAGTAAAGTGTTTACAGAACACATTTACTACTATTGCAGTAATGCTATACATGAATGTGTAAAAGTGGATGGATTTAGGATATACTGAGGTGGAAAATCATTTACAGAAACATTCACAGGCATAAACTTTCATAGTTTTTGCTTTCAACAGCATTTTCGCAAATTTAAATCGTAGTTTCCTATTAATGTATCTTATATTGATAAAGATGTAACCTTAATGTTGTAGCTAACAGTGGATTTATTTACGAGGTTGATCAGTGACAATGCAAATAGTGAACAATTTTACACAGTCAATTTGTTAATTTTTACAATATGTTTGTAAGTTCCCCCTTTGTTTGGAAAAATTCTTATAACTTATTTTTAAGGCACTGTAAACACAGTTATTTTTGCATGTTTGAAATTTTGGCTATTTTTGAGAATGGAAAAAAAAAATCATTAAAACAACCCTCATGAAAAGTATGACAAGTCATTGCAAATGCTATTTACCTCAAGAATGGGCAAATCTCAAGCAACCAACCAAACCCCCTCCCCCTCACCCACCCCTTGTAAAATGTCAACAATATGACTTCATGAAAATTTCCACTCTTGAAAATAATTAATTACATTTGTACTGGTATGCTTCTGGTACAGGTTTTATTTAAGAGTAATGATATATATTATATTTTTTAGCTCACCTGAGCACAAAGTGCTCAAGTGAGCTATTGTGATCAGTCTTTGTCCGTCGTGCGTCGTGCGTCGTGCGTCAACTTTTCATTGTTAACACTCTAGAGGCCACAGTTTTTGTTATATCTTCATCAAACTTGTCCAGAACATTGTTCAGGTCAAAAGCTAAGTCAAGTTCATATATGGAATGTGTTGGATCAATAAGTAGGTCACTAGGTCAAATCAAAGAAAAACCTTGTTAACACTCTAGAGTCCATATTTTTTGTCCAATCTTCATATAATTTGTCCAGAACAACGTTCATGACCAAAGCAAGGTCAAGTTCGTATATGGGTCATGTTGGATCAATAAGTAGGTCACTAGGCCAAATCATAGAAAAACCTTGTTAACACTCTAGAGTCCATATTTTTTGTCCAATCTTCATATAATTTGTCCAGAACAACGTTCATGACCAAAGCAAGGTCAAGTTTATATATGGGTCATGTTGGATCAATAAGTAGGTCACAAGGTCAAATCAAAGAAAAACCTTGTTAACACTCTAGAGTCCATATTTTTGTCCAATCTTCATATAATTTGTCCACAACAACGTTCATGACCAAAGCAAGGTCAAGTTCGTATGGGTCATGTTGGATCAATAAGTAGGTCACTAGGCCAAATCATAGAAAACCTTGTTAACACTCTAGAGTCCATATTTTTTGTCCATCTTCATATAATTTGTCCAGAACGATGTTCATGACCAAAGCAAGGTCAAGTTCGTATATGGGTCCATGTTGGATCAATAAGTAGGTCACTAGGCCAAATCATAGAGAAACCTTGTTAACACTCTAGAGTCCATATTTTTTTGTCCAATCTTCATATAATTTGTCCAGAACGATGTTCATGACAAAGCAAGGTCAAGTTCGTATATGGGTTATGTTGGGTCAATAAGTAGGTCACTAGGTCAAATCATAGAAAAACCTTGTTAACGCTATAGAGTCCATAGTTTTTGTCCAATCTTCATATAATTTGTCCAGAACGATGTTCATGACCAAAGCAAGGTCAAGTTCGTATATGGGTCATGTTGGGTCAATAAGTAGGTCACTAGACCAAATCATAGAAAAACCTTGATAACACTAAAGAGTCCATAGTTTTTGTCCAATCTTCATATAATTTGTCCAGAACGATGTTCATGACCAAAGCAAGGTCAAGTTCATATATGGGTCATGTTGGGTCAATAAGTAGGTCACTGGACCAAATCATAGAAAAAAACCTTGTTAAACACTATAGAGTCAATTTTTTTTGTCCAATCTTCATATAATTTGTCCAGAACAATGTTCATGACCAAAGCAGGTCAAGTTCGTATATGGGTCATGTTGGGTCAATAAGTAGGTCACTAGGCCAAATCATAGAAAAACCTTGTAACACTATAGAGTCATAGTTTTTGTCCAATCTTCATATAATTTGTCCAGAACAAGTTCATGACCAAAGCAAGGTCAAGTTTGTATATGGGTCATGTTGGGTCAAAAGTAGGTCACTAGACCAAATCATAGAAAAACCTTGTTAACACTATAGAGTCCATAGTTTTTGTCCAATCTTCATATAATTTGTCCAGATGATGTTCATGACCAAACAAAGGTAAATTTCTTATATGGGTCATGTTGGATCCATAAGTAGGTCACTAGGCCAAATCATAGAAAAACCTTGTTAACACTATAGAGTCCATAGTTTTTGTTTAATCTTCATATAATTTGTCCAGAACAATGTTCATGACCAAAGCAAGGTCAAGTTCGTATATGGGTCATGTTGGGTCAATAAGTAGGTCACTAGGCCAAATCATAGAAAAACCTTGTTAACACTATAGAGTCCATAGTTTTTTGTCCAATCTTCATATAATTTGTCCAGAACGATGTTCATGACCAAAGCAAGGTCAAGTTTGTATATGGGTTATGTTGGGTCAATAAGTAGGTCACTAGGTCAAATCATAGAAAAACCTTGTTAACGTTATAGAGTCCATATTTTTTGTCCAATCTTCATATAATTTGTCAAGAACGACGTTCATGACCAAGCAAGGTCAAGTTCGTATATCGTTAATGTTGGGTCAATAAATAGGTCACTAGGTCAATCAAAGAAAAACCTTGTTAACACTATAGAGTCAATTTTTTTTGTCCAATCTTCATATAATTGTCCAGAACAATGTTCATGACCAAAGCAAGGTCAAGTTCGTATATGGGTCATGTTTGGTCAATAAGTAGGTCACTAGGCCTAATCATAGAAAAACCTTGTTAACACTATAGAGTCCATAGTTTTTGTCCAATCTTCATATAATTTGTCCAGAACAATGTTCATGACAAGCAAGGTCAAGTTTGTGTATGGGTCATGTTGGGTCAATAAGTAGGTCACTAGACCAAATCATAGAAAAACCTTGTTAACACTATAGAGTCCATAGTTTTTGTCCAATCTTCATATAATTTGTCCAGAATGATGTTCATGACCAAAGCAAGGTCAAGTTCGTATATGGGTCATGTTGGGTCAATAAGTAGGTCACTAGACCAAATCATAGAAAAACCTTGTTAACACTCTAGAGTCCATATTTTTCGTTTAATCTTCATATAATTTGTCCAGAACAATGTTCATGACCAAAGCAAGGTCACGTTCGTATATGGGTCATGTTGGGTCAATAAGTAGGTCACTAGGCCAAATCATAGAAAAACCTTGTTAACACTATAGAGTCCATAGTTTTTGTCCAATCTTCATATAATTTGTCCAGAACGATGTTCATGACCAAAGCAAGGTCAAGTTTGTATATGGGTTATGTTGGGTCAATAAGTAGGTCACTAGGTCAAATCATAGAAAAACCTTGTTAACACTCTAGAGTCCATACTTTTTGTCCAATCTTTATATAATTTGTCTAGAACGATGATCATGACCATAGCAAAGTCAAGGACATATACCAATCATGTTGGGTCAATAAGTAGGTCACTAGGTCAAATAATAGATAAACCTTGTTAACACTCTAGAGTCCAAATTTTTTGTCCAATCTTCATATAATTTGTCCAGAACAATGTTCATGACCAATGCAAGGTCAAGTTCATATATCGTTAATTTTGGGTCAATAAGTAGGTCACTAGGTCAAATCAAAGAAAAACATTGTTAACACTCTAGAGTCCATACTTTTTGTCCAATCTTCATATAATTTGTCCAGAATGATGTTCATGACCAAAGCAAAGTAACGTTCATATATCTATAATGTTGGGTCAATAAGTAGGTCATTAGGTCAAATTAAACAAAAACATTGTTAACACTCTAGAGTCCATATTTTTTGTCCAATCTTCATATAATTTGTCCAGAACGATGTTCATGACCAAAGCAAGGTCAAGTTCGTATATGGGTCATGTTGGATCAATAAGTAGGTCACTAGGTCAAATCATAGAAAACCTTGCTAACACGTTAGAGTCCATGTTTTCTGTCCAATCTTCGTATAATTTGTCAAGAACAATGTTCAGGACAAAAGCTAGGTCAAGTTCATTACTTATAATGAATTCTGTTAATCCTCTATTCATGACATTATTGGAAAAATGTGTATAATTCAACTTATTCTCAGGTGAGCGCCAGGGCCTCATGGCCCTCTTGTTTTATTAATCTATGATATTACATGATTGTTTAGTATATCCTATACAGTTCATGTGTTCTATAACAGCTTTATGATGGTGTTACTAGTCCTAAGTTATTGCATTTATAATCTTTGTTGATTTGGTTTGAATTTTTTATTTCATTATTTTGCACATATTTTTATTATCACAATAACTTGTGTTTTTTTTTTTTTGTTAAAGTTTCAACTTATTTCACCGTTTTCAGAATTTATGAAATTTACTGTTTTCAGAATTTATGAAACCTGATATCATAAGGAAATTCATATGGTTTTTTTCTGTGTAGTCCATACAACATTGATATATGTATACAATACATTTTATGATGTATATTTACAGTAAATCCTTGATTCATTGCCACCATTTGTTCAGTCAAATTTTGGCATTATAAAGGGGTTTTGCAACAAATTGGGGGAGATGGATAAAGAAAAACATAAACAAAATGGATTTTGGGACTACAAAATAGTGTGGCAATAAGTGAGGTAGTAAAGTTAACGAGGGGCATTATAACAAGGTTTTACTGTATATGACTATTGTAGCGTAAACATCATCCATGTTCAATACTGGCACTAGTCGAAAAATAAACACATAGTAAAACCTGTATAAAACGACCACCAAATGTCCCAAAACTGCATAGTCCTAATAGACAGGTGGATGTTATATATAGAGGGTCATTTTTATAAAGAACAGGGAGATAGCTAAATTGGTCATACAGAGTCTTTTAAGATTATGTACCTACCGTACGTTTCTATAGTGATTACTATTCTATAAAAATAAGTACCAGTATTGTTGATTTTGAGTGACAAAACAAGCTGTTTCATTTTAGATTTGTAGGTTGTGATCATATTGGCAATAATCATGAATTTCATAACTAAATATAAAATCATTGTACAAGCATTGCAATTTCTAGTGTATTAGTATGTTATAAGAATCATAAAAAGTGTTTAAACATTTTATGAAGTTTACATGGTTTTGTTTGAAATCCTTCAGAATTTTACCACCAGTAATAATAGATCATGAAAAATCCTTATCTTTATAGAAATTCTTTGCTTATGTCTTGAAATTAGAGATATAGGTAAACAACATTGACCAGTCCATTTGACCTATCATTAGGAATATTCATATAAAACGTTCCACCCTATGCATGGGAACTGATTTAGAAGAAATACACACTTGTGAAACTTAAAGGTCAAGTTGATAGATCAATGTTGTTTGCCTATATTCAGATTTGTTATATCTTGGTATTTTGTGTATTCACTGTGATCTACTGGTATTTGTGTTTAGTCAATTCATTGTCATCACTGTCTGTCGAGGTCTTTCTGTTCATTTACTAGTATTACAAGTGATATTAAAATATGTGTTTTATTAATGGAAAAAATGCTGCAACACAACAAGGTTGTAATCTGTCCCTCAAGCTGAATAATGCTTATAATGTCATAATATTGTGTCTCAAAAATTCCTTTCCTTTGGGGAATTAATGTAATGGTTCTAAAAAACAAACAAAAATGGTGTCTATAAAATATTGTGTCACAAAAATGCCTTCTTTGTTTTCGTGCATATGTAGCAGTGTTTTCCTTAATAGCTAGCAACAGGCAGATTTGACTGCCCTGCCTAAAACTCTATAATGGCTGGTTAGAATTCATAAAATGGCCTTCAGAAGACCTGAATATGGTTTTCAACCTAGGTGCCCCCTTGACTCTTGGCCTGTTGGATTAGTCCATCTACCTACTGCTACAAATTTTAGGGAAATAAATGATGTAGTGGTTCCAAAAATAAAGAAGGTCATCTCGTTCAGTTACAGCATACTTTTCTCAGTATTTTTAGAGATTTATCTCGATCAATATCTTTGAAACTTATTTAAAGTATTCTTTGTTTTTGTATTGAAAGTGCCAGAGTTCTGTCATGGGAAAAGTGCAAATATAAGTTTATCATAATTTTCACTATTTAAAACTGTTTTTGTATCTATTTATTATTACTATTTCGACATTTTTTCATCACAATTTGCATGTGCTACATTATTACATGGAACAAAGAAAATAAAATTTATTGTTGTTTGAAGTAAAAATCGTTATGTTTTATTGGAAAAGATATTGATGGATGGAATTGGGTTTTACGTCCCAGTCAAGAATTTTTCACTTATATCAAGACATCCCCAGCTATAGGTGAAGTAGCAAAACTTTCTTACATTGATGTGTGCTTCAGGCAGTGTGCAGGGAGGTTTTTAAGGTCTCCTCTGAGGAACCCCCATGCAAGTGATGGCTTTCGTGTGCTTGGGGAAAGAACAGTCATAATCTATGTTCAAGACTTGGTCAGACTCTGGCCAGGGTTCAAACCCATACCTCTATATAAGTGAAAGAATATACTTTTATTTCCCTGTTGTTGGATGGTGGTCAGTGAAATTTCATGTGAATTAAAAATAAAACATAGGATGATGGAGGAAATGAGAAGGCTTTTGAAAAACCTCCAACTCTAAACCAGTGAACCGATAAATGTTTAAACACTGGAATAGACTGAGTGGGATTTGAAGCTGGGGAGAGTTCAATCTGGCATAATAAGAATCGCTACTGTTCATTGCCACAAGTATAATGCACAAGTTTTACAAATTCATCTGCTGATCTCTCAGTAAAAGTGAAGTAACCTTGACTGCAAGTTTGTGACTGAAAGTCATTGCTTCTTCATAGGAATTCGTGAAATTTTGCACAAATATTTGTCATTGTCCAGTCAATACAGTGCACAACAATAGACAATTTATGATTGTGTTTGGTCACGTCTATGTATTACGAATCATGAATTGTCTTGGCTAAAAATATGAGGCACATGTACAGTTAATGGGGCAGGCATCATGCAGTACACACTGTAGGCTTGATTGGAGTAGATTCTTTCACTTATAACGAGGTAGTCGGTTCATGGATGGTGGAGTAAACCAGAGTTCCCAGAGAAAACCACCAACCTTTGACATTCAAACTGAAAACCTTTGTCATACTAGGTGGTGAAATATGCTGTCATCTGTAACTACTAATTTTATTCCACTCTTTCAATGAGACCTGTCATACGGTAGGCTGGAATTATTGACAAAATCAAACTGCGTTTCTAAAACAATATTTATTTTTAGAATTCTATAAAAAGTATAAATTAACAGTACCCTAATTTAAATCATGATATTCACACACTTCATGTGTGTGTTGTCAAATGCAACAACTAACAATTTTAACAATTATAACTAATTTACAAAAGTGAAAAAATAAAAATCTATACCAAAAAACTTGCCATTATTGGCAATATTTATAGGATTTGTGCAAAAAACATATACAAAAAATCACAGAGAGAATTATTACACTATCATTATTTACATTAAACTAGAATTCAACAATAACTTTTTGTTCAGTATCACTGAGTATATTTTTAACATTCTAATACTGAATTAACTAAATTGTTCATCTACAACATTTCAAACCAGAAAGTAATGACAGCATGACAAACTTGAATCTAGGCAAAGAAAAAAATAAAATAAAAATAATAATAAAAAAAAACTATATCATATTCTGAAATAAAAAATCCTTAAGACCAAAACTTGCAACTGGACTTTAAACTTAAATAACTTTTTGCTAAAAAGTCTATCGGACCTAACATATTCCAATTCTGCATATATGATCAAAACATTTCTTGGATCATATATTTTGTGCATAAATCCTTAAAATTGATCACATGGTAATACAGTGTTAACACTGCAGAATATGGCCTTGTAGAACATCGACCATGTGACAATACAGTGTTATCACTGCAGAAAATATCCTTTGACAGAGATAAAAATTTGTTTATGCTTAGGTTCTCTGCTAGCAACATCTGATTGATATGAACTATACATGTATCTATGGACTTTAAAAATTATTTTGAGTGCTTGAAATTTTTTATCCCAAAAAAACCTGGTTTCAGGTTCTACTAGAAAAAAAAATTAACCAAAGTTTGACACAAATACTGACATCAATGTATGACTTTAATGCAGGTGAGCTAATAAACCACAAAAATATACTAAGACACAAAAATATACTAGGACAAAGAGCATTAATATGCAGTTATTGATCGATCAATATACAGACACATAAAACAAGACAATTTAAACTTTAACAGCCTATTAATTTTTTTAACACAATGAGATACTGTAATATATTTTCTAACAGGACGTACATGATATCTCAATAAAGCTATTTTAATACATGTAGGAACAAATTATTAAGGGACGGAATGTTACATGTATATTAATGAACACAGAAGAACACATGTCATAAAAATACCATCTAAAATTTAAATCTTTTCAAATTTTTATCAACTATCTGGTATACAATGTAAATGGCAATACGTTTTACAAATGGTTTTAATAAAATGAGATCTGTACTAAAATTAAAGAAATGGTGTACTAATTGATTGAGTGGAGTTGAGTTGAGTGCAATAATGATGTAGTATGCCCCAGTTAAGATTCTTCCATTTATAAATATAGAAGCAATCAGTTCTTGGATGAAAGAGAAAACTGATGTGCTTGGCGAGCAACCTGACAAACTTCCTAATGCTAGCATCTGCACAAGTGGTATTTCAAACTAGGCAAACCACTAGAAACATTTGAGTTAGCCCATGATAAAATGGCCTTAATGCCTTTTTGATTGCCATAAAACAGGCCACCTTATACAAGTTTTGCAAGCAGTCATTTCTTCACCACATTTCTTCACCACAAAACTGTGATAAAAAATGAAAAATGCCTATACACCTTGTATTTAAAGCAAATAAAGCAGTGTTAGAAATAACAGCCAGCTCAACAGTTTGAGACTGATAACTTAGGAAGGATTGGTTACTTTTTCAATAGTCTCCAATATACAAAAATAAAACATGTTGGTTTTATCAAACATGGATTGGTTGAAATTTTCAACTTATTTCTAACATATGAATAAAGGAAAATTGATTGATTTGTAGTTAATGTTTCTTCATAACTATTTCGGTACTACATTATAACATATATAGTCTGATCACAGTTTGATTAGGTAGGATTCTGTTGGCAGACATCGCCCTTTGCTCAGACAATCCTCAACCCAGCTGTTTGACACTAAAACTGCACCATTAGCATCTGAAACAAGGGTTTTCAGATTCTCTATATCACAATCTTTGTTTGCTACAATGTGTGTACTGTCTTCAGTGACCGTATCATCAATGTCCCCACCATAAGCAATCAGATATCTCTTGTACCTTCTAAGTTGATCTTTTTCAAGTTTTTCTGAATATAAGAATGCTGTAACTCCAGAGAAAACTTCTGGTAGTTTCCTTGTTTTAGTAACACCATTTCTGCTTGTAGACGGATCAGATTCTGAACTGTTCTTAGAAACCTTGGACGGCACATCATTTGCATAAGTTGTTTTCCTTTTCAAAAGTTTTTGTTTATGAGGATAATAATATATATATGTTGGTATCCCCTTTGAGGCTAAGTGTTTTCTGATCAGTCTCTCGGTACCATACCAGTTAAAACCTGGAGTATCATGTCCAATACGAGGCAGGTGTATACTAGCCCCTGTGGATTTCGCATGTTTGTAGAGTGCCTTTAGTCCAGCATCAAGAGAGGACAGCTTAATTCCAGATAAATTATTTTTCTTATCTCTATGTTGAGCTATGATCAATGCCAACCAAACATCCTTGTCATCATCGTCGCCAAAAGCGACAACATGGCAATCTCCGAGGGTCAGATCATTCATTTTACCTGCTAGTTCATACTGATGTTCTGGAATGACAGAGCGTGCAGATATTGCTGAAAACACACCACCTTTGCCCCACCTTCCCCAGTCATCAACACAATGCACCACAATATTAATCTTACTGTCTTTATCATCTATAGGCTGTGTTACATCTCCACTCACATATTTAATTGACCTTCTTTTGGTTGGTTTTTCATCTTCATCATCTGCCTGAGATAAATCAACCTATAATATATATATAAAAGCATAAATTCAACCAGTTCTGTACAAGTCCTTACATCCGCATACTTGGAATTCCATATTACTGAACTTCATAATTTTGTATTTGGAGTGGAGTGGAATGGAGTAAAGCAGTTTTAGGCCAAGTCAAGATTATTTCACTTCTATCTAGGCGGTCATTTAAGTGAAGGTTGAGGAAACCAGAGTACCCAGCTGAAACAACCATTGACCTTCAGCAAGTGAATGAACAAACTTTCTCATACTAGGATCTTTACCGAGAGTAATTCAAACCTAGCTGGTGAAAGGTGCTGTGGTCGATAAACACACGCTTTTAACCACTAAGCCATCAAACCCCTTGTATGGAGATTTTATTTTTTCAATAACAAGCAATCAAGTCAATCTTAGTCTTTAAAGGAAAATCAATATCTACTTTGTTGACCCAAACCACTTCCAGAAACCTACTTACGTGACCTATGAAATTAGGCATTGGGTGATAAGCTATGTAATAAATTACCGTTAGTTTACAATAGTCAATGTTGAAATTAAGGTTTTACATGCATCCATTATCTCTATTAGAGTAATTTTATCAGATGGCATATTATGTGGATAAAAAATATGAATTATATAAATTGTTGATTTCAAAACCAATTTGATTTTCAACAACAACTGTACATTACATTACCTCCAATAAATGATTTTGTAAAAGTTAATTTATAAATATGTCTGTACTAAACCATATTAATCAGAATTTAGCTTCTGGAGTTATAATAATTTAAATTTTTAAAAACTTTCTTCTTATCAAAAATTTTGATTGAACTTTTTAAAAAAGAATCACTTTTTTATAGTTGTATTAATTTTTACATCTATTCCCAATTACAGTATGGTATAACATGAGGCTGGTGAATCTAGCTAAACAAGAGGTGCTTACCCTTCCAGACCCTGGAGTGTCACTTCCCTAGTGGAAATTCATGTGTTTAACTAAATTTGCCAGTTTTCAAAGTTTCGTTTTTACTTTGCTTTTTTTGGATTGTGATTCGAACATGGATTAGTATGAAACAAACCTCTGGTTCTGACAGGTCATCTTCATCCTCCTCTTCAACTTCAATACAACAACTTTTATATCCATTATCTTTCCAAAGCTTCTCCTTTCTCTTCCTTCTTTCTTGTGCTTTCCTTCTTTCCTCTTCTTCTGCTTCCTTTGCTCTCTTCTCTGCTGCTTCTTGTCTTTTCTTTTTACGCTCTGCTAATTCTTCTGGTGTTAGTTGTTTTCTTGGCTTTCTAGAAGATTCTGGTAATAGCCCAAGTAAATTTGATTGTTTCTTTCTTAAACTTCTCTCACCAGATACATTGTCTTCTAAAACAAGCTTTTCCATTTCTATCAATTTTTCAAAAGCTTCTTGATCTTGTGTTGATGGTTCTTTTGAATAATCTGTACCTTCAAATACATACATACTAGGTGGTGCCACCATTTCTTCATCTGGTTCCTCTTCTTCTGCTGTCACTTCCTCTTCTTGCCATTCCCCATCCTTACTATTTCCCAGAATCTTTATGAAGTCTGTATCATCCCCAGAGCTGTCATCATCACGAAAGAGAGAATCGACACCAAATTTGAGAATGTCTTGAAGTTTAACTTTGTCATCAGTGATCAGAGACTGTTTTGAGGCACTGAGAGAAAACTGGCCCTCCTCTATGACTTTCTCTGTTAGTTTAAGTTTGTCTTCTGCTCGCTTCAGAATAATTTCCTCTACTGTATTTCTCCCCACTAACCTTAACACTTTGACTGGTTTGGTCTGTCCAATTCTATGAGCTCTGGCTGCAGCCTGGAGATCATTTTGTGGATTGAAATCACTATCTACAAATATCACAGTATCTGCTGATGTAAGGTTAACTCCTTGTCCACCTGCCTTTGTACTCAAAAGAAATACGAAAGTCTCATCATTTTTGTTAAAATTCTGAATGGCTAAAAATCTTTCTTCACCTCGAACTGATCCATCAAGTCTCTCATATAAATATCCTCTGTAACCTAAATAGTCCTGTAAGATGTCTAGCATATGTGTCATCTGTGAAAAGAGGAGTACTTTGTGACCTGTTGATTTTAGATAACCTAAAAGTTTATCTATCAAGATCAATTTTCCACTTGCCTCAACAAGATGCTCACCAAGAACAAATGGTTCTGGTTCAACACCATCAAATAGATAGGGATGGTTCACACATTTTCTTAACTGCATTAAAATGTTCATTAATCTTGGAGTAGCTCCAGTTCTTGTTTCAAACACTTCTACATCTTTCACCAGAATAGCTTTGTACAACTTCTTCTGTAAGGCAGTGGTTCTGTGATAAAGAACAAGTTCCGTCTTACCAGGTAAATCTTTTAGGACTTCTTCTTTGGTCCTTCTCAACAAATATGGCTGCAACAATTGATGTAGCTCTGAGAAGTCTGACGACTGATCAATGTCACTATATCTTTCTACAAATCTGTCTTGTCTTGAGGGACGGAATGTAGATGGTGCCACAAAACTAAGTAATGAATGTAACTCCTTCAAATTATTTTGTACAGGTGTACCAGTCAACAAAAATCTTTGTCCAAATTGCCATTCTATAAGAGTTTTGTGCAATAGTGACTCATTATTTTTCAGCCTATGAGCTTCGTCAACAACAAGCACCTGCCAATCAATAGAGGACAGAAATCCAATATCCTTTAGGCAGAGCTCAAAAGTAGTAACTAAAATGTCTATTGGTGCAAAACCATTTTTCCTGATTGATGACTTTATCTCATGTGATATTTCATCTCTTTTTTCTTTATCACCAATAAAACATTTGACTTTTGTTGATGGAGAAAAGCGCTTAATTTCTTGCTCCCAGTTCTCCAAAACTGATCTTGGACAGACAACCAAACTTGGTTTTTTCTTGGACTTCTTGTTTTTAGTCTGCATATATAATAAAAAGGCAATAGTTTGACAGGTTTTGCCTAGTCCCATTTCATCTCCAAGTATTGCACCATGACCTGAAACAAAGTTATAATATACTTAAGAAATGACTAAATGGTTTTGTGTCATTTATAAGGTGATAAACAACAGTGAAGGATGCCCAAATTGAATAATAATTATTATTTTCATTTGAAATCTAAATATTTTTATTTTCTTCATTCTCTGAATAAAAAAAACAACAGTAGCTGATATTTGCTCATGCAATGCTAAACTGTTTTAACAAGGACCACTATGGGCAATATTAAACAAGGAGAGGAAACTCCTCCAAAATAATATTGATTCTCTACAAGTAACAAAGGGAGGGAACTCAACTCAAATCCAACAACAAAACAGATCAGATGAGCAAAAAGCCCCATTTATGTTACAAAACCAAAATATTTAATTTATACCCAATTGAACTAATTTTATCAGAATAAATCATTAATCTGTAGATTCATCGTGTGTTAATACTAACCCTTATGATAACAATCTATCAGCCAGTTAACACCATCAAGTT
The DNA here is from genome assembly GCA_021292105.1 of Anadara kagoshimensis. NCBI lineage: Eukaryota > Metazoa > Mollusca > Bivalvia > Arcoida > Arcidae > Anadara > Anadara kagoshimensis. The sequence goes on from CM037860.1 coordinate 33,007,128, forward strand.
GATAGGACCGCAAAGCCAAAGCAGACCAGCCTAACTTTTGTAAATGCTCGTTAGATGTCACATAGCGCATTTTAGTTTCACGGGAAGAACCGGGTTCTTCTTCCCCCTCACTGTCACTCATATTATGCATGTTGTCGATTTGGTTTCTGCTGAGCAGGCACTACACTTTAATTTCTGCCGGGCTCATCATTTTCCAAGTTCAAGAATAGACGTGACGAATAATTACCTCCCCTTCACCTGGAAAGCTTATTGTTACTCGGGTTAAAATCGATAGGTAATTTCGGTCAGCAACACACGTGGAAATCTTATCAACAGAAAACTCTAGATATTTAAGTTCAAATATTGTGACTTTTCTAATTTTAACCTAACAATCACAATGACTTCATGCAGTGTGAAGGTAATTTCTTGATGTGCATTATTTACACGGTTTTGCATTTCAACATATTTTGAAAGTGAAAGTAGATCAAGCCTACAGTAGAAACAGTACAGTAATACTTGTTCTGTTGCACCTGATCTTGTGTGTGATGCAAAATAACCTTACCTTACACATTATAGCGTAGAAAAGACTATAGTTACATCACTAAATCACATGGTGCTATTTCTCTAAGTAAAGTCAATCCTGTCTATAAAGGCCACCAAATGGAACCAGTTAAAGTGTTCATTATAGACAGGTGGTCCTTATATAGAGGTTCAAATAAACATAAATTAGGAGCAATTAGGATAAATTTTACTGGCCTTTTAAAGCATATAGCCCTTATATAGAGATGGTCTTTAAGGCAGATCTGACTGTACTTCTAATGTGACCATGGTCAGTGTTGAGTTATAATTAGTGATCGAGGCAAGCTTTTGGTTGATTAGTTGTAATATTGTTTAACGTCACATCAGCAATTTTCTACTACTCATGACAATTAAATGCATGTCGATTCATCAAAGAATATGCATGTAAGCACAAGATGTATATGCAAGTGTTTTATCGTCTGCCTTGTACTAGCAGACACTTGGGACAATTTAAGGTGCTAGCTCGCAGAGTAAAAAGCCCATGATATATAGCCCATACACACATTGTTTTTGACAACTATACCATTAAGTTAAGCATACTTGTGTGTGTATATTCTATTTACAGATTGGAATAATTGGTGGATCTGGACTTTCAAATCCAGATATTCTGAGGGATGCAGAAGAAAAGTCAGTAGATACACCTTATGGAAAAGTAAGTATAGTACCGGTACAATGAATTATATTAGTATACATACAAATCTGGACTGTCATACACATGTTTGGGACTGGGGTTGTGTCTGTATTAATGGATGTTAACTTTTTGATCAAAATAGTCCTTGGAACTATCAAATTCATAAATTAAACATAGTCCTGAAAGATGCTCAGTCCTTGAAAATTGTGAACCAGCTCAACAGGCATCCAGTAATAAGTTTTTAACGTAACATAGAGGTATATGGGCAAGTACTCTCAGGAAATTTTTAAAATAATGTAATTAGGTGGTGCATATAGCATCTTTTAGTGGTGTGTTCTTATCCATGTTATCTGTTTGGTCAATCAAAAAAATTAAACTGATAAAAATAATAATTGTCACTTTCTGTGATTAATAGTGCCAATATGGTAAGGGAGGCAACTCATCGGTAATAAATTCATACTACCTGGTATTTTAGATTTGCATTGCAGGATACAATCTTTGACGTGTTACATTTTCTTTATTTTATTCATAATCTAGTCTTTACATCTGTATATATCTATTTTATTTTATAGCCATCAGATTCACTAAAGATAGGCAAGATACAAGGAGTACCATGTGTGTTGTTGTCAAGGTAACAAGTCTGCTTACATTCTTCTTCTTCTACTGTATGCTCCTCCCTGAATCATGAATGTATTCACACTGGCTAATGACAGAAACACTTATTCTATGTACAAGTTAAAATCCTGTATTTACAATTAAAAACATTTACATTCATATTAAATGTCCGTCATAGTCTTTGCCAGAGTGTAAAAATTGTAAAGCTAATGTACAAAATGCAGTTCCAAAAAGTCATGCCAATCACATTTTGTATATCAGTTTTATAATTTTTACACAATGTCATTTCAGAAGACACAATCCTATCATGGTGGAACATGCCAAATAAATAACATGGCAGTTTGTGAAGTGTTGAGTCTTCTGTAGTTTTCTCATATTACTTTAAACCTCAGAACTCTCTTGTATCCACAGGGATCCTCCATTGGACTCTTTACCATACCGATTCTCTGTTTAACTTAATAATTTACAAATGTTTATTACAGACATGGAAGAGGACATACCATCATGCCCACCAATGTTAATTTCCGAGCTAACGTCTGGGCCCTGAAGGAAGAAGGGTGTACACATTTGGTGGTTACAACAGCTTGTGGTTCACTACAGGAGGGTATACACCCTGGAGATATAGTAGTTTTAGATCAATTTATAGACAGGTTAGAACAACAGTTTGATGAATGGGTGAAATAGGTCTCATAAATTAGGTTTCCAATTCTTTTTTATTCTCTGTGTTTTTAACCTGTGTTTTATGAATGGGTGAAATTTGTCTCATAAGCAAACAGTTTTCTAATTATTTATTTATTTATTAAAAAATTGCCATTCTTTTTGGGTTCTATTATGCACTTTTTAAAACCTGTACAATAGGTTGTAAACAACATTTTATCTTCTAATGTTCATATTCAATTTCTTGAAGATGACATAAACATATCAAGACAGATTAAAACTGGTAAAAATAAAACATATTATGTTAATAAAATCTGATTTTATATCAGTTGACAAGAAGTCATTAAATTAAACCAGGTTTGGCTTGATTGTTTCTTTTTTTTTTTTTTTTTTTTTTTGGCATGCAGTTGACATTATAAATTGACATAGTTACCATCCATGTGATTAAACTTGATTTCTATTTATCATTATGTATACAGAACACAGAAAAGAGTACAGACGTTTTATGATGGAGCTCCTACATCTCCAGTTGGGATCTGTCACATGTCAATGGCTGAACCTTTTTGTCCAAAAACCAGACAGGTAACATATATGTATTGTAGGCTTGTTGTACACCGGTATCTCTTATTTAAGTATTAATTACCAATGTTTGGTAGCAACTGAGTGGTTAAAGTGTTAGCTTTCAAATCCTAGGTATCTTGTTGCTGTTGGTTATACCTACGTCAACCACTAGATAGAACAGCTTTTTTCTTGTCATTAGTTGCTCTAGCTGACTCAATACCAGTATAATAGATAGAGTTTCTGTGATGTTTGTCTGTGGTGTTACAGGCAAGTCCACTAGCATTCTAAAAGTCACCATTAGAACATAGCAATACATGGTAGTACAAATCAAATCATAAATACTTTGCACAAAACTCACGGATCACATGAAGTTGTGCTTTAGACTAATCATTGAGATTGAAAGGAAAAACTGTTGTAGCAAATAGCTGAAAGTTGATAACACATTCAAACTTTGTTTGGTCACAAAGCTATTATGATGTAACAATATCTTTAAATGTGACACAGTCAAAAACAAATTATTGGGGAGTCACATAATGTGGTACATAGTATGCATTCAAGTAAAACATTATCCATGTAAATTCCGTAAACATGTTAATTTTATATTTTTTGCAACAATACAATAAGGCTAATTTAATTCTGCCATCAAATTACATATGGTCGTAATACACAAGGTGATCCATGAGATTTATGCAAATTAAAGTCCTCTATATATACACAACTTATACTTTCCACTTAAATTCGTATGTGCTAGAATTTAAGCATTTACATTAATAGTTTCTTGCAACAACATGATGCACTGTACTGTAAATGATTGTTTAGTAAAATCTACCTATGTTGCTCCGGAATAACCACCTCGCTAGTAGCAACTCCATTTTGATTTCCAACAATCATTACTTCTATGATTGTCTTTATAAGCCTCCCTCATTTAGTTGCAAAACTCCTTTGTAGTGCCAAATTATGATGGAACAAATGGTGATGATGAATCAAGGTTTTACTGTATATTATTTTTGTTGACAGATATTAAGTACTTGTATAGAAGAATGTGGGTTTAGATACAGAAACAGCGGAACTTGTCTAACTATTGAAGGTCCAAGGTTTTCATCAAAAGCAGAGAGTAAACTATGGAATGCTTGGGGCGCTCATGTTGTAAACATGACAACTGTTCCAGAGGTATGTTTTGAATAAAAATAAAATGTTAGTATGTTGACAATACATTAAAGGGTAATTGTCAAGCAGCTGAGAGTGATACTTCTTTAAATACATGTAGGTTCAATAACCCTTTCTGTATGATCATAAGCTGCTAGAATTGGATCTGATTTTGACAATTTAGCAACATCCATGGAATGCTAAAATAGTACATTGTAATCATACCTCATAAAGATGGTGTCATCATTTTGACAACCAAAATGCCTCTAAATTTTCAAATTCAGTATTAAGTACTACTTATTCTATATAATTTTACCTCATCTTAGTAATTATATACCTGTACATAATACTAAATTACAGGTTGTTTTAGCAAAAGAAGCTGGACTTTGTTATGCTGCTCTTGCGTTAGTAACAGATTATGACAGTTGGAGGGAAGGAGAAGAGGGTGTAAGTAACTTATTTCTATTTTTATCCTGGATCCTGGATACACACGTTTACAAAACTTCTAAAAATGTATTTTGGGGTACAGGTTGTCAAGTGGTCTAATGTTGCATAGTGCCTCTTACTGCCTTGGCTAGAATCCCACTTGACCAGATCCTGATGTGAGAAACTTTGTCAGTTTGTCAATGATCAGTGGTTTTCTGTGTACTCCGGTTTTCTCCATGATCCAAGAAGTGACCTCCCTTAATATACGGCAAGTGAAAGAACCTTGAAACTCAAAAACAATTGTTTATCTTACATGTGCCTATGTTTGTGTGTCATGAATTTGATGTCACAAAATGAAAGAAAGTCAAACATGTGGATAGTTAACTATTTTTTATAAAGAAATACAGGTGCACATACTCATGTACGCTGTCTGAATATTGACCAGTTGATCTAAAACAAGAATTGCACCCCACCCACTAAATTCTATAAAAAATTTTGGAAAAATTATTTCTACATAGATGTTTCAAATGACTTAATTCAGTCATTTTAGGCCTTTTCAGGTAAAAATGGAAGTCTATTCTTGCATAATTATTAATTCCCTAGAATAGATCAACTAAAATGTTTTCTTATCTTGCTCAGTCTGTTTCAGTTCATATTTTTTGTAGGCATCTTCTTTATCAGCCATAGTTACCTTCCTGTTTATCAGCATCTTTTGCATGCACTGAGATACTGGATACATTTATAAGTCTCATCTGAAAAGCTTCTGTAGTTACAAGCTTTTTACAGCTCAAATATGGGCAGGAGATGAAAATAATCGTAGAAAATATTTCAGTCTGAAGCGAGGTAAGAACACTCAACCATATCAATGAAAGGTAGTAACAGTGCCACTCTCTTGTTCGTGCCCATTCAACCTTTACACCCCCTTCCCTATTCAGTGTGTACATAAATAAATTTTCATATTTGTAGGTCAATGTAGAAGAGGTTATGAAAACATTTCGATTAAATTCTGAACATGCTTTAGCAGTACTACAGAAAGCAATACCTGCAATAGCCAAAGAGGACTGGACAGCAGTAATGAAATCCAACCAGGTAAGTCATGATATATTGAATATATTTATTTTCACATTAGTATTTCACTTATATGTCACCAATGTAGTTTAGCTTAATTGTTGAGAATAAAGTGGCCATTCTTGCATGTGTTTGATACTTTAACTCCAGACCTGTTCAATTTTGCTTCCACTTTCCAAAGTGCCCAAGTGTGTCTATTGATCGACAATTATCTCCCTTTAATTTGGCACTTAACTGGATTATAAATGTCAAATAAATCATATTGGTAATCTGTCACACATTTTAATAATTTTATCATTCATACCCTGTTCAGAATGATGTAATAAACATGCACTTATATATAAAACAGAAGTGCTTGTTGCCAACAATTGGTTTCAATATTTATTAAAACCATCGCTTCAAATTATGTCTTTGGGACACCATCTTGAATCTACAGCAAACACCTTTCCACATTGACTACTGTTGAATGACATGTTCACCAAAGTAAAACACACAATACTGAAGGAGCCTCAAAAGTACATGTAAAAAGGCAGGATATAATCAAGTGAGTTTCTACATACTGTATAAGAAGAAACAATAACAGTAGGAAACTTTCGCAGTTTTGATCTTCAAAATATTTTGGGGTAAGAAATGGTTGACTGTACAGAAAGTGTACCAAGGGAAATTAGAAATTTTCGCTGAGAAGATATATTCTCAGTACAAGTGTTATCGTGAAAATAGCAGATATCTTTTTGTCGCGAATGTTTCTTCTTATACAACACATGTAGATCACAGGTTTTTATAGCCTTTGTTCAACTGCTACCATAGTCTCTTATTGCTAATTAATCACATTTGAATGAAACAAACTTGACAAAAGCCAACTAAGATGATTAATAGATTAATGTTTATGGTTTTTAATGGTTTTTCTATATTTTTCCTATTTTCAGGAAGCTGTGAAGATGAATGTATTGTTACCACATGGATATTAAAATCTTTAAATATCTCCTGATCTGCCAATTGTGAATTTTATTGTGAAGCTTTACATTTTGTTAATATTTTGAAAACTTTGCACATATAATATTGATATTGCGTATAATCATATTCTAAGATATACTGGTATATATCAAATTTTTATCACTATGCTTACAGGTATGCACTGAGGACTAGTTATTTTGTTGTTATAATTAAAAAAAAATATGAGAATATTTACAGGGTCATTTGCCAAGTGGTTCAAGTGCTAGCTTAAGAGTCAAAGCATAGGATTGAATGTGTGATGTGCTGAAAAACCATTGCAGAATAAAACTTTAATGTAGAATTGATAAAAACCTACATAAAAAACCCAAAGTTAAATCTATCCCTGTGAACGGCCATTTGTTAACAACATAATCATGCCTTAAATATACGTATAACCTGTGCCTTTACATACATTATTTTCCCGCTATTTGATAAAATGTAGAAAAATACATTTATAAGTAGTTGTCAACATGAAAGAATGGTAAGAAGAAATACCTTACCAGTAACTTTGAACATGGTGAATTCATGAATTAAATGCATTTTTTTTCAATTATGAAAATATCACAAAAAGATAGATTGTTATGTAAGTTTTATTAAAGATTGTTATGTAAGTTTTATTAAGATTTTAATAAGATATTATATTGTTGTTAAGCTTGCAAAATTAGACAATCATGTATATTGTGTATTATGTAGCTTACTTTGGGATTCATTTGTGTCAATATGTAATCACATGAGATGATTTCATGCATAAAAGATTTTAATAAGATATTATATTGTAACGTTGCTAAGCTTGCTAATTTAGACAATCATGTAGTATTGTGTATTATATAGCTTACTTTTGGATTCATTTGTTTCAATATGTAATCACATGTTTTTAATGCATAAAAGATTTCTGTCTTCATAATACCATTTAAAATCAGAAAATTGTGGGTTCAAACCCCTGCTGGGGTCTGACCAAGACTCGAAAATAGGTAGTGACTGTTCTTTCGTCAAGCACTCAACATTTAGAAATGAAAGTCATGGGGTCCTTTGGAAGAGACCTTAAAAATGGATGTCCTGTGTCATGATAGGCATAGCACATTAAAAAAACTTGGTTTAAGTCAAATAGTCTTGATGGACGTAAAACCCCATTTAAAGTCCTTAAGTACATGGGAGCCAGTAATGTGAAAAAAGCCAGGTCAAAATAGATGTACATGTATATCTGAAAACCTGAAAACATAAACTACTTCACATGTAGTCCCTATCAATAATTTAACTTCACACATAGTCCCTATCAATAATTTAACTTCACACATAGTCCCTATCAATAATTTAACTTCACACATAGTCCCTATCAATAATTTAAAGCCCTTTGGGTGTTTCAAACTTGACACCAAACACACAAGTTTGAGGATTAATTATCCTGTATTTTTAGTTATTTTAAAATGTAACATTATTCAGAGCTGTATTATACTTATACTCGGTATTAAATGTTTCCGATATAATGTACACATATTTAAACACACCATCAGTAATTTAGATTTTTGAGTTTTTCAAACTTTACAAAAAATTTAGAGGTATATGTTTCCTTTGTAACTTTTTTTTACATTATTCAGAATGGTATTACAATGTATACTCATACCCGGTACATTGTACTAAATGTTTTTGTTATGGTGCACATGTATATTATTTTTAAATATACTTGGGACATTAAATTTGTATTATTTTGTTTTATTTCTGTTCTTGTTGTCATTCACTCTTTAGGTGAACAACACTGACCTGTCTGCTTGACCTTTCATTTGGAATGTTCATATAGGAGGCTCCACCTAATAAATGGGTAGTTTAAGATTCGCAGTTAATACATGTACAGGTTTAGTGATATATAGACAAATTAATACTTGTGTTCCCTACATGTAAATGTACTCATCCATAATAAATATTTAAATTAAAGGTCAAGTGGACAGGTCAGTGTTGTTTGCCTGTATTCTGTAAAACAAAAATTCTCATTTTCTATTTTAAAATCATTACCATGGTTATTAGATCCATGTGATGGTCTGTTTGTTCCAGTTTAGCTATGCCCAATTCAACGTTCTAATTTAATAGTCCTTAACTATATTATTTATGATTATATAGTTGAATTCATATTTTATGGAACTGACCAATAGAATGTATCTCAATTTGTAATCAGGGGCCTAATGATGGCCAAGTGGTCTAGATAGTGTGTGCACTTACTGACCACAGCACCTCTAACCACTTGAGTTTAATTCACACTCTGGCAGATCCAAGTGCAAGATGGTTTGCAAAGGTTACAGTTTTCTCTGGTACTCAGATTTCCTCCATTCATGAACTGACCTCTGTATAGGTGAAGGAATCTTGACTGGGGTGTAAAACACCATTACTAAACTCAATTTATTATCAACACTTCTTTAATTGATAAACAATGGTAAGTAAAATCAAACTTGCTGAAACTTGAGCGTTAGTGAATATGGGTTAGGATCACACCAGTTTTTAAATCGGTAAATTTAATGTGTTCAATTGTGTATGTGATATATTGTTAATCTTGGTGGTCTAGCCTTGCTAAGTTCATATTATTCAGCTGCAATTTGCTGTAGTTCATTTTTAGCTCACCTGACAAAAGGTCATTTGAGCTTATGGCATAAAGCAGCATGTGTATGTGCGTGTCTGTGTATTTTTGACTACCTTTCTTGTTACAATGTTATAATTCTGATTTCCTCTGGCCTATGGAATTCTTCTCTCGAAATTCATATTTTTATGAATTTTTTCCTTAAAGTTTTTAAATTATACTTCTTGCAAACCGGTTAAGCCAGGTAGTAATTTTTTGGTATACAAAAAACTACACATATTATGGTGATAATTAATAACCTATGATTCCTAACATACTTGGAATGTGATGCCAATACTTTCCCATTTTAGTTTTCAGAATGTTGTAATAAAGATGAAATATGAAAATTAGTTTAAATTTAAAATTTGTTCCAATTATACTGTAACTGTCCTTCAGTTAGAAGCAATACTTTTACCATTACTGCTAATTGGAAGAAGATATCTTCTGCTAAATTCAACCCAAGTATTGAATAAAATCATGGTTTCATCAATAGAAACTTGATGAGAATTTACAAAAAAAGGTCAAAAATTCACCACACTTACCAATTCAAAATGTCACCAGTGACCACTTACCAATTTAAAAACTCACCACACTTACCAATATCTTCAGAGCTAGATGCTGACCACCATTTTCCATTCCACCTGTGTAACATGTGTCACTCCTTGTTATATACAGTGAGAACCCCAAAGGAGGAGATTGACAGGGGGAATGAGTTGTACTAGTATTTTAAAAATAAAATTAACAACATTCTTGAAATTGATTAGATGCAAATATTACATTGACAGATGCAAAATAAATACTAACAGGGCTGAAAAATATTTTTGTTAAAAGTTCACAATTTTAGAATTTTAAAAACTATAAAATGTAGCCCCCATAGTGAGCCCCATTAAAATTTAGATTGCTAAATGTGACAACATGCAAATCACTGAAAATTTTGGATTTGAACACCTGCACATGTTGAAGGGCTGGCACAGAGCTGCATCAATTTTCTGACATAATTGACAGGTCAACAGAAATGTCAATTTCACCATTTCAACACCTTCTTGAGTTACCTAGTTAAAAGTTATAAATCATAGTGAATATTTCTGGATAATATCATCTGATATTTTGAACATGATCTGATATTGCTATTTGCTCAATATATTTCTAAATGTAAGCTGTTTGTTATTGACACAGTAAATTTAAGTTATCAGTTGATCATCAGCTGTGTGGTTTTCTCTGCAGATAATTGATCAATTGGCATAACATTAATCTAATTAATAATACAGACATTATTAGTTAAGTCCTCAATCTACTATATACATGTAGTATATTCCTCCCTTCCAATGTTTTTACCACAGTGGTAGCTCAGTTAGTAGAATGCTTGTTCCGTAAGTTGGAGGTCGTGGGTTCCAACCCAGACTGGGTCTGTACAAAGACTTGAAAGTGGGTGATGACTGTTCTTTCACCAAACACTCGGTCTTACGAAATGAAAGTCAGTTCTTTTGGATGGGAACTTAATGTAAGCGAGGTCCTTTGTCACAGTAAGCATGCCACAATAAAGAACCCTGCTGCATAATGCCATCAGCGCAATGCAGTTCAAATTTCTGCACCTTCATCTATCGTTAGCGACATCTCGATATAAGTGAAAAATTCTTGACTGGGATTTTAAACACCATTACTCAACTCCAATGTTTTGATGAAATCACTTTGAATCAAAACAACTCCAGATTAAACCCATGCATCAACACACGTAGGTCAGTCATTTCAGAGTGTTTAAATGCTCAATAAATGTAGCAGGAAAGGGAATAAAAGCAGGGTAAGACTGGGGATCAAACATAAGACCTCCAACACTAGGCAAGTGCTCTACCAGCTGACCTACTCAGACTGCTAAAGTGAAATAGATCACTATCTACTGGTACATTTACTTCAATTTTACTTGGTAATTCAAATCCACTTTGTGAAAAAGTTGGTCAAGAAATTATTGTAATACCAATACCAAACTCCAGTTTCACAATCATTCCTTATCCATTTTTTTTTAACTTAAAATTTAGCAAAAATTTGCAAATCATAATGGTTAAACAAATAAAAAGTTTAAAGATATTAGAATATAGTACCGGTAGTATTAAGGCTGGAGTGAATTTCAAAATGACACCTTGAATTCATGAATATCTTGAAAAATAATATTATTATTCATTCAGATTTAAAATTTGCCAGGTTTAAGTTAAGACAAATCTTAATTAAGAAATGATTGTGGAACTGGCCTGGGTTTCACAATCATTCCTTAGCTAAGACTTTCCTTAACTTAAATTTAGCCAATTTTGGTAATCACTTTTTGGAAATACTGATGAATATTTTTGTAAAAACTAAATGCAAATGTTTTAATCTAGAAGTGACCTTTAAAATGACACCTTAATTTCTTGAATATCTTGAAAATTAACAAAATTATAAAGTTTTGAAATTTTGCAAGATTTAAGTTAAGAAAAATCTTAGTTAAGAAATGATTGTGAAACCGGGACCTGGGCCTTATAATAATGACATAAAAGATAATGTTTTTAAAATCATTTATTGGGAGCATAATCTTGTTTCCATAAAAATTCAGGATGGTAGTTATTGTCAATAGAGCAGTTTTTACTACAAGTGTATATACACAGTGTACCCCAATCAATGCTGTCCTCCAAACGATCTACATCCAAGTGGCTTAACAACTGTGGCATCACCTGAAAATATACATGTACATACTGTTTACTTGTCAGGTGTTAATACTTAACGTATAGGCAAACAACACTGAGCTGTCTTCTTGACCTTTCACTAAAAATATTCATATACAATGATCCATCCAATACATGGGTAGTGTTAGCTGATGGTGTAGACTTAATTACCACCTATGTTTCCTATACATAATTGTACTGATCCATGATAAATATTTACATTAAGGGTAAAGCAGACAGGTCTATGTTGTTTGCCTATAACAATTGCATGGCAGTTGGAATTTAAACTTGATCTGTAACTTATCATAGTACAACTATATACAGTTAAACCATGATTTATTGCAAACATTTGTTCAGTTCGTTGTCTAGAAAGTTGGTGTGAGGCTTATAAAGAACAACATACCACATAACAAATGGAGTTTGGTACTTGAAAAATAGTGTGGTGATAAGTGAGGTTGCAAAGATATCAAAGGCTATTTTTATAAGGCTTTATTTTACAAACCAAATATCAAACCAGTATCTTTAAGCAGGACTTGAACCTCAATGTTGATAAAAACGACTGTGTAATTAGTTTCTTTGAAAGTATGTACCTGAAATTCAAACTGTCTTGAGGCCCCACAGGAGCACTTTGGGATATCATCTGTTGATGGGATACCTATACTGGACACAAACAAGGGCTCACCTCCTATCTGATATCTCAACACCTACAAATTTATAAAATAATAGAGAATGTAGTTTACATTGTATTTAAAAATACTTTTAAACATATTTTAAGACTACCTATTAATATAAACAGCTACCTTTAAATTTTCTACACCTTTTCTTTCCATAATTGCTATTTTTGTGTTGATAGCTTACAATAGATTACGAAATTTTGAATTCTCAGAATTTCCTCCAATTCTGCGCCCCAATATCTTCCATCACTTAGTTAATCAAACAACTTATTGTCAAGCTTAATATGTGGCTCCATTTCCAAAAAAGAATGAATGTTATGTCAAAAGGCCACATAGTGCTGTAAAATTAACAACTTATTAATAGCTAACTGGTATAATATGTAATCATAACCACATTAATAAAATATAAATACCTGTTCAGGTTCATGTTTGATTCTTTTCTTAAATTTAAAGAATATTTTGTCGTCTTCTGTTTCTGCTGTTGCCATCTTTTCCAGGTCTTCATTTGTGGCATCTGTCATCATTGACTTGGATGCATCAGACTTCATAAATGCCTTATATTCTTCTAACTTTGCAGCATCACTTTGTTCCTCTTGTTCATCATCAAGTTCCTCGGTTTCTGTAACTATTTCAAACTCTGGGAATAAAACTCCTTTATGTTTTGTTTCATTGGGTACTGAAATAAATAGAGCATATGTTTAATAAGACACTAAATAATGGGCAAGATTATAAATTTTCAGTAACACTATAGGTAAACAACATTAACCTGTCTGGCATCTGCTTAACCTTTAATTGAAATATTTATCACGGACCAATGCATTTATAGATAGTGAACAAAACACACATTTATTTTGTCTGCCGGTATATAATGAGAACACTAATCAAGTGCCTTGGGTATACACCTGTTACAGATACATGTTGTTAGCCTATACAAATAAAACATGTGAAGAAAATTCCCATTGAGAGAATACCAAAACTGCATTTAATTGGACATCACCTAAAAAAGGAAGCCTGGTAGACCTCATAATACCTGAAGGAGAACCATCTAAGCAGAACAGCAGGAGCTACAATATACCTGTGGACAAGCACAGCATATGGTGAAGGGCACAGACAGAGGAAGCTTGTTGGTGCCTTATGTCCCAACAGGCATGAAGAGAGTGCGCAAGTACAGTTATTTTAATTATAACTTCAAACATTAATTAAGAAGTGTGTATGCAAGTCTGGGTAGTATACTTGGTACAACATTGAGCATTTTAGTATGGAAGCTCCTGAATTTTGAGCTCCAGTCTGTACCTATCAAAAAGAAATAAATTAGTCTAATCAGTAGACTGCTCACTTCATATGCACGAGATTTCAGATTCAGACCCCAGTAGGATATAACCCAAGATTTGAAAATAGATAATGACTGTTAGAAATGAAAGTCACAGGGTCCTTAGGCAGATGCCTTAAAACCTGTTCACCAGTGCCACTGTAGACGTGGCATGCAAACTAAACCTCACCATATATTGCCCTAAAGTATTGCAAAGACATCAATTTATTTATCAATACTTAGCAGTGTTTGTTTGATCTACCTGCTATGCGTTAATTTAATTGTCTTTTCAATCTAATCAGCTGATGAATTTTTATTAATTTGATTCAACATACCATATTCTCCTTTACAGGATTTTTTATGGTTAGTTTTCCAATCGATAGTTTGGTGTTCCTTAGAACAATATGTTGCTTTATGACATTGTGAACATCTCTTTGGTCCTAGCATCCCACAAACAATACATAGATCATGATACTGTCCAGCTGATGGTCCATCACTTTTGTCAGCATCTGATGGTGGTTCAGAGCTGTAAAACACATTGTCTTTTGGTAACTGTGATCTAAATACGAAAAAATTGTCATTTCTGTTATATTTACAACACCCTGGATCTACACATACAAACATGAAGATGACACGATGGAACGCCTCTTTTTGATTTTCAAAAGGTGCATACACTTGCAGGAGAAACTGTGTTATTTTGTTACATTTGGGACAAGTCACTTCATTTGGCTTTGGGATCGGTGACAACGATAACCATGATGGTTTTCCTCCGACTTTACTACGGAAATAATGACTTGAAAGAAGTCGAGACTCAGTTTCTTCTAAAAACCCAAGTTCCACGCTTTTATTTTTTCCACAGTCGGCCATCTTGGTTTTAAGAAAGTATTATTCTCCAAAACGTTTACTTTGCTGCAGCCTAAAGGTAAACTTTTTCATGGTTAGTAAGACGCTTGACAGGTGCTTGCTGCTAATATTCCTCTGTTACACGCGAGTACTACTTCCGGTTCTACATAAACAACTAGAACAATCAGTTCAACTTTCTTTTAGAATTTACTGAATAGAAGTGAATTTCAATAATGTCAGGTCATGGGCACAGTCACAGCTGTGAGAAAGAACACCAACATGATAACGTATTAGATTCAGAGAAGGCTGCACAGTTTAGTTTATATTCAAAAATTGATTCAGAAAAGGTCCAGTGTCTGAATGAAACTGTTGATGGATCAGGAAAATGGGTTTTCAAACCATGGGATAAGAGACATGATAAAGAAAAGGTGTAATTTTGTATAAAATTTATATTTGTAATTGTCTGAGTAGCTCACTTGGTAAATCACCCGCCTATAGTGCAAGAAGTCCTGGGTTCAAACCCAGTCTGCTCCTTCATTTTTCTTCTTCCTGTTACAGTTTGATAGCCAATGTGTAAATCTGAGGTGGTAGACTTGACAGTTGTTGCTATCTGAGAGAATCTGCAATATTTTCCTTTGGGACCACGAGAAACTCATTTGGAAGAATCTAGCAGTCTGGGTAGCTCAGTTGGTAGATCACTTGCCTCATGTACCAATTGATTGTCTATTTGACTCTGCAT
Organism: Anadara kagoshimensis; assembly: GCA_021292105.1. Taxonomy (NCBI): domain Eukaryota; kingdom Metazoa; phylum Mollusca; class Bivalvia; order Arcoida; family Arcidae; genus Anadara; species Anadara kagoshimensis. The sequence continues at coordinate 33,022,640 of CM037860.1, forward strand.
ATCTCCTTCTTGCTAGTTTGGTGTCCAGTATGATCCTTTTAAGTGATGGACTGGCAATTGTATGTGCTATAAAGTCTATCAAAGGGAATATGGAAAACTCGAGAAAAATGGGAGAGAAATGTAGCAGTGTGATACATCAATTGGTAGAACACAGGTCTGTAGTGCAGGAGGACCAAGTTTGATCCCCCAGGTTCAATCCCCTGGTCTGACTGCTGCTCTCTGTTACATATTTAATTTGCATAACATGAAATAAAGTTATAAATACCTACCCTACCTATCCTCTTTGCTCCAGGTGGAGCATAAGGTCAATATATAAAAAGTTATAAATGAAAATATGAAATTACTTATATATAAAAGAAATGCAATTGCTGTATATTTGTGTGGGGAAGTAATGCTGGGCTTCATGAAACTTTTCTAATCAACGTTAGAGTAGTTTATGAGCTTGTTATGGAGTGGGCGGTCTAAAAATGGACAGGTCCAACAGTATTTGACTGCCACATGTATTAGATAGATGCTATACATGTTATTATGTTATTGAAGTATTTTTTGTTTACATAAAAAAATATAAAATAAAAATTATGTTTGGATTTTTTTTCTAAATTATAGTATCGATTGGATAATTAATGCAAATCTGGACACAAATGTAAGCTCTGTAATAATTTATAATCATGTTGTTCCCGTAAGCATTTATACTAAGGTCAAGTTTGGATCGATATTGACCATGTTGGTCCAGTATATAGGTCCCAGGGTCAAGCATCTTTGAAACTTACTCAGAATGATTTTCTTGACAAAAGCTATGTCAGGCCAGGTCAAATCATAGAGAAAATCTTGTTAACATAATAAAAATTACTGTTTTCCTTAACCTTCTTCAAACTTGCTTACAATGATCCTCTTGACAAAAGATAGTTGACATTTTTAAGTCTTGTGACAAGTTGTTGACTACAACATGTATAATTATGTTTATTGAAGATGTATCATTAAAGAACTAATGCACAACTCCAATAAAACTAGAGATGGTCAGCATCCAATATTGCACTATTATATACATATGGGTCTGGTATGTTTTGACATTTTCTTCATTTTTAATTCAATATTTTAGTTTGTAGAGAGTGATGCTGATGAAGAACTGCTGTTTAAAATTCCGTAAGTAGATAAAGAATATTTATAGTTTTCATAATTTTTCAGTTTTAGTTAGCAGCTACTGTATTCACTTTTAGATGAACTTTTGAAGATAGTTTCAAATTTAAATACATTTGTACTTAAAGACAAAAGAATTCAAAAGTATCAACTTAAAAGATGATCAATATTGTTTTACATATATTTGGCATACCAATTCCTTTTGAATAGTTTATACATACACATGTATATATGTTTGCATAAATGAATTAATGCAGGTGGTTAAATGATTCATTTGTTTAAGATCATATGCTTATGGCAGAAATTAAAATAGTAAGTACTAGATAAGCTTTATCGAATAATGATTGTCTGAGCTTACATCTACCTGTGGCCAGTCAACTTTATTAAATAAATGGATTTCATGTTTTTTCTTTAGCGGATTATTATTTAATCTTATCCATTGTTGTTATCATAGTTATGTTTTTATATTTGGAGGTTTACAGGTAACGTCAAATTGAAGGGCATTATCTTGATTGGTGGAGAAGAGGATACACATCCCAAACAAATGAGAATGTATGTATACTAAGTACTTGTATATTATAATCTTATTTCTATGATTGTATTGTTTTGTGATGAATTTTCTTGACTTACCTTTAAATGATATTAAATGAGTACCACTACAGTAGCTCAGTGGTAGAGTGCTTGCTTCTTATGTGGTAAGTCGTTGGTTCGAAACTGGCTTGGTCTGACAAAGACTTGAAAATAACTGTTCCTTCACAAAGAACACAGCATTTTTAGAAATGGAAATCACCACATCCTTTTGAAGAGACCTCAATAACCAAGGTTCTTTGTCACAGCAGGTGTGGCAAGTTAAAGAATCCTCACTGCACATTTTCCTTAGCACACTGCAAAGATAAAATTTCTGTCACTTTACCTAAAAGCTGGTGACATCTCAATTTCAGTGAAATATTCTTGACTAGGATGTCAAACCACAATCAATCATATTAAGTGAACAATTAAGCATGCTATTTATTTGCTTTTTTGTTAATTCTGGTGTTTTATGACATGTATTTCAATGTGTGACAAAATCCTTAGATATATTATATCTGTATCCAAAATTATCCTAGATATATTTGACATAACATAGTTCAATGTTCCTTTCATTCCAAAATTTTATTAGGCATGTGTAGATAGCTAAACAGGAGGTGCTTACCCTTCTGGAGCATCCAGCCTCACTTCCTTGGAATTTCACATGTTTAACATAATTTGGCAGTTTCAAAGTTTTTACTTTGATTAGGACATTGATTGGTATATTTGTCTTGGATATACATTGTACTGGTAAATTAATTCGATTAATGCAATCTGATCTCTCGATTGCTTTTGGAAGAAATCTTCTTTTAATATTGATCATATTTTGACAAAAATAGGCCAATATAGAGTTTATGATAATGCTCCAATTTGATCAGCTTAGCTTATTTAATAAATTCGATCACTATGGGGCAGGTGTCACATCTATGTCAGATGACTTCTTGTTTTATTTGTATAGATAGACCACCTGGGCATAAAGGACATATCCAGATGTTGTAATTAGTTGCCTCCAGAGACAGGTTTGTCCATGCATTTAAAATAAATACACATATATGAATGCTGTTTCTTTTTATTTTCAGATTTAAAAACCGTCCAAATATGACATTTGATGATAGTGGTGGAGAACCTGATCAGGAATTTGAAGTCTACCCTGACCCAGATGGAGTTATAGAATATAATGTCAAGTAATCATTCATTCTTTTTTGCTCTTTCCTGATCTCAACAAAATGATACATGCATTAGGGAAGATTTTTTTCATCATATAAAGATATGTCATTTATTGCACTTTCATTTTTACATACATGTTAATGTACAGATGGACGTCAGGGTCATGGTGTTTCACAAACACCACAGTGTTTAAATGTGCAGTAAAAAATAAGGCAGTACTCCATTGATATACAGTCAGACCTGTCTATAAAGGCCACTGAAGGGAACCAAAAAAAGTGGCCTTTATATACAGGTTCAATAATATAAATGAAGAACAATTCAAATGCAATTCTACTGGCCCTTATAAGCAGGTGGCCCTCATATAGAGGTGGTCTTTAAGGCAAGTTGGACTGTAATATTTAATGAAATCTACAGGAGGACCAACATGTCAAAGGTTTATAATGCTCTGTTGAACAGAGCTGTTTTACATGTAGATATCAGTTATATATTACATGTACATATATACATGTATGTGTAATGAATTTACAGTCACATTGGGACTTGTCTGTCCCTATATGCACCATATCGTAGCTCATTCTTGCAGAGTGCAGAAGAGCATATATCTCTTACCTAACATTAAGGTTTAGCTTCGTTATTATTTATTATAATGTAAAAAAAGGTGGTTTATTTAAATTATTAATCTTTGCTTTATTACTTTTTTTTTCAGAGTAGCCAGATTTAACAGTGTTGCACATTTATGTCTTCATTTTCCCAGTAATTATGGTGCAGTTAACACTAAAGTTTATTATATTGGATTACGAGGTGATTTTATGGAAGTAAGTTTATTGATACATACATGTAGTAATAAATAGTAGTGCTTGGTTTAGGAGACTGTTTTGTAGGGTACTGTTACATGTTATCAACATATGGCTTATTTCTGACTTGTTGCACTCTGGATTTAAAATCAAGAAGAATGAAAAATGTCACATTAACCATTTTACTATTTTTGACACAGTTCAGCTACTGTCTGTGGAAAAATTGAGAAAATACTTAAGTATCTAATATGAAACAACCTATAAGAGTCAAAATTGGTGAATACAATACATATACCTTTAGTTTGTAGATTGACTACCGTATATAGCCTAGCAGTAGCTTTCTTTATTCTGATATTAATTTTAAACTTAATTAAAATAGAAGTTTAAATTTGCTGTTATATTGATTTTGTTTAATATTTAAGAATTTAAAAACTTGAAATCTCAGATCAGTTAAAGACAAAATCAAAGTTGTGTGTACATCTAGTTAGTTTTCACTGTACTGTTATTTATTTTTATTACAATTTTATATTTTAGGGTCGTCGTCATGAAGTTACAATATGTACTTATGAAGCGAGAGCAAATCCAGCAGATCACAAAACTGATTTATTTGATGGTGTCAATAGTCCAATCAGCTGATGTTCTTACTGAAATTCCTGTAATCTGATATTTAACCACACAGAACACCATATGTAATCCAGTTAGCAGAGATATCTAATGTAGTAACAACGCAGAAATATTTCTTTAAGATTTCTATTTACCTGTAGACTTAATTGATGCAGATATAGTTTATCATTTACTGAAAATGCTTTACCACTCGATGCTGAATTAGATCATGCTTGTTTGCTTCTTTCTTCGGTGATATGTATCCAATATAACATTATCAAAGTAAAAAAGACAGAAGGGAAACTTTTATATTATGCAGTCTGTTATAATTAACATTGACTTTGTTAGTTATTGTTAGTTGTTACATATTCACGATGTTGTTTGTGAAAGATTCCAGTATTCAGCCTAATTTGATGTTTCTAAGAGATTCATTGTATGCAGGCTGTCTTCATGTTTCCAACAGATTTTCTATATGCAACCTGCTGGTAATATAATGGATGTATCGGATCTTGCTCATGATAACTGCTTTATGGATTGATTTGAATGATGATGTATAAATGCTTGCTTGTGTGTGTTGTTGCCAGCATTTACCAATTTTAATATACAGACATTTATTGTGATCATTGTTAATATTGTTGTGTGCTTATGAGAGCTGTTAATGTTATGTGAAAGTGAAGACAATGTGTTCATGAAACAATTCTTAAATTAATAAATTACTGATATAAATATCGTTTTGGACTCCTTTTTGCTTGTGAGAGCCTAAGGCTCAGTTTATCTATTGCTATGGTTAACAGTCAGTCTTGCATAATTTTTTACCTACACTCCTGTAAAACTAATTAATGATTACTGGTAGAATTCAACCTAATTTAGTAGGAAGAATCTTGAAGAAAAGGCCTTTTGGGTTTGTTTGTAGCTTACCTATAATGGCTAATAGTATGTGACTGGTTCATAGCAAGTCTAAAACCTTAAAGAAATACATGCACTCCATTTCTGTCTTCATTGGAATTTTTGGCTGCAGTAATCTGAAAATTATCTCTTGCAAATTTACAATAGTTAGACCTTAGCTATTTGAGATGTACTGGTAGCATCCTTAGGGCAAGTAGTATGAAATTTTGTACAAACCTTGGCATTAGGGCTCTAAAAGGGGAAACTTTTGAGGGTCCCATTAATTTATGAAAATTGTCTTTCAAAAAAACTGCAGAAGACAAGTTGATATGTTCTCTGGAGAACAATAAGGCTAATGGTGTCTGGTTTTCTCTTTAAGCATCTTTGGCAGAATGGTCTAAAGCAAGTGGACTTGCTTATGGATCAAGATCTTGTTATATCTAGGCTCCCTTCATACTTGGGGGGGGGGGGGTATCCTAGATTAGGTTTGCTTGCCAAAGATCTGATTTTCTCTGGGTATCCTGTTTCCTCAACCATCCCAGTACTGTTTACTCTATGAAAAATATACCGCTATGGTTGTTCATTTGTAGAGTACTCGGTTCGTATGTTGAAGGTCTTGGGTTCTAATCCCAGCGGGGTCTGACCAAAACTTAAAAATAGGTAGCGACTCTTCTCTCGCCAAGCATTCCACATTTAGAAATGAAAGTATTGGGTCCTTCATAAAAAGACCTTAAAAACAGATGCCCTGTATCTTGGCAGGCATGGCACATTAAAGAACCTCCCTGCACATTGTCATATGCACTACAAAGGTAACAATTTCTGACACTTAACCTATGGCTGGTGACATCTCCATATAAGTGAAATATTCTTGACTGGGATTTAAAACCCCATTCAATCAATCTACTTGTTTCATTCCTCAGTGAGGAAGCTGGAGAGGTGGTGGTCATGGTTACCCTTTTAGTTTTGTTGGTTTAGTGCAGGTCAGGGTTTAGTTCTTGGATCTAGTCAGAGGACAGCTTTTAGGAGTTGGACAGGTGCCTGCTATTTTGTCAAGCATTTAAAGTCAGAAATGAATGCCTACATATGACAATTTTTCAATACCCAAAAATCAATTGGTTGTTGTAAAGTCTGGTAGTAGATTCGGACATATGATGCTTACCAACAATCCAATATTAATTGGTTGTGGTAAAGTCTGGTAGCGGATTCTTACATGCGAGGGTTTTCAATACTATAACATAATTGGCAGTGATAAAAACTGTTAATGGATTCGGATAGATGTATTCCAACACCATAAACAGCAACTAGTTAAATCTGGTAGTGGATTCTGACATGATGCTTTTCAACCATGTCAACACCTAAATGGCAACTGATAGTGAATTTCAACATTTGATGGTTTTTCAACAGTCAAAACCCTTACCAGCAATTGTAATTGCAAGTCTGGTAGTAGATTTAGACACATTTTTAACATTTCAACAGCAATTGGTTACTGTAAAGTCTGACAATGGATTCCCACACATGAGGATTTTCAACAACCAAACTGTAACAACAATTGTTAGTGGAAAAGTTTAAAATTAAATGATTCTGACCTGATTATTTTCATAATAGAAATAAATACAAGCCACTAGAAATGTAAAGTATTTTATTGTTAATATAAAAGATTTACACAGGTCTGTGCCTTCAATATACATGTATAAAATAAAACAATTTTCCCATGAACTTCCCGGATATAAAAGACAACAGTGTCATAAAGGCAAGTATAGAACAATATCATAATAAATAGGTCTCTAAACACATCTAAATATATAATGTCGAAAATAAGTTGGGCAAGTGTTAATAAGTATAAAGTAAGGTTACATGACAACAGGCTTGGTGGAATAAGACGCATAATAATTATATTGTAAAGGAGCATCAACAAATGCTTCATGTATTCTTTAGTAATCAATAAGTTCGTTTTTATGTAAAAATTGAAATAAATCGGCAACATGTATCTGAAAATTCAACAAATTAAATTTTAAAATATAATAATGATACCAGTTAGGATTTTGGCCATAATGCATTGTACATACAAATGTCCAGTACATGCATATAAATGTTAACAAAAGACATTGTGTGACCAAATAGCTAGGCTAGAAAAAATGGCCAGATAAATCTAACAAGAGGCCCATGGGCCTTAACGCTCACCTGAGGCAGAGTACATATCTTACGCAGAGGTTCAATGGTCAATGACATTAATATAAGAGTATATCAAAATTTTCAGCAGTAAGGGCCAATAATATGCAAGCATTTTTGCAAATTAATAATGATAATTATTATATAAGTATGCTATATATAACATATCTAAAGTCTAGCTACAATGAATTATTTATAAACAGCTAAAACATCTGTATATTAAAATGTGCATTAGGCCAATACCTACAATATTCAAATACACATGTCTATACGAAGAGTTTTTGAGATAATTAACCATTTAAGTATTCGTTAAATTCTATGACCTTGACCTTTGAACCTATGACCTTCATTCATATATCAAAATGATCGTTAGGCCAATACCTACAATATTCCAATATACATGCCTATACAAAAAGTTGATAGTTTTTGAGATAATTAACCATTTAAATATTTGTTCACGTCTATGACGTTGACCTTTGAACCTATGACCTTCATTCATATATCAAAATGATCATTGTGCAAATGCCTACAATATTCCAATATACATGCCTATACAAAAAGTTTATAGTTTTTGAGATAATTAACCATTTAAATATTCGTTTGCATCTATGACCTTGACCTTTGAACCTATGACCTTCATTCATATATCAAAATGATTGTAAGGCCAATACCTACAATATTCCAATATACATGCCTATACAAAAAGTTTATAGTTTTTGAGATAATTAATCATTTAAGTATTCGTTTGCATCTATGACCTTGACCTTTGAACCTATGACCTTCATTCATATATCAAAATGATCATTGTGCAAATGCCTACAATATTCCAATATACATGCCTATACAAAAAGTTTATAGTTTTTGAGATAATTAACCATTTAAATATTCATTCGCAGCTATGACCTTGACCTTTGAACCTATGACCTTCATTCATATATCAAAATGATCGTTGTGCAAATGCCTACAATATACATGCCTATACAAAAAGTTTATAGTTTTTGAGAAAATTAACCATTTAAATATTCGTTTGCAGCTATGACCTTGACCTTTGAACTTATGACCTTCATTCATATATCAAAATGAACGTTAGGCCAATACCTACAATATTCCAATATACATGCCTATACAAAAAGTTTATAGTTTTTGAGATAATTAACCATTTACGTATTCGTTTGCATCTATGACCTTGACCTTTGAACCTATGACCTTTATTCATATATCAAAATGATCGTTAGGCCAATACCTACAATATTCCAATATACATGCCTATACAAAAAGTTTATAGTTTTTTAGATAATTAACCATTTAAATATTCGTTCGTAGCTATGACCTTGACCTTTGAACCTATGACCTTCATTCATATATCAAAATGATCGTTGTGCAAATGCCTACAATATTCCAATATACATGCCTATACAAAAAGTTTATAGTTTTTGAGATAATTAACCATTTAAATATTCGTGTGCAGCTATGACCTTGACCTTTGAACCTATGACCTTTATTCATATATCAAAATGATCGTTAGGCCAATACCTACAATATTCCAATATACATGCCTATACAAAAAGTTTATAGTTTTTTAGATAATTAACCATTTAAGTATTTGTTTGCATATATGACCTTGACCTTTGAACCTATGACCTTCATTCATATATCAAAATGATTGTTAGGCCAATACCTACAATATTCCAATATACATGCCTATACAAAAAGTTTATAGTTTTGATATAATTAACCATTTAAGTATTCGTTCGCCTCTATGACCTTGACCTTTGAACCTATGACCTTCATTCATATATCAAAATGAACGTTGTGCAAATGCCTACAATATTCTAATATACATGCCTATACAAAAAGTTTATAGTTTTTGAGATAATTAACCATTTAAATATTCATTCGCAGCTATGACCTTGACCTTTGAACCCATGACCTTCATTCATATATCAAAATGATTGTTAGGCCAATACCTACAATATTCCAAGATACATGCCTATACAAAAAGTTTATAGTTTTCAAGATATATTGACAAATACATTAATTTTAGAGATTTTCCCCTTATGTACCTTGCCATTTACCCATTTTGGCCTCAAATGTTACGATTTGTGCAAATCTGAAACTAGGTGCCCTAAGTATGTTTCACATGAAATATCTAAGCTATATCTCTTATAAGTTCAGAGGAGATGATTTTTAAAGATTTTCACAATTTCTCCCTTTATGGGGACCAAGGGGACATAATCCTTTCATTTGTGCAAATCTGAAAGGCCTTCACCTAGGCATCATAATCACTGAGTTTCATCAAATTTGGCTTGGTAGTTTTAGAGGAGATGATTAAAATGTACAAAGTTAACGCACGACGCATGACAGACAACGGACGGGGAACCATTGCAATAGCTCATCTGAGCTTTCAGCTCAGGTGAGCTAAAAACTAGCTCTCATCTTTACAATTGTTTGTATTTGTGTGCAAAAAATAAGACCATGCATTAATAAAATATTAATGACAGTCATTTTACTTTAGTTTATTCATTAGTAAAGAGATAAAAGGAGACAATGAGGTAGTATGCATACACACTGACTAGAATCTCCATTTTAAATGTGAATTTAATAAATAAAATGCACTCTCTGGTAAAGTCTGTTTAGGTCTACCTGCTATTGTCTAGGCTAGTATTATTAGTTACAAAAAATAGTATATAAACAAAATTAATAACTACAAGTTTCATAAGATTGTTAATCCTTCCGATATCCTCCATTTAGCTTTTTGAAATGTTACATAAATGAATCTACTTTTCTCTAGACAATAAATAACAATAATATAGAATCCAAATTATTGATGTATGTCTCTGTACTGTGTAAAGTGAAACACCTGGGATAAGTAACAAATCATCAGATAGCTTAATCAAAACTGATTATGTGCATACATCTACATCATGTACATATATATGTCATTAAATAAACATAACATTTCTGATAGGGTGACAATATGGAATGTCACCCTATCAGAAATGTAATATTTAATTTATTATACCGATTGTTGGTGTTTATTATACTGTGCAAGTATACTGGATCGAAAACCATGACAGGTATTTGTCCTTTGTGAGACGATTGAAACTTCAATCAAATTTAACATTACTTTAAAAAAGCGTTTTACTGACTTAGAAGACAAATGCGTTCGAAATGCGTACCCAGTTTTTCTGGCCATATGAAATTTTTCGTAATGTCAACCGCTCGGGTAATGTCAACCTGTGACGCAAGATTTTCTAAAATCTGAGGATGACATTAAATTTACCCAGACACTTATTAACCAATCAAATTTTGAGGTATAATAATTACATATGTATATACATGTATGCCAAAATTTTAGACCATGAAATTACAATACTCTGTGGCATTGCACTACATGGACTTTAAGTTCACAGAAAACTACATTAAACATTTAAATTGTATTAAACAAAAAAATTGTTTTTTAACATTTCCATTGTATTAATATGATTTTAAAAAAATATACCGGTATGTCAGACATCTGTCTATAATAGTCCACAACATTTAAAATATATTTCAATTCACAAAATTTGTCATGCTGTAATATTACAACCATACATATGTAGTAGTATTATATACATGTACAATGTAATACAAGTATATTGAGACACAATTTTATTTTTAATTTTTTACAACCAGTTGATTTATCAGTACATGTACAACAAGCTACATGTCAAATACATCATGTACCGGTAAATGAAATAAAATGTTAAAAATTTAAACTTCATTTATTACTAGTATTAACTTTGTAATATATATATATATATTGGTATATATATATATATCGGTATATATTAAATTGAACCTTTTGCAATTCAAAATTTGAAAAATATGACAAAAATATGATAAAAAATTTACTGTTTTGTTTGGTCAATCAAGTAATATCCATATTTCACTTTTCTCTGATAAAAAATGACTTGATGATGCCACTTTTATATTAAATGTTTTAAAGCATCTTAATTTTTTGTTTACTGGTAAATCATGAAAATGCTGGACTACAGGAATCGACAACCACCCGAAATTAATAAATATTTGTATGTAATTAAAACTTTCCAAAATACTACATGTAGTATAACACATAACACTACATATGCTTCATAAAAAAGTTCAGATATGTGTGACTTTTTTCATAAAAAGTATAATAAAAAATATATAATTGGAGCACAAAAAAACTATGACATAAAAAAAAAAAAAAAAAAAAAAAATATCATCGTATCATCCAAAATTACAAATATCATGATTCACATGTAAATTATGACAATTATAAGAATCAACTAACAGCCTGTGCGTTTTTGGCGAGAACACAATATATTATGAAAGACCTCTAAGTAACAGAAATAGTAGTACTTTTATATAAAATATAACAAATTCAAACTACAACTTAACAAAATTCTACTAAAATTAAACACCATAACCTTTCTACTGGTGATTATAAACAAAGACAAAGTAGCACTGCTATTAAGAAACATTTTAAAATTACAAAGAAGTTAAGAAATCGTCTTCCACCATAAGTGCTACCGACACGGTAAATCAATCACTGGCCAGAATAATGACTATTTATATTATTGCTACAAAAATATATAATTTATTGTTAGTTTTTATCACTTGTTAAAGATTTGCTGATTATGTCAAATTAAATTGTTTTTCTAAAAAAAAAAGGTAAATAAAAATCTTATTTTGATTAAAATAATAGTTGTATACATATGTTATCTAACTACCAGTAGTTATTTAAATTTTAACAATTAATTTTAAATTCAGTGTGTACATTTTAGTTTTAGAAAGTTTCTTAAGAACTTGAATTTCAAGTCACTTGTGAGTATTATAATATTGCGTACTTTCAGATAATGATATACGTTTGTATAATGTTTCTACCTTGTATCATATTTAGAAATATTAGGTCACTGGCACCTTCTTTTTATGAATGCCATGCCAAATCATAAGAGGTCAAATTGCATGTAAAAATATTCCAATAAAAATGAGTGCCAGTAACCATGGTATTATTTAAAATAGTTGAGCTTCCCTGTATCTCATCTAACAATTTTGAAGTCATCATCATCACATCCTAGCCGCTGATACATAAGCTGTACCTATACAATTTCTGCCTTTAAGTGGATGACAATCCAATTCCACTTCGTATTCACCGACTTGACAATCTAATCGGTCAAACTTCCCTAACACATACAGTATTGTATAAATAGCAATCTCCCATTCAGGACTTGTACCCAGGAAACAACTACTCATTGGTTTGGCCTTTTCTCCTTTCCAGTTAAACTGTAGAGCTATTAGTCTGGGAAATTCATCATCTTTTACCTGTAATTATCACAGAAGAAAATATGACCACATAAGATAGAAACAAACAAAAGCACCTTCATAATTCTTTAGCCTTCATAAATTGGATTCTTAAAATGGGTTTCTAGAAATGTATATAACAATTACCACATGTATTAACAATATACCAATATTGTTTCCAGAAAATTCAAACATTATTTTAGCATGTTTAATGCTTAAATTATAAGTAAGTTTACTTTATTTTGTGTCTAGTACCAAATGTAGGAATACAAGTATTCTGCAAATTCAAGATGGTTCAAAGTTCCTCAAATGAACTAACACATCCAAGAATCAAGTTATCCTAAGTCTCGTTGCTATAAATAACGAAGCATCACAAATGCCACGTCAAATCCGTTGCACTGGAAATGTTAAATGTGTTATGCCCTGTACATGTCTTTAGAGTCTACTTGCAATTGAAGCAAATGAAAAAAGGATTAATTTGCAATAAGGAAAATGAAGAAAGGTTAATAATTCTGTAAATAACGGGGGGTGTAGTAGGTTATGAAACAATCCATCAAAGGTACAACAATACATGTACTTGTATCAACTTTCCAGAAACATAGTATAGTTGTAAGAATGCTGACAAAACATTTAATGAAATTAACAAAGGAAATAACTCTCTAAGTTGATGAATGTCTCGGAAATAATGTTTATACATGTATGCTCTATCCAGCTTAATGAAACCATGGTTCACAGACTTAATAGAATTTTTAATTGAATTAAAAAAAAAACCCAACACTTTTCTTCTGAGAAGCTTTGTAGGATGGAGTCAATTCTATGCTCATGTGCATTTTCTTTAGGTGACCTAAAACAGATTTAAATCACTTACTGTAGATCTTTTAAAGTAACCATGGTAATCAATATTTCCTAATTTCTCTTGAATATAAAACTGTATCCAATTATGTAGTCCAATAAACTGATCTTCTCTTCCTTCCCACAAACACATGCTCAAAACTGCTAGAATCAAAGTCTCTACAAAAACAAATGTGACATTATTTGAATTATACTGTGAATTCAGGAATTTTGGCATCGCCTAGAATCTTAATTTCAAGATATTCGTTTAAGTTTATTTTCACATTGTCAAATGATGGTCTGTGTAAATGCATTTTGCATGTATTCGTATTTACTTATTTTTACCTTGTTTATGTCTTTAACAATATTTGATGTTATTCTTTTTATCTCAATATTCATTTGTTGAAATGGTCTTCCTTTGCCTAATCATTTTAGATGTTACATAGTGAAGACCTACATGTATAGTCAATTGTCTACTCTTATTAAAAAACATTATATACATAAATACAAGAAAATCATAGGGATCTTAGTGGTAGAGTTGTCCACGCACGCATGATTATGGATCACAGCTCCTCTCACCTTGAAGGGCGTGGTGGCCTAATGGATAAGACGTCAGTCTTCCAATCCAGGGTCTCTCACCGCTGTGAGTTCGAGTCCCACTCGGGCCACATGTAAGAAAGTGAATTTTTCTTGCCGTTGACCTTTAATGATTCACCTGGTATCAGTATAATGGACTGGGGGAGTGGTACGCTCATCTGTGGCGTACTGACTCTGTGAGCTAGCACGGTAAAGTCGCCTTGAGTGCGCGCTAGTACAAGGCAGACCATACAACACACTCGCACTTCACATGCATCCACAAAATTGTTCATAGATTAATCCATAGAAATTAATTAAATAGTTCTCGTCGCGAATAGCTGAAAAATTGCTGATGCGACGTTAAGCAACGTTCAACCAACCAATCCTCTCACCTCCTAGGTTCAAAATCCAATCAACATTTTCTAGTGTAAGTTTGTCATTTCGCTTACTGGAGGTTGGTGGATTTCTCTGGGCATTTCCTCCACCATCCCTGAACTGACTGCTTTGATAGAAGTGAATGATTCTCAACACATTATTAATCCATTTCTCTCCACAAGATGATCATACCTGTCACCTCTGGTTCTTCTGACAAGTTTAAACCAAAGATTCCATAAAAATGTCTTAAATTCATTTTCACTCTCAGGTACTAATTTTTTTTCAGCCAGGAATTTATGTGCTTCTTGTAAAACTTCAGTCTCCATTATAGCATTTATAAATTCCCTGTTCTCTAGCCATTCTTCTTTGGTTACAACTTCAGCCACACCACACTCTAACTCATAGTTATCAAGAAGAGCTATGAAAGCTAAAAATAAATAAATAAATTAACATAATTATAAACATTCTCCAAATATCAATTCAAGGGCCTCAGTGACCAAGTGATCTAAAGCATGCAATGTCTCATCTCCTAGATGGAATCCTGCATGGCCTAAATCCAAGTGTAAGGAAGTTTGTAAGTTCACTTGCCAACTGTTCTTGTTTCTGGGCACTTTTGTTTCTAATGTAATTATGAGATCCAGTCTGATGAGCTCATAAGCTTGAAATTAACTTTCACATTTTTAATTAACTTGGAGACAATGGGTGAGGTTATACAGTTATAAACATGATATATGACTGTATTGATTCAAAGGCCATACTGTAGGAACCACTGTGACTGACAGTGAAATACTCTTAATATCCATAGAAAATCAAATAAATTTGAATAAAGATTGATATTTTTCACTTACTTGTACCTAGTCGTAACAGGAAATCTGTATGCGCATCCGCGATTAGCCCAGAATATATCTGCATAGGGTAAAACGTTGGTGCTATGGGGATTTAACATGTTGAAAAACCAGGCAAATGACCGATTCTTTTGCGCATATGACGAAAAACATCACCAAGGACATCACTTCCGGTGTAAACATCGTCATTTTCGCATGTGTAAAACCCCTATACTGCCAACATTTCCTTTCTACAGACATACTCTATGACAATCGCGGATGCGCATACAGATTTCCTGTTACGACTAGGTACAAGTAAGTGAAAAATATCAAACTTTATTCAAATATATTTGATTTTCTATGGATATGAAGAGTATTTCACTGTCACAGTCACAGTGGTTCCTACAGTAGGATTTTTCTATAAAATCTATGGGTACCGGTACTTAAAACTAATAAAACAGAAGTATCTCTGTAATATAGTTTGTTTCAATGACAAAGGCTTCTATTCTGTGAAGTCCATTTCATATCTGTAGTTATGCATTATCATTTTATCAATAAATGAAAGTTTACTAGTACATTTTTGCAGAGATTACCTCTAGTATTCATATGTATATATATTCACACCTTTATATGTTCTTCTCTGAAAAATTCTCTCCTCATCAACCCAGGAAAATAACTTGTCTTTAGCTCTGTCACGCTGTAGAGATTTACCACTTGTTACATAACCTGTCATAGAAAATGTACAAAAAGAAGTAATTCAATAATTTGCATTGATCTTAAAATAATTAGCCCTGAATTGAGTAAAGTGGTTTACCATAATAGAATTTTACTGCCCAGTCAAGATTCTTTTACTTATATTGAGGTGGTCAGTTCTGAGATAGTGGATGGAAACTGGAGTGTTGAAACAGAGGAAACAGATGACCTTCAACAACTGGAATAATAAACTAATTTACACTAGGGTCTGCCCTGAGTGGGTTCGAACTTTGAATCTGAGCAGTGAGAGGGGCTGTGATTATTAAGCATGTGTTATACCCCACTAAGTCACTTTCATCTATAGTAATATTACTTTAAACAATCTCAGTGTTCTTATGAATTTAAATAAATTTTAATATGGTTTCCACCAATACAAAAAAAATCCACCATTATGACGGCTTTTATACTC
Organism: Anadara kagoshimensis; assembly: GCA_021292105.1. Lineage (NCBI taxonomy): Eukaryota > Metazoa > Mollusca > Bivalvia > Arcoida > Arcidae > Anadara > Anadara kagoshimensis. Next base: position 33,039,055 of record CM037860.1, read on the forward strand.
CCACTCCATTATACAAGGCTCATAAATCTTTACCATCATTTTTTTATATTCACTTTGTATGTTAATGCTTCAACCTACTGCTATATAGTATATACTGTAATATATAAAAGGAGTATGGATCACTGATCAGTGTTGATACTCTTTAGATTTTACAGGATACCCTTTAGCAAAAAAGTAGGGGGTAACGACCTTTCATGTCAAATTCTTATCTGGAGCTCTGTTAATATTTAAATACACACTTGATAAACACATTATGCAATATTTAGACCTAAAACATCAATTTTCATCAAATGTCATATCATATTTAACTGGATATTCATATACTAGTATATACATGTTTTTAGTGACATTCAGTTGGAAATCAGTAATGTAGTGAACAAACCATAGATATAATATAAATCAGATACATGTTTTGCTGATTTTGACCATGGTTAGGTCTGACTCTAAATATTTTGTTGCAAAAAATAACAAATTAAAAAATCCACAATTGGCATTATTGACATAGCCCAGATTTAACTCTCAAGTCTGTCGAAATAACAGTTAACAGTACCTGTATGCATAAAAAATTTAAGACAAAAATTCTTTCAATATTTAAAATAAACCTATTTTGTTTTAATTTCCAATATTACAATATTCATCCCATTTTCTTCAAAAAGAGAAAATGAAAAACAGTAATTTGTTACACATTATGGTCAAAAGGGAGATAACTCTTAAATGTGTCGACAGCACTAAACAGTACATATATATATATATATGCATAAAAATTACCAAAATCAAGACAAAATATTTTTTAAATATTACAAATAAAGCTTTATTTTTTTTAATTTCCGATATTTTCAAAATATTGTAAGACACATACAATAATATTCATCATATTTTGTTCAAAACAGTAAATTGTCAAAGGGGAGATAACTCTAATGGTGTATAAAAAATGAGAAAACTGCCAAAAAAAAAAACAAAAAACAAAACATGTGGCTTAATAATAAGGAAATTATTTTTTAGAAATATCAGTAACTGATGTTTTTGTAATTTCCCTGTGTCCGAAATAAAATTTACTGATACTGTTACAATAAAACATATTAGGTCACCAAAACACTGTTTCACTTATAATATAGGCATGAACATAAGATCTATCTCAGACATATACAATATTCATCACATTTTGTTCAAAAAGAGAAAATGAAAAAAACAGTAATTTGTTACACATTATGGTCAAAGGGGAGATAACTCTAAAGGTGTATAAAAGATGAGAAACTGAAGAAAAAATTGTGGCTTATTAGGAATTTTTTTTTAGAAATATTAGTAACAGATGTTTTTGTAATTTTCCCTCGCCCAACATGATATTTACTGATACTGTTACAATAAACCACAATAGGTCACCAACACACTGTTGTAACTAATAGTATAGGCATGATCATAAGATACATGTATATCTTACCTTGCAAATCAATTTCAAAATCATCATAAGGATAGCACTTATTAGTATCAAGTTCCCACAGTTTAGTAAATAGCTCACTTAGTTCTTCATCAGGAGTAAAGTTTGATCTGCAAAAAAATAATAATTAATAATTAAAAAAAATAAAATAAATAAATAAATCTTCAGAATAATAAGATGTCTTGTTTGCTCCAAAGCTTGACTATGGAAATTTTATAAATAAAAAAATATAGTACCATCAAAACTGGAGAAAATTTAATTGTGGAAATTATATTACTAATATAAAATGTATGATGTAAACTTTAAAATTTGTTCTACTTTACTTGAGGGTCTGCATGCTTCTGTGGAGTTATACATTTAGCCAAGTAAATCAAACTCATGATTCAAAGATTGTGGGTTTGAATTTTACCTGGGTTGGACTCTGTGTCCATTATAAAGCAAGACATTTAATTTAAACATGGGCAACTCCACACAGCTGATAAATAAATGAGATTAAGCAAAAATATTTGGGGTTAAACTTTCCTCCCATTCGTGGGCAAGGGACATGTGCTGTGTGTGGGTGGATGTCTTGTATCCCCAAACTTCACTGGATTCACCTGATGAACTTTTAGGCTCAAGAATCCAACTTTAACTTTTAACTAAGATTAGGCTTTATTGGTGTAAATTAGACTTGATTGTCCAGTGTTGGTTGGAATAAATATGCAAGTACAGTAAAACCGGAATTCGTTGCAATTGATATTGTTTGTTCAGTTAGACTTTGGTGATAAAGAAAAACAAAAAACAAATAGACTTTTGTCTTCAAAATATGAGGTGGAAAAGTTATCAGAGGACATTTAAACAAGGTGATACTGTACATTTAATTATGATTTTCAGCATGCCAGTCCTCTTCATTTAAAGAGTAAATCTGAATTTGGCTACTAATTTATGACAATTTTTTTCCAGAAGTAACCTACATTTTAGCAAATATTAAACTGCTGTAGGTGCTGTGTTAATTTTAAGACTTTTAATTTTAAAATTATAAACTATAATTTCTGTTTAAAAGTAATGTTTATATTCAACGTCACCTGCTGTAGCTGCTGTGTTAATTTTAACACAAGTTCAAATTAAGACTTTTAATTTTAAAATTATAAATGATCATTTCTGTTTAAAAGTAAAAAAAAAAAAAAAAATTGTAACAATACACATGTACCACCCATCTTTAAAACATTTACAACAAAAATTACCTGGAAATCAAATAATGACAAATGTTCATGGAAACTAGAAAAATTGATGCATCAAATTGAAATGCAAATCATTAGAAAAAAGCTTGACAAGAGTTTATAGCGAGAGCAAGATGGTATGAATGTTATATATAAGGAACACATATTGGTCTTAAAATTTTTACTGAGACAATTTGGAAATACTTTCGTTGCTAATAAATATAGAGTTGTAACTATTATCACCACCAATAGGTTCCTAGCTACAGCATACCAAGTTGTAGTCTTGACAACAGTATCTGGGATATTTATTATTATTCAAACAAATGCATGTTGAAATAAATCTACATCTTTGTGTTACAGATGAAATTAATGATTCCGGTTTGTCATATAATGTAGCACATTAAAAACTGTCACTGCAGTAATTGTGTTTTCGCATGCCACCTACTATTCTGCCCCATTGAAAGTTTGATAACCACGCCCATTTTCTATTTTGTTACTTGATGCTACTAAATATAAATAATTTACTATCAATAGTCCAGATAATAGATAAACAAATATACCCGTGTGCCATATTTAAACAGCAGACTTTAGACTTTCCACGTAGACAAATAAATTTATGTGACACTGACAGCAACCAGTTACGTCCTGTCCTGTGCTATGAATAATGCCAGGGATTTCCCTGAGGCTATTGGGATTTGCGAAACGATCCGAGATATTCCAAAGAGCACCTGCAGACGACGCATTTCAATTGTTAGTCTTATCGTGATTGGTCGTTTCCATCGCTAGATTGATTTTTATCCAATCAATGAACTCGTTACGTGTGACGTTAGGTTCAATACACTGGAATATTTGGAATGAGAATGGAAGGGTTTAGATATCTCACGCCGCAAATTTTAACAGGATTTGACAAATATAAGGTATAAAATTGGTTTATTGTATCATTTTTATGAAGAGTAAGAACAATACATCAGGCGGACATTAATTTGTAACCCTAATAGATTGTATTTCAATTAAATTTTTGTTGATTTGAAAGATGGAAAAAACATGTCCATGTGGTTCTGTTTTTGCTTTTGAAACAAGTTGCTAGGACTGGCCTGAGGGGGTGGGTTGGGTTGTGATTTGCGTTTACAAGAGGATAAACATAGGCACTTTTTGTGATAAATAAATTGGATGGTTTTGATCAAATGTGATATGAAATCCAATGCCAGCTCGATCAGCTAATCAATCACAAACCTAACAAGACAGACATTAAAAAAGGTTCAATGGGCTGATCGGGTTCTTGTGAATAGAGTGTTGGATGGGCTCATTGCAAAATACTTTATATAGACAATATATGTGGCTGGCTGGACTCTGCAGGTGGCCGGATTAGCTCAATCAGTAGAGCATTCGGCTGGTAATTGGGAAGGTTCCATGTTGAGTCCTTATTTTCCCTTTCCTGGTACATTTAGGGGTTTGTCTGGAAATTGGAACAGGTTGATCCCCTCCAACAAGAGATCTGTAAATGTCCAATAAAAATGACCCCGGAGACAAAATCCCGTAGCTGGTGTTGGGCCTGGATTGACAGGTGGCTGATTAGCTGAATCGGTAGTGCATACTGCTTGTATGCCTGATTAGCTGAATCGGTATAGTGCATACTGCTTGTATCGGGAAGGTGCATTTTTGTACGGCGTTCACGACAGTGAAAGCGTACATAGCTATCGCTTTCTCTAAAATCTGGCTTTTTTACTATGAAACAGTATTAAATAGTACGCATCGGAAATAGTGCGTCTGGTAAATGAACATGAAGGAATATATCTTTTTTATCGTGAGATATGTATTTTGAGACGGGATAATGCAGTTGGTTACATATGCACGTTTGGAATAAATTTTGGGAATATATTTCGGAATCTAGTAAAATATTGCGGCGAGATGCATCCAATAATTTGTGCAGTCCGGCGAACTGATCTCGTAGAATACAATAAAAAGTAGTCCATGAAGTTCGCGTCCTACGATGTAAAATCATTACTTTTTATAAATAAGCAACAAAGGCAGGTGAATTTTAATAATTCTTTATAAAATCGACGATAATTTAAGTTTATTTTGAAGGGTATAATAACGTGTTGTTGAGGTATTCTGTCACATTTTAAAACTGATTTATCGATTAGATTTCACTTTCATGAAAGGGAGATAAATCATACAGTGCCGAGTGATACAGAGCACATGGGATACAAATGTGGATTTTAAATACTTCACCGATTTGGAAGTAAAATTAACATGAAATGGGAATATTGTGAGTGATAATCAGCAGTTTATTGTAACCCAAACTTAACAGCAAATGATCCAGTTACATACAAACGCTAGAATGAACCCCCTCATAGCTACGGTTGGGTCTGTAAAAACTCTGCTGTCTCTCTATCCGAAATGACAAACAACGATCAGGTACAATTTATAAAACTTTATTAAATTACTGATCGTCTTCTCATATATTTAGGGACTTTTTTCTGCCGTTATTTACTTACATGGCAATACATGGTTTGGTACATTGTTACTTTTTCAAAAACACCAGCATTGATCTATACACCGATCAACCCCTAACACCGTTATATGTATTCCACGAACAATTTTGCAAGAATCATATTAATTGTGTACTAGAGGTGTAAAGGGCCTCGGGTTTTTTCCTCTTGAATATTAACTGTTTTGGAATTTTTCATGAGACAACTAAAAGGGATGTGAAATACTTTTTTCTCCACCCTGATCACATGATAACATGATCAAATTACAAACTGTAAATAATTTTTTTTTCTGATGCGGCATAATTTAAAAAGTGTATGTTTTCTTTTTACTTTCAGTATAGTTCAGTTGATACAAGTCCAGTTAGTAAATATATAACTCATCCATTTTGGAACTGGGTTGTTGAGGTATGTATTAACGGTTAGAAAAAAGGGCATTGTGATGTTTAATAAAGTGTTTTAGGCTATATAGAAGTTTAGTACCCGCTTGTAAGTATCAGCTAGCTCAACATTATAATGTTTCAAACATCATTAAAACATATTTTCAAGAGCTAGATGTCTGTTATAATTGCTTATAAAAATAGTAATGTATTTAATCTTATTTTGCCATCGAAGCATCGCTATTGAAAAAAAAAATTACAAGTTAAAAACAGTTCCAAGTATGAAGGTTCAGACCAGCAGGTATGGTATCATATGGTGCCTCTGATGATTGCAGATTAATTTATGATTAAATCTTGATATCTCTTGAATAAATACTTTGACCCCAGAAATCTTTAATTTCTGGATAAATCAATACCCCAAAAAATATTTTGTTTTTTCTTTTATATGTAGGTCATCAGAATCGTCGATCACATTTATCATGAATAAATTTTTTTATTTTTTTTTTATTTCAGTTTTATCCAAAATGGTTAGCTCCAAACTTACTGACATTGGTAGGGTTTATGCAGTTAATTATGAATGTGTGCCTGATGACATATTATGATCCACATTTCTATGCTGCTAGTCGAGATCATCCAGAGTACCCAGCTGTTCCTAACTGGGTCTGGTTAGTGTGTGCCATAAACAACTTTCTGTCTCATACACTAGGTAAGTGTTTTACATATTATGTTATTATTATATTGCTGTGACATAGGAGCTAAGATGAAACATAGCAAGAGTTAATATTAGCAGGGGCCCAGAAGCTCATAGGAGGCCGCGGTGGCCTAATGGATAAGACGTCAGTCTTCAAATCCAAGGTCTCTCACCGCTGTCTGTTTGAGTTCCGCTCAGACCACATGTGACACTGAGAAAGTGAATTTTCCTTGCAGTTAGCCTTTAGTGATTCACCTGGTATCAGTGAAATGGACTGGGGGAGTGGTATGCTTGTCTGTGGCGTACTGACTCTGTGAGCTAGCACGGTAAAGTCGCCAGAGTGTACAAGGCAGACCATACAACACACTCGCACTTCACATGCATACACAAAATTGTCCGTAGATTAATCCATGGAGATTAATAAAATAGTTCTTGTCATGAATAGCTTAAAAGTTGCTATTGCGATGTTAAGCAGCATTTAATCAACCAACCAACCAACCAACCAACCAGAAGCCCATAGCTCCTACAAAATAAGTCTAAGCCCTCAATTTTTACACATTTTTGATATTATTATAACTTCTGAAGTGAACTAGCCCCCTAATAAAAATAATTAAGCTTTATATCGGCTGGTTGATATTACTATTAGTGACAACATTTGTAGCTGTAAAGCTCTTCAATATCAAATTCAAGTTTGTGATTGTGAGATTTACAACAAAGAATTATGTCATGTATATATTGATGATTTTATGCTGTATTCAATTGATGTCAGTGCATACATGCCATATCTCACGCCGTGAGACATCATGTCAGTTATCATAAATTAAAAAGATCAGAGTAGAATTGTAAAATGATTATCTATGCTATTATTATTATAAGCTGTATGAGAAGTACAGGTACCTTTTTAAAAAATAAAACAGTAAATGTGTAATGAAAAATACAAGTGTATTAAAGAATAAATCTATTACAACAAGAAGCTAGAATTACATTAACTTCTTACTTTGAAAATGTTGGATGTGTGGATCAAAAATTCAATTAATAATGAAATAGTACATGTACTAATCTTTTTCTATATAGTTGTGAGAAAAAAATTTGAAAACATTGTTTTTACAATTACTGGAGTTACTTATATGAATGCTTTACGGAAACACTTATGGGAATCCATATATCCAATGGAAATAATTGTTATGAGGTTTCAGTTTTTCAGAATGTTCATTTTATGTTTTTTCTTTATTTGAAAACAGATGGGACTGATGGGAAGCAAGCAAGACGTACAAACTCCAGCTCTCCTCTTGGTGAACTGTTTGATCATGGTTTGGATAGTTGGGCTTCCATGTTTATGCCTGTAGCAATATATTCTATATTTGGACGTGGTGAATTTGGTGTAGGAGTGTATAGAACCTATTTTGTAGTACTAGGTGTAAATTTCTGTTTTATACTGTCTCACTGGGAAAAATACAACACAAAAGTCCTGTATTTACCATGGGGATATGATATAGGTTTATTGGTAAGTGAATATAAATGAAAAAAGTTTTATCAGGGTTTTGAAATTTAGGCCATTTAACCAGCCTGAAACCTGTTACGATTTATTTCCTGCGTGTAATGATGAGTAGATTCTATGTTTAAATGCAAAATATTAAATTTAAGTTTCTTGCTGTTTAAAATTTTAAAAACCCACAAGGTTTGCAAACCTCAAAGGCAGTGGTGTTCGCCAGTGTACTATGTGATACCCCATAAGGTTTCTGTGTAACAATTATTTCCATTGGAGATAGAATTTATCAGTTCATGTTTTCCTGTAAAAATGATGTTGCTCTGGGGAAATTTCTATGTAAACAATTTCTGAAACGTTCTGCACAAACGTTAAGGGGTATTGTCACAGGTATGCTGGCTAACTTCATCTACAAACATTTTTCACACTAAAACTTACCTGAGTGTGATTGGAACATAGGTATTAAAAAAAGTTTTGATTCTTAATCTCACCTCCACAATGAGAGTCTTTATGATACCATTGAGTTCAGCATAATTTAAGTTATTTGATGGACATTAGAGCTTTGTTTTCCTAACAGATTGTATTTACTTATTTCAGGCTATGACAGTAGTGTATTTTGTGACATCTATAGGAGGAACGGAAATGTGGAAGTTTAAAGTGCCAGTTTTAGATTATCCAATATCAGAAGTTTTAGAAATTCTAATGCACTGTAAGTTTTATTACTCTTTTAGAAATGCATGATTACTTACTGTAATAGTATTCCTTTCTCTCAGAGTTTTTTATTCATTAATAAAGAAGAGCCATGCATCACAAGTCTTGCATCATAAGTGCTGACTGTAAGACTTAATTATATGACTTTGAGTCATTGACCTATCCTTCCCCATATCATTCATCCTCTATCATCTGAAGCATGTTCGACATGATTAGTTTTTTTGTCTTGTTTCATTTTTCTTTATGTATAGCTAGGTTTCAAACTTTTAATAGGTAGCTAGTATTCAGTGTACTATAAACAAATAACTGTTAGTTCAGAATAAATATGATACAACAGGTATTAGGTTTGCATATATAATGCCTGATTTCTGATTTTGTACCCAAACATGAAAGTGTTCCAAAAATTTTGGGGAGTGGAATGGAGAAATTTATTGCCTCATTCAAGATTCTTTTATATTGAGGGGGTTAATTCTGGAAAGCGTTGAAAAAACTAATCACATTTTACAGTTGAACATATTACAATGATGTTTTAGTTACCATACATTCATTGTTCTTGTATCCAAAAATTGCATTTTTTATGCTTACATGTCTACCCGTGTATTAAACCAGCCCTGTAATGGCAATTAATCAAACCCAAAGTATATATATTGACAAATTTTATGCAAATATTTTGTTTATACTGATCACCTGATTAGAAATCGTTTAAATTTATTATTTTCCCAAAACAGAGTCAGAGACATATGTGATTGTATCAAGTAGAAATCGGTCAAAATCTCCACGTCAACATTTTCAGTATTGTGACGTAACAGTTGGAAGAACGACGTCATCAATATACTGCGATCATTGCCGTGAAAACAGGTACCTGTGCGCCTTTATCAACAACACAGTGCTCAACATGGAGACAGATATTTTATAGAACAAGCAAATGAATACTACATTTATACTGCATGTGACTGGAAAATTGTACTTGACTTAAGGTCCCTATATTGTTAGAATTTCCGATAATTTTTGCAAATTCAAGTAGTTTTGCGCACATTTACAATTGGATGATACGTAAATAGCTACGGTACGTCATAAATGACATCATAACTTTGGTATTCGTTAGAATTTTTAAGTAAATTTTTGTAAAAAGATAGAGAATGAATTTTTTGTACATTTCAAAGACAAAAAATATTTTTGTGACAATTTGAGATTTTAACCAATTTCTACTTGATACAATCACATAAAGTATTTACTGATTTTACTCCATTTCTTCCACCAACATTTTGTCTGCCACCTTTCTGGAAAACTATTCAACAGATCTTAATCAAACTTCACAGGAACATTCTTTGGATTGAGACCACAAGACTAGATGTGACATTGGCTATTTGTGATATTATATAATGGTTAAGAAAGCACAGATTTCTTGGCTGGGGTTTGTTACAGGGACACTTTTGAAATGACTTCTCCTATGAGTTATAACTTGTCATATTTACTTATCTTTCTTTATCTTTGCAGTAGGAGTTTTTGGTTTAACATGCCCTCCAGTTATTTGGAATATATACAAGTAAGTCTTGATTTTACTCACTGTAAATCTTATCTTCTGTCACTACAATATTTGTTGTGGGTTGCATGGATTGCTTGACCAGTGTCTGTCCAGGCATCTATACATCTGCCTGAAATACATTGGTTTCTGTGCAACAATTTTAGTTTGGTGGGTGGAATTTTGTTAAAAGAAACATAAAGATTTTAGAGGTCAAAGACCAAGGCTACTGTTTTCTCAAAATGCAGATGATTGTAATGAATGGGTTTGAACAGATTGATCTAAAATGATTATCAATATCAGATTATATTTATGAACAAGTGCCTTATGTTTAATGAAAAAGTCTTTCTTGAATTTTCTTTCTTTGGAAGTAAACGACCAGAATTTGTAGTGAAGTCAAGGTCCAACAACCTTGTAACAACGTATTTAAAACACTGAATACTAGTAGCATTCATAATTCCATGAAGCAAAATAATGGTACTTTTGATTTTCAGTTATTAGAGAGACCTTTCATTGGGTTAAATCACACATGCAAATTGTGTATTTATATGAAGAATGCTTGGTATGTGCATGTCATTGCCTTGTTTTTAGTTTCTAAGATACATATTTGTTTCCGACAGATCATACAGAGACAAAACTGGTAACATGTTAGGTCCTTGGGAAGCTCTACGACCTCTAGTATCAACTATGATTTTATTTACATTGATGATAAGTTGGGCTGCTTTATCTAGTAATAATGTCATAGAATTACAACCAAGACTGTTCTACTGGACAACTGGAACAGCATTTTCAAATATCACAGTAGGTACCATAGTATGTAATTATTAAAAACAAACATGTCAATCTATGTCCAAACCAACATCCCAAAGCAAAGTAAAAACTTTGAAGCTGGCAAATTAGGTTAAACATGTGAACTTCCAGCAGGAAAAAGAGGCTGGGTATTATGAAACTAGAAGAAACTGAGCTGTTTCATGGCCTGTGGTCACAAAAACATTGGATTCCCTATAGATAATAAGTGTACATGCTTTTTAAAACTATTCACTTTCACCACCACAACAATCTATCCAGTTGAGATGACATTTTGTGCCAGTTTTACTTGAAATTTCAAATGTTTATTTTTGCCAACTTTTTAGACTGTGCCTTTTAAAGACAAATCCTGTTAAACACCATTATTTTTTTTGGCATTTATGTATATGTCCTACTTTGACCTAAACAATGGGGTCATTTGGCAAAATATGTAGTTAATGGTCTCATGGCCTTCTAGATTGAATGCCGATGATAAAATTACAAAGTATTGTATTGATAAAAATATGTGCACACACACACAAACACACGTCACAACCTTATAACATGTGATATATTGTATATTTCAGTGTCATTTAATCATAGCCCAGATGAGTAGTACAAGATGTGAGCTATTTAACTGGTTACTGTTACCACTAACTTCTATAGTTATATATGTAATACTTCTACAACCATCTACTACAGTAGAGTTATGTTTATTATGGGGATATTGTATATTAGCTACAATAGCACATCTACATTTTGGTTTTTGTGTGGTAAGTAGAAATAGTTAATTTATAATATGACGACTTATTGCCATCTCACTTGCGTCCAGTTCAAACATTTTTCACATATACTCACTTAAGAGTGTTGGTTGCATGTATTCCCAAGATCTATATTATTGTGAAATTGTGGTAAGAGTGGAGTAATGGAGGAGTTTTATGCCCCAGTCAAGATTTTGTTTTAACTTAAATTGAGACGGTCAGTTCATGGATGGTGGAAAAACTAGAATGTCTGGCAAGCGAACAAGCAAATTCTCACACTAGGATCTATCCCGAGTTGGATTCAAACTTAAACAGAGAGAGGTACCATAATCTATAAACACATGCTTTAGACCACTTGGCCACCAATGTTCCAAGTCAAAATGGGGATCAGGTATAATTGTGCTGTACAGTGACAAATAACTTTTACTGTCCAAAGTGTTATAATCTCTTAAATGTCAAAAATATGAAAGCTAAGAAACAAGATATTTTATTTTGTGAGGATATTCTCTTAAAAGTTTTTGCCAAATGGTTATTTTCAAACCATTCATTGCATTGTCATGGAAGTAAACACTTTCTGCTAGAAGTATTTCTGAACGTTTAGCTGTTAACATTGATTGTTGGCTTAATTGGGGATTAATTTGACAATCACAATGGTTCTCTTTAGATACATCAAGAGGTGAATATCTGCATATATATAGGTGAAAATTAGTACTGTGAAGTGGAGCAATGGTGTTTTATACTTTAGTCAAGAATTTTTTCACCTATATCAAGGTGAACGGTTCAGGGATGGTGATAGAAATTGAAAACCATCAATCTTCGGCAAGTGAACTAACAATTTTTCTAACATTCCTTAAGTTGGAATCGAACCTAGGTGATGAGATGTGCTGTGATCTGTAAATCCATGCATTACACCACTCTGCCACCAAGGCCCTGTGAAATGGAAGGAAGGGGTGTAATGAGTTGAGTTGATATATAAATGTTGTAAATACGTGTATTTTGTTGTTTTATCTATTTACAGGTAAAAGAAATGTGTGAACATTTTAACATCAATGCATTAACAATAAAGAAGAAGGAGGATTAAAAAGACATTCATGATATTGTTCCACTTGTGGGGCCATTTCCATGATATTTTTGATGTAAAGTAATATATTTATAATGTAAAACACTTGTTTACATCATAGTCATGTATTTTTATGTCAGTCTAGTTAAATCAGAAAATCATGGATAAAATGCTTAGATTTGGATGTCAAAGGGTACATGCAACTTCATATGTATTTTTTATCTTTCAAGTTTAAAGGTCATTGAGAAATGAATGCACATGGTAGATACAAAGACAATATTTACATGTGGGCATAATAAATTGGTGATGTTTTTTTTAGTTTGGGTTTTAAAAAGCTGATAAGGCCTAAAAAAAAAATGTGTGTTTCCGCTAACCCGTCCGACCCAACTAAAAAAAGACACTCCAGTTTTTTTTCCTGGATTTTTAAAAATCTGTTTTCGTTTTTTCGATTAAAACTCTATTGTATCAAAAACAAGTCAGCAAAACGTTTGATTTGTACATGTTTTTGATATGTAATCATTATAACTGTTTCGACCACAATAAGCAAAATAACTTAAACAACACATTTATAATATAATTTTAACATAATACATTACATACACATGCATAACATATGCTATTAAAAAAAAAAATCAACCTACCAACCCTTTATAAGAATTCTGTGTTAGTGGAAACACACATATTTTTTTTTTAGGCCTAATCAATATTTTAACAGCACTACTGATTAAATGGCAGGTACTCATAAAAGGTACTCGAGAAACATTCCTGTGGTTCAATAGGCCAAACAAAAAATGTATGTTTCCGGTTTCTCGCTTGACCCTATTTTAGTAAAACTAACCCTAATGTTTTTCACCTATTTTAACAATTTCACGAAATCTGACACACATATTTTTTTGTTCGGCCTTATGTGATCAAATTTTAAGTAACCAGTTAATAAAGCCACTTATTTACATGTGTACATGTATATATTTATTTTTCTGATAACCGGTACTGATGTTGGCTGACCCCATAGGATTGGGGGGATTCTGCCTGATTGGACACTACCTGTAAGCAATATCTGTCCTCTTAGGTTAGAGAGAGTGAATTAATTTTTGGAAAGTCAAGTTTTAAGTGTAACAGTATTTAAATCACTGTTGACAAGCTAAAAGAAAGAAACTGATACATGAATTAATGTATATCAATCTAGAATACATGTATAGGTTTGTTTTTGTTTGTTGACCAGGTCAACACACATTGAACTGAGAATTTTTTGCACAGAATTGTATTGCAGTGTGCAGTGCACATTTTACATAAAAACAAAATTTATTGACCATTAATGAAAGGAATTTATTGGAAAATTTGTTGGAGTGCTTGCAGACAATCTAGTTTCCCCCACCTTCCTGAACTGATATGGGTGAAAGAATTTTGACTGGGACCTTAAAAACAATTACAACCAACCAATGGGAGGAAATAAATAAATAAAATAGATTTGCTTCTTTTGCTATGAAATACTGCTTTAAAACTAGATAAAATAATTTTTACATAGGAAAGTCAAAGACTTTTCATTTAATTATTAGTGATATAAATTTTTTTTTTCATTAAAATTAGATATATAAAAAATACAATGTATAATGTATGTATTACTGTTATATTAATGCATGTCATGTTTATCCAATCCGTTATTTTAGTCATAATTCTGGATTTTCTTATTGGTCATACATGTATTTTATGGTTTGCATACCTTATGTTTCAAATTATTTGGCATAATTTTACCTCAACGTATAGTTTGTGACTTTTAGATAGATATATATAATTTTACCCTGGCTCCGGTTTCAAAAGCATTCCTTGACTAAGATTTTCTCTAACTTAAATTTGCCCAATTTCTTTTGAACTACGAATAAATATTTTTGACAAAACTACATGTAAATACAATGTTAAAAGCTTGAAGCAACCTTCAAAATGACACAACAAAGTCCTGGATATCTTATATTAACAACATTAATACATATTCAAACTTGCCAGATGTTAGTTAAGGAGTGAGAGTGAAACTGGGGCCAGAAACTACACATGTTTGTCATGTCTCATTTTTCCATATACATGTTCATGTACATGATATGATATTTCATTCAATGAAATTAAATGGATATTTTGTTGGAAGACAAGTATTGTTTGGTGTTTATTTTAGAAATATATATTTATTATACTAAACATATACCCGTATATAATACATTTTAATATTACTTTTGGCAGAATTATCTGCCATAAGGATGGTAAAACATTTCTTGATATTACTACCACGGTAGGTAGAATTCCACCCATATTTTAGTAATATAAAAATTGTGTTACCATCATTAGGGCAGATAATTCAGCCTAATGTTACTGGTACATGGTACAGGGGTTGGTGTACCTCTCTTAGGATTACAATTTTTCTAGATATCTATTGATATGACCAATAGATTTCATTGTAATGTGATATAAATATGAAGCTTTACTTAAACGTTGTTAGTGATTACATGCAGTATTTTAAATTGGCAGCTTTTTGTCTGAATGAAGATACAGTAGTTCATTGTTAAGTAACCTGTTGTGAGTGTTTCAGAAACACTGGCAGGTACAACCAGTAGTCAGGACATTTCTGTCAGGAAAAAAAAGAGACATTTTTAACAAGGACTGGGCAAAAACACTAAATTCATTCACTTAAGAGAAAATCTTTACTAAAATCTCCTGCCATATATATTTTCTCCTGCAAATGTTTCTTGTACAATATCCTGATTGATAGTATGTAGTTTTATGTGTAATGTCTGTACATTGTTTTGTTTATCAGTATTACCCTATGTTCATGTCTACATTCACATATTCTACCGTAGTTATTAGAGACATGAGTATGTTTTTGGTCATCAATAATGAAAGGTTATATCCCTAAACCCAATCCATATAAACTAACTGCCTTGATAATTGAGATGATCTTGTCTAAACACAGCATTAACTTCTCCTTTCAAAATGCAGTTTTTGAATTAAATTTTATAAGTGTAAACTACTAAACATAGCCATAAACCCAATCCATTTAAACTAACTGCCTTGATAATTGAGATAGTCTAGTCTAAACACAGCATTAACCTCTCCTTTCAAAATGCAGGTTTTGAATTAAATTTTACAAGTGTAAACTACTAAACATAGCCACTTGAAATTTTGTATGCTAGTTCAGTATGAGGTCCTATGCTGTAAGTACTGATTTCATTTCTGTCAGATATATATTTCCTATTTACCAATTGTTTCGACATTTACAGTCGATGGTTGAAGTTAAAAGTGGGGGTATACTACAATTTAAGTGAGTAGTAGCTCATAGATTTCTTGTTTTGTACAGCTTTAGTGCTATCAATGCAGCTATAAATGGTTTATTTTTAAATCATGACAATAGTAGACAAATTATTTTTTTTATTAAACGTTTAACCATTTCTTTTTTTGTCCCTTTCTTACTTGTATGTGCATTGATCTCATGATACTTGCATGTGCAAGGTCATTTCATGAATTGTGTGATTTAATGGGGTTTGCCACTGTACCACTTGATACCCCTAGCATTTGTACATAACAGTTATTTCCATTGGATATGGAATCATAAGAGTTCACATTTTTCAAAACATACCACACAAGTATGTTGATCATGTGGTACAGCTGTGAACCCCATTTGGATGTTATCCACTCATAAAAATTATTAACAGTCTGATAGTTCACAATGTCATTTATCTACAAATTAAAATCCTTCTTTATTTATGTGTTTTACTTAGTGTTTCAGTATCTCTTGGTGTGCCATGGATTGATGTTTAACATCAAAAGTTTTTGCTAAAAAAATATTCTGACTGCATTCCACTTTAAACAAAAGCCATATATTAATCTGTATGTCCCTGTGTTTTAATTTATGTAATCATGTTTTCTATGCCACTTTCAATGTTGACTGTTATTGATTTGAAGATAAATGAAATCTGTTGTTATCTAGGCCAGCTATTGATTAAAATATCTACTTAATTCCCCCTTTTAGCATTAGCATCTATATTTTGTGTTACATTGATTGTATTAATGTTATATATGATATATTGAAATAAGTTAATTTTTAAAAGATTCTTATGCACATACAATTGACATATTGCCGGCCACGCCCACTATGTTCCGACAGAGGGTGGACATACTTGAATTACACGCTTGAAGGAAAACTCTGCCTGAATTGTGCGGTTTAATGACGTCACTGACTCTAGAACATCATTAGTTGCCGTGACGCTGCTTTGGTACTGTAATCGCGGTCAGTGTCGGAACATTGTGGGCGTAGCAGGGGATATGTCAATTGTACATGACAGTTTTATTGTATACTAATAAACTGTTCTGTTCTATAGTTCCCACTTCTCTTTAGATTAAATGGCAAGGCATTCCAGTGGTTTTCAATAAAACCAACTATGTGAGGGAAGTTGTCTGCTACTTGATTGGATTTGGATTAAGTTTGCTGTCTACTTTCACTAATTTTAGATTTTTGTGGATATGTTATGCATTGCTGCCTACTTAAGAATTTTGTCTTCTACTTTAAAATTTACTGCAAGGACTGGTATATGTGTATTATCACAATACAATATGGATTTTTATGTTTAATCTACAAATTGTAAAGCATATTTCATGACATTTATTTTAAAAATAAATATTGATTGAATTTCTGTGAAATTAATGCATGTATTAAAATTAATTTACACGTATGTGTATACCAGTGGTGGATTGTTTCTAAGTGGTAAAAAAAGAGATTAAAAAATAAAAGATCTTTGTTTAACTTTTTTTCAAAATGTATATTGAAATAAAATCCTCTTTAATTCAATTTTTTATTAAAAAAAAATTAAAATAGTATAAGCAATTGGTTCTTTATTAGTGTAATGCCATTATGGTCATTAGTATTCTATTTGGTCTCCATCTAATTTTCTTGATTGTATAGAGTTTAACAATACTTAGTTCAATTTAAGAAAAGGGTAAAATTAAATTGAAATTAGTTTATTTTTAGTGGTCATGTGTCAATTATAAACCCATTTATTTTATTTTTTTGTTTTCATAGTAATATAAACTTATCCCGGTTTATTTTGTATGTAAACTTTTTATTTAAGTAATGCATGTATAATATATATTTTTTATTTTATTCAATTTATCACAATATTGTAATCATGAAATAATGTAGGTTTTTTCCAAAACATTATGTATTTTGTGTTTTTGCATACATGTACCATACTTAAAAATTATGGTTCTCTCTGTTACAAACAACAGTTCTTAAACTGCTTATAACATTTCGATAAAAAATTAATTTTATTATGTAAAATGTCTTAATATTTTAATCTTTAATGTTAAAAATGGGCAAACCATAGATTATCCTAACTTGGTGTGTCTATTGTACATAGAAATTGTGATTACAGAAAATATCTTATGTTTATTTGTATAACCAGTGACCTTATTGTTCATCAGTCCATCAAAGTTCCTTTATTTCCTGACACCATTGTATAATATTTACTTGCTTCACTGGTTCAAGTGTTTGTGTCTGTTGGAGAGGTGATGCTGTGGCTCTTTGTTCCTTGAGGAATTCAGAGACAAAAGTCAAAGTAAGTCACGCTACTAGTTCATGTATGTTTGTTGTGGTTAAAAACTCTGTATTTTTTCGATTTTAATATACATGTATCTTTGTATATTCCCAATTTCATTGACTTTCATCATAAAGCAAATGAAAATCAAAATTCAATATACACAATTCACGGAACAACAGAAATCATGACTCAGTCAGACTGACTCCATATAAATTTCAAAAACTGATCATTATTATATATATACACATATACATGAACCATATATATTTTATTTTGCTTTAATCATAATGCATGTACAATGTATTCTCTAAGGGCGATATGTACCATAACTATTTTTACAAGCTCTCCATAATGTGATGGCATTGTATACAACAAGTCTATAACAGTGAACAATCAGTAGTTACAACAGATACATGTATTTCATGAAACAGCATTATTATACATGTACATAAAAAAAACCACTGGAGTGTCTTACCTGTAATCTGGTTCACATTATGAAATTCTCCAAAATTAAAATGAAATTAAATGCAGTGAATTTGGAATAACTCAACATAAGGCATATTGTCTATAAATTATATTATAACAATCCAATATAGATAAAATTTTGAACCAGAATTTATTATTACAGGGGTTCCTTAAATTTACTTTAATTAAACACTAGCATACCATAATGGTCTATTTCTGTAGAAGTTCTCAGTGGTGAAATGGTCTATAGTGTACACTTACAGATCACAGTGCTTTTCACCATCTAGGTTGGAATCCATATCGGGACATCCAAGTGTAAGAAAGTTTGTCAATTTGCAGAAGTTTGATGGCTTTCTTCAGGTACTCGGGGTTTCCTCCACTATCTATGAACTGACCATCTTGATAAGTGATATAATCTTTACTGGGTTGTTAAACTCCATTCCATTTATGTGGTATAGATTTGTTCATGTTTATACACTGCCATCAGACCTTTAGTAGTTTGATTTTGTTTACAGTTCACACAATTCACATTATTTTATTTCATCATTTTTTTCAGTTCGAATAATTGAAGTGAATATTCAATTCAAATTATTTACTTCATGAAGTTATTGTAAATTCTGATTTATTTCTCAGGAGACCCAGTTTGACTGGGGTATAGATTCTTTGGCTATGTAAATGAAGCAATGGGGTTCACCACTGTACCACATGATACCCTCTAATGTTTGTGTGGAACAATGGATATGGAATTGCATAAAATGATGATTTCCAGCGAAAACGACGTCATTCCAGGAATCTGTGACGTTGACGTTTTCCCAAAGGCTCTGCACAAACGTTAAGAGGTAGTGATCACATGGTACAGCGGCGAACCCCATTATTTGTGCAGTTTTGAGATTTATTTCATGAGTTGTTTTAGTACTAGTATAAGATTACATTATAATTTATTATCATGTATGCATGTTTGTATGTACACTGTATTTATTTATTGATTGATTTTTGAATGATAGTAAAAATTCTATGAAAACTTAAATATAACTGGAATCTGTTAGTTTTGTTTTTTTTACTGGAAATGTAAGAACTTAAAACTTTCAGGCCTTTTGATAATAGGGTTCATCACTGTACTATATGTGATTAATACTCCTTGAGGTTTATGCAGAACGTTTTGGAAAATGTTATCTTCACAAATTCCTTAAATAACATTTTTACTGGAAAATGTCATCTAATACAATTCAATATCCATTAAAATTGAGTGTTCCGGACAAACATTAAAAAGTAATAGTATCTCATAGTACAGCCGCAAACCCTATTGCAAGAAATTTGTGTCCAGTATAGTTGTGTTGAATTCTTAAACCAAGAGTATACTCATAGAGCCTCTTATGCCTAGATTTAATTCCCACAGAAGACAAACTAGCATGAGAAGGTTTATTTATATCTTTAAATATTGGTACTATGGTTTCCTCCACCATCCCAGAAATGACTGCCTCAACATAAGTGAAAGATTCTTGACCGAGATATAGAAACAACATCCTAACCAATCAAATGAATAATATGAAAAGGATATTTTGTTTCTAATTGATTGGTTGAATTGGGTTTTATGTCCTAGTCAAGAATATATAACTCATACCAAGACGTCACCAGCTATAGGTGAAGTGGCAGGAATTTTTACCTTTGCAGTGCACTAAGGACAATGTGCATGCCAGTCATGACATG